>CM042692.1:272915320-273515320 GCA_023614405.1 Avena insularis
AGTACCAATCCAACGGTACATCGGATGGGCTCTAGCCTACAGAGACTGAATGCGGCGGCGCAACTAGGTGCGAATGAGTGCAATGCCACCTTTCTCTTTGCCTATACGGCTTTTGAGGTCGCGGACATGCTGATACAGCATCTCCGTCTCCTCGGGCTCGCTAGGCATCACGACATTCTTCTAGGAGCGCCGCCTCTTGCAAGCAGCCACGAGATCGAAGGGAGCGAGTCTGTAGTGCTCTCCGTCGACCTTCTGGTCGCGAATGTAGAACCACTTATCTCTCCATGCTTGGACATACGCGGTGAGTTTGATGTCAAAGTAAGTGGCAGAGGAGTCGACGTGGATCCCGTAGCCCCCTACATCGTTGACTACAGAACCCAACCACGACTGATGCTTAATCTTAAAAAGCTTCTTGAAGAGACCGAAGTGCGTCTCGATTCCGAGCCAACACTCACAAAGTGTGATGAAACAGGTGATGTGGAGAATCGAATTTGGGGAGAGCTGGAGCCCATAGAAATAGAGAAGATCCCAACAAATGGATGTAGGGGGAGAGAGAGACCGCGAATGATGAATGCAAGGAACATCACTCGAAAACCTGCAGGAGGACGAGGGATTACCTCTTCGCCAGGAACGCGAGAGTCATCTTCCGTGGGAGAAAGTGCTCCATCTTGACAAAGAGTGTGCAGCTCGGAGGATTTGATGATGGATGGGTGCCAGGACCCATTAGTGATGCGGGTACCCGCACGCTTCTTCTTCCTAGCGCCGGCTGTGCTGGTGCCCGTGCTGGTGGCGCCTCCCTTCTTCTTACCCATCTTATGATGGCAGTGAGAGCGAAGAAAATAACTAGGGATTACACGAAGCTGGTCGAGCGCCATGAAGAGGAGGTGCGCAAGGAAGCAGCAAGAATAACAATGGCAGAGGAAGCGCGGGCAAGGAGAAAGATGAGAAAAATTACCGCATCTGCGCTGCTACTTAACCTCCTAGCGGATGTCATCCAACGGCCAGTAGAAAACCTACTGGACGCGTGGCGTATATCAACATCGCCGCGTGGCGAAGGTGAATCACAAACCATCCCCCACTACTCCCATTACACGCGGAAATCGAGGAGACGCAGTTAAAACAGAAGATTATGCACGCCCAGTCAAATCAAAGTCAGAATGTGGGACCCACTGCTCGTCACATCCCATCAAAGCCGCACACGCGGACAACTAAAGTCATCTCATCGTCAGCACTAACGTCATCGATTCCAGCAGAAGAACATTTCGACTACTTTAGTCCTTGCTCGAGTCTTCGACTCAACCAAGCACTCGGGGGCTACTCCTAATAGGAGCGCTAGCCGCGTACCCGGAAGAATTTTTCTGCAGGTATACAAGCTTCACGAAAACACTTCACTCAAATCAACGATTCGACTATGGACTACGGGTTACTCCCATAGGGAGCGCTGGAAGCACATTCGACTGAAACAAGCAAAAGACGACGGCAGTCACAAAATACATGATATGGGGTGGCCGGATCTTCTCAACAAGCTCTTGTCGATGATATGGTGGATGATAGATAACTAGTGCGTAGCTATGATCTCTCCCGCTCGATCCCTGATGCTAGTGCAACAGATCTCGAACCTTTTAGGATATTCACAACACCACTCTTGCGCACGTAGCCGTCGACCACGAATGGTAGTATGCAATATACTAATTCCCAATGGAACAACATATCACACTCAATTGCAATTGGTACAATTCGATCACATGGTAACTCCAGAGGTTCTATAAAAGAAACAACTCCAAATTAATTTTAACATGGTCTAAACCTAGATAGTAGTGCGCCCCCATCTATTTAAGAGTCTGGGAGGCGGCGGCCTAAGGGTGGATCCGAGTTGGTCCCACCCAACTAAGGGTACAAACCGACCCAAAGTGGGTTCGGTTTAGGTTTTTGCCTTGGCAGAATCTGGGCCCATATCTCTGCCGCGGCAGCCTCCCGTGGCAGAAAAGGACTCTGTTTCTGTGCCACGGCAGCCTGCCGTGGCAGAGAAAAGTAGCGTTTTTCTGTCGCGGCAGAGATTGTCCACCAAGTGTTGATCTTCAAGCTTGTGTGCTCCTTGCGCTTCCTCCCTCTCCTCCCTCGCGCATTCTTCATTGATCAACACGCCTTGTTCCATTAGCTCCTCGCTCCGTGCTACGCCTTCTTCTCCTAAGTACCTGAGCATGCAATAATTCAAAGACTTAGGTAGTATAAAATTCACATTAATTAAAACACCAGGTTCATTAAGAAACAAGTTCACTTGTTGTTCTAGTAGCTTAGCACGAGCTCTTGTGATTGGTCCAATCCTTATCTCATTGGATTGATCTTTCTTAGCAATTGGAACATCATCATTAGCAATTGGGGTAGGTATCATTGTAGGGATGTCCTCATCATCTCCCCCCCTTCAAAAGGCGTCGACCTCGATGCTCCAAGGTCTTCTCCCACATATGGTGACAAATCAGCAACGTTGAAACTGTTGCTAACTCCACCAAACTCCTCAATAGGTATGTCAACCGAGTAGGCATTGTCATTAATTTTGGCTAGCACCTTGTAAGGACCAGAACCACGTGGCTTAAACTTGGACTTGCGAAGTAATGGAAATCTATCCTTGTGCAGATGCACCCAAACCATATCTCCAGGCTTGAACAACACTTCCTTCCTTGCTTGATTCCTTGAAGCAGCAATGTTCTTCCCTTTCTTCTCAATAGCCTCTCGAGTCTTCTCATGTATTTTCTTCACATAATCAACATGTTTTGATGCCTCCATATCAACTCTCTCGTGTAATGGCAGAGGCAACATATCAAGTGGCGTTAATGGATTGAAGCCATACACCACCTCAAAAGGACAAAGATGAGTAGTTGAATGTACAGCCCTGTTGTATGCAAACTCAAGATGTGGCAAACACTCTTCCCACTCCCGCATATTCTTCTTTATCATAGTCCTTAGCAGCTGTGACAATGTTCGATTCACCACCTCCGTTTGACCATCTGTTTGGGGATGACATGTAGTACTGAACAACAGCTTCGTTCCTAGCTTCCCCCATAAGGTCTTCCAAAAGTAGCTCATGAACTTCACATCACGATCAGAAACAATTGTCTTAGGTAATCCATGTAATCTCACAATGTCCCTAAAAAACAGGTTAGAAGCATGCGACACATCGTCGCTTTTGTGGTAGGCAACAAAATTAGCCATCTTAGAGAACCTATCCACTACCACAAATATAGAATCATGACCTCTCTGAGTTTTAGGTAGACCTAGCACAAAATCCATACTAATGTCTTCCCATGGAGTAGTAGGTGCAGAGATAGGTGTATACAAACCGTGAGGCTTTAGCTTAGATTTCGACTTGTGACATGTAATACATTGGCTCACAAATCTATACACATCACGCCTCATCTTGGGCCAATAAAAGTGATCATCAAGCATGAACAACATCTTCTCACGCCCAAAGTGACCCATCAAATCACCAACATGTGATTCCTACACTAAGAACAAACGCAACGACGATTCTGGAATACATAGTTTTTTAGGTCGAAACAAATATCCATCATGTATATGATACTTATCCCATGCGTTTCTAAGAGCACACAAACGATATGGTTCAGCAAAATCATGGTCAGTTGCATAAAGTGCACAAATAGCTTCTAATCTAGGAATTTTATCATCAAGATTGGTTAATAGCATGTTCTTCCTAGATAGAGCATCAACAACAACATTCTCTTTCCCCTTCTTATAATTAATGATGTAAGGAAAAGACTCAATGAACTCAACCCATTTAGCTAATCTTCTATGCAAGTTTGATTGAGCTTTCAAGTATTTCAATGCTTCATGATCAGAATGTATGATGAATTCCTTTGGCCACAAATAATGTTGCCAAACCTCAAGTACTCTAACAAGTGCATACAATTCTTTATCACAAATAGAATAATTCAAGCGAGCACCAGTAAGTTTCTCAAAAAAATATGCTATAGGCCGACCCTCTTGCATCAAAACACCACCTATGCCTATACCACTAGCATCACATTCAACTTCAAATTGCTTCGAAAAATCAGGTAATGCAAGTAATGGTGCAGAAGTAAGCAAACGTTTCAATGTATCAAATGCAATGTCTTGGGCCGCGCCCATACAAAAGGAACACCTTTCTTTGTCAAATCCTTCAAAGGTGCATCAATGGTGCTAAAGTCTTTCACAAAGCGCCTATAGAAACCAGCTAAACCGTGGAAACTACGCACTTGACTTACATTCATGGGAGTAGGCCAATTTTGAATTGATTCAATTTTAGATTGATCTACCTCTACCCCATGCTTAGATACAACAAATCCCAGAAATACGACCTTACCTTTTGCAAATGTGCACTTCTCAAGATTAGCATACAATTTATTATCATGCAACACTTACAAAACTTGTCAAATATGAGTGCAATGTTCAGTTTCGGTGTGGTTGTATATAAGTATATCATCAAAGTAAACAACCACAAAACAACCAATAAAATCTCTCAAAACATGATTCATTAATCGCGTGAATGTACTAGGTGCATTAGTAAGACCAAACGGCATGACTAACCACTCATACAAGCCAAATTTTGTTTTGAAAGCAGTTTTCCACTCATCCCCTTCTTTCATCCTAATTTGATGATAACCACTACGCAAGTCAATTTTAGAGAAAACAGCGGCACCACTCAATTCATCTAGCATATCATCTAATCGTGGAATAGGATGACGATATCGAATAGTGATGTTATTAATCGCTCTACCATGTACCATCTTTCTTAGGCACTAAAATAACAGGAACATCACAAGGGCTAAGAGAAACATGAATGTACCCTTTATCCAGCAACGCTTGTACTTGTTTCTACATTTCCTTAGTTTCTTTAGGATTAGTCCTATAGGGTGCATGGTTGGGAAGTGTGGCGCCGGGAATTAGGTCCACTTGGTGTTCCATACGACACAATGGAGGAAAGCCTGCGGGTACATCTTCTAGAAACACATCCCAAAATACTACAAAATAGAAAATACACCAAGAGAAACAGGGGTCATGTCGTTAGAAACCAATACCTCGCCCTTATACATGAGCACTAGTGGCATGGCTGTAGGATCCCCACGAAATTCTCTCATATGTTCCTTGGTGGCTAATATTAATAAACTAGGCACTCTCTCACTTTTCGTTATATCACTCAATTTAGGCTCGATTACATTAGGAACAGCTGTCACACAATCTCGCCGAGATGTAGGATGTTCCTTCAAATTCACCTCTATCTTCTGGTGAGAATCATTCACAATATGTTGTGGTGTCATTGGCTGCATAGTAATCTTCTTCCCTTTGAATTCCAAGTGATATGTATTGGCTCGGCCATTGTGTTGCACATGGCGATTATAAAGCCAAGGCCGACCCAATAGTAGATGACAAACAGACATAGGAACCACATCAAAATCAATAGAATCTTTGTATGGCCCTATTTGAAAATTCACACGTACCATATGATTCACCTTCATCTCACCATTGTTGCTCAACCATTGTATGTAGTATGGCTTCGGATGAGGCAAATATGTCAAATTCAGCTTGGCACATAATTCCTTACTTGCAAGATTTCTGTAGCTACCTCCATCAATAATTACCTTGCAAGGTTTGTTAGGTCCAAATAGAGCTTTTGTTTGGAACAAGTTGCAACGCTGAGACTCATCAATCGGTTGCACACTAAGTATGCATGATGATACGACAATAGTTGGTGCATGTTCAGGATAAGCATCGGCACCATCCTCATCATCCTCGTCATCAGCTTCATCTCCACTATCTACTTCACCTTGTTCGTTGACAAACATAACCTTGCTGTTTGGACAATCCTTCTTGTAGTGCCCTCTACCTCCACAAGTATGGCACGCTACATCGCGAGTACGCGCAGTAGACATATTGGAACCCAAGCTAGCACCAGGAGCAGCGGGCTTCCGAGCATTGGAACCAAACGAAGAACTACTTGCTGGTTTGGCTGATGGTGTAGGAGGACTAGGAGCAGGTGGCGCTACACAAGGAAGTGTAGATCTGGCCGAAAAACGGCTGGAGGATGGAAAACGAGCACGTGACTTCGCCTCTTCAGCCAACTAGGATTCGGCCTCCTAGCATGGTGCAGCAGCTCGTTCATTGTCTCATACTTGTGATAACACACAATGCTCTTGATCTGAAACTACAAATTGTGGAGGAAACGCTGCATTGTCATCTCTCGTGATTCACAAACATTAGCATGCTGCATAAGCATCTCCATCTCCATCTAGTACTCATCAACTGTCATTGTGCCTTGCTTCAACTATGTAAGCTTGTCAAACACTATTCACAAGTAATTGGAGGGGACAAAACGATCCGTCATAATGGCCTTCATCTCAAGCCAATTCATCACAGGAAGTTAATTGTCGTTCCGTCTATTCTGCACAATAGCATCCCTCCAACACAAAGCATAACCATCAAACTCTGATGCTGCAAGCTTGACCTTCTTGTCTTCTGGATAATCAAACAAACGCTAGAGCTTCTCAATCTTCAGCTCCCAAGTAATATAATCCTCAGGATCAAGCGAGCCACTAAAAGAGGGAATTGAGAACTTGGGCTTGCCCAAACTATCATCAGCTGGATTGTACACATGCTGGGCACGTCCAACAGGAGCATACCCACGACCATGAAGAGGGGCAGCCGCAGGTGCAGGGGGATTGGCACGTCCCGTGCCATGATGTGGGGCAGCATCAGCCGCACTACCCTCATCAAGGTCCTCAAACGCATCATCCGGTTGGTGTGCGTGTCCTGGCTGGAGTGTCGCTTGAATAACCTCAATTGAACGCTGCAAGGTGGCAAAGTTGACATTCATTGCCATCAGCTGCATCTGAATATTATTGATTGCTCTAGTATTATTCTCCACAACATCTTGTATGTTGGTTATATTCCTATCAACAGACTCACGCCAAGTAACAAGCTCCTCAAGCTGTTTTTTCTGTGACACAACTTCATCATCACTCAAAGACATGATTAGTAGGTTAGTTCAAAAATCAAAATCAGTATGGTGGAAACTCTCATAACTCACTCACAACTGACCATAAAGGAGATCTTACCGTTCCAAAGTGAATAGAGATGCTCTACCAAACGAAATCAAATACTGATGCACTGATGTGATGAAGTGAATATCAAAGGTATAGAGAACAATCGCAGGGCACACAGGTAATTACGGTGGAGCTATAGCTATGGTATCCTATCTACACCGCAAACAAGTCCTAGTGCTGATCATACAAAAACCCAAGAAACACACACGTGGAGAAAAACATGGCAATGCAACTATGAAGGGTGTTCCACTACTCTCGAGAGACACTAGCAAAGCTCAAAGTAAACAGGCACAAGATTGCTCAATCTACCGGTGCACAAAGATATCACTAGGCCTCTTGCTCAAATTCTCTTTTTTCACTGTTTTTTCTCTTTTTTTATACAGATCACACACGGCCAAATTAGAAAGTACAACACCAAAATCCTAAGAGCAGCCTATAGGAGCGGAAACTAGTCCCAATGGGTAAGTTCCTACACCTATGTAATAGAATGGCTGTGGCTAAGGTTGAAGGAAAAGTGCAAATTCACACTTTGTAAAAATTCCTATCGTGGCAGAAAAATATGGCAAAATTGTGTCGTGGCAGAAAATCCTTCCGCGGCAGGAAAACACGTCAAAAACGTGCCGCGGCAGCGAATCTGAATCGTGGCAGAACAAGACTCGTGGCAAGAAAACAGGCTGTTTTCGTGCCGCGACATAGTCGGTAGGAAATTTATTTTTATTTTTTTAATTCTGACTCAGCCAAGAGTAGGAGACTAGGACTCTTAGATTAGATCGGATCTAACCTTGTGGCAGCGGAAAAAGATGGTGGAAAACAACTAGAAGAACTAGAAAACAGATCTACGAAGAACAAATCTAGATCTAAACTAAAGGATGAACACGACCAGCAACTATTACTCGTCTACGATGCAATCTAGTCTATGGCAACTCTTTTTATGGGGCTTTTTCTGTATAGGACTAAAAACACTCTCTAATCTATGGATGGATTGTGGATTGCTTACCGAGGAAATGAGGAAATCTGATACCCAGATGATATGGGGTGGCCCGATCTTCTCAACAAGCTCTAGTCGATGATATGGTGGATGATAGATAACTAGTGCGTAGCTATGATCTCTCCCGCTCGATCCCTGATGCCAGTGTAACAGATCTCGAACCTTGTAGGATATTCACAACATCACACTCTTGCGCACGCAGTGGTCGACCACGAATGGTAGTACGCAATCTACTAATTCCCAATGGAACAACAGATCACACTCAATTGCAATTGGTAGAATTCGATCACAGGGTCATTCTAGAGGTTCTATAAAGAAACAACTCCAAAATAATTTTAACGTGGTATAAACCTAGATAGTAGTGTGCCCCATCTATTTAAGAGTCTAGGGGGCGGCGGCCTAAGGGTGGATCCGAGTTGGTCCCACCCAACTAAGGGTACAAACCGACCCAAAGTGGGTTCGGTTCAGGTTTCTGCCTTGGCAGAATTCAGGCCCATTTCTCTGCTGTGGCAGAAAAGGACTCTGTTTCTGTGTCGCGGCAGAGAAAAGTAGCATTTCTCTGCCACGGCAGAGATTGTCCACCAAGTGTTGATCTTCAAGCTTGTGTGCTCCTTGTGCTTCCTCTCTCTCCTCCCTCGCACATTCTTCATTGATCAACACACATTGTTCCATTAGCTCCTCGCTCCGTGCTACGCCTTCTTCTCCTAAGTACCTGATCATGCAATAATTCAAAGACTTAGGTAGTATCAAATTCTCATTAATTAAAACACCAGGTTCATTAAGAAACAAGTTCACCTGTTGTTCTACTAGCTTAGCACAAGCTCTTGTGATTGGTCCAATCCTTATCTCATTGGATTGATCTTTCTTTGCAATTGGAACATCATCATTAGCAATTGGGGTAGGTGTCATTGTAGGGATGTCCTCAACAATACTTATAGTCCCCACGCGAGTCTACGACTCGAATAGGCACTCGGGGGCTACTCCCATAGTGAGCGCTGGTCGCGCACCCTATGATTATTTTTCTTGTCCATCGTATTGTCTGTTGATAACATCCACACTCGAAGGCTATGGCAACTCCGCCTCATATTTTCCCTACAAAGATATTACATCTCCTGGGCCACCCGAATCATCTCCGCGATGACAAAAATTCGGATGTCGCGCTTACATCGTGAAGATAAGACCTGAATAAGGCTTGGCAACGCATCTGCTGCGCACTACCAGCAATATATCAGCCTCGATTCGTACCCTAGCTCATCTGAGACCTAGCTTTGCTTCAACTAATTCTTTCGTACCCTCAGCTTTACTCAAGTTAGCTTCGGCTATTTCAAGTGCCTGTTGAGCTTCTTTCGGATCAATATCACTAGCCCGTGAATAGCCAGCTATCGCACTGTAAAAATAGGATAGGTTCAATCTATGGTCATTGAGGGCCTCCTAAAAGGATCTACTAAATTCATCGAGTTGTTCTAAAGAATCAAAACGGTCGGTTATTAACGGAATCCCTTGTCGGCTTGCATGCGTTAAGCATGCCGCCAGCGTTCATCCTGAGCCAGGATCAAACTCTCCATGAGAAATTCAAAATGGGTTTAATTGGTTAAATTCAAAATGTTAATCAAATAACTTCGTTACCTAATTATTACCCAAATAAGGATATTTAGTAAAATAAAAAAAGGTTGAATCTTTTTACTTTCTATTCATTTTTAGATTTCTTTAAAACATTAAAACAAAGATGAAGCAGCTCTCTTATTTCGTAACTCATTGATTGAATTCCAATGAATATGCCTTGATGGACGCGTTGAGTGCTCACATTTATACACTGGGATTTGACTCCTGTAAGACCTCCGCAGCTTGAGTCGAATTACACCAGCACTTTTCCAAATTTGAGTTCAGGGACTCGAGTTTGAGTAGATTGCGTTGTCTTGCCCTAAGGAAGTTAACTGATACCGATACATCGGATAAATCAGGCACGTATATCAACAATCCCAATGACATAGACAGAACACTCGAAAATATGCTCAACCATGCACTCGAAAGGCTTCATAAAGTCTCCAGTCAAATCTGCGATTCCACTAGACACTCGAGGGCTACTGACGTGGGCATACCCTACAGGTACTCGAGTTTGCCATATACAGTCCAGATACGGCATAAGCCCACGGCATGGCCAAGTCCGAATATAGGATCCGGGTCAGTCACAGACACTCCGATTGCTTAGAGCGCAAGAAGAAGCTTAAGATAGAAAGTTCAAAGGGACAAACCCTAATCTATAACCGACTCGACCTACTACCTGAGACCTAGCTTATCTATATAAAGGCTAGGAGGGGGCGGTGAGGAGGACAATTACAACCCTAGTTTCCACAACCTCGCCAGATTGCATCTGCGCACCCCTGTAACTTTCGACTCCCTCGATAATTCCAAGAGCAGACAACCAGGAGTAGGGACCTCTATAAGGCCTGAACCTAGGTAAACCTTGTGTCCATGTGTGCTTGTTTGCTAGCCAATTGATGCCTCCAGCAATCCCTCCTTCTCCAAAACCCAAGTCTATAACAGTAGGCATTGACGAGTTAAACCCTCGTCACTTAGCTTTTTGACAAGTAGTGCAGCGTGCCAAGAATCTCTCAACATCTCGATGCATGCGTGGCCAAAAGAAGTGTGCAGCAAGAACATCCTCCATCTTATTTACATCAAAGTGACCCATCAGTCCTCCTCCATGCGCCTCCTATAACAACAAAAGATGAACGGAACTATCTGGGATGCATAGTTTGTTAGCACGGAATACAAATCCATCATTGAAGACGAATTTGTTCCATGTTCTACCATCTCTACAATTCCACAACACATCTAAAAATTCAGTATCATGCACATATTGTTCCTTAATAGTTTCCAATCCAAATATTTTAAAGTCAAGTTGAGATAACAAAGTATAACGGCGCAACAAAGCATCATCAATAACATTATCTTTACCCTTTTTGTGTTTGATAACATAAGGAAAAGACTCAATAAATTCAACCCACTTTGCATGGCGATGATTCAGCTTAGCTTGACTACAAATATGCTTCAAAGTTTCATGATCAGAATGTATAACAAATTATTTTGGCCATAAATAAAGTTGCCAAGTTTCTAATGTCCGAACCAACACATATAATTCTTTATCACAAGTAGAATAGTTCAGACTAGCCCCACTCAATTTCTCACTAAAATATGCAACATGTTTGCCCTCTTGTAGTAACACACCTCCCAAACCAATTCCAATAGCATCACATTCAAGCTCAAAATTCTTAGTAAAATCTGGAAGTTGGAGTAATGGAGCATGTGTTAACTTATCTTTCAATATCATGAAGGCTTGTTGTTGTGCATCGCCCCAAACAAAGGGCACATCCTTCTTTCTAAGATCATTCAGTGGCACAACAATTGATCAAAAATCTTTGACAAAATGCCTATAAAATCTAGCGAGGCCAAGAAAACTCCTCACTTGTGTGACCGTCTTAGACTGCGGCCAATTCTCCATTGCTTCAATCTTGGCTGGATCCACTTCAATACCCTATGATGTAACAACATAGCCAAGAAACACAACTCAATCGGTGCAAAAGGTGCACTTCTCAAGATTACCAAACAAACGTGCATCGCGTAAAGCATTGAAAACAACATGCAAATGTTCCAAATGATCCTGTAAAGATTTGTTATAAATCAGAATATCATAAAAGTAGACTACCACAAAACATCCAATGAAAGCACGTAAAACTTTGTTCATTAATCTCATGAATATGCTGGGTGCATTAGTTAAACCAAATGGCATTACTAACCACTCATATAAACCAAACTTAGTTTTAAAAGTTGTTTTCCATTCATCTCCCAATTTTATACGAGTCTGGTGGTAGCCACTATGCAAATCAACTTTATAAAACATGGTAGAGCCACTCAATTCATCAAGCATATCATCTAAACATGGAATAGGATTACGGTAACGAATAGTAATATTATTGATAGTTCTACAATTAGTACACATGCGTGAAGAACCATCTTTCTTAGGTACCAAAATAATAGGAACATCACAAGGGCTAAGGGACTCACGAATGTGATCTCTGTCAAGTAGTTCCTGAATTTGGCATTGTATCTCCTTTGTCTCCTTAGGATTGGTTCTATATGGCGAACGGTTGGGCAACATGGCACCAGGAATTAAATCAATTTGGTGCTCAATTCCTCTAATAGGAGGTAATACTAGTGGCATCTCAGATGGAAAAACGTCCTCATATTCCCGCAAAAGGTTAGCAACAGCAGGTGGCAAAGAAGGAGGCATATCCTTAAATGAAAACAAAACCTCTTTGTAGACAATTGCATAACATTGAGTATTGTTCACATCTAGTTCAACAATATCAATTTTACTTGCAAGCATACATGGACCCTTCAAACGAATTTCAGTAGCATGTTTAGAATCAGATTTAGTGGTCTTTGGTGGTACAAAATCTGCAGCAACAATCTAATTCTCACTTTTGTGTTTCTCCTCAGTTTTAGCTCTACTAGCTCTAGCAAGATCATGTTTTAAAATTTATTCAGGAGTCATAGGTTTGAGACCATTTTTATTCCCATCTTGCATAAGATAATAGTGAATAGTTTTACCATTATGAACAGATTCTCTATCAAATTTCCATGGTCTACCATGTAACAAAGAACAAGCTTGCATGGGCACAACATCACAATCAACAAAATATGAATATGTACCAATAGTAAAATGCACGCGTACCATTCTTGTTACCTTGATCTTGCGAGAACTCCCAAACCATTGGATGTAATATGAATGTGTGTGTTGTCTTGTTGGGAGAGCAAGCTTCTTTACCATGTCAACACTAGCCAGATTATTACAACTCCCTCCATCACGTGCAGCAATAAGAGCTAATGTATTTGCATCAAAATCACATGATGGATCATATTCACCATCATCACGCACCATCATTGTAACATCCCAGATTCTATATTAGAATGTTATTAGTGTCATGCATCATCCTTGCATCATTTGCATCCTACAAGTAAAAATTGAAATAAAAACCCTAACACCTAAACCTAGAAAACCCAAATGCTGGTTGCCTTATGTGAGCACCATTGTAAAGGTCAAGTAATGACCCCTCAAAAAAAAACCTTGTAAAACATTAAACTATGGCCTATGTTGACCACCTCAATTTTATGAAACTTTAGAAACAAGTTTCATCAAATTTGGAGTTCATTTGCAAAAGTTATTAGATAAATAGTGAAACAGAAAATAATAAGTATATAGAAAAAAAAGGGGAGAAGCCTAACCTAGGCGGGCCAGCCGAAGCCAGCCCGCACCTATCTACCGCGCGCACCGCGAGCGAGCGGCACACACGCAGGCCGGCCCAGCAGGCCGCACCGGCCGCCAGCCCGCCCCGCCTCTCACTGACGAGAGGGCCCCACCTGTCATCCCCGTCCCACGCGTGTTCGTCGCCAACTCCTCTGCCGACGCAATCCCACCGGATTCTGTTGAAATTCGGAGACGGATCCGACCCCTTCCGCACGAAAACCCCCCCTTATAACCCTCCCCATCGAGCCCTGGCGCTTTCCCCCAAAAAACCACAAACCCTAGCCCCGCCTTCATCGCCACCGACGCGCCGCCGGAGCTCCGCCTCGGGAGGTTATCGCCGTCATCGATACCGAGCCCTTCCCCCTCTCTTTCTTCCAAAATCGGAACCACCGCTAACTCCTCTGTCTCCCCCTCGTTTTTCCCTCTCTTTAACACAGTGAACCGCCGGCAATTGGTCGCCGGAGTCTTGCCGGAGACGGGAGAGAACGGCGGAGCGCCACCGCGGGCAGAGAAGGGGAGGACCGACGCCGACCATACCAGGGCGACCGCGAGAAGGAGGGGAACATCGTCGACCCCGCCACGGTTCCAGGGACCCGCCGGAGCACCGCCACCGTCGACCGCCGACGCCACCGCCGCCCACCGCCACCGTCGTCGTCGCTGTAAGTCACCGCGTCCATCTCCTCCGTCCGATCCAGAATCTGTGGCTTCGATTAAATCAACGCTGAAGGGGTATCATCGAATAACGACGTGCCACGTGGCTGCGCGCGTCAGCACGCACGCGCCAGCGCCGCGTCACCCCCCCGTTGCCAGCTGGACCAATCAGACAGCGACACCTGGCTAGGATTTTAAGTAGAATTTAGATCTGTTTTCAGATTTGGTTTTAATCTTGCGAAATTCATATAAAATCAAATTTTTGGCCAAATCTAGCTTATAATATACCGTTGGATTCCTAATTTTATGTAGAATCCAAATATGTAATAATATTGCAGGTTTGCTGTAGTGTTTTGGGTGTAGTTTTTAATCATTGGATTAGAGGGTTTAATCTATAGAAAAATAATTAAAATTCTATTCTATTTGATTCTTGCTGCTATAGCCTTGCTTCCACAATACCTACTAATCCAAATCTTTAAGCTTTGCTTAAGATCATTAGATCTAGTTTGGGGCTAATTAGATGGTCTGATCTACCTATAATCCTAGGGTTTGTTTAGTGACTCTATTAGATCTAAACCCTTGGAAAATAAATCCTAGTGACACCCTTACACTATCACAACATAAACTTGTTACCCTGATCAATTTAACCAACCTTGCATAAACTACCATGTTGCATGAATGCATGTCTTCCTTTGTGTATGCTTTGAACAAGCTGTGATCAGATCTATGTTTGTGATTCGTTAGATTGCTCGGAGTGCGCTAAGGAGTGCTATTGTGTAGAGTGCTGCTCGGATCAAGGCAAGTTACACCACTTGTTCATAATTTTGTCCCAGTTTTGATTCTATGCATGTGATCTTCAAAATTCTGTAGTATGCATGTGTAGGATATTCTAGTAGAAATTTTTCCTAGTATTGTTTTGCAAGTGCGATGATTTTGTAGTATGCCATGAATAGCTCTATACTTAGGATTTCCCATCCTAATAGGTTACCCCTGTTTTTGCTAAGTATTGCTTGCTATGCTATATATACAAAGTACCGTTGGGGGGTTCGAAAGACAAAGAATTTTTCTAAGTATAAAGGATCTCTAGAGCAAACTTTTCTTCTCAAATCCACTTCAAAATAAAACTAAGTTTTCTTCTGGGCGGAATGGTTGTCGGGTCAACGAGTGTGATTTTGGTGGAGGACGGCCGCCCAGGAATCAAAGAAGTCTGCCATGTTTCAGAATTCAGAAGCTTCCAAAGGCAACCACAATACATTATGGGCTCTGTCTTGGCCTAGTACTTAGTGGGAAACCTCACCTGGGTACCAACATTTGGAGGATTCTTTGCACGGTTGGATCCGGAAGGTAGAGGGGCTACTAAGGGAAATCCTCGCCATGGTCTTGTCTGTAAAAGGACTTGATCGTGGATTGTGGGTAAAGTGCACAAACTCTCGAGAGTATTGCAATCTGATCGATCAGCCGTGTTCACGAATGTAACAACAATGAGCGTCTGAAGGATGGAGCCTCTGAAGGATCTTCCTCTCTCTTTTCTAAAACAAAGTTTTGAAAACCCCATGGCGTGCGTAATATCGCTAATGGGTGGGAATTTGGGAACATGGTGTGTAATATCCAAGTGACGCTTGGTGCGTAATATCCAAGTGTTTGGTTGTTTGGACACTTGGTGCGTAATATCCTCGTGTGCCACTCGACCTTATTTTATCAAAGCAAATGTTTATAAAGTAGGGCAATTCCTCTATTCTTCTCTCATACTTAAGGAAAAATTAGGTTTGGGAAAATGAACTCTACAGCCTATACCAGCCTTGCATGTAGAGATAGTCTTTTCTCTCCTTGGTGTGATTTGCCAATACATTCAAAGTATTGACCCAACTTGTTGGCTGCACGTCTTATGTGCAGAATCCGAAGATTGAAAGGTGCGTAGGGATCGCGGGTCTACACTCAACAAGCCTGGGCGTTGATGGACTCATGCTGCTTTTATGTTTCCGCTGTTATTTGAGCTAGCATAATGCTAAGCAACTATTGTAATAATTTCATACTCTGGATTCTCCGTGTAATAAAGACTTTGTGTTTTACATGATATTTCATCGACTATGAGTGCTAGCTATTGATCCAGGGACTAGCATGTTAATCACAGGGACATAGGATCCTTACCGATCCAAGGTCGCTACAAGATGGTATCAGAGCACATCGTTGCCTGTAGGACATGACCCTAGGATTGGAACCACCTCTAACCTTAGTGCCTTACTTGTTCCTACTAAGTTATTTTTCCGCACATCTAGTATCTGCTTCCCTCTACTTGTTTAAGTATCTAACCTTCATTCTTCTAACTCAAAGATGACAAGCTTCCTCTACGACACCATCGCGGACATCGAGCCCCTTCGCTTTGGAGGATGCCTCATGGATCTACTCACATGTTTGGATCTTCCTCTCCCAACAATCCAAGGGAGCACAATGAAGAAACTCCACAAGGACGGCTGTTGGGGAGTCAAGGTCATTCAACCAGGAAAAGAGCGAGGCAAGAACCCGGAGGAAGACATAGCAATCCACATTGTTAGCGATTCCAAGGAGAAGGCCCTTAGCATTACCTTGCAGCAACTCATTGGTCGCCTATGTGGACGTCATCATGAAGCTCTCCAAGGACACTGCGGCGGCCTCTTTGGAAGAAGAGATGAGGAAGGGATTCCCATGGAGTTAACCTTTGAGGAAAGAACTTCTACCAAGCGCCAAAGAACACAATATCAAGACTTGGAGTGCCACATCCATGACCTTGAGAAGGGTACCTTCCTCGAGATTTTGAAGAACGACGAGCTATGCGCCCTCATCAGGGAGAAGGAAGAAATGATCAAACAGCAGGAGGAGGCAATGAAGCTCCAAGAGATAAAATTTCAGGACCAAGAGAAGAAGTTCGCCAACCAAGAGAAGAGGGTGATAAATAAAAACAAGAGAATTAGGGAACTTAAACAGCAGATCGATGGAGATGAAGTGCAAACTGAAGGCCTTTGCAAGATAATCAATGATGTGCGTGCTTCCAAGAGGGACTTGGCAAAGCAACTTGAAGCCGCAATGAAGTCAAGTTTAGTGGAGAAACTACAAAGCGAGAAGGAGGGACTTCAGGAGCAGCTGGAAGCCACCACCAAGAAGCTACAAGATGAGATAAAGGACCTCCAAGAGAAGCTTGAAGCCACCACAAAGGAGATGGAGTTGTACAAGACAACTCTAGAGGAAGAAGGCTACTCGTTCGAGGACGAGGAAGAGGAAGGCATGGAAGATGTGTAATAGTTGGACCACCTTTAATTCTATAGTAGAACGTTATTCGCAAATGTAATAAATACCAAGACAAGTCTGGTTTAGTTAAATTGGTTGTTTCCTGTGCTAAATCTGTGGTGTTATGCCTGGTGTGCCTTGTGTGCATTGTGTGCTTGGTGTGTTTTTCATAAGGGTAGGAGTTTACTACTTAGTCCTTATGTCTTTTTCTTAACTACTCTCTTAAACCCCACAGATGCCGCCAAGACGTGCAGACCTCGAAATTCCGCCAGAAATAGCAGAACTTTTGGCCACTCAGAACCAGCTGATCCAACTGGTCACTCAGAACATGCAAAACAACAACAACAACACGCCGCCGCCACCACCTCCGCCACCTCCTCAACAGGATCGCTTGACTCGGTTTTTGAGGCTGAACCCACCTACCTTCACTAGCAGCACTGAACCAATCGTCGCTGATGACTGGCTGCGTACGATCAACAAGAAACTAGACACCGTGCAAGCAGCCGAGAAGCGAGGTGCGTTATGCCGCACACCAGCTTGAAGGACCTGCTGCAGAATGGTGGGATAATTACCAAGTCACCCACCCGGACATTGATGCTATCACTTGGGAATAGTTTGAGTTAGCTTTTCACACTCATCATGTGGCTGCTGGTGTCATGACTCTAAAGAGGCGCGAGTTTCGCGACCTACACCAGCTGCACCGTTCTGTCACCAAGTATGGTGAGCTCTTCAATAAGCTAGCCCGTTATGCACCCGATGATGTTTCCACTGATGCCAAGAGTCAGGAGGAGTTCTTAAGAGGGCTTAACGATGAGATATCCATTCAGCTTGTGGCTCAGAAATTTGACAACTTTCAGGAACTCCTGGACAGAGCCATTGTGGTTGAATCAAAGAGGAAGAGCATAGAAAATCGCAAAAGGAAATCTAACCCTCACAAACACTCTATTCCGTACCAGAAGCAGCGCAACTCCTCACCACCACCTTATAACAATAATGGCCACAACCATAACGGTCATAACCATGGTGGCCACAAACACAATGGGCACAAAAACCGCAATGGCAATGGTGGCAATGGAAAGGATCTCAGTGAGGTGACATGCTTTAAGTGCAACAAGACAGGGCACTATGCAACCTCTTGCCCTGAGAGGAAGAATGGCAATGGTAATGGGAATGGAAATGGACACAACCATGGCAACGGGAACGGTAAGAAGCCCAATCCTTTTGTCAAAGCCACGGTGAATCATGTTTCCATGGAGGATGCTTGTGGCGCGGACTTCTGTGATTGGTAAGTTCAAACTCAATTCTATTCCTGCAGTTGTTCTTTTTGATACTGGTGCATCGCATTCATTCATATCAAGGGTATTTGTGGATAGAGGCAAGATACCAACGGAGACCATAAGCTTTCCTCTAAGGGTAAGTTCTCCTGGGGGAGAAATAGTGGCAAACTCCGGTTGCCGAGAATTAGAACTAAGGATTGGGACACACATTTTCCCCACCAGTCTAGTAGTTCTAGAATCACAAGGATTAGACATAATCTTGGGCATGAATTGGATGACCAAATTTGAAGGAGTCATAGATTGTGCCAAGAGAACTGTCATGCTCACAACACCGGAAGGGAAAAGGATTCGTATCAAATCGAATTTCGCACTTAAAGAAGTCATGGTGAACTCTTGTAACTACCTCGGTGAATTACGCTCCTAGTTACAAGCCTGGATGAGCAGAAATGGTTGAAATAGTACGGTGGGGCCCAAATGCCACTCACAGGTAGACCTTTCGGCCGTCCCAACCATTTCCAAACATCGGGACAAGAACGGGCGGCGTAATCGGCAGGCGAAGGGATCAACTACATACACAAATGAGTATGTATGCAAGCCACCATACAATAGTACATCAGAGCCATTCCATCTAAAAAGAAAGGAAAATATAGCAACGCCATACGGCAAGATCCAAATATCCTAGATAGATATAATAGTTTAGGATATCTCCTCATACATCAAACATCAGAGTATCGGTGAGCGGAAGACAAAATCCGAGTACGGATAAGAAGCAAATCGGCATAAGATGCCCGTAAATAAACACATCCATACAGATCTCACGGATCCTCGTTCCCGGAATCTCTACACCGAATGATCGTTGCCCATCGTCCGTGTCTTCCACCCAAAGATCCATCTTGCGAGTGTACTGTTCATCTGAACCAATAATTTATCGTGTGAGACCCTAGGGGTACTCGGCAAGTCTTTATGCCTCTAAAGGGACACAACACAGGGGCGCAATTGCAGCAAAAGATAAACCCTAGAAATTCTATAGATACTGCTAACCATCCGCCTAACCAGAGATAGACGGATGTCTGTGAATTAATAACAACAGTTATAACGATTAAAACGGTAATATCCAGATCCATCCTACTCCTCGCTTACCGACGAGGAAGTGGACGAACAACCCCCCATACGTTGGCAGTTTTATAAAACAATCCGTGATTGTAGCACTATCTACTAGTCAGTTACTTAGTCAAATTAAAACCGGTACTTTAGTTATGCTTGTCTATGATCGAAACTGTGCTCCAAGTCGCCCATAACCGCGGACATGGCTTTGAAAGTTTTACCTGCAGGGTGCACAAATAAAACACACACTCGATATGCCTCGAAAAACCAAATCAAAACCCAACGAGGCGATCCGACAAAGCGATCACAGGATTCAGAAATATTTCAGGCCACCCCATTGAGCTACCATAGCGAAGTTAGCTGACTCGAGACGGCCTCAAGGTTTGTGGAGCGGCTGTAAGCATCGGGAACGAAAAGTGTGATTGGGCTTGTCGATACAAACGGTCACGACCTAAAGATAAGCAGTGTGCAGTACCTCGCACAATTTAATTTAAAGCAGTAAATCATAACATAAGGACAGGATAGTAAATAAAACCTCAAACTAGTTTGTGGACCCAAGAAATAAGAAGGAATCAAGCTACGGCTCGGGGGTTCATAAGCCTCCCGGATGTGGATAGCTGAATATTCTAGGAACAGGAATCAAGTACTCGGGGTCCCACGGGACACAAGTGAGCCTGAAAAACCAAATAATGAATATGGCTCACGGTGCCACTTTCATTAGTTATCCCATTACTACTCGGTTAAGTTGTTTGGGTACCTCGTTATCCATCAGACTCTCACATACCCTACACATGCTGTTCTACGACTCGCATGGCTCAAACAACTCCTGTAGTAATGGCTCATGGGATGGAGGAACAAGCTTCGGTGGGGTTTAAAAGTAAAGGCTATGCAATACTTGGGATTCAGTTTAATGCAATCGCGACTCAATGATGCAAGAGTAAGATAGAGGCAATAGGTACTATATGTATGCAAGCATGTGGTAGTGCTTGCCTGGCAGCTCAGTTGAAGCAAGGGATGGATCTGGGTAGTGCTCTGGTTCTCTTGATATATCCCACCTTTCAGTCTATTAGGAGAAAGAACCAAACAAACAAGGGCCAACATAAATAAAGTGCACAAGCATATGAATAAAATGCATCAAGAAAACAATCATGCCATGATAAATGATGCACAATTTGCATGGCATTAAAGTAGCATGGCATGGGTGAGGTGTGAAGTACAAGATTAAATCATTTTATGGGGTTTTAATCATATTTTATACTCAAATTAGTTGCTGTACACATTATATTTATATGATGCATGCTGCAAAACAGAACATGGAATGCATAAACAGAAAGGTCTCATCGAGCTAATCATTTTAGACATATTATTTATTAAATTTGGAGTTATAAAACAAAAGTTATTACTTAATTAAGAAAAGGGCATTTTATTGTAATTTTAATTAACTTGGAAAATAAAGTGTCCAAAATATATTTTGGATGGCATATTTGAATTCCTCACATTTTTCTGATTTGAAAACATATATTACTTGTATTATTTGCATTTATATTTTAAAAGATATTTAAAAACTGATTTAAATTTGAATTTGAAATAATTTGAAATAGATTTGAATTAAAACAGAAAAGCAGAAAATACTTTTGTTACTCGCTCTAACCTCGCCACAGACATACAGCCTGTGGGACCAACCAATCGCATTATCTTACAGCCAGTCAACACCGGTGGCCGAGACCACAGCGGTCCACGGCAGAAGTGGACAGACCACGCAGTCCAAGCCAGTGAGCGCCTTAAGCATAGGGTTTTGGAGGAGCCTTTTTATAAAACTACCTCAGCCGATGACATGCGGGCCCGAGCGGAGTGCGGGTTGCGAAAACAAAAGATCAGGGGGTTATCTGCAAAAAGGGGATCGAGCACTGTTTCTCTTCTCTGAAACCGTCTGACGACAGATCGATGCCGCCTTGAGCGCTGTGTGGGGATCGAGCTGGGACACAGCTTCAGCGGCGGCTACCGCTGGGCTAGGGAGGGGTTGATGTAGGTTAAGCGGGGCACGACTAGGTGTATCTTCCGCGGCGCGCATCGAGCGAGCAGCGTGCCTGCACGCCGCCAGCTCGGCGAAGGTCCGGCCGAGCAGGAGCGGGCGCGAGGAGAGGATGTCAGAGAGGCGCAGAAGCTCACCGCGGGTGTCTCGGTGGTGATGGATCGGGCAGGCGAGCAGCAGGGCGACGATGATGCAGAGGCCGAGCGAACTAGGGTTTCGGGGTCGGCGTCGCGAGGTCCTTCGGCTCCGGTCCTTCTCCTCCTCGACGGCGGGTACAGGGTGATGCAGGAGCACTGCGTGGCCTTCCTCGACACCAATGATCACCGCGCCAACGGCTGGAAGAGGGGAATCGGTGGAGACCGAGGTTTTGCCGGCGATGGGGGGGGTAGACGGTGGGGAGAGGAAGGAGAGAAGAGGGCGAGGTGCTGGCGGATCTGGGGGACAGAGGAGAGCCAGGGGATAGTGGTAGAGAGAGGGGGAGGTGCCATGGGAGCAGGTAGGGTTAAAGGTGGCTCGGTGCCACCTTTCTCTCCTCCTCCTCACGTGCTTGTGGCCGGGCAGGACCAGGGCATGGTAGGTGGTGGCTTCCAGGTGGGGTCAGGGTGAGGCCAGAGAGGTGGTGCTCGGGCTGGGGTCCTCTAGGCAGAGAGAGAGAGGTGGCTCGGGTGTAGCTAGGGTTGGATCTAGGGTAGGAGAGAGAGGGGGTATGGCTCGGGTAGGGTTTGGTTCTAGGGTTGGGGTAGCTAGGTGGGCCAGGGTGGCCAGGTGGGGCCAGCTAGGAGAGAGAAGAGAGAGAGGCCGAGAGAGAGGGGTGGTAGCTTAGGGTTTGGTTTAGATGGGGGTGGTTTAGAGAGGATGGGGTAGAGGGGTATGGTGATTAGAGAGGAACTTAGATAGAGGATAAGAGAGGGAGGGTGAGATCTAGGGTTTTAGAGCTAGCATGCTCCAAACATAGATTAAGCAAAAACATGTGGAATAGGTGTACGGTTTGGGTTTTGCTTAGGGTTAGAGGTAGGTCAAGGTGGTAGGGTATGGATGGAGATAGATGTAGGTTTTTAGCATGACCCAAACAAAACAAGCATGAAGAGAGGTAGAGATAGATGGGAGATTCACCCAAAAATCCAACTAAAAGCAAAGGAGAACCAAAGTTGGAGATGGGTGCATGGCTCATGCAAAAATAATTAATGCCATGCTTATTTTGTGAAAACAAGATTATTACAGGGCATTATTATTATGCATTCCCAAAATTGGAATAAAATCCAAGCAAAAGAATTAAAAGGATGCCCCATGTGGAGTAGATGGAGATGACCATGTTTGAATAGAAATGGGACTTGCTAGTGTGTATGTGCCACTAGATGCTTAATAGTCCCAAAGATACCCCAACATGAGCATAAATCCAAAACAACCCATATGGAAGCTAGAAAAAGGGTTCCACTCACAAGGCATGCAAAGGTGGCCATGCGGCTCTCATACATCAATAATGTGAAAACAATCATGATGCTAAGATGAGAGCATGTGGAAAAGAATTGGATCCATCCCAACCCACATGAGCTAGAGGGAAACTCAATAAAGTGCAAAGCTCATATTTAGTTGGATGGTGGAATTATAAGGTGGTGAAAGAAAAGTGGTGGAGTTAATAAAAGATATGCCCCCAACTCAACTTGGGCATTAAACAATATATCAAGAACCAAATACAATATCAAGAGGCAAATACAATTGACAATGCATATGAGAGAAGAACCAAAACAAAAAGGGTTTTATATGATGCTCAAATGCAAGGTGGCATGATGACATGAGCATGATATAATTATGATGCAACAATTATATGTTTGAAGTAGCCATTATATTACTAGACCAAGTAGCATTACAATTGTTAGACAATTGGGATGCTACAACTCTCCCCCACTAAACAAGAATCTCGCCCCGAGATTCCTAGGAAAAAGAAAACAACACAAAGAGAGGCGGGTGTTTGGAACGAAGGTGACCCTCACGTTCCCAAGTTGATGAACAACAGAATGGTGCGGCCATTACACCTTGCAAAACTTGCTAGACTTGTTGCGAGTCTTGCGTTTGCTTGAGAAGCAACGGTTAGAAGAGTTGAAGGATTGCCGTGATACAAGAAGGATAGGATGGACATAGCTCCGGTTTTCTCAAGAAACATGATAAAAGAATAGAACCACTTGTGAAAGAACGGACAAGATGATGTTTCATGGATAAAGAAAGACACACCGTTGAGATTAAAGATTTACCGATACTAGAGAGGATGAAATCTCTGTGTTGCCGGAAGAAAAAGAGCTAGATTGGAGAGGTTTGAACCACTATGACAATAGCATCGTACCTTCCCTCAGATTTGAGAAATGAAGTTCGGAACAATATTGCCTTCAAACAATAGAGTCCCTTGATATCAACAGAAAGATTTAGTTAGACATTGTCGGATTAGATCTTCTTGCGCCGTTAAGAACCAAAGGATCACGCAATTGAGGTGCGCGGATATAACTTCCAGAGACAGATGTGAAACTAGATCATGGTGGGATCCCGAGAAGCAAAGAATATGGAGGATCCGGAGTTTATCGTAGAGATACTTATTGCTTTCGTTAGCCTTGAGGCTAACGCAATAGATTTGCGGCTGATGGCATCAACCATAATTGGCTTTACCACAGAAAAAGAATTGATGAAACAAAGAGAGAGATAGTTTCCTTTCATCTTGTTTGGGGATGTCAAGCACCGGTAGAAAGACGAGGACCGAAAAGAGTTTGCGTTTGTTTCCACCAGATAATTGAAGATTTGCTCCGTGTAGAAAGGGCGAGATCACTAACAAGAGATTATTGATTACTTTCTTCAAGAGAGCACTCCGGAAAAACAAAGACGGAAGTAAAAGTATCGAGGGATAAAGGCCACTTCTAACTTCCGTGGAATGAGTGAAATCACATTAATTCACCAATTCAATGTACAAGAGCGAATGATAAGAGTAGTGGTATGGTAGCTACTCCATCCCGTACTCAAAGCATTACTCCGCACATGAATAAGAAAACCATGCAACCCAACTACCGAAACAGACTGAAGGTATTGACAAAAACTCATGGAACTCCGTAAGACAACAAAGATTGATGCAAACGATTCGCCGGATTCATAGATAGATAGAGATGATGATGTTGTCGTCATATCTGAAGTACCAAGCCACCAGAAAGATATGAAGGAAGATTACGGAGAACAACTGCAAGAAACCACAGATAAAGAAAAAGATAACACCACTTGTACAGAAGGATTGCAAAAGATCTGAAAAATCTTCATGGCCTCCGGTGGATTGAGCATAGACGATAGAGCGAGAGGGTTCCAAGAGATTACTTAAAGAGATAGAGGTGTAAAGAACTCCATGTTCTTCTTGAAAAGATAGAGATAGATTTAGCAGTTTTGAGGAAAAACTTTAGTGAAACGACGATGATAACTTGCCAACAAGGAAAACTCCGGGTTTGATTGAAGATGGAAGATGGAATTAACAATGGACTTGCTAATTCCAGAATTGAAGCAATGTATTTAGCAGAAGGACGTGGTCGAGATAGGTGGCTTCAAGAAGCCAGAATTCACGCTTTGAGAACTTTGCACACAGGCAGTGTTATCAAAGCTTGAGAGAAAGAGACACAGATGATCTTCCATGTTCTTCCATTGATATCGAATAGGCAAGCATATTATCAACATATACCACCATGGATTAACAGGATATTCCCAGAATACCAAGTTCAAGAGGCGGGAGAAACGAACAAATACTCGAAACACTTTCTGAGCTCAACGCTCTTAGAAAGATCAATATTAAGAGCACAGGTTCGTGTTGAAGAAGATGCGCTGGCAGAATAGATTATCTGGTTCCTCGGAAGAGAACAAGAAATGCCACCTTGTTCACATTGTCGATTGGATCACCGGTTACAAAGATAAAGAGATCTTGGATAAAGAAAAGATGATAGCTCATACCTCAAGCAAAGCTACCAGAGACAAAAAGATGCAATTCCCTCGTATCCAGGAGAATTGTGCAGATGTGGGGTTCGAAAAGATGTGCAGCATGATGAACAGATGATAGACCGCCGTAGTGCTTTGGGAAACTCCGGATTGCCAAAGATGCTTGAATATGCATAGATATGATCATGGTGTACTCAAAATCACAGGAGATAACCGTCACCATTTGGAGGATAGAGTTGATTGCATTAACCATACTCCAATCGACACTTATCATGAGTGGAATATAGCTATGCCGAGAGCCAAATTACAATCATCAGCATCGGATCGACACACGTTATGTAATTAGCCCAAGAGAATTGGAGATGAAAAGAAACTCCAGGATTAAGCGCCGGTGACAAAAGAATGAGTTAGCATGAACATGCTGATAAAAAGGGAGATAGATAATGTTTCACACACGACTGAAAAGGAGTCTGGAAACACAGATGTATCAAAGAAAAAATTTCCGCATTTTTCGGCATTAAAATACCAATAGATGCGCAAAATCACTTATCAGGTAGCGATTAGCAACTGATGGTTTCTCAGAATGTGGAGTTGCTAGAAGGAAGGACACCCTTAAGAAGATGGCACCGGTTAACAAGGAGTCAGATAGATCGCGTCGGTTTTCAAAAGCCTGTCAATATGGAATGTACCAACAGTTGATAACCAAAAGGCCGATAAAGATAACAACTTGGATGCAACAGATAGACAAAGAATTACGCACACACACACAATCTTTGGTACTACAGAAAACCCAGAACACGTGAATCCTAGTTTGAATTTTAAGAAGAGGATTGAAAACGTTACACTTCCTTACCAGAAAAAGGTGGTGGTTGGGTAAGAAGAAAAGTGGAAGCAGTCCTACTCTCACGTTTTGTTTTTCCCTAGTATACATAACTACCAAAAATATTTGCTAGACTGACAACGACCATTTGGCTGAGACCCTGAAGGTCGGGATGGCTCTGATACCAATTGTAACTACCTCGGTGAATTACGCTCCTAGTTACAAGCCTGGATGAGCAGAAATGGTTGAAATAATGCGGTGGGGCCCAAATGCCACTCACGGTAGACCTTTCGGCCGTCCAACCATTTCCAAACATCGGGACAAGAACAGGCGGCGAATCGGCAGAAGGATCAACTACATACACAAATGAGTTTGTATGCAAGCCACCATACAATAGTACATCGAGCCATTCCATCTAAAAGAAAGGAAAATATAGCATACGGCAAGATCCAAATATCCTAGATAGATATAATAGTTTAGGATATCTCCTCATACATCAAACATCGAGTATCGGCGAGCGGAAGACAAAATCCGAGTGCGGATAAGAAGCAAATCGGCATAAGATGCCCGTAAATAAACACATCCCGCCTACAGATCTCACGGATCCCGTTCCGGAATCTCTACACGAATGATCGTTGCCCACATCGTCAGTGTCTTCCACCCGGTATCCATCTTGCAGTGTACTGTTCATCTGAACCAATAATTTACGTGTGAGACCCTAGGGGTACTCGGCAAGTCTTTATGCCTCTAAAGGGACACAACCTGGGGCGGCGCAATTGCAGCAAAAGATAAACCCTAGCAATTCTATAGATACTGCTAACCATCCGCCTAACCGAGAGATAGGCGGATGTCCGTGAATTAATAACATGATTATAACAGTTAAAGCGGTAATATCCACAGATCCATCCTCCTCCTCGCTTCACAAGCGAGGCGGACGAACAACCCCCATCCGTTGGCAGTTTTATTATCCATTCCATGAGTGTTGCACTATTTACTAGTCGATTACTTAGTCAAATTAAAAGCGGTACTTTAGTTATGCTTGTCTATGATCGGAAACTGTGCTCCAAGTCGTCCATAACGCGGACATGGCTTTGAGAAAGTTTTACCTGCGGTGCACAAATAACAACACACACTCGATATGCCTCGAAAAAACCAAATCAAAACCCAACGAGGCGATCACGACAAAGCGATCACAAGATTCAGAAATATTTGAGGGGCCACCCCATTGAGCTACCATAGCGAAGTTAGCTGACTCCGAGACGGCCTCAAGGTTTGTGGAGCCGGCTGTAAACGACTGGGAACCCGAAAGTGTGACTGGGCTTGTCGATACAGCGAAAACGGGTCACGGACCTAAACAGTACAGTGTGCATTACCTCGCACAATTTAAATTAAAGCAGTAAAGCATGGCATAAGTACAGGATAGTAAATAAAACCTCAAACTAGTTTGTGGCCCCAAGAAATAAGAATGAATCAAGCTCTGGCTCAGGGGGGTTCATAAGCCTCCCGGATGTGGATAGCGCGAATATTCAAGGAACAGGAATCAAGTACTCGGGGTCCTACGGGACACAAGTGAGCCTGAAAAACCAAATAACAGATATGGCTCACCGGTGCCACTTTCATTAGTTATCCCATTACTACTCAGGTTAAGTTGTTTGGGTACCTCGTTATCCATCAGACTCTCACATACCCTACACATGCTGTTCTACGACTCGCATGGCTCAAACAACTCCTGTAGTAATGGCTCATGGGATGGAGGAACAAGCTTCGGTGGGGTTTAAAAGTAAAGGCTATGCAATACTTGGGATTCAGTTTAATGCAATCGCGACTCAATGATGCAAGAGTAAGATAGAGGCAATAGGTACTATATGTATGCAAGCATGTGGTAGTGCTTGCCTGGCAGCTCAGTTGAAGCAAGGGATGGATCTGGGTAGTGCTCCTGGTTCTCTTGATATATCCCTTTCGTCTATTCGAGAAGAACCAAACAAACAAGGGCCAACATAAATAAAGTGCACAAGCATATGAATAAAATGCATCAAGCAAACAATCATGCCATGATGAATGATGCACAATTTGCATGGCATTAAAGTAGCATGGCATGGGTGAGGTGTGAAGTACAAGATTAAATCATTTTATGGGGTTTTAATCATATTTTATACTCAAATTAGTTGCTGTACACATTATATTTATATGATGCATGCTGCAAAACAGAACATGGAATGCATAAACAGAAAGGTCTCGTCGAGCTAATCATTTTAGACATATTATTTATTAAATTTGGAGTTATAAAACAAAAGTTATTACTTAATTAAGAAAAGGGCATTTTATTGTAATTTTAATTAACTTGGAAAATAAAGTGTCCAAAATATATTTTGGATGGCATATTTGAATTCCTCACATTTTTCTGATTTGAAAACATATATTACTTGTATTATTTGGATTTATATTTTAAAAGATATTTAAAAACAGATTTAAATTTGAATTTGAAATAATTTGAAATAGATTTGAATTAAAACAGAAAAGCAGAAAATACTTTTGTTACTCGCTCTAACCTAGCCACAGACACAGCCAGGTGGGACCAACTGCTTTGAGGCGCTCACAGTGTATAAAAGCTTTTCTCACTGAGCTTACCCAACCCGATCACCAAGCCGGTGGCCGAGACCTGGCGAGTCCACGTCTTGTGAGCGGTAGTGGACATACAGTCCAAGCCGAGGCCTTGGGTTGAGCATAGGGTTTTGGAGGAGCCTTTTAATAAAACTACCTCAACCGATGACATGCGGGCCCGAGTGGAGTGCGGGTTGCGAAAACAAAAGATCAGGGGGTTATCTGCAAAAAGGGGATCGAGCACTGTTTCTCTTCTCTGAAACCGTCGGCACGGATCGATCTTGGCAGCTGGGCCTGTGTGAGGGATCGAATCAGGGACTGGCAGCAGGCGTGGCGCGGCTACCGCTGGGCTAGGGAGGGGTTGATGTAGGTTAAGCGGGGCACGACTAGGTGTATCTTCCGCGGTGCGCATCGAGCAGACGCGCGTGCACGCCGCCGCACAGAGGCCGCTCGACGAAGGTCCTGAGCACGAGGAAGCGAGGAGAGGATGTCAGAGAGGCGCAGAATCTCACCGCGGGTGTCTCGGTGGTGATGGATCGGGCAGGCGAGCAGCAGGGCGATGATGATGCAGAGGCCGAGCGAACTAGGGTTTCAGGGTCGGCGTCGCGAGGTCTTCCTCGAGACCAATGATCACCGCGCCAACGGCTGGAAGAGGGGGATCGGTGGAGACCGAGGTTTTGCCGGCGATGGGGGGGGGTAGACGTTGGGGAGAGGAAGGAGAGAAGAGGGCGAGGTGCTGGCGGATCTGGGGGACAGAGGAGAGCCAGGGGATAGTGGTAGGTAGCAGAGAGAGGGGGAGGTGCCGTGGGAGCAGGTAGGGTTAAAGGTGGCTCGGTGCCACCTTTCTCTCCTCCTCCTCACGTGCTTGTGGCCGGGCAGGACCAGGGCAGGGCAGGTGGTGGCTTCCAGGTGGGGTCAGGGTGAGGCCAGAGAGGTGGTGCTCGGGCTGGGGTCCTCTAGGCAGAGAGAGAGAGCTAGAGAGAGAGAGGTGGCTCGGGTGTAGCTAGGGTTGGAGCTAGGGTACGAGAGAGAGGGGGTATGGCTCGGGTAGGGTTTGGTTCTAGGGTTGGGGTAGCTAGGTGGGCCAGGGTGGCCAGGTGGGGCCAGCTAGGAGAGAGAAGAGAGAGAGGCCGAGAGAGAGGGGTGGTAGCTTAGGGTTTGGTTTAGATGGGGGTGGTTTAGAGAGGATGGGGTAGAGGGGTATGGTGATTAGAGAGGAACTTAGATAGAGGATAAGAGAGGGAGGGTGAGATCTAGGGTTTTAGAGCTAGCATGCTCCAAACATAGATTAAGCAAAAACATGTGGAATAGGTGTAGGGTTTGGGTTTTGCTTAGGGTTAGAGGTAGGTCAAGGTGGTAGGGTATGGATGGAGATAGATATAGGTTTTTAGCATGACCCAAACAAAACAAGCATGAAGAGAGGTAGAGATAGATGGGAGATTCACCCAAAAATCCAACTAAAAGCAAAGGAGAACCAAAGTTGGAGATGGGTGCATGGCCCATGCAAAAATAATTAATGCCATGCTTATTTTGTGAAAACAAGATTATTACAGGGCATTATTATTATGCATTCCCAAAATTGGAATAAAATCCAAGCAAAAGAATTAAAAGGATGCCCCATGTGGAGTAGATGGAGATGACCATGTTTGAATAGAAATGGGACTTGCTAGTGTGTATGTGCCACTAGATGCTTAATAGTCCCAAAGATACCCCAACATGAGCATAAATCCAAAACAACCCATATGGAAGCTAGAAAAAGGGTTCCACTCACAAGGCATGCAAAGGTGGCCATGCGGCTCTCATACATCAATAATGTGAAAACAATCATGATGCTAAGAGGAGAGCATGTGGAAAAGAATTGGATCCATCCCAACCCACATGAGCTAGAGGGAAACTCAATAAAGTGCAAAGCTCATATTTAGTTGGATGGTGGAATTATAAGGTGGTGAAAGAAAAGTGGTGGAGTTAATAAAATATATGCCCCCAACTCAACTTGGGCATTAAACAATATATCAAGAACCAAATACAATACCAAGAGGCAAATACAATTGACAATGCATATGAGAGAAGAACCAAAACAAAAAGGGTTTTATATGATGCTCAAATGCAAGGTGGCATGATGACATGAGCATGATATAATTATGATGCAACAATTATATGTTTGAAGTAGCCATTATATTACTAGACCAAGTAGCATTACAATTGTTAGACAATTGGGATGCTACAACTCTCTTAAGGGGGTTAGCTTGGAGGAGGTACCTATTGTAAAGGAATACCCAGATGTCTTCCCAGAAGAGCTACCCGGAATGCCACCCGACCGTGATATCGAGTTTCTCATTGACTTAATGCCAGGTACGGGGCCAATAGCTAAGAGACCATACAAGATGGATGTGGACGAGTTAAAGGAACTCAAGAAACAGCTTAGGGAACAATTGGACAAGGGATTCATTCAACCCAGCGCGTCATCTTGGGGAGCACCCGTCCTATTTGTGGAAAAGAAGGATAAGACCAAGAGGCTGGTTGTGGACTACCGCTCGTTGAACGAAGTGACGATTAAGAATAAGTATCCTCTGCCCAACATCAACGACCTGTTTGACCAGCTAAAAGGAGCCAGTGTGTTCTCAAAGATCGATCTACGATCGGGCTATTTTCAGCTAAAGATTCGAGAACAGGATGTGCCCAAGACAGCATTCACCACAAGATACGGATTGTATGAGTACACCGTGATGTCTTTTGGTCTAACCAATGCCCCAGCATACTTCATGACCATGATGAACAAGGTGTTCATGGAATACCTGGACAAGTTTCTCGTAGTATTCATAGATGATATACTCATATACTCAAAGGATGAGAAGGAACATGAGAAACATCTGCGCCTTATTATGGAGAAACTAAGAGAACACAAGTTGTATGCCAAGTTCAGCAAGTGCGAGTTCTGGTTAAAGGAAGTGGGATTCCTTGGTCATGTTGTGTCAGCTAAAGAGTTCGTAGATCCTAGCAAGGTAGCTTAGTATTGGAATGGGAGTCACCCAAGAATGTGGGAGATATTAGAAGTTTCTTGGGCCTCAGGATATTACCGTGGGTTCATGAAAACTTTTCCAAGATAGCAAAACCCATGGCGGAACTATTAAAGAAGGAAAAGAAATTCCTATGGACGAGGCATGTGAAGCAAGCTTTCAAGAGTTGAAGAAAGCGCTGTAGCGGCACCGATTACGTATGCGCACGATATCCGGAAAGGATTTTCAAGTCTATTGCGACGCTTCTCGACAAGGACTTGGAAGTGTATTGATGCAGGATGGGAAAGTGGTATCCTATGCCTCCCGACAACTTAAGAACCACGAACACAATTATCCCACGCATGATTGGGAACTTGCATCTGTGGTTCATGCACTCAAGGTATGGAGACACTACCTCATGGGCAAACATTGTGATGTGTTCACGAGATCATAAAGTTTGAAGTACATCTTCACCCAAAAGGAGTTGAATATGAGACAACGAAGATGGCTTGAGCTAATAAAGGATTATGACTTGGATTTACAGTACCACCCCGGAAAGGCAAACGTGGTGGCTGATGCCTTAAGTCGCAAGGTATATGTAAATGGACTTACCGCAGGGGAACTTCTAGAGGAGTTATGCAAGCAATTCAGGGACCTCAGGCTAGAGATAGTCCCGAAAGGACACGTAGCGACTATGGAAATAGTGTCCACCTTCCAAGGAAGGATCCAAGAAGCACAAAAGGGGGATAAAGAGTTGGAAGAAATAAGAGTCAGGATAAGTGAAGGAAATACTAAGGAATTTAAATGCAGACGAACAAGGAACCCTCTGGTATGGGAAGCGTTTGTGCGTTCCCAATGACCCCGATATCAGGAAGATGATTTTACAAGAAGCACATGATTCGCCATACTCAATTCATCCAGGTAACACAAAAATGTACATGGATGTGAAGGATAGATTCTGGTGGAATAACCTAAAAAGAGATATTGCAGAATATATTTCTCTGTGTGATGTGTGCAATAGAGTTAAAGCCGAGCATCAGAAACCGGCAGGATTACTTCAACCACTACCAATACCCGACTGGAAGTGGGACAAGGTAGGCATGGATTTCATCACGGGATTGCCCCGGACTCGTTCTGGATTTGATTCTATCTGGGTAGTGGTGGACCACTTCACCAAGGTGGCTCACTTCATCCCTGTAAAGACCACATATACAAGTGCTAAGCTTGCTAAGATATACATGTCAAGGATTGTAAGCCTACATGGTGTTCCCAAGGGAATTGTGTCAGATAGAGGCACCCAGTTTACCTCAAAGTTTTGGCGACAACTACATGAGTCTGTTGGAACCCGACTAGAATTCAGTACTGCCTTCCACCCTCAAACAGATGGCCAAACAGAAAGGGTGAATCAAATTTTGGAGGATATGTTGAGAGCTTGCGCACTAGACTATGGGTCTAGTTGGGATGATAACCTGCCATATGCTGAGTTCTCATACAACAACAGCTACCATACAAGTATCAAGATGGCTCGAAGTTCTATATGGCAGGAAGTGTAGGACTCCATTGCTATGGAATGGAGTTGGAGAATGCAGTCTTTTTGGACCTGACTTGATAAAGGATGCCGAAGAAAAGGTGCGACAGATTCAGGATAGGATAAAAGTAGCCCAATCCCGACAGAAGAGTTACGCTGATTCCAAGCGCAGAGATGTGGCCTATAAAATAGGGGACCGTGCGTATCTCCGAGTTTCACCCCTACGTGGAGTTAAGAGGTTTGGAATCAAGGGCAAGTTAGCCCCACGATTCATAGGACCGTACAAGGTTCTGGTCCGTAGAGGAGAAGTTGCGTATCGGTTGGAGCTACCGGAAGGACTGACTGTTCATGATGTGTTTCATGTATCACAACTAAAGAAGTGCCACCCGGAGATGGCTGAAACACTGCTAAGAGACACTGTTCCCCTAGATGAGGTTCAATTGGAGAATGACCTTACCTATGAGGAAAAACCCATCAGAATACTGGAAACAGCTGAAAGGATTACCCGCACCAAGACTATAAGGTTCTGCAAGGTACAATGGAACCACCACTCCGAGGAAGAAGCTACGTGGGAGCGTGAAGAAGACTTGAAGGCAGAACACCCACACCTATCTGCTAGCCAACCCGAATCTCGAGGACGAGATTCCTCTTAAGGGGGGTAGGTTTGTAACATCCCAGATTCTATATTAGGATGTTATTAGTGTCATGCATCATCCTTGCATCATTTGCATCCTACAACTAAAAATTGAAATAAAAACCCTAACACCTAAACCTAGAAAACCCAAATGCTGGTTGCCTTATGTGAGCACCATTGTAAAGGTCAAGTAATGACCCCTCAAAAAAAAAACCTTGTAAAACATTAAACTAAGGCCTATGTTGACCACCTAAATTTTATGAAACTTTAGAAACAAGTTTCATCAAATTTGGAGTCCATTTGCAAAATTTATTAGATAAATAGTGAAACAGAAAATAATAAGTATATAGAAAAAAAAGGGGAGAAGCCTAACCTAGGCGGGCCAGCCGAAGCCAGCCCATACCTATCTACATGGCATCATGGCAAGCGGCACCTTGCAGCCCGGCCCAAGCCGACCGCCGCCCGCCTCTCACTAACGAGAGGGCCCCACCTGTCATCCCCGTCCCACGCGTGTTCGTCGCCAACTCCTCTGCCGACGCAATCCCACCGGATTCTGTTGAAATTCGGAGACGGATCCGACCCCTTCCGCACGAAAAACCCCCTTATAACCCTCCCCATCGAGCCCTGGCGCTTTCCCCCAAAAAACCACAAACCCTAGCCCCGCCTTCATCGCCACCGACGCGCCGCCGGAGCTCCGCCTCGGGAGGTTATCGCCGTCATCGATACCGAGCCCTTCCCCCTCTCTTTCTTCCAAAATCGGAACCACCGCTAACTCCTCTGTCTCCCCCTCGTTTTTCCCTCTCTTTAACACAGTGAACCGCCGGCTATTGGTCGCCGGAGTCTTGCCGAGAGCAGGAGAAACGGCGGGCGCCACCATGAGCGAAGAAGGGAGGACCGACGCCGACCATACCAGGCGACCATGAGAAGGAGGAACATCGTCGACCCGCCACGGTTCGAGGACCACGGAGCACCGCCACCGTCGACCGCCGACGCCACCGCCGCCCACCGCCACCGTTGTCGTCGCTGTAAGTCACCGCGTCCATCTCCTCCGTCCGATCCAGAATATGTGGCTCCGATTAAATCAACGCCGAAGGGGTATCGTCGAATAACGACGTGCCACGTCGCTTGTGCGTCGTCAACTTGCGATGCCAGCGCCGCGTCACCCCGTTGCCAGCTGGACCAATCGACAGGCAATGACACACGGCTAGGATTTTAAGTAGAATTTAGATCTGTTTTCAGATTTGGTTTTAATCTTGCGAAATTCATATAAAATCGAATTTTTGGCCAAATCTAGCTTATAATATACCGTTGGATTCCTAATTTTATGTAGAATCCAAATCTGTAATAATATTGCAGGTTTGCTGTAGTGTTTTGGGTGTAGTTTTTAATCATTGGATTAGAGGGTTTAATCTATAGAAAAATAATTAAAGTTCTATTCTATTTGATTCTTGCTGCTATAGCCTTGCTTCCACAATACCTACTAATCCAAATCTTTAAGCTTTGCTTAAGATCATTAGATCTAGTTTGGGGCTAATTAGATGGTCTGATCTACCTATAATCCTAGGGTTTGTTTAGTGACTCTATTAGATCTAAACCCTTGGAAAATAAATCCTAGTGACACCCTTACACTATCACAACATAAACTTGTTACCCTGATCAATTTAACCAACCTTGCATAAACTACAATGTTGCATGCATGCATGTCTTCCTTTGTGTATGCTTTGAACAAGTTGTGATCAGATCTATGTTTGTGATTCGTTAGATTGCTCGGAGTGCGCTAAGGAGTGCTATTGTGTAGAGTTCTGCTCGGATCAAGGCAAGTTACACCACTTGTTCATAATTTTGTCCCAGTTTTGATTCTATGCATGTGATCTTCAAAATTCTGTAGTATGCATGTGTAGGATATTCTAGTAGAATTTTTCCCTAGTATTGTTTTGCAAGTGCGATGATTTTGTAGTATGCCATGAATAGCTCTATACTTAGGATTTCCCATCCTAATAGGTTACCCCTGTTTTTGCTAAGTATTGCTTGCTATGCTATATATACAAAGTACCGTTGGGGGGTTCGAAAGACAAAGAATTTTTCTAAGTATAAAGGCTCTCTAGAGCAAATTTTCTTCTCAAATCCACTTCAAAATAAAACTAAGTTTTCTTCTGGGCGGAATGGTTGTCGGGTCAACGAGTGTGATTTTGGTGGAGGACGGCCGCCCAGGAATCAAAGAAGTCTGCCATGTTTCAGAATTCAGACGCTTCCAGTGCAACCACAATACATTATGGGCTCTGTCTTGGCCTAGTACTTAGTGGGAAACCTCACCTGGGTACCAACATTTGGAGGATTCTTGGCACGGTTGGATCCGGAAGGTAGAGGGGCTACTAAGGGAAAGCCTCGCCATGGTCTTGTCTGTAAAAGGACTTGATCGTGGATTGTGGGTAAAGTGCACAAACTCTCGAGAGTATTGCAATCTGATCGATCAGCCGTGTTCATGGTAACAGAACAACAATGAGCGTCTGAAGGATGGAGCCTCTGAAGGATCTTCCTCTCTCTTTTCTAAAACAAAGTTTTGAAAACCCCATGGCGTGCGTAATATCGCTAATGGGTGGGAATTTGGGAACTTGGTGTGTAATATCCAAGTGACGCTTGGTGCGTAATATCCAAGTGTTTGGTTGTTTGGACACTTGGTGCGTAATATCCTCGTGTGCCACTCGACCTTATTTTATCAAAGCAAATGTTTATAAAGTAGGGCAATTCCTCTATTCTTCTCTCATACTTAAGGAAAAATTAGCTTTGGGCAAATGAACTCTACAGCCTATACCAGCCTTGCATGTAGAGATAGTCTTTTCTCTCCTTGGTGTGATTTGCCAATACATTCAAAGTATTGACACAACTTGTTGGCTGCACGTCTTATGTGCAGAATCCGAAGAATGAAAGGTGCGTAGGGATCGCGGGTCTACACTCAACAAGCCTGGGCGTTGATGGACTCATGCTGCTTTTATGTTTCCGCTGTTATTTGAGCTAGCATAATGCTAAGCAACTATTGTAATAATTTCATACTCTGGATTCTCCGTGTAATAAAGACTTTGTGTTTTACATGATATTTCATCGACTGTGAGTGCTAGCTATTGATCCAGGGACTAGCATGTTAATCACAGGGACTTAGGATCCTTACCGATCCAAGGTCGCTACAATCATAACACGCTGCCTTGTGCACATCCGCTCAATATTGTAACATCCCAATTTCAGCAACCCTGATTTGTTGTCTAGAATGCAAAAATCAGGGGGAACAAAAACTTTTTCTTGTACTTGTGGTAGTGTTTGCTTGTTGTTTGTTTGTACTTGTGCATATGAGTGTATACCTTATGATACTCCCTACCTCACCCTTAGTTGACAAAAGCTATTTAACAAAACTATCCTGGCTCATTTTACGTATTCTCAAATGTTCTGGCATTTCAAAACATGAGCCAAGATGCTTATGTAACCAAAACTATTTTTGCAGCTTCTATTGACAAAACTAGGGAGAGATATATAATATAACCTCCTTATGTTTTCAAGATAGAACCCTCAACTAATCTTATCTCTAGTTCTTCCCAAAACCTCTTTTCAAAGCATTTGAATTCTACTCTTGGTAGAGATACCAAGGACTCTCATCTTATTCAAACTCCAACACATCAAAATGCCCCAACCTTACCTTCAGCTAAGATTGATGGTAACCCCAGTAGTAGGATTGTTTGGTTTATAAGATGAGTTGCCTTGATCTGCTGTTTTAATTGTTTGATTAGGAAGTAGTATGAGCCACTCTAGGATGCTCATCACTAGGGTCAAGATATTTTACAAACCACCACACCCTAAGAATGTTTGCAAAGCAAGATCAATCTCTAGATACTAGGGATCATCTAAAACCCCTTAACCAGATCCATTCTAGAAGCTTCCAAGTCCATGAAGACCAATACCAAGCATGGATCCCTTCTACCTGATCTACACTTCAACATAATCCACTTGATGATGCTTTGGTACCTTGCACCCCTCCAAAAACATTCCCTCTCATACTCTAGTCAAAATCCTCAAAACTGCCAAATTTGACTAAGTTTGGAAACTGTTGCACCATCACCTTTTTGAATACCTCCCTTTCTCAAATTATGTGCACTTTTGGAAATGACCCTGAACCATATTGTTAACCATCCTAAGGAATACCAAGGCCCACTTTTTCCCTTGGTTAGATCATCCTCCAACCCACTTGTTCTTGATGGTTTTGCAGGCAAGAAAATAACATTTCCTGCAAATCTAGTCATCATGCCTACTTTGACAGAAGCTCACACCATCATCCAACCTTCTATGAACCAACTCTTGGCATTGTTGTGTTATACTCATATAGGTCTATCAAAATCTACTTCACTTGTTACAAGTGGATCATTGAGCTTATTAAACCCACATGGTTTATAAGGCATCATGACTCATCTGGTATGGTAGCCTTATTTTCAACAAAGTTTGCCATCTTTTCCAGACCACCTCAAATGCAATTAATCCAAACTACTTCTTCCATGATCATCTATATGACTTGTTCTAACTAATAATCTATCCCTTGCATCCAGGTAAACTCTGAACTCCAAGATACAACCATGTTTTGATGGTATGAAATTAACACCACCCTAGATCCCCAATCTAGGGTATTCCACCAAAATCAACTTGGATTCTCCAATCCCAAGGTTGCAAATGCTTGCTACACCTTTTCTACATCATCTACCTGGATCATCAAAATTTATCAACAATTATCCATATTTATTATGGCTCCTAATCTATTTAATTCCTTTAATCGACAAAATCTCAAAACCCCTTTCCCAATGGAAAGTTTGGTTTTTGTCAAAACACTTCCCCAACTTTTGGCTCATGTGAGTTCCATATATCATTACCTATCTTCACATATCAAAAATAAATATTTTTGAGAAGCTTTATTATTTCCTTTTGCCTATTTTCTTAAATGGCAGAAATGGAATAATAATTGTCTTAAATACTTTTAATCCCCAATAAACCTTGGAAAAATTCCCCTAAGTGTGTATTCACATTTGCGACCCTCTCACACCAAAAACCAACCTTGTCCAAAAGTAAAAATATCAAATGATATTCTAGAAACCACTTCTGCCCTTTTTGAATAAATGGATTTATGAGGACTAAAACTCCTTTGAAAACTCTCAAATAATTCCTAGAGTGGTCATTTAACCTCATCTATCTACCAGTACCATCTCCCCCATCTCTTACAATACAAATCTCTGAACTCCTTCACAAGCTCCCTTGTGATCAAAATTTTGCAAACCAAGCAAACTTGAGCTAAACCAAGACCAAGCCCTCCCCACAGCTTGTCAAGCACTCCTCCACAGCAACCCACACTCCCGTGGTCGTGAGCACTGTAGCTCCACACAAGCACTTGCCCATTTTACCCTTGGATTAGTGGAGAGAGAGACAACCAAAATCTTACAAGATTTGCCCATTTAATTACCCCCAGTTGCCACAGCCCTCACTGCCCGACCAAATCCCCTTCTTACCCCTCCCCACCGTCCTCTAGGCCAACCACAAGACAACATTCCCCTCCCCCATGGCCATATTGGACATTCACACCATGGATCCCTCTCCCCTTGGTATAATGGCCAGAGGCCACCCCCAGCATCCCTCGCTGCCTCATTTTCTCCCTCCCACCTCCACTTACCACCCCCAGCACTCTCTCTTCCTCCCATGCCTTGCCCTGCCCGAGAAGAAGGCAGAGAGAGCTCTCGGACCCTCTCAGAAAAATGAGCAAGACTCCCTCTCCCCTGCTCCCCTTCCTCTGCATGTTGGCCCTCAAGTTCCCCTCTCCCTCATCTACCTAACCCTATGGTTGTTTTGGCCCAGGAACGCCCCCTCCGATCTCGCCAGTGAAGTCCCGACGATCTCTCCTCGGTCGTCATCGTGCGGGCCAGATCCACTCGAGGAACCCCCTCCTTCCACCCATCCCCGAGGTCGCCGTCATTGACCGCGTCGCCCCATCGCCTCCCCGACCTCCCCCGAGCCCCTGGTAAGCCTCCCCGGTGAGCTCCACCGCCCCCAAGGGTTCTGTCGCCGTGGTCTCTATTTTGCTGAGGACGACGACGCCCCACCGTCCGTCTTCACTTAATCGGATGGCCACCAGGCCTCCTTACCCCTTCGCGCCGCTGCTCTCAGTAACTATCGGGCCCCGCCTGGCAGGTTCAAGCCATGGGCTCCCGCACGTTGCGCCGTCCACCGTGGGCTAAAACCGCCTACTCAGCCCATCTCCTCACCCAGATTCAGCCCAGAAGCCCCTGTTTTCCCTTTTTCTGTTTAATTAAATATGTTCAGATCTGTTCTGATTATAGCTGTCCAATTTAAATCGTTTTCAAAATGAAAACTTGGGTATTCCGTCAAGAGAAAAATATCATCATATTCCTGGGTGTTTTGTGCATCATGCAGAACTGGTCCCTTGCCAAAAATAATCTTTATTATTTATTGGCAATTAATCCACTAAAGATTTTCCTATGCAGTAAATAATTTCCTCAGGGAGTTTTACATCTCCAATTGGGGAGAACCAAAGCTCTACTGGAAGGAATTTGTTTTACCTGTCATCTAGCATAGGTCCTGTGCCAAGGTGAACAGTAGTATGTCTATAGCAAAAAAAATAAAAACAGCCATTATCTGGCTTAGGGAAATTCTCTAGGCCAAACCAAGTAAGGTATTGACCTATTTCCAACTCCCAGGGTTGTGCATTATCAGTTTCTATGAAACCCTAGCATCTTAGATTTTACGGAGCTCCGGTTGAATTATAGTAAATTAAACTATTTTGTGAACCCCTTTTTCACTAAATAAATCACTCCAGGATTTTGACAACTCCAAAAAGGGTGAACCGAATTCCTCCAGAAAGGTATTATAAATGCCTACCACATGCCCTTGGAAGCAACTCAAACGCTTATGTAGAATTAATCTGGTGAAAAAGAGAAAAACCTTTTAGAACTGCGTTTGGGAATTTCCTGAGGGCATTCTAGTTATTATTTTGACAAGATTCCAACTCTATGTGGTTCAGTACACAAAACACTACCTAACCACCCAAGGAAATAATTTGTGGGCCTCCAGCTAAAATCTGGTGAATTATTTCCCCAAACTAGAGTTTATTCCACTATAAAAGGCATAACTAAATCTAGAAAATTGATAATCTAGTGAAACCACTTGTGTTGGTTTTGTGTTATCAAGACCTATCCGAGGATATAATTTTTGCACATTGGTATCCTACAGACCTCAGAACCCCAATCCAAGTTCATGGTATTTAGCCTTGACTTCTATCTTCCAAAGGGAAAAACCCCTCAATGGCAATCTAGTAATTCCACTACTAATACCCAACTCCTCCCAAAACCTACTAAGTTAAGTAGGATTCAGTATGTTTGTTTGATGTATGGTTTGATGCATGTATGCCTTGTATTGATTGTGGTATTGTCTGCTTGCATGTATACTCGATGACCGCGATAGTGCGAGTGTTTGACGACCAGAAGGAAGGGACTTCTCATTATTATTTACTGGGTATTCTTGGTTGTCTAAAGAAGTCCAGGGACTTATTGCTGATCACAGGAAAGCCACCATTTCCCGAATTCTGATACTTGTCCTACTCTTTTATTACCTGTTTTGTATCCTCTTTATAAATTGCATTATCTACCTCCATGTCTTGTTTTACAAATACTGCGCTTATAACTTGGCTCCTCCAAGTTATGCATTTGTGTCCCTCGTGGCACCACCCTGATGTACCTACCATTTTATCCCCTTAGACCAAGAGTATGATGGTCAACATCCTACCTCATTGGAAACCCCGGCTTTGAGAAAATGAACGGTTTTGGGTTTTTACCCTACTACAAATGTTTCAAAACTGTTTTGTAAAACCATTGGGAACAGGCATCGTTCCAAGTGGATGTTTTAACTACAGAAATGGTGTTGATGAGAAATGAGAAAGTGAAGGGATGTTCTACGCCTTTACCAGAACAATTTTTATTAGTGCAACCACATTACCCCAGGTGCTGGGGCTTAGCTCGTAGTTTGTCTTCATTAGCCGAGGCAGCTTGTACAATGCTTACAGGGAGAGATCCCTTGAAGCCCGGGAAGGCGCTAACAGATCTATGGATCTGAAGCCTGTAGCTTTTTTCGGCAAGAGTGAGCCTGTTCTGGCAGGTGTGCCGGTGCAACAATTGGGTCTCTCACAGACAGTATGACTTAGGTGGTACGGAAGGAAGTGGAGTCACCATATTAAGGTATACGCCAGGTTATGGCTTGGGTATACACGTGTATGGAAGGCAGCACTATGGTTGGGAGCCACATACTCGTTGTTAGGGAGAACAAACCCAAAAGGAAAAGCAACCTTTGCTAGGGTTGACAAGCGGAAGGTTAGGTTTGATTATCCGAACCCGCATCTACAGTGTTAGTGGGCCGTTGTTTTATCCAGGCGGATGTATTGATTCTTGTGGGGAAAGTGCACAAACTCTATAGAGTATAATCTATCCGAATAGCCGTGTCCACGGTCAAGGACGGTTGGAAAGGTGTTGGCTAGGAGTACCAGACGGTGTTTGTTTGGAAAATGGATGAAATATGGAGGTTCCGAGGGAACCTGAGTTTAAAGTTTTGCTTTGACCCGGGGTGGTCAAAGAGGTTTTAAAAAGGGTTTTTACTCCAGAACGGTTTTCAAAAGGTTTTCAATAAAGATACGAGAATATCTTGACTTATAAAATAGAGGCATGTTTTCAAAACTCTTTTTCAACAGAGATACAGAGATGCCATAACTTCAAGAGATAGTCTAGGCTCTTCGAAATCAACCCTAGATAGAGCTATCTCGCCACAGCCAGAATTGCATTTCCTTATTTCTCTTATCTTGGTGGTTTGCGAGTACATTCAAAAGTACTCATGGCTTTGTCCCTGGCTATTTACTTGGCTAGACTTTCAGAGGTGCGACATCGGAAGATTAAGGTGACATCCAGCAAGCTAGGCCGTCTTCCCAGTCAGTCTCCTGTAGGTTGAGGCACGATTGGGTTCTGTGCATGATGATGTTCCGCTGCTAAAGATGTTGTAGCCATAATGGCATTTATGTAAGTCTTGTAAATTTGTTATGTTTTGGATGATGTAATGATACTTGTCGGTTTTGTTCCATGGCTCACTGATCATGGGAACGTGGATATATACATAACATGGATTTATCGCATGGTTAATCCGGGGAACCCACAGACTTGGTATCAGAGCCATCCTGACTGTAGGAGACCTTAGTTAGCATGGACGTTAGACATGAAATGACAAACCTACTTTCTAAAAGACAAGGGAGAAGAGTTGACTAGTTGCAAAAGTGATTATGCCTTTTTCCCCTTTGTTTTGAAAAATACTTGCATGAATATGATTTTCTAATCTTAAAATCTTGCACACTTATCACTAACCCAAACCCATCTAAAAAATTGCTATAGATGGCTCTTTCCGCTCGGAGCGCATCATCATTGGAGACAGTTTCTGGCCTTTTGAAGAGCAGCTTCATGACCTGTTGAAGAGGGTCAATAGGCCCTTGCCAACCATTGAAGGAACCGAACTTCCTCGTAGTAACACCAATGTGATGCAATGGGTGATCAAGGTTGTGATTCCCTCCCCCGATGAGGACACCGCGCCCATAATCTTCACCTTCCTCGATAGCAACTGGGTAGATGGCGTGGTGCAAGCCATACAAGAGATCATGGCACGCCTCTGCAAGATCCATGAAGATGAGCTGAAGGATACCCCTTACCACCTGTTTGGAAAGAGCGACCAAGATGGACTTCCTACTGAGTCCTTCCCCACCTGCTGCATCGGGAATCAGTTAGAGAACATGGAATACCTACTCCAACGTTCCCAGGAAGATCTTGACAAGGCCAGGCAAGAGAATCTGCTTCTGAAGATGGATATCAACCTACTCTGTAAGCGCGAAAGAAGTCTTAGAGCCACCAATGCTCGCTTGGAGAAGAACCTGACCATTGAAGTACCCCCAACCCCTGAAGACGTAATCCCCGGGACTGACGATGAACTCCCCTTCATGAATGAGTACCACCCTATAGTACAGTCACCCGCGCAGGCCGAGCCATCATCCAGCCCTACACCTTGGGAAGGCACCACTCTCACCTTCACTGAAGACGAGCTGAATATCCCCCATACCCTAGAGGATCTGCAGTAGCAGAAAACTCCCCCGGAGTATGGTACCCGCCCATCTAGCAATAGGGTAGAGTCATGTATCGTCCCTGAACTCGTTTTGTAATGCTTAAGTACTATTAGCACCCTCGGGTGCAGACTGGGTGGCTATGTAATAACTTCCTTGGATGGCTATGCTTGCTTGATGTTTTCCCTCTTGCGTGTTTTACCCAAGACGTTGCATCAAACCCAACCCGGAGCGCTTACTCACCCTAAGGCCCGAATACTTTAGTTCCTTGAAGACAAGGATGCATGAAGACAATGAGCCTACTCCACCCTCAAGCAGAAGCAACGCAAGAGATGCAAGTGAAGACCTCCTCACCGAAACTGAGTGCACCAGCCCTGACTAAACACTAGCCAGGAGAGTCATACACTACTACTCGGCCTTGAGCTAACCCCCCTTAAAGGCTTCGTTAGGAAACCACCCCGCCAAGGTTTATATAATAGGGTGTCCCTCGACGACCTCAGCTCAAGACTTCAGGAAGATGCAGCCTTCCGCTAACCTCAGGTCAGCCCTCCCAGCCACAAGATCTACGCCACTCCTAAAGCGCCCTAAGGAAGCTCGAAGGTGGAAAGACGACGTATTTCCACTCAACCCTCAGAAGACTGTCTACCCGAGGATACTTCACAAGACTTGCAGAATGGGACACCTTCTGCCGATCTCGACCTCCGGAGAAATATGGACGTCAGCATTCTAAACACCCCTCTGCGACTCCAAGAAGGAAGGACTATGTCAATTCTCCAATCTGCCTCTAGCCTCATTCTAAGGGGGAAAGACTGTGTCTTTCCTGCAAAACGGAATAACCCTCTGCCAGAAGTAATCCAACAGTTGGACCCAAAGACGTATACTAGAATACACTAATCCCTTAGGATAGACGCCGTAAATCCTTAAAGTCGGAAGATCACCCCTCCCAATCCTGGTGAAGCCTGCTCCACCCCTTGTGTTTTGAAGACGATTGAGGTTCAACCACACTGTCGAAGTTACCCTGTTCAAAGACTAAGCCGACAAGTTAGTACGCAGGAAGCACATAACACTAACTCCAAAACAAATCCCCTAATCTTACTCTCACGAATATCAGGACGAGATTCTTTTAAGGGGGAAAGCTCTGTAACATCCCAATTTCAGCAACCCTGATTTGTTGTCCAGAATGCAAAAATCAGGGGGAACAAAAACATTTTATTGTACTTGGGGCAGTGTTTGCTTGTTGTTTGTTTGTACTTGTGCATATGAGTGTATACCTTATGATACTCCCTACCTCACCCTCAGTTGACGAAAGCTATTTAACAAAACTATCCTGGCTCATTTTACATACTCTCAAATGTTCTGGCATTTCAAAACATGACCCAAGATGCTTATGTAACCAAAACTATTTTTGCAGCTTCTATTGACAAAACTAGGGAGATATACATAATATAACCTCCTTATGTTTTCAATACAGAACCCTCAACTAATCTTATCTCTAGTTCTTCCCAAAACCTCTTTTCAAAGCATTTGAATTCTACTCTTGGTAGAGATACCAAGGACTCTCATCTTATTCAAACTCCAACACATCAAAATGCCCCAACCTTACCTCAAGCTAAGCTTGATGGTAACCCCAGTAGTAGGATTGTTTGGTTTATAAGATGAGTTGCCTTGATCTGCTGTTTTAATTGTTTGATTAGGAAGTAGTATGAGCCACTCCAGGATTCTCATCACTAGGGTCAAGATATTTTCCAAACCACCACACCCTAAGCAAGTTTGCAAAGCAAGATCAATCTCTAGATACTAGGGATCGTCTAAAACCCCTTAACCAGATCCATTGTAGAAGCTTATAGGTCCATGAAGACCAATACCAAGCATGGATCCCTTCTACTCAATCTACACTTCAACATAATCCAATTGATGATGCTTTGGTACCTTGAACCCCTCCAAAAACATTCCCTCTCATACTCTAGTCAAAATCCTCAAAACTGCCAAATTTGACTAAGTCTGGAAACTGTTCCACCATCACCTTTTTGAATACCTCCCTTTCTCAAATTATGTGCATTTTTGGAAATGACCCTGAACCATCTTGTTAACCATCCTAAGGACTACCAAGGCCCACTTTTTCCCTTGGTTAGATCATTCTCCAACCCATATGTTCTTGATGGTTTTGCAGGCAAGAAAATAACATTTCCTGCAAATCTAGTTGTCATGCCTACTTTGACAGAAGCTCACACCATCATCCAACCTTCTATGGACCAACTCTTGGCATGGTTGTGTTCTACTCATATTGTTCTATCAAAATCTACTTCACTTGTTACAAGTGGATCTTTGAGCTTATTAAACCCACACGGTTTAGAAGGCATCATGACTCATCTGGTATGGTAGCCTTATTTTCAGCAAAGTTTGCCATCTTTTCCAGACCACCTCAAATGCAATTAATCCAAAATCCTTCTTCCATGATCATCTATATGACCTGTTCTAATTAATTATCTATCCCTTGCATCAAGGTGAACTCTGAACTCCAAGATACAACCATGTTTTGATGGTATGAAATTAACACCACCCTAGATCCCCAATCTAGGGTATTCCACCAAAATCAACTTGGATTCCCCAATCCCAAGGTTGCAAATGCTTGCTACACCTTGTCTACATCATCTACCTGGATCATAAAAATCTATCAACAATTATCCATATTTATTATGGCTCCAAATCTATTTAATTCCTTTAATAGACAAAATCTCAAAACCCCTTTCCCAATTGAAAGTTTGTTTTCTCTCAAAACACTTCCCCAAATTTTGGATCATGTGAGTTCCATATATCATAACCTATCTTCACATCTCAAAAATAAATATTTTTGATAAGCTTTATTATTTCTTTTTTCCTATTTTCTTAAATGGCAAAAATGGAATAATAATTGTCTTAAATACTTTTAATCCCCAATAAATCTTAGGAAAATTCCCTTAAGTGTGTACTCACATTTGGGACCCTCTCACATCAAAAACCAACCTTGTCCAAAAGTAAAAATATCAAATTATCTTCTAGAAACCACTTTTGCCCTTTTTGAATAAATGGATTTATGAGGACTAAAACTCCTTTGAAAAATCTCAAATAATTCCTAGAGAGGTCATTTAACCTCATCTATCTACCAGTACCATCTCCTCCATCTCTTCCAATACAAATCTCTGAACTCCTTCACAAGCTCCCTTGTGATCAAAATTGTGCAAACCAAGCAAACTTGAGCTAAACCAAGACCAAGCCGTCCCCACAGCTTGTCAAGCACTCCTCAACAGCAACCCACACTCCCCTGTTCGTGAGCACTGTAGCTCCACACTAGCACTTTCCCATTTTACCCTTGGATTAGTGGAGAGAGAGAGACAACCAAAATCTTACAAGATTTGCCCATTTAATTACCCCCAGCTGCCACATCCCTCTCTGCCCGACCAAATCCCCTTCTTACCCCTCCCCACCATCCTCTAGGCCAACCACAAGCCATCATTCCCCTCCCCCATGTCCAAATTGGACATTCACACCATGGATCCCTCTCCCCCTTGGTATAAAGGCGAGAGGCCACCCCCAGCATCCCTCCCTGCCTTATTTACTCCTTCGCACCTCTACTTACCTCCCCAGCACTCTCTCTTCCTCCCCTGCCTTGCCCTGCCCGAGAAGAAGGGAGAGAGAGCTCTCGGCCCTCAGAAAAACGAGCAAGGCTTCCTCTCCCATGCTCCCCTTCCTCTACATGTTGGCCCTCGAGTTCCCCTCTCCCTCCTCTACCTAACCCTATGCTTGTTTTGGCCCAGGAATGCCCCCTCCAACCTCGTCGGGGAAGTCCCGACGAGCTCTCCTCGGTCGTCATCGCACGGGCCAGATCCAGTCGATGAACCCCCTCCTTCCGCCCATCCCCGAGGTCGCCGTCGTCGACCACGTCGCCATGTTGCCTCCCTGACCTCCCCCGAGCCCCTGGTAAGCCTCCCCGGCGAGCTCCACTACTCCCTAGAGTTCCGCCGGCGTGGCCTCTGTTTTGCTGAGGACGACGATGCCCCGCCGTCCGTCTTCACTTAATCGGACGCCTACCAGGCCTCCTTACCCCTTCGCGCCGCCGCTCTCACTGACCGTCGGGCCCCGCCTGGCAGGTTCAAGCCACGGGCTCTCGCGCATCGCATCGTCTGCCATGGGCCAAAACCGCCTCCTCGGCCCATCTCCTCACCCAGATTCAGCCCAGAAGCCCCTGTTTCCCCTTTTTCTTTTTAATTAAATCTGTTCAGATCTGTTCTAATTGTAGCTGTCCAATTTAAATCGTTTTGAAAATGAAAACTAGGGTATTCCGTCCAGAGAAAAATATCATCATATTCCTGGGTGTTTTGTGCATCATGCAGAACCGGTCCCTTGCCCAAAATAATCTTTATTATTTATTGGCAATTAATCCACTAAAGATTTTCTTATGGAGTAAATAATTTCCTCAGGGAGTTTTACATCTCCAATTGGGGATAACGAAAGCTCTACTGGAAGGAATTTGTTTTACCTGTCATCTAGCATAGGTCCTGTGCCAAGGTGAACAGTAGTATGTCTATAGCAAAAAAAATAAAAACAGCCATTATCTGGCTTGGGGAAATTCTCTAGGACAAACCAAGTAAGGTATTGACCTATTTCCAACTCCCAGGGTTGTGCAATATCAGTTTCTATCAAACCCCAGCAGCTTAGATTTTACGGAGCTCTGGTTGAATTATAGTAAATTAAACTATTCTGTGAACCCCTTTTTCACTAAATAAATCACGCCAAGAGTTTGAGAACTCCAAAAAGAGTGAACCCAATTCCTACATAAAGTTATTCTAAATGCTTACCACATGCCCTTGGAAGCAACTCAAAAGCTTCTGTAGAATTAATCAGGTGAAAAAGAGAAAAACCTTACAGGACTGCCTTTGGGAATTTCCTGAGGGCATTCTGTTAATTATTTTGACAAGATTCCATTTCTATGTGGTTCAGTGCACCAAACACTACCTAACCACCCAAGTAAATAATTTTTGGGCGTCCAGATAAAATCTGGTGAATTATTTCCCCAAACTAGAGTTTATTCCACTATAAAAGGCATAACTAAATCTAGAAAATTGATAATCTAGTGAAACCACTTGTGTTGGTTTTGTGTTATCAAGAACTATGTAAGGATATCATTGTTGCGCATTGGTATCCTACAGACCTCAGAACCCCAATCCAAGTTCATGGTATTTAGCCTTGACTTCTATCTTCCAAAGGGAAAAACCCCTCAATGGCAATCTAGTAATTCCACTACTAATACCCAACTCCTCCCAAAACCTACTAAGTTAAGTAGGATTCAGTATGTTTGTTTGCTTTATGGTTTTATGCATGTATGCCTTGTATTGATTGTGGTATTGTCTGCTTGCATGTATACTCGATGACGACGATAGTGCGAGTGTTTGACGACCAGAAGGAAGGGACATCTCATTATTATTTATTGGGTATTCTTGGTTATCTAAAGAAGTCCAGGGACTTATTGCTGATCACAGGCAAGCCACCATTTCCCAAATTCTGATACTTGTCCTACTCCTTTATTACCTGTTTTGTATCCTCTTTATAAATTGCATTATCTACCTGCATGTCTTGTTTTACAAATACTGCGCTTATAACTTGGCTCCTCCAAGTTATGCATTTGTGTCCCTCGTGGCACCACCCTGATGTACCTACCATTTTATCCCCTTAGACCAAGAGTATGATGGTCAGCATCCTACCTCATTGGAAACCCCGGCTTTGAGAAAATGAACTGTTTTGGGTTTTTACCCTACTACAAATGTTTCAAAACTGTTTTGTAAAACCCTTAGGACCAGGCATCGTTCCAAGCAGATGTTTTAACTACAGAAATAATGTTGATGAGAAATGAGAACGTGAAGGGATGTTCTACGCCTTTACGAGAACATTTTTTATCAATGCAACCACATTATCACAGGTGCTGGGGCTTAGCTCGTAGTTTGTCTTCATTAGCCGAGGTAGCTTGTATAATGCTTACAGGGAGAGATCCCTTGACCCCCGGGCAGGCGCTAACTGATCTATGGATGTGAATCCTGTAGCTTGCTTCGACAAGAGTGAGCCTGTTTTGGCAGGAGTGCCGGTGCAACAATTGGGTCTCCCGTGGATGGTATGACTTAGGTGGTACGGAAGGAAGTGGAGTCACCATATTAAGGTATACGCCAGGTTGCTGCTTGGGTATATGCTTGTACGGAAGGCAGGACTATGGTTGGGAGCCACATACTCGTTGTCGGGGAGAACAAACCCAAAAGGAAAATAAGCCTTTGCTAGGGTCGACAAGCGAAAGGTTAGGTTTGATTATCCGGACCCCCATCTATAGTGGTAGTGGGCCGTGGTTTTATCTCGGCAGATGTATTGATTCTTGTGGGGAAAGTGCGCAAACTCTGCAGAGTATAATCTATTCGAATAGCTGTGTCCACGGTCAAGGACAGTTGGAAAGGTTTTTACTAGGAGTACCTAGACAGTGTTTGTTTGGAAAATGAATGAAATATGGAGGTTCCGAGGGAACCTGAGTTTAAAGTTTTGCTTTGACCCGGGGTGGTCAAAGAGGTTTTAAAAAGGGTTTTTACTCCAGAACGGTTTTCAAAAAGGTTTTCAATAAAGATACAGGAATATCTTGACTTATAAAACAGAGGCATGTTTTCAAAACTCTTTTTCAACAAAGATATGGAGATGCCATAACTTCAAGAGATAGTCTAGGCTCTTCGAAACCAACCCTAGATAGAGCTATCTCGCCATAGCCAGAATTGCATTTCCTTATTTATCTTATCTTTGTAGTTTGCGAGTACATTCAAAAGTACTCAAGGATATGTCCCTGGCTATTTACTTGGCCAGACTTTCAGAGGTGCGACATCGGAAGATGAATGTGACATCCAGCGAGCTAGGCCATCTTCCCAGTCAGTCGCCTGTAGGTTGAGGCACGATTGGGCTCTGCGCGTGATGATGTTCCGCTACTAAAGATGTTGTAGCCATAATGGCATTTATGTAAGTCTTGTAAATTCGTTATGTTTCGGATGATGTAATGATACTTATCAGTTATGTTCCACGACTCACTGATCATGGGAACATGGATATATACATAACAGGGATTTCTCGGATGGTTAATCCGGGGAGCCCACAAATATGACCATATCCCCAGCATTTGCAGCCTTATATATCCTTCGTCTTTCCTTTGGAGGCCATAGAAGAAGAACTATGAGCAGGGCCATTGGATGATGGTGGAGGAGAAGCCGAAGGCATTTTGATGATGGTGTGGTGGCTTTGGATGTGGTAGGTGCTGGTGGCGTACCATGCAAAGAAGGCACGGATTGTCAGGACGTCCATGACGATGTATGACCTGCAGAATTGTTAGACCTTCTCCATGGTGGTTGACGATCCTGCACTTCACGGTCAGCTTTGCAAGAAATATCAAACAAACGAGTAATGGTACGATATTCCTTATAGTTTAAGATGTTTTGAATCTCCTTATTTAAACAAAGAAAGAAATGAGCCATCATTTGTTCCGCATTTTCAACAATACCAGCATGAACCATCCCAGTTTGTAATTCCTGATAATATTCTTCTACATAATTTTTGCCTTGTTCTAAACGAGTCATTTTCTTTAGCAAATCTCATTGATAAGTTGGTGGTACAAAATGAACTGGCATAGAAGTTTTTGAAGCAGTCCAAGTATTAGGAATATTAGCATGATTGACACGACAATATTCAGACCACCAAAGTGAAGCAAAATCTGTAAACTCGCAAGTAGCAGTACTAACACGCATATTCTCAAAATATATTAAACATGAAAAATGTTGATCTACTTCCAATTCCCATGTAAGAAATGCATCAGGATTATATCTACCCTCAAAAGGTGGAATATTTAGCTTAAGCTTAGAAACATGCTCATCATTACATACCGGTGGTCCAGCGTTGCGTGGTAATGCCGAGGGCGGCCAGCAGGTTGTTCGACATACTCGTCGAACTCATTCTCATCTTCATACTCATTCTCACCATCCTATTCATATCCCACAAAAGCGTCAGCCCTGGTAGTAGCAGCAGTTGTTGGTGCAATAGCTTTAGCAGTTGGTGCGGCAGCTTCGGGGGTTAGAGACTGAGGTGGTGCAGCTATAGCATGAGCAGATGAATCCGCGGTATGCTGTCCTGTGAGTGCCACTCATCGTGCAAGTCCCACATGGTCAGGCAGACGGCGATGAGGACGTGGTGCAGTCTTAGGTGCAGGTGCAGGTAACCTGGTGAGGATCTCCTGAAACTTGGCGTCGAGCTTGATGCAGCCCGTCCTATGGACGCTCCTACATCTAAACCAACAAGTCCCCCAAGTGGACCGATGACCGTGCCCGAGCCAAGCTCCTTCAAGATAAGGTGAATTCGCTCCTTGTCTCATGTGACTTTGATACATCCTTGAATGGCTTGCTACTTCATGCCAATACCTTATGCATCCTCAGGTACAAACCCCATGAAGAAATGCCAAGAGAAGGAGCCAATCCAACGCGAACCAGAGTCCGAGGCCAAACTAGCGCGAGGACCGGCGGACCGGACTCCTCACCGGAACATCTGGCGCACGCCCTGGCGGACCGGACCAGTGACCGAAAATACCGGCGTGCGCCGACAACTTCTGGCACCGACCGAACAGCGCCTCTGTCAGCCATTCTGGTTTTGACAGGAATTTCCGGCGGCGACTGGAAATTCCGGCGCCGATTCCGGCGTCGCCGAGCTTATTGCCGAAATCATCCCCCTGAACACCAGCATGGGTTTGATGCCCGAGAATATTCCTATTTCATCCAGTTGTTACCATTTTATGCCTAAAGTACCAATGAACTAGTGGCTGGTCTATATATAGTCCCCCACCTCCATTGTAAACCATAGGCATGATATTTGGAATTATTGGAAACCCCTTGTGGATCTTTCTAGTTCTTGCCTCATGCTCCTTTGACAAAGGAGAACCAAATATCCCAAACCTCGTTGGAGTTTACATCGTGCCTCCGTGTTGTACAAGGCCTAGGCATCAGAGTCCCTTTGCCTAGACGTCAAGATCTCACCTAGTCTCCCATCTCGTTATGCCGGTTCGAGAGAGAGAGATCCCCGCCCAACGCTGATCCTAGGGATTACACCGGACCGGTCGGCGTGAGAAATTGGCTTGTATCGTGTCTTCGTGGTGTGTGTGTGTTCATTGTGTTCCTCATGTGTGAGTTCGCGGATTCGCTCTCTCCCTCATTCCCACACCTCCTCTGCATCGATTTCAAGGGATTCGTGAAAGATTGGGCCACCCTCGAGGTTAGCCCTCCACATATTGGTATCAAGAGCTTCGTTGCTCATGAATTTCCCCACAAATTTTTCTTCTATCCACCAAAAAATTGAAAATCCCCAAAAAGAGCCCCAAATTTGCCTTCGGATCGATCTCTAGATTTGGTACGTTTTTCGTGGTTTTGTTCCATAGATATGTTGCTTTGGGTACCGATCTACCTTCCTAGAACCTTTTCCCATCCCAATTTGGACAAATTTCCGAAAAATTTGACCGATTTGACTTTTGGAGGTCATCACGAACTCAAACCGGCACCAGGCTCGGTGGACCGGCCCAGCCACCAGAAATTTCGGCGACAGTTCCGGTGAACCGGAATAGCCACCGGAATTTCCAGTGCCAGGCTCGGCGCCACCGGTTTGGCCGCCGAAATCCTTGTTTCGGCCATTTTTGTCAGTTTTTCCTCTTGTGTTGTTCGCGTTTCGTGTGCGTGTTGCCAAACTAACTTCAAGCTTCCACAACAATATTCACATACCACGCTCATTGACACCGTGACACCGAACATCATCCATAACACCGGTAACAAGTCATCATACCAAAGGTATAACTTGTTCCACCTTGTTAACCCTTCTTCCTTGTGTGTATCTATCCTATGAGAGCAACTCATCTTGTGTTTGCCTAAGCATTGTGCAGTTGTCCTTGGAAAGTGAGAGTGTGAGAGCAAATACAAGAGTTAACATAGTAGTATAGAAAGGGAGAAAAAGAATAAAAAAAAGCAAAAGAAAAATAGAAAGATACATAGTCTCCCAATACAAAGAGAGTCTCATGCTTGTAAGCAAAGAGAGAAAAAGAGCACGACCGAGGCAAGTGCAAAAATCTGTTGCTTATTTCTCTTTTGGCAAACGAGTTGTGGTCTCTCGTTGCGTTGGCACGACACCAAGCGTAGTCTTAGTTAGGACCTTTTGTGCTCATTTTCATAGTTGTGCTAACCACATCCGTCTCCACGTGTGTGTATGCTAGTGTTTTGTAGATCGCCTCCTATTTGCTTTTGATCTTTTGGTTCTGTACCACGTTTGATAATAACCTTTTCTTTGGATCGTTTTGTTTGACTTTCCACAACCCTAACCTTCCACCCACAACTTTTGAGAGTTTTAGCTTTCCTTATTTAGTGTGAGTTTTCTTTGCGTTTTCACTTTGCAAGCCAATAGTTTTCACTTGTGGTTTCTAGTTTGGTGCAATCCCCAAGGTGAGGTACAAGGCTAACACCACCATACTCCACTTCCATATACAATCCTTGTGTGTTTTGCATAATGGATAGGCACGGTGAGTCGAGCCAACTACCTCACCAAGAAGAAGAACAAGGACCGTACATGACGCGCCTAAGTCACTTCATCGTCCGACAAGAGTTCCGTGAACGTTGCCAAGCCCTTGAGACGCGACAAGATGAACAATTTGGCGAGACGCAAGCCGAGTTCAAGAACATCGACAACCGCTTCAATGGACTCGAAAGACAAATGCACGCAATGCATCACAACTTTGGCCATCAAAATGAAGCGCTCCAATGCTCTGTCGCCAAAACAAATGACAATCTTCGACGCCTCATCAACAGAATGGCAAGGCCACGCTCACATGCATCAAGATCTTCAAGCTCTTCAAGCTCTTCGCGTCGTCATGTTCCTCTACAAGAAGATCTCCATCCAAGTGATCCAAAACACAATGATGCCCCCGTGGTTGAAGATGGAAGTTCTTCCAACTACGTACCTTCTCCGCGGCACGCCGCAACATCAAGCTATGATGGTGATTTCTCTTCAAGGCCACAAGCAAGGCAAGAAGCACACTGTCATCACGCAAGGGCATTGGTGTTACAACAAGAGCAACCACAAGAAGAACCGCAAGTGCAACTCCAAGTCCACCACCATCGCCCGTGACACGTACTTGACACAACAAGTGATGACTCCAATTTGGAAAATCAAGCTCGTCATCGACGTGAAGCTCTCCAAGATCCTCCTCCTTGTCATCATCGTCATGAACGTCCGCACCGACACCATGGTCAACATGAGGCGCCTCCTCCACCACGTCAAAACTTTGATCGCCAAGTGGTCCAAATTGAGCGACGCCCACCACGTCAAGACGCTCAAGACCATGATCTTCACCATGAGGCCCATGTGCCTAATCAACATCACCAATCGAGGAACGAGCCTCCCCTTCGTTGTCAACCACGCCAAGAGGCTCCACACCCTCGCCACCATGAGGCCCAAGCGCCTCAACCACTTCAACAACCGCACCAAGAGCAAGAGCAAGCTCCACAACAACAACATCAAGAGCAAGCTCTACAACAAGATCACGAGAACCAAGTTCCACATCCTCAACCACAAGATCAACAACAAGGTGACCAAGCTCGTCGCAATGACCGCAACGATGAAGAAACTTTCGGCAAGCTCAAGTTCACAATGCCCAAGTTCACTGGATCCAATGACCCTGAAGAATACCACTCATGGGCACTCGAGGTCGACAAAATCTTCCGCATACACAACTATAGCAACGAGAAGATGGTCGCCCTGGCTTCGCTTGAGTTTGATGATTACGCCAACCTTTGGTAGGAACAAGTTCAAGTTCCTCATGATGCAAGACAAGAGCCACAAATCACAACTTGGCATGAAATGGAGGCTCATATGAGATCCCGCTTTGTCCCCGCGCATTACACGCGCGACCTCTTCAACAACCTTCAAGCGCTTCATCAAGGGACAAATACCGTGGAAGAGTACTTCAAGGAAATGGAACTCAACTTGATTCACACCAACATTGATGAGCGCATGGAGCAAACTATGGCATGCTTCCTTATTGGGTTGAACTACCCAATCAAGCGCATCATCGAGTTCCAAACATACAACACCATGGTTGAGCTTGTGCACATCGCAACAAAGGCCAAACGTCAAGTGCAAGAGGATATCAAGTACAACAAGCCCAAGACATACTTCACCTACAAGCAAACTTCAACCGCTACACCAACAACTTTCAATGGAAGCTCCTCAAGTACCTCCAAGCCTTCCTTCAAGCCCACACTTCCTCAAGGAAAACTGCCCCTAGTGCCAAACAAGCAAAGAGTGACACACCTTTCAATGGTGAGTGCTACCAGTGTGGAGGCAAAGGACACAAGTCGGCCGAATGTGGAAACAAGAAAGTATTGTTCATCCATGACAATGGCGAAGAAGAGTACTTGACTGAAGATGAATTTGATGTCCGAGTCAAGGAAGTAATGGCAAGGCAACAAGTGGAAGATGATAAAGAACTCCTCATGTGTGAACATGACGCAAGTCCATCACTTGTCTCCACAAGAATCTTGACCACTCAAGCACAAGAGCATGAAGACCAACGCTCAAATATCTTCCAAACACGAGCCGGCATCAATGGCAAATCTATCAAGGTGATCATTGATGGTGGGAGTTTCCACAACCTTGCTAGCACCGAGTTTTGTGAGAATCTCAACCTCACCCTTCATCCGCACAAGCACCCCTACCACGTGCAATGGCTAAGTGACCAAGGGTCCGTGAAGATCAAGCATACTGTATCAGTCTCTTTCGCCATTGGTCCTTATATGTAACATGGTGGAGTGCGATGTGGTTCCGATGACAGTTTGCCACATGCTTCTTGGTCGACCATGGAAATTTGACAAGGTTGCTCAACATGATGGTCACACCAATATATACAGCTTCAAATGGCTCAACAAAACATGTGTTTTTCAACGAATGACTCCTAGACAAATAATTGTGGATAATGCAAAGGCTTTAGCGAGGGCGCAAAGCACAACACCTACTTGTGATAAGAGCGGCGAGAGAGAGAACCACCTCATAGTGAGTGAGAGCCACAAGCCAAACTCGAGTGGAAAAACTAAGAGTGTTCTCCTTACCACAAAAAGTGAGATGAGAGATGTTCAGAACAACCCATCCATCTTGCACTATGTCCTCCTTTGCAAGGGACTAGGGCAAGGAACTAATGAATTAACCAATGTTCCTCCATCTTTTATGATTATTGTTTTGCAGGAATTCAAGGATGTGTTTCCCGAAGAGCTTCCACATGGACTACCTCCTCTTCACAGCATCGAACATCACATTGACCTCATCCCCGGCGCACCACTTCCCAACCGCTCCGCCTACCGCACGAACTCAGAGGATACGAAGGAGATCGAATGTCAAATCAACCAACTCATATCCAAAGGTTTGATCCAAGTTAGCACTAGTCCATGTGCGGTACCCGTGATTCTTGTCCCAAAAACGGATGATACGTTACGGTTATGCATGGACTGCCGTCCAATAAATGCTATCACTGTGCGTTATCGACATCCTATACCACGTCTCGATGACATGCTTGATGAGTTATGTGGAGCCACTATTTTTTCGAAAATTGATCTTCGTAGTGGTTACCATCAAATACGCATGGCGGAAGGTGATGAGTGGAAAACCGCCTTCAAGACCAAACTAGGTCTCTATGAATGGCTAGCCATGCCCTTTGGCTTATCTAATGCCCCATCCACCTTCATGCGCCTTATGAATCATATCTTGCGTTCTCTCATTGGAAAAAGTGTTGTTGTCTATTTTGATGATATCCTTGTCTATAGCAAGTCACTTGAGGACCATGTTACACATGTCAAGGAAGTTCTGCAAATCCTTCGACATGAAAAGCTTTATGCTAATGTTCCCAAGTGCACATTTGCTAAAGACAAGTTGATTTTTCTTGGATTTGTCGTTTCTTCGAAGGGAATTGAAGTTGATGTTTCCAAGGTCAAGGTCATACAAGATTGGCCCATCCCAACAAATGTGAGTGAAGTCTGAAGTTTTCATGGGTTAGCTGGTTTCTATCGTCGCTTTGTGAAAGACTTTTCGACCATTGCTTTTCCTCTCAATGAGTTGACGAAAAAGAATGTCACCTTCGTATGGGGCAAAGCACAGCAAAAAGCTTTTGATGAACTCAAAAAGAGGCTCACTGCAGCACCTCTCCTTGCGTTACCGGATTTCACAAAAACTTTTGAGATAGAGTGTGATGCTAGTGGTATTGGCATCCTATAGCCTACCATAGCGAGAAAATTGATGGTGCTCGCCTTAACTATCCGATTTATGACAAAGAGCTTTTTGCCTTAGTTCGTGTTCTTCAAGTTTGGAAACACTACCTTTGCCCAAAGAATTTATCATACATTCCAAACATGAGTCATTGAAATATCTCAAAGCCAAGCCAACTTGAGAAAGAGACACGCTAAGTGGGTTGAGTTCATGGAATCTTTTCCATACATTGTCAAGTATAAGAAGGGCAAAGATAATGTAGTTACGGACGCTTTGTCTCACAAACACACAAGCCTTCTTATGAGACTCGAAATCAACGTGGTGGGTCTTGAGGAAATAAAATCTTTGTATGCTTCTGGCCCATTCTTTGAACCAGTTTTCGTAAAGTGCTCCATTGACAAAGGAGTTGATGATTTCTATTTTCATGAGGGCTTTCTCTTTAAACAAAACAAGCTTTGCATTCCAAAATCGTCGCTCCAACTTTTGCTTCTCCAAGAATCTCATGGTGGATTCCTCATGGGTCACTTTGGCCATGACAAGACATTGGAAATGCTATCAACTCACTACTTCTAGCCCAAGATGAAGCGCGGCGTGGAGCGCTACGTTCAACGATGCACGCCATGTGTTCAAGCTAAGTCGCAAGCTAACCCTTATGGTCTTTATATGCCATTGCCTATTCCTCATACACCTTGGTCCTACATTAGCATGGATTTTGTGTTAGGATTACCTAGATCTAAGCATGCTCATGATTCTATCTTTGTTGTCGTGGATCTCTTTTCCAAAATGGCACACTTCATACCATGCCATAAGACCGATGATGCTTCACATGTTGCCAACTTGTTTTTCAGGGAAATCGTCCGTCTCCACGGTGTGCCAAGGACAATCGTCTCTAAACGCGGCGTCAAATTCATGAGCTACTTATGGAAACCCTCATGGCCAAGCTCAGCGTCAAGCTCCTCTTTTCATCCGCGTCGCATCCTCAAACCGATGGACAAACCGAGGTTGTCAACCGAAGCCTCGAAACTCTTCTACGTTTGTTGATGAAGAAGAACTTGAAGGATTGGGAGGAATGCATTCCCCACGCCGAGTTCTCCTATAACCGCGCCAAGCACTCAACAACCAAGATGAGTCCCTTCATGATCGTCTATGGCTTCGAGCCCCTCACCGCGCTACACATCCTACCACTACCTCTTCATGAGCGCACCAACATGGACATCGAGAAGCACGCACAAGCTATGAAGAAACTTCATGAAGAAACAAGAGATACTATCGAGCAACAAGTTCTTCGCCAAGCTTCAAGGTTAAACAAGGACAAGAAGGAGATGATATTTGAAGAAGGTGATCTTGTGTGGATACACCTAAGCAAAGACCGCTTCCCCAAGGAACGCGACTCCAAGCTCAAGCCAAGAGGAGATGGTCCCTTCAAGGTCCTCAAGCGAATCAACAACAACGCCTACATCATCGACATACCGGCGTCCAAGTACCTCGCAAGCAATACGTTCAACGTCAAAGATATCTCACCCTACCATGGAGATGTTCAAGATGACAACCATGAAGAGTCGAGGACGACTCTTTCCCAAGGGGGGGAGCTGATGCAGCCCGTCCTACAAATGCTCCTACATCTACACGAACAAGTGCCCCAAGTGGACCGATGACCCATGCCTGAGCCAAGCTCCTTCAAGCTAAGGTGAATTCGCTCCTTGTCTCATGTGACTTCGATACATCCTTGAATGGCTTGATACTTCATGCCAGTACCTTATGCATCCTCAGGTACGAACCCCTCGAAGAAATGCCAAGAGAAGGAGCCAAGCCAACGCGAAGCGGAGTCCTAGTTCAAACCGGCGCCAGGACCGGCGGACCGGACACCTCGCCGGAACGTCTAGCACACGCCCCGGTAGACCGGACCAGTGACCAGAAATACCGGCACGCACAGACAACTTCCGGCGCTGACCGAACAGCGCCTCTGTGAGCCGTTCCGGTTTCCCCAGGAATTTCCGGCGGCGACTAGAAATTCCGACACCGATTCTGGCGCCGCTGAGCTTATTGCCAGAATCGTCCACCTGAACACTAACGTGGGTTTGATGCCCAAGAATATTCCTATTTCATCCAGTTTTTACCCTTTTATGCCTAAAGTACCCGTGAACTAGTGGCTGGTCTATATATAGTCCCCCACCTCCATTGTAAACCCTAGGCATGATATTTGGAATTAGTGGAAACCCCTTGTGGATCTATCTAGTTCTTTCCTCGTGCTCCTTTTGACTAAGGATCACCAAATATCCCAAACCTCGTTGGAGTTTGCATCGTGCCTCCGCGTTGTACAAGGCCTAGGCATCGGAGTCCTTTGCCTAGACGTCAAGATATCACTGAGTCTCCCATCTCGTCGTGCCGGTTCGAGAGAGAGATCCCCGCCCGACAACGATCCTAGGGATTGCGCCGGACCGGTAGCCGCCAGCGTGAGCAATTGGCTTGTATCGTGTCTTCGTGGTGTGTGTGTGTGTTCATCGTGTTCTTCGTGTGTGAGTTTGCGGATTCGCTCTCTCCCTCATTCCCACACCTCCTCCGCCTCGATTTCAAGGGATTCATGAAAGATCGGGCTACCCTCAAGGTTAGCCCTCAACAGATCTTGTCACTGAAGGATTTCTCTAGTCCTTCTATCTTTTCAATGATTTCGTTGAGCATGAGGTCAACATTCTCCAGTCTTGAATCAATATCTTCCACATGTCCTACCAAAAGCTTGATGAAGTGAGCATGCATCTCTTCATTCGTCATGTTAGACGATTCAAGAGGTATATCTGCCATGGTTAGTCCTTAAAAGCACATGTGTATATGCCTACAAGTATGCAAATATGGTGGAAACACGCGTAATCTGTCAAGCAATATATAAATCTCTTACAGGTTCTTAGCAAACAACAGGAAAAGGTGATATGTAACCGCAATGATCAGTGGTTCCAGAGATTGAACCGAGTGATTGCTAGGAGTCGACACAACACACATGGAGAAATTTGTGGATCTCTAGGAAAGCTTAGCAAAAGAGGTTAGCAATTATCAACCCAGCAATGCAAAGTTCAAAAGATGCTCAACGACGGTACCGTGCTGGTCCTAGGCTAGACCATACTAGAGACGCGAGCCTAGAGCACTAACGATGTCACGACACGACACAACAAGCAATGGTGTGATGATATGGTGCTTTGAAAAGTGATCCGAGATGTCCAAAATCACTATAATGGCGAGTGTCTAGAACTGATCTACGGGGTCTAAAAGCAGTATAGGCCCAAAAAAATGGCAGCGCTCGGACAGATCTACGAGGTGTCTAAAAGCACTGATCTACGGGGTCTAAAAGCAGAACTGATCTACGGGGTCCAAAATCACTATAATGGCGGCGCTCGGATAGAGGCTAAGAAGACGACTTGGTGACGGCGATCGGTATAGTCCGGGTCGATTCCTTCTGCGGGGAGGTTATTGGCGAGGAGGTGGAGCTTGGGGGATACTCAGGGAGGCGAGGGGAGGCATGGGATGGTGGGGCACAGTGGCGTCTGGCGGCTAGGGTTCCGACCAGAAGAGGATCACGGAGGGAGGGCGTGAGAGCAGCAAGAGGAACTGGAGAGGATGGCCACGACACTGGGGTTTTATCCCCTTCTACTGGGGCGGTCGCACGCATCGCACCAGGGCGGCGAGGCGACGACATCGCGCGGCGGAGGCGCTGCCAGACAGCTGCTTGGCCTCGGCGCGAGGAGGAAGAAAGGGAAAAGTCGGCAGAGGGCTACGAGCCGTGAGTGGCTAGATGGGTCATTGCTATGTTGCAAGGCACTGCGCGCGAGTGGCAAGGAGAGAGGGAAAGAGGGAGGAGTCGAGCTGGGCTACTTTGCTGGCTCTGGTTTATGTTTTAGCAGAAACAGTTTTCCTTTTTCTTTCTCACTTTCCTATTTTGTAAATTCTTTTCATATCTGTTTTTGAATAACTCAAAAATACCAGAGGTTTTGTAAGTAATAAAAAAACATTGCAGGACCCTTTCATACTGTTTGGGCTCCATGCCTTTTGTATTTTTTTTCAAATATTCAAAACCCTTTTGAATTTTTTTAGAGAGAGAGAGAAAATAGGGTTTTGGGTTTACATTAATTTTCTTTGCATGTATTTTTAAAAGATGATGCTCATGATGCACAAATCAAACCCTAATTAGGATTAGCTAAAACTAAGGTGTTACAGCTCTATCCCCCTTACAAGAATCTTGACCCGAGATTCCAAAGGTAGGAAGGAAGAAAGGAACAGGGTCACTCTAAGGATTAGAGGGAAACACACTAAACAACACACCAAGTATCTCATGGTTAACTCATAAAGGAGTCTTCTGAAACGACTCTGATATGACAACATGGAACACATCAAGGTAACGGAGGAAACAAAAGGAGATGGCTTCAAATTGTTAGATTGCTGGTCTTTATAAGAATTGAGACCATGGATCTCACATAAGAGTTTAAGCTTCTGAAAAGGAAAGCTTACGATAAAAAGAACATAACCATAGATTTCGAGAGTCCAAACTCTACTAGACGACTTAAGTAGAGCGTTCATGGATACAAAGATGCGAATAACCAAGTTGTTGACCTACTTTTGATACAGAAGGATCACTCTTTGTTCAACAGAAGGTCAAGACGAAAAGGTGTTTTGTGGAGAGGACTCGTAAGAGTCACAAGGAATATGTGCAGAAAAACTTTTGATTACCAAAATCATAGTCACTCTATGAACATGGTTGAGAAAAGAAGCAAACTCTATTTTCATCCAGGGTTATCAAAATCTTTGCCAAAGATCGTGATATCACTTTACACTACCAAGATGAATAGACAAGAAGATTCCCGATGACATGAGGAAAAACAAACTTCATTCTCAAACTTCCATTACTTGGCACAATAAGAGGCCTACCAGCATAAAAGGGTCTGGAGGATCGACCGAGAGACATTTGGCAACATTACTTTAAATGTTCTCCTTGATGTTCGGAATACTAGACATCAAGTAAAGGTCGGACTTCGGATACTAAGGAAACCACAAGCAGAACTCCTATAATAAATCACAGAAGAAGCCTCATGAAGAGTGGTTGTTATTGCTTATTCAAGAGAATATGGCAATAGGTCTTCCGACTAGTTGTGTTAACCATTACATCATTTTTGCTAGATTTACATGCAGACCTATGTCAAAACATTGAGAAACATAAACCATCATATCTGCTTGAGATTCATATTTGGTTAGGTGAGATGATACTTCAGATTCAGTAGGTCTGAATAGAAAGTTTGCAACATTTACCACAAAGGTAAAGTTACTAGATTCTCAAGACAGGACTGTAGTGTCAAGCTCCAATATACTGAGCTAGGTTGCTAGACCCATGTATTAGCAACTTGTCAGAAGATAACTGCTCATACATCAAGCACTTGCAACAAAATACACGTATGTCCTTAAAGGGGACAAAGATAGCTCTACTCAAATCCACGGTGACATCCTTCAACAATTTCACATGAATCGGAGAAGATCACTTCTAACATCCATAACACATACTTTGAGACAACCCAAAGATGGTTCTCGAAAAGTTTTCCAATATTAATACCAAAGGTTCCATATGAATCTATTTTAGCATGGAGAAGATAAGGATGTCATTGATGGGCTCAATAACAAACTTATCGAAACACTCCAAGAAGATGGACTCATATGTTGTATAATCAAGGCAGAAATACTGGTCAGACCAACGGACATTAGGACGTACTCAAGTGAAACATCACGAGTAGCAACATCGTCAAGATAGTCCTTAGAACTGAGTTTGATTTGACGATAACCCAAATCAAATCAAAGGCGGGGGGAGATAACATATCCATGAAGGAGATACTATCTTTCTTCAACACGAACAAAACTAGACATCCGTTAAGAATGAACTAAGTCTGATGGAACTTTTGTCTTACAACTCTCCAAGTTGTTTAAGCTCAACCAACTATTCAGGGGTATCTAGTACGCATTCTTGGAGGAAGAAGTAGTTCAGAGAACTAGCTTGCTCAAGAACTTGACATCACGGTCATTTGGCAACATGGCAATACTTTTAGTAGACATCTAGAATATCATGGACCACCGTTATGTCACTTAGTTCGAGAGGAAACTTGCTTGGTAAGGCAAGAAGACATAGTCTCAAAGCTTTGGCATAAGCCTAACTCCTTGACCAAGGAGAGTGTACTAGAATTGCGGACTTGGTAGCACAATCATCCTTTTCTTAGTGATAGGGTTAACCCATTATGCTAAGAATGACAAAATGTCCTTGGAGTTCAAAGCAATAAGAATTTCTAATAATCTCAGATTGCCACATTATTATGCACACGCATCATTCACAAGCATGAAAGCTCAGAGTAAGGGTGGGTAAATATGTGTAAGAGCCTCACTTGATTCTGGGGTCATGAAACTCAGCACGACCTCATAGTATATAAGGGTGTGATACTATAAGGCAGAACAGACAGAAGCTAATCATGCCTCTTAATCTAGTGATTACAACACTTTGACCTGGTCCTAGATATGACAAGGTACTGGAGTTTTTTTCTCCTGACATCCCAAAATGGTTTGTCATGATGGACCACAAGAGTATCTTGCACCGAAAGACACCGATGCACATTTACTACTTGGCTACCAACTGATAGACAAAGGCCGAAGATCAACAAGGGGAAAGGAATATGCTCAGGATAGAATCCCGAGTTCTGGATGCATAAGTCAACAATCTTCCAAGGACCAATGCAAAGAAGGGAGGTGTGGTAGAGTCACGAATATAGAGGCGAGACTCACGAGGAGTACTCCTATCGTGATTTATTTGGTTCCATTAAGGAACATCTGCCATAGCTAGTGGTAGGGGAAGTCCTTAATTGTCATGAATCCATAGCGACAAAGACCACAAGCTTGAAGTCTAGAATTGTAATACCATCCATCCTGAGGTAATGTGTAAACATTAACAACAGGGGACAAAGGAATGGATCTTGGGTTAAAGATCATCTTCATGTACAGGATTCGCAACACCAGAACCTAGTACAATCTGGGATCTTCGATTCAAATCCAAGGGTTAAAACCTGAGAAAGAAGTAAATACTACTTGAGTGACACAATGTACACTGCAAGGTAGCAATCACGATGTAGCTTCCAAAATAAGAAACGACTTCCGAAGCACCCAAATAAATAAAAAGGAGGTATACAAGGCAAAAGGAAACCTTGAATCCTAGAACAAAACACTATGGATCCTACAATATAATATTGTGGGCCCATAAGATAGAGAGATCATGATAGAAAGGAACCTCTCAGCTAAAATGGAACAAAGGGAAACAAGGAACACACAACACACACGACTCTAAAGAACTAAACACTAGGTCAAGTAGTTGAGAAATGACATGCCCACAAGTCACCTAAGCTTTGAAAGACTAGAAGAGATATCATAACTTTTCCAAATCAACACAAGATAAGATGACCCAGAGTTAGAGTGATACCAGATGAGGAGCAAAATAAGCATACTAGAGTTTTCGCAAATACTTTTCATCTTTTAAATAGTTTTCACAAGCACTAGACTCAACATCGACCAATAGCTAGGTTTTCCTGTGGTTGGTACTACTCTGATACCAAGAACTGTAACACCCCTGGGATCAGGATTAAACAAGTCCAGACCTTAGCCTGACATAAGCTTAACCTAGAGCTCGAGGATATCCAGTGAGAAATCGGTAACACAATAGTAACCCTGCCACACAAAATTATTACAGCAAGCCCATAACTAAGCAAAGAACCAAAATATTACAAGCAAAGGTCACTGACCACAAACATCAAACAATAGAAGGAAAATTATACTATTAAGTATAGCAAACTTAAAAAATGACCTAAGAGGCCTGAAGCATAATGATGACGTCCCAGCCCATAGATTCCAGGCTACCGGCCAGGAACCCCAAGCTACTCGTCGATGCTGATGTCATACCCAAACTTGTCCTTAGGGGAACACCTACTCTGTTAGAAAAGTATCAACAAAGCAAGGGTGAGTACAGGATGTACTATGCAAGACTTATGGCTGGTGGGGTTATTTTGCATAAAGCCATCTTTGTTTATAAAACAAGAGGGAGAGGAAGCTCGTCTAGTCAGAATATTTTAAAAGGGGATAAGAGAGCGAAATCTGCAAGAATTGATCATCATCTTGATATCCACCAAAGTAATGATCATCTCACAACTAGGATCACCCCCTTGTACCCGTGAGGAAGCATCCATAAGCACACGTTGAACTACCAAGTTTTACGATTAGGTTATCATTCTCTATGATCTTAGAATTCGATCACCAAGTGTTCATAACCATGAACATGGCTTTTCGAAAAGATTTAACCCTGTAGGGGTGCACAACTTTACCCACACGTACTAACCGACTCTTAATGCCAGAATCATTAGCCCTCTTCCTTGGAAGGCCGGCAGAGGGTGGTTAGACATGACCTTTACCTTGCTTTCGCCGAGACCATGAGTCACGCTCTAAGGAGGGTTCTGCCATAACGGGTCAAGTCCCGCAGCCGTTCCCTAGAGATGTGAGTCAGGGTTGGTTTACCGGGTGCGCCATCTACCCCAAGCAACCCCGACCACGCTTACCTACCTGTTATGATGCACCTTTACCCACCAAATCTTTCAAAATGTTTTCTATGCATATGTCGAATGGAACGCCAAATTATGTGACTCATGGAATCTACTAGGCAAGTTAGTTAGTCAAGACGTCCCCATAAACCCGTGTGGCTATACGCTCGGCTCGGTTCAAGAGGCTAGAACTCGGGTCCTAGTGGTAGCGAGCATGGGACTACAAAAACCACATCCCACCATAGCCTCCCATACAAGCCTTAGCATGTTTAACCTTTACCACTGATCTTACCTCATCATTAGACCTCGATATCCTGTCATACTAGATTCTCTGCATTTGGTACTTCTTCTGGATGAACCAGCATCATAGCTAAGCAAGGCTAAGCAAGACACAAATATAAGCTCTAGCAGTGCACACAAGCCAAACCTAGTTATGCTTGGAGTAGTGGATCGGGTAATATAAGCTCAAAGGGAGTAATGCAATAGATAGGATACTCTATCTATCGATAAGAGACCACAGTAGAATCGTATGCATCATGGCAAGAGATGAAATACTTTGAAAGCATATGATTGTATCATGGTGGGGCTATGCTTGCCTTGTTTGTTGATACCCAAATATAGACCTTCAGAAGCTTGGCACTTGAGCTGATTGTAGTTGATCAAGTATTGATCTTCGATCTTCGATGATGTTAACCTCGGTCCACAATCTTGATCTCGATATCGTATTCTACCGGAAAGAAAGGGGAAACAACAATCAACATGTGGCATCGATGCAATGATCAAGCAAGGATGATTATATGACAAGTTAAATAGATTTGAAATGTAACCCTAGGGCATACTTGGCAATTTAAGAGGGATCCGAAGGGTGCAAACCCTAATACAGGAGAGACTCTGGAATCATCTACGGGGGTTGATTGATTCTTCTAATTAAACTTGCAACTATAGTTGTTGAACAATGCATGATTTTTATGCTGTGAGCTAGAATCACATTTTTCTAAACATTTTGATATATTATACATATTTTTCTGACTTATAAATAATTAGTTATTGAATTTATAAGATTTAAACAATTTCTGGAAATATTAAACCAGTTTATTAAACTTTATTGTGTCAGCATGACGCGGGGCTGACGTCACAAAGGGTAAGGGGTTATTTCTACCGGGGCTGGGTCTACCCACTGCGACTGACCGACGGGAACCAGCGCCACATCAGCTACCACATCGATAGGTGGGACCCGTTGCTGGTTTGACCGAGGCTGACTGTGCGCTGACGTCAGGAAGATGCAGGTGTGACGTCATCCCGTCGGCTGCACTTAGATCAGTGATGGGGCGGAAATGGCGATGAATTGGGATGCGCGCGTATGCGGGTTAGACGCAACACAACACGATGAGTCGATTGGTAGGTGCGCAACCATGAAATGGTCACCGGAACTTCACCGGAGACCATGTCTGAGCCGCGGCGGTAGGGGCGTGCGTCGGCAGGCTGATCTAGGGAGAGGAGGAGATGGAGGAGAGCACTGGCATACTCTATGGCTCACTGTGATCCCGATGCTGAGGTCAGCCGGAGGAGGTCTAGGTCAATGGTAGCAACGATGGCAGCGCTCAGATAGAGGCGAAGAAGATGACTTGGTGATGGTGATTTCGGATAATCCGGGTCGATTCCTTCTGCGTGGAGGTTGTTGGCAAGGAGGTGGAGCTCAAGGGCTACTCAGGGAGGCGAGGGGAGGCACGGGACGGTGGGGCACAGCAGCGTCTGGCGGCTAGGGTTCGAACAAGAAGAGGATCGCAGAGGTAGGGCGTGAGATCAGCAAGAGGAACTGGAGAGGATGCCCACGGCACTAGGGTCTTATCCCCTTCTCCTGGGGTGGTAGCACGCATCACAGCACGGCGGTGAGGCGATGGCATCGCATGGCGGAGGCACTGCCCGACAGCTGCTTGGCCTCGGTGCTAGAAGGAAGAAAGGGAAAAGACGGCAGAGGCGTACATGCCGCGGGTGGTTGGATGGGCCACTGCTGGGTCACAAGGCACTGCACGCGAGTAGCAGGGAGAGAGGGAAAAAGGGAGAAGTCGAGCTGGGCTAGGCTGCTTTGCTGACTCTGGTTTATTTTTTAGCAGAAACCTTTTTCCTCTTTCTTTCTCGCTTTCCTATTTTGTAAATTATTTTCAAATCTATTTTTGAATAACTCAAAAATACCAGAGGTTTTGTAAGTAATAAGAAAACATTGCAGGGCCCTTTCATGCTGTTTGGGCTCCATGCCTTTTGTATTTTTTTTCAAATATTCAAAACCCTTTTGAATTGTTTTTAGAGAGAGAGAAAATGGGGTTTTCGGTTTACATTAATTTTCTTTGCATGCATTTTTAAAATATGATGCTCATGACGCACAAATCAAACCCTAATTAGGATTAGCTAAAACAGGGGTGTTATAGGTCTCTACGACACTCAAGCCTGGGAAAAATTGCAATGATGGCTAACTTTTAGTCTAAACAAAATCCGAGTCTAAAGTGATGGCTATGGGGGTATTTAAGGAGGAAAAGGTGGGGTTTCGGCCAGCCATATGTATGGTGGTTGAATCCATCCCTAAAAGGCCTTTCCCCTCAAATACAAACTCTAAAAAGTGTCTATTAAAAATGCTGCAGAAATAACATGGGCCTCACCCAAAATAAAGATGACGCAACACCAAATTAAGCTATCGACGAATCTACAAAGTAATATTCTTGAATATTTTGTCCAAGCCTTCAATCTTCATTATGGTGGTTTCAAAGTTCTAAAATCTCCACTTGTGGCGTCCTCTTCTATCCTCATATGCTTGTTGCCATCTCCATGCATGATCATGCTCCAATGCTTGTCCCCCTCGTCCATGCTAGGTCCATCATTCCTAAGAGTAATAAGCACATCTGATTTAGGCAACATCATATGCTCATGTATATGAGGAATAGTTCCAAGAAATGAAAGTACCCGATAGTTAAGTTGCTTGGCATGAGCTCCAGTGATGGGTCCTTGTATTTGTGTAGCTATAGGTACAACGGATGTATCAATAAATGGGATGTCCTCATCATTATCTCTAGATCAAAGGCATTGCACCTATTCTATATTCATCCTTGTGTGGTACTCTACCCTCACCCATAGTTAGCATGGATGAAGTAACCTTTCCACCAACATTCCCAAGCTTGTGTTGATCTTTAGTCACTAAAATGAACCCTGATTTTCCTTACTAGACTGATTTCCGAGTCACTTCTCTTTTGAAGTCCCCAAGGTAGTGAAGACCAACCCAAGCCATGGATCTCCTCTACCTAACCTACTCTTCAACATCATCCACTTTATGATGAGTTTGGAACCTTGAAACCCCTCAAAAAACATTAACTATGGTACCCTAGTCGACCTACTTGTTCTTGATGGTTTTGTAGGCAAGAAAATAACCTGTTTCTGCCAATCATATCAACATGCCTACTAATAGGGAAAAGGTGTCTGATCTTTCGATGAGATGGTGATAATAGATTTGGGTGGAGTTCGGGATTGTTGATTCTACTACACGTGCAAACACGAGCGCCAATACAATCGCTAGGCCAATCTCCTGAAATCTCCACTTCTGGCGTCCTCTTCAATCTTCACATGATTGCTACCATCTCCATGCTAGATCATGCTGCAATGCTTGTCCCTTTCGTCCATGCTAGGTCCATCATTCCTAAGAGTAACAACCACATCTGATTTAGGCAGCATCATATTCTCATGTATATGAGGAATAGTTCTAAGAAACAAAAGTACCTCATAATTAAGTTACTTGGCACGAGCTCGAGTAATAGGACCTTGTATTTGTGTAGTTGTAGGTACATCGGTTGTATCAATAGATGGGATGTCCTCATCATGCCCCCCTTCTTGAATTGAAGTCATCCTCGATGCAATCTCATCTTCCTCACCAAAGTAAGGCTTCAAATCTGCAATGTTAAAAGTAAGACTAATCATACCAAAATCTGTAGGTAGCTCAAGTTTATATGCATTATCTTTTATTTTCTCTGACACCTTAAAAGGACCAGCAACACGTGGCATTAACTTAGACATGCGTAAATCAGGAAAATGATCTTTGCACAAATGTAACCAAACAAGATCACCAACATCAAACCCAACATGCTTTCTCCCTTTATCGCCAACAAATTTATACTTAGCATTCATGCGTTCTATGTTGTCTTTAATAGTCTCGTGTAATTTTATTTCAGCATGTTTTGTAGCATCCAGATTATTTTGCACCGAAGAAGGTAATGGAAATAAATCAATAGGTGCACAAGGAACAAAACCATACCCAATCTCAAATGGGCACATCTTTGTGGTAGAATGCAGCGAACGATTATAAGCAAATTCAATATGAGGTAAACACTCTTCCCACAATTTGAATTTCTTCTTTAAAACATCCCGCAACATAGTAGACAAAGTTCCATTGACCACTTCAGTTTGTCCACTAGTTTGGGGATGACATGTATTACCAAACAGCAATTTCGTCCTCAACTTAGCCCATAAACATCTCCAAAAGTGGCAAAAAAATTAGTATCACGATCAAAAACAAGTATTTGGCACACCATGTAAATGAACAATGTCACGAAAGAATAAATTATCATATGCACAGCATCACTTGTGACAAGGAATAAAGTGTGCCATCTTAGAATACCGATTCACAACAACAAAATGCTATCCCTCCCCTTCTATGTACGAGGACATCCCAAAACAAAGTCCATAGAAATATCCTCCAAGGGACACTAGGAACAGGAAGAGGCATATGTAAACCGTGTGGATTAAGGCAAGACTTAGCTTTTTGACAAGTAGTGCAGCGTGCCATGAATCTCTCAACATCTCGATGCATGCATGGCCAAAAGAAGTGTGCAGCAAGAACATCCTCCATCTTCTTTACACCAAAGTGACCCATCCGTCTTCCTCCAAGCGCCTCCTGTAACAACAAAAGACGAACAGAACTATCTAACAACAAAAGACGAACAGAACTATCTAGTTTATTAGCACATAACACAAATCCATCATTGAAGACAAATTTGTTCCATGTTCTACCATCTCTACAATTCTGCAACACATCTTTAAATTCAGCATCATGCACATATTGTTCCTTAATAGTTTCCAATCCAAATATTTTGCAATCAAGTTGAGATAACAAAGTATAACAGTGTGACAAAGGATCGGCAATAACATTATTTTTACCCTTTTTGTGTTTGATAACATAAGGAGAAGACTCAATAAATTCAACCCACATTGCATGGCGACGATTCAGCTTCGATTGACAACAAACATGCTTCATAGATTCATGATCCGAATGTATAGCAAATTCTTTAGGCCATAAAAAATGTTGCCAAGTTTCTAATGTCCGAACCAGTGCATATAATTCTTTATCATAAGTAGAATAGTTCATACTAGCCCCACTCAATTTCTCACTAAAATATGTGCCCTCTTGTAATAAAACACCTCCCAAACCAATTCCACTAGCATCACATTCAAGCTCAAAAGACTTAGTAAAATCAGGAAGTTGGAGTAATGGAGCATGTGTTAACTTATCTTTCAATATCATGAAGGCTTGTTGTTGTGCATTTCCCCAAACAAAAGGTACATCCTTCTTTGTAAGCTCATTCAATGATGCAACAATTCATCCAAAATCTTTGACAAAACGCCTATAAAAACAAGGGAGGCCAAGAAAACTCCTCACTTATGTGATCGTCTTGGACTACAACCAATTCTCAATTGCTTCAATCTTGGCTGGATCCACTTCAATACCCTGAGATGTAACAACATAGCCAAGAAACATAAGTCGATCGGTGCAAAAGGTGCACTTCTCAAGATTACCAAACAAACATGCATCGCGTAAAGCATTGAAAACAACACACAAATGTTCCAAATGATCCTCTAAAGATTTGCTATCAATTAGAATATCATCAAAGTAGACTACGACAAAACATCCAATGAAAGCACGTAAAACTTCGTTCATTAATCTCATGAATGTGCTGGGTGCATTAGTTAAACCAAACGACATTACTAACCACTCATATAAACCAAACTTAGTTTTAAATGTTGGTTTCCATTCATCTCCCAATTTCATATGAATCTGGTGGTAACCACTACGCAAATCAACTTTAGAAAACATGGTAAAGCCACTCAATTCATCAAGCATATCATCTAAACATGGAACAAGATTGTGGCATCCCACTAAAACCACTACTAGAAAATCGTTGTGTTTTTGTGCATTGCATCATCATGACGGCATGCTCATGTCATCATGCCACATTGCATTTGAGCATCGTCAGCATCATGCATGGTTTGTTTGAAAACTATTTTCGAAAATTCTGGTTTTGTTTTCTAAACGCCCCGTCTTTATTTCAAATTAAAACCCGGCCTCTTCTGGATATTTTGTTTTGTCTACAAAATATTTACAAGAGACTATTTGGACAAAATAAAAATAATTAAAGCTATTTTTTTAGGGGAAGGCAGCCGGCCGGGCCAAAAGGCCCAGCTAGCCAGCCTACTACCCCATATACCCAAACGTAGCCTAACCCTAATCCCTCCACCCCACCTACCCCTCCCTTCACCCCAGCCTCCACACCACCACCTTCTGCCGCCGCCACGCTCCCTGCCACACGCGCGCGCGTTGTGCACCCACCCCGCATGCAGCTGGCAACACCAAGCCCCACACCCTGCGCCTCCCGCTTGCCCACGCACACACACCCAGCACCACACACCTGCCTCCCACCCCGACAGCCACCTCACCCCGTCCACTCCCGGCTCGCCACCTCACCCCACCGGTCCCACCCCGCGGGAAACCGCGTCCACCACGCCCCGACCACCCCGCCACCTGGGCACGCGCCCCACCTCCTCTCCTGATCGCACGGGAACCGTCCTTGATCACGCAATCAAACGCTCCCCACCTCACGCTCCCCTTGCCCACCAACCGCGCGCGCCGCCCCGCTCGATTCGCCCTACGGCGTCGTCGCCTACCCCGTATCTCGCTCTCCTTGTTCCCGAGCCGAGAGTTCTCTTCCTCCCTGGTCGATGGAGGCGCCGCCAGGTACTCCACCTCGCCTCCGCCGGCCGCCCTTCTCCATCGCTGGCGCCTGCGCCTCGTCCCCGCCCGTGCTCGCCTCCATCCGTCCCGGGCGTCACCGCTCCCGGACATCCTCGCCTGACGCCCGTGCCTCCGCTCGGACAAGCTCTGCCCGTACCCTCTCCGTTCGTCTGCTTGCGTCGCCGGCCTGGGCCTCTCTACTCCGTGCCACCACGGAGCTCCTCCGACCCCGCCATGGCCATCGCGCTCTTGCCCCGCAGGCTCCCTTCCTTCGCCTGCAGCAGCCGCCGTTGCTGCGGCCTGCTCATCCTAAGAGACGCCCCCTCTACAGCTTCCTTGACCGGGACCTCATCCTCAAAGCCCCATCTGCTTCTGCTCTTCTCCATGGACGCATGGTACCACCTCCATCTGCAGCGCTGTCATGCGTCTCCTACGTCCCAGCAGCGGCAGACGCCATCCCTGACGCACGGTCCACCTCCTTGATGGCCTCGACGACCCTGTCTCGCCATGCTCTGCTCCAGGGCCCATCTCCAGTAAGCCGCGCATCCGCACTAACAGCCTCAGCTCCTTGTCTCGGGTGTATGCGTGTATGTAGTGTTGTGTGCTTGTGTTTGAAGATGTTCGTACAGTGTGGCGATGATGTCTGTGAAGATGGATTGGTGGTGACGTTGTTATGCTACTACTCAGATACAAGACCAGAAGATGGATAGGACCCTCCCAAGATCGATCGATGTCAAGATCCCCGCGTCAAGTATAAGTGCATCCGAAGACCGAACCCCGGCGCGCCAAGTTCTTCCTCTCGGATCTGAAACCCCGACCTGAAGACCGATCCCGTTGCTCCCAAGTCCGAAGCCCCCGCACCCTCGTATCCCAAGATCGTCGAACCCCTATGTGCGACCCCTCTTTCCGAGACCCTATTTTTGATGAATATAAAATACCTTGTTGCATATTAAATTGTTCATGCTCGCATACATATTGTGGTTGTTTGGGGATATTTAGTGGATTCACCTCATAATTAAATATGGAGCGCATATGCGGGCTATACTTGCATTATACCGCCTCCATTTAAATTTGCGTAGCGAACCGATGTCATGCTTTGCCTTGTTAATTCCACATTTAATTTGCGAGGTAGTTAAATAACATGAACCTTATATTTAATTGTCGGGACCCCGGTTCTGCTTAATATTGCCTAATTGCACTGCATCTTTGCCATGACATGCATCATACATGCATCATCGAAGTATTAAATAGTGTATCTGGTGTTTCTTTTAGTGTTTTGCTTCTTCATGGATTAGGTCGTTGAGTGGATGCAAGTATCGACAAGTTCTTCGGATAATGAACCTTCGGCTATGTTTTCTAGGCGAGCATCTCCCCCTTTCTACCTATTTTGCTTTATAGTCTTTATTTCCTCCTATTGATCTATTGCTATCCGTGTTATGATGCTTTAGTTTCCGTGCACCATTTATATTCCTTGCAGCCTCTATATTGCCATGGACACATCCTAGTGTCTGTTGTTTGATAGATAGTAGGCCTTGCGAGTCGTAGTTGCTTGCTTATGTGTTGCTTCGCGTTGTTGTCGTTCCACCATTGACGGAAATTTGGTACATGATAAATGGTGGAGATGCTTAATGGTGGAGATGATCATGACTTTAAATGCAACTGTTAAAATGCTGGGAATAGATATAACTAATGCAGAGGCATCGGTGGGCAATAAATGTTAGTTGGTTTTTCCACGCTCACTTGTGTCCCGTAGGACCCCGAGTACTTGATACCTGTTCCTTGACTATCGCACTATCCGCATATGGGACCATGAATCCCCTTAGCCAGAGCTTGATTCATTTCTTATTTCTTAGGGCCACAAAGTAGTTTGGGGCTTTATTACTATCCTGTACTTATGCCATGCTTTACTGCTTTATTACGATTGTGCCTGGAGCACCTGTACTATTTTGGAACGTGGAATGTTTTCGTGGTATCGACAAGCCCAGTCACACTTTCAGGTTCCCAATCGTTTACAGCCATTGTCACAAACCCTGGGTCCGTCTCAGAGCCGGCCAACTTCGTTGCGGGTAGCTTAGTGGGGTGGCCCGCTGAAATGTTTATGAATCCTGTGATTGCTTTGTCGTGAAATCCTCGTTGGGTTTTGATTTGGTTTTTCCGAGGTTGATCGTGTGTGTGTTGCTATTTGTGCACCCCTGCAGGGTAAATCTTTCTGAAAGCCGTGTCCGCGGTTATGGACGACTTGGCGCACAGTATCTCGATCATAGACAAGCATAAGTAAAGTAGTGCTATAAATTTGACTTAATATGTGACTAGTAATCAGCTTCACTACAATGGAATGGATAATAAAAGTGCCAACAACTGGTGGAACTGGGGTGTATCGTGTCATGTATACCTGCCTAGTAAGTACCGCAGCTCCAATGGAATGAAATAAAAGTGCCAACAACTGCTGGGTTGTGGATGTCACATGCTAATGGTATCTGACTAGTAAGTACTGCAACTACAACTGAATGGTTTACTAAAACTGCCAACTACTTATGCTATTAGGATGACTCATGCTATCTATATCTGACTAGTAAGTGCTTCAACTATAATGGAATGAATAAAACTGCCAACTGTGTGAGTTCCTCGGTTTGACTTCCTCGTTTGGTCTCGAGGGGGAATACCAGGATGGGTATGATTGGTGTTAGTATAAGGTTGGTTCCGAATAGGTCTTTCTTATCTCTCTCTAATAGCCACCAGTTAATCGAGTCTCTATAGGTTGTTTAGTGCATGTTGCGCTACCGCTTCAGTCCACCTTACCTATGTAGGTGAGAGCCGCCGAATTCTAGCCTCGTCGTGTACTGGCCTCAGTACTGACGCTCCTCCTTTTCCTTTGCCCTTTGTCAGCACCCCTTTTGTTTTAGCAGGTTTGAGATCGACGTCGTTAGCAGGGTTACCCTTCCGGCTTGGCCTGGGCAGGGTTATGGACGCCATTGGTTATTCTTCAGGGATCTTAGCCCCATTTGCATCTTGTCCATAGTCGGACGCTCTATCGTTTTCAAGGTGATTTGGATCTTTGTATATTATATCTGTATTCTTGACTCATGGAGTCATTGTTGTATATATATATGTGTGGTGGGTTCCATCGTGAACTATTGTGTAATGGTATTACTTCGTTTTTTCCACCCGCACGCAAGTGCCTGGTGGGCGTCCTTGAATCATTTCTACGCGGGTTTGGCGGGAAGCGCTAAAATCTGCATAAGGTCGATTTGAGGGTGTTACAAGGATGAAGGAAATTAATAGTAATATTATTGATAGCTCTACAATCAGTACACATGCGCGAAGAACCATCTTTCTTAGGTAATAAAATAATAGGAACATCATGGGCTAAGGGACTCACGAATGTGATCTTTGTCAAGTAGTTCTTGAATTTGGCGTTGTATCTCCTTTGTCTGCTCAGGATTGGTTCTATGTGGCGCACGGTTGGGTAGCGTGGCACTAGGAATGAGATCAATTTGTTGCTCAATTCCTCTAATAGGAGGTAGTCCTAGTTGCATCTCAGCTAGAAAAACGTCCTCATATTCCTGCAAAAGGTTAGCAATAGAAGGTGACAGAGAGAGAGGCATATCCTCAAATGAAGACAAAACCACTTTGTAGACAATTGCATAACATTGAGTATTGTTCACATCTAGTTCAGCAATATCAGTTTTATTTGCAAGAATACATGGACCCTTCAAATGAATTTCAGTAGCAAGTTTAGAATCAGATTTAGTGGTCTTTGGTGGCACAAAATCTGCAGCAACAATCTGATTCTCACTTTTGTGTTTATCCTCCGTTTTAGCTCTACTAGCTCTAGCAAGATCATATTTTGAAATTTGTTCAGGAGTAATAGGTTTGAGACCAATTTTCTTCCCATCATGCATAGGAGAATAGTGATTAGTTTTACCATTATGAACAGATTCTCTATCAAATTGCCAAGGTCTACCAAGTAAGAAAGAACAAGCTTGCATTGGCACAACATCACAATCAATAAAATTAGAGTATGTACCAATAGTAAAATGCACACATACCATTCTTGTTACCTTGATCTTACAAGAACTCTCAAACCATTGGATGTAATATGAATGTTTGCATTGTCTTGTTGGAAGATCAAGCTTCTCGACCATCTCAACACTAGCCAGATTATTACAACTCCCTCCATCAATAATGATCCTTATAGCTCTTTCCTTGACAATGCCTCGTGTTTGGAAAAGGTTGTGGCTTTGAGCATGCTCAGCTTTCCTCAATTGCACACTCAACACACGTTGTGCAACTAAGCTCTTGTATTGTTTAGCAGTTTCGGCTCCCATTACCTCCATCTCTTCTTCAGAATCAAAATTATCCCCATCACATGCAGCAATAATAGCTAATGTATGTTCATCAAAATCACTTGCTAAATCATATCCACCATCATCATGCACCGTCATAACATGTTGTGTTGTGCACATCTTCTCAATATGACCATATCCCCGACATTTGCGGCATTGTATATCCTTTGTCTTGCTTGTGGAGCCCACAGAAGAAGAACTACGAGCAGGACCATTGGATGATGGCGGAGGAGTAGCCGAAGGAATTCTTGATGAAGGGTTTGGACGTGGTAGGTATTGGTGGCGTACCACGTGAAGAAGGCGATCTTTGTCGGGACGTCCATGGCGATGCATGACCTGTAGAATTGTTAGACCTTCTCCATGGTGGTTGATGATCATGCACTTCACGTTCAGCTTTGCAAGCAAGATGAAACAAATGAGTAATGGTACAATATTCCTTATAGTCTAAGATGTTTTGAATCTCCTTATTTAAACCAAGAAAGAATCGAGCCATCATGTGTTCCGTATTTTCAATAATGCCAGCACGAACCATCCTAGTTTGTAATTCCTGATAATATTCTTCTATAGAATTTTTCCTTGTTCTAAATGAGTCATTTTCTTTAGCAAATCTCATTGATAAGTCGGTAGTACAAAACAAACACGCATAGAAGTTTTTAAAGCATACCAAGTATTAGGAATATTAGCATGATTTACACGAAAATATTCAGACCACCAAAGTGAATCAAAATCTGTAAACTCGCAAGTAGCAGCACTAACACAAATATTCTCAGGATATCTTAAGCATGCAAAATGTTGATCTACTTCCAATTCCCATATAAGATATGCATGAGGATTATATCTACCCTCAAAAGGTGGGATATTTAGATTAAGCTTAGACACATGATCATCATTACGTATCGGTGGTCGAGCGTTGCGGTAGTAATGCCTAGGACAGCCAACAGGTTGTTCTTCATACTCGTCGAACTCATCCTCATATTCATAATCGTACTCACCATACTCTTCATATCCCACAAAAGTGTCAGCCGTGGTAGCGGCGACAACTTGTGGTGGAGCAGCTTTGGCGGTTGGTGCACGAACTTCAGGGGTTGGAGCATGAGGTGGTGCAGCTGGAGCAGGAGCAGACAAACCAGCAGTATGGTGTCCCACAAGTGGAACATGTCGTGCAAGTCCCACGTTGTTGGGTAAATGCTACCGAGGGCATGGTGCAGCAACAGGGGATGGTTACCTGCTAAGGATCTCCTGAAACCTGGCTTCGAGCTTGTCGTTGAAGGATTTCTCTAGCCCTTCGATCTCATCAATGGTTTTGTTGAGCTTGACATCAACATCCTCCAGCCTTATATCAACATCTTGCGCACGCCCTACCAAAAACTTAGTGAAATGAGCATGCATCTCTTCATTCGTCATGTTTGTTGGTTCAAGAGGTATATCTGCCATGGTTAGTCCTTAAAAGCACAGGTGTATATGCCTACAAGTACGGAAATATGGTGGAAATACGTGTAATCCATTAAGCAATATACAAAGCTCTTACAAGTTATTACCAAACAGGAAGAAAAAGGTGACATGAAACCACAAAGATCAGTGGTTCTAGAGATTGAACCGACCGATTACCAGGGGTCGACACAACACACATGGATAAATCTGTGGCGCTCTAGGAAGGCTTAGCAGAGGAGGTTAACAATTATCAAAACAACAATGCAAAGTTGAAAAGATGCTCAACGACGGTACCATGCTAGTCCTAGGCTAGACCATACTAGAGACGCGACCCTAGAGCACTAACGATGTCAGACACGACACAACATGCAATGGTATGATGACATAGCACCCTAAAAAGCGAACCGAGATGTCCAAAATCACTATGATGGTGAGTGTCTAAAACTAATCCACGGGGTCTAAAAACAGGATAGCCCCAAATATTTTCGTCACAATTTTTCTACCGTTCTCTGGAAAGCACGCAGGAGCCAAACAAATGTCGCTATAACGGCCAATGGAGAAAAGTGATCCCCAAGGACGAAAACTAGTATAGCCAGAAAAAATTCGGAGGCGTTTCCACACTTTTTTTGCTCTCCTTCTACTTGACTTGCGGCCAGAACTTGAACTCATGGAATTATATTATAGCACGGAATCAATATGGAAGGAAACAAAACTAAAAAGGAAATAATTACTCTACTCGGACTCGTGCCACGGCAGGAAAAGTGATCGGATCCGTGTCGCGGTAGGAAGGCAGTGGCGGAGTCTAGGGTTTATTGTGGCAGGAGTATACGGGGCCGGAATATGGTGGTTGATATATGGCAAAACACTAAGGGACGAGACAGTAAGACCAGCAATTCGATGCGATAATGCAGACACGAATTCAACAATGCAAAACTGAAAAGACAATGCAAGCAAAAGATTGGTGATGGGATAGATCTAACTCTAATTGTATTTTTGGATTTTTCGTGGGTTATAGGTAAACCAGATCTACAGTAGGAAAACTGTAAAATCTCACCGAGCAACCTGAAAGCTGATACCACTTGATAGGGAAAAGGTGTCCGATCTATCAATGAGATGGTGATAATCGATTTGGGTGGAGTTCGGGCCTAACAATCCGACTACACATGTGAACACGAGTGCCAATGCAATTGCTAGGCCAATCCTGGAGGTTACCGATCTTGCAGAAGCACGATCATCCTAACCACTAAGGGTCTTAATTCCTACCTGAAATCGAGAACAATTAAGAACTAATATTGCAATCAAGATATTGCGGATAAAGATGAAAGCTTTATTGAAAAGGTGGGATCCTGAATAGGTGCGAAGTACAGGAGGTCTCTGTGACACTAAAGCCTTGGCGAAGTTGCAATGATGGCTAACTTTTAGTGTAAAAAAAATCCAAGTCTAAAGTGACGACTATGGGGGATATTTAAGGAGGAAAAGGTGGGGTTTCAGCTAGCCATAGGTATGATGGACGAATCCAACCCTAAAAGGCCTTTCCCCTCAAATACGGACTCTAAAAAGTGGCTATTTAAATTCCTGTGAAAATAACATGGGCCTAGCCCAAAAAATAAAGGTGACGCAGCACCATATTAAGCTATGGACGAATCTATGAATTAATATTCTGGAATATTTCGTCCAAGTATTCAATCATCATTATGGTCGCTTCAAAGTCCTGAAATCTCCACTTGTGACGTGCTCTTCAATCCTCACATGATTGCTGCCATCTCCATGCATGACCATGCTCCAATGCTTGTCCCTCTCGTCCATTCTAAGTCCATTATTCCTAAGCATAACAAACATGTCCAATTTAGGCAGCAGCATATTCTCATGTATATGAGGCATAGTTCCAAGAAATGGAAGTATCTGATAGTTAACTTGTTCGACATAGGCCCGTGTGATAGGACCTTGTATTTGTGTAGCTATAGGTACATCGGTTGTATCAATAGATGGGATGTCCTCATCACCTACTTTGGCAGAAGCTCCCAACTGCATCTAAACCTTTCTTAGCCAACTCTTGACATAGTTGTGATCTACAAAACACGTACTATCAACCCAGACTTCCCTTATTTCAATTGGAGAATTTTGCTTCCTAAACCATCATGGTTTTGTAGGCTAAATAAGAATCAGATATGACACCCTTATTTTCAACAAAGTTTGGCACCAACCCTAGGAGCACCCAACCTTGATCAATATCATCCCTATGTACCATGCTAATCTACATCACTTGGTCTATCTATCCATATAGCACATCATCCAAGGGGAGCTCTAAGCCCCTTAATCTCACATGGTTTTGATGGCATAAAAATATTCTGGCTGAACATCTTTTTTCCTACTTTAATCCTTGGTTTCTTCAAACCATGTATTGATATTCAAATCCAATATGTGTAAGTGGTAGCTATACTATCTGACATAGGCATACCCTATAGGTACTCGAGATTACAATATACGGTCCGGCCTATAAGAAGCCCATGATTTTGCTAAGGCCCAGTCGAGATTTGGGTGACCTGGGAGACTTCGACTCCTTGCAGAACACGGCAAACACAAGATAGAAATTAAAGGGGAAACCCTAATATGTAACCAACTCGTCCTGCTATCCCGAAACCTAGCCTATCTATATAAAGGCTAGGAGGGCGGCAGGAAGGATATCCGCAACCATAGTTTCCACACCATCACCAGATTGCATCTGCGCACCCCTGTAACCTTCGACTCCTTGATAATTCCAAGAGCAGACAAGAAGGAGTACGGTCCTCTACAAGGCTTGAAGCTGGGTAAACCTCCTGTCGCCTGTGTGCTTGTTTGCTAGCCGGTCGATGCTTCTGGTGCTCCCCACTTCCTCGAACCTAAGTCCATCTACAATGGGCATCGATGAGTTAACCCCTCGTCAACTAGAGCCATCTATGGGAAGTGGGAGTGATGATGTTGAGGCTTCCTCGGCCCCATCAACCGCGATCTACAACTCCACAACATTAGAGATTCGCCTCCTCTTTGGTGCCTTCGACTTCACCGTCCACACGCCGTCCACTCGCCCGGATTTTGAGTCTGTGGGCGACGGAATCGGCCTGGCGATCGGGAGCTTACGCTTCCAAGTTGGTCAGTTGGGCACACTTTGCCTCCCTGATCAGTCGAAGGTTCCCACGATTGCTCCTGCATCGTGGTTTTCACCGCCGATTGGCATCCTGAGCAAGATTAATGCCCCGACATCAGTCGCGAATATGGACAGCGTCAACAATTGCGAGTCTGACCTGGGCGATCTGGCAACAGAAGACGAAGCCTCCGGCTCCGGATCTGAAAGCTGCAAGAGCAACAACTTCCCCAGCCATTACATGTGCACCATCATTAACACGGGCGGCAATGGCAGCACTCGGGACAACACCGGTAGTGGCGGTGGTATGCCAGTCACGAACGGTGGCCCCTCCAACGGCGCCCCCACCAACAACGGGCCAGAAGGTTGCCCCCATGGCGACGGACCCATCCCAGAGGATCAGCCGAACCCCTCGGTGAATAAAAGAACCGATAACGCATACTGATTAAGCTCAACGACGCTGAGTGGGCCCGCTGCAGGGAGGCCCTACAGGGCAACCCCCTACCACCCAACTCATCGCAAGACATGCATATGGGTTATCACTAGCTTCTCAAGGAAGAATTCAAGCGCCAGCAATGAGTAATCGCCCAGCTCGATGAGCGTAGGAGGGCAGCAATGAGTCGAGCCTCCATCGAGCTCAGCTCTCTTCCATAGGAGGATCCTCCTCTAAAGGCAACGATTATACAGCCGCCAGAAGACGCTCCCGACTGGCTCACCTCACTGATAGGGAACGAGCAGAGGCCACTCGATCCCTCGACTTCTCATTCATGACGGTGGACACACGGGGCAACGTGCTCACGAAAACGCCGCAGGCAACGGTGACAGCAGCTACCATGTACCTGCTTAACAACTAGCCACTGGCTAGGGACCCACGCTCTGCCATTCACCGATCTATGATCACTGGCCTGGGTCTAGTCGATGTTGCGCTCACTAAGAACCTAGCACTGGAGCCGAAGAGAAACAAGGCTCTAGCCAAGTACTACTCTCCTTCCTCCTCCAGATACGACGACCATGACTTGTCGCAGCAACGCTGCTCATGGCGACACGACTATGACTACGACGCACATGACAATATTGCTTAGCACAAAGTCAACAAGATGCACGCGAGGCGCATACGCTCGACTGACTCGGAAGATGATGGGATAGAGCTCTGCGGCACCAGCTGCTTCAGCAGAGCCATACGGCAAAAGTGAATGCCAAAAGGGTTCAAACTCCCATTAAAGAACCCGAAATTTGACGGCCTCCGAGACCCAAAGATCTGGCTGGAGGATCATATTTCCTCCGTTAGGCTGCACAGCGGAACCATGATCACGACCATGCAATTCCACTAGCTACAGCTGCAAGGCGCTGCCCATGCATGGCTAAACAACCTCTCGCGCGGATCGATCCGCAGCTGGGATGAGCTGATCTACAGCTTCGTGCAGAACTTCAAGGGCACTTATAAAAGGCCCACATCAATCGAAGAATTTAGAGCCTGCTATCAAAAGAGTGGTGAGTCGTTGCGCTCATACATTTAGAGGTGGTCCATCATCAAAAACTCTGCAGAAGACATATCTGAAAACCGTGCAATCGACGCATTCAACTGTGGTGTACGCCGTAGAGAGCTCAGGGAGGAGTTGGGCCGGTTGAAGCCCCAAACAACCAACCACCTGATGGAGATCACGAATAGGTGGGCTGATGGAGAGGACTCGATGAAAAACAACCATGCCCACTCAGACGACGATGACGACCTTGGTCGCGGACGCGGTCACCGAGGAAAACGCCGGATGCGCAGTTATGAGGACCGCGAGGAAGTCGAGATGGTCGCGACTGGATATGCCGATAAGCGCGAGGACAACAACCGCAACAACGGATACCGTAGCGGTGGATACCGCGACATCGGGAAAACCATGCAAGTGTGGCAACGCCGCACTTCGATGAAGCACTTGGAAAATCTATCCAGGACAAACTATACGGACCTTGCAACGTGCATTTCTACATCGACAAGCACGATGGCAAGAAAAAATCCAGTCACCTACTGAAGGAATGCTGTGAGTTCCTTAGGCTCCACGAAGTCCTGGCCTAGATGAATCGCGACACGATAAACCAAGGCTACGGAGCTGCCCAGGTGCCATGGATCACGGAGCGCCACCACCACCATTCAGGCCACCCCCACCTGTGGCCGTTCCAGTCCAAAACAACGGAGGCGAGAACTACACGCGAGCACTGGGAAATATGGGAATGATCCAAAAAGGACGCCCATCTGTTGGGTTTGCAGCATAGAAAACAAAAAAATTCCTACGATGAGAACTATACGCCAATATCTATCTACTAGATACAGAGCAACGGGTGGATATACATCCATAGAGAACTTACCCTCGAAGACAACAAAGCTTTGTTAACAAGATGGAACTCTTGGATGATGTAGTCGTACACTTGCCGATCTCAAGATCGTGATGAAGTCCAGCAGGTCCGGTTCTAGCACGTCCTTCAGATCCAGCTTCAGCAAGTCCAACACCACCAAGTCCAGCACCGCAAAGCAGTGGTGCATCCGTGATCGCACACACGTCCGGTACCCCGACAACCTCCGTCCCTCGGTCCAGCAAAGCCGCGGAAGCAGCAACTCCTTTCCAGATAAAGCCACCGGGAACATGTATCTCGCTAATCCGAGACCATGGGGGAATAATACTAGAGGGGGAGAGAGATCCTTCACGAGGAGGTGTGTGGAAGAAGGAGTGAGAGGGGGGCCTTTTATAGGAGGAGGGGAGGGTGTCCCTTCACCTCCCCCATTCATGTGGTGGTAACCCCCTCCACATTAAAATGCCCCTTCACATTCTCTTTTAAAGTCTCCACTTTAAATGCATTAAATTTCTCCAAATTTAATGCTCTCTCATTTAATAAAACTCTTTTATTAATTTTATTCAGAACTTTGTTAATTACTTTAATTAAGAAACATTCACATAAAACCCCCTGCAACATTTCAATATTACATGCAGAACCAGTTTCAGCAATTTCACCAGAAACAGTTTTGGTGTCTATTGAAATAATTCTAGCGCTTTCTTAAATCTTTATCTGCAACATATTTGCTCCAAATGGTGTCGGTATCCCTTAAGTGTGTCACCCTACGGTTCACGAATAATGCATACATGATCGAGACCCCTCTCCGATCAATAATCAGCAGCGGGACCTAGAGATCTGTACTGACTCCCACAAATTCAACGATGACTCTTGTGATCATGTGAACCTTTAACGTCGTAACTAAATCCCTTTGTCTCGCGATATATTACATGTCCGAGATTCGATCATTGGCATCCAAATACCTAGTTTGATCTCGTTACCGACATGCACTCTTTTCTTGTTCCCGTGATATAACATTCTAGTGATCACATCACTTGCTTGCAAGCTATTTCAATGTGATATCACCGAGAGGGCCCAGAGTATATCTATCCGTCATCGGGATGGACAAATCCCACTCTTGATCCATGAGCCTCAATATAACACCTTCGTAGCACTGAACCCATCTTTATAGTCACCCTGTTATGGTGTGAAGTTTGATGTTATCAAGATACTCTTCTGGTGTTAGAAATTAACATGATTTCATGGTCTAAGGACTAAGATTACTTCGTATGATGTTATAGCAATATAAACATAATGACTCTGATCGTAGTGCTATACTTTGGATGAATGTTCATCACATCATTCCACCAATGTTGTGACCACGTTATTAACAACATCCAATGTCCATGATTAGGAAACCTTGATCATCTTGTTAATCAACGAGCTAGTTTATATGAGAGACATTACTAGGAACTTTGTATTTGTTTATTAAACACACATGTATTGAAGTTTCCAATCAATACAATTATAGCATGCAAAATAAACATTTATCATAAACAAGGAATAAGATAATAACCACTTTATTATTGCCTCTCGGGCATATTTCCTTCACCATCAAACCGGGTGCAAAAATCAATCACTCGCCAAGTCAACATGCCGATGAACTCTCCACCCTCCACCACCGAGTACCTCAGTGTGTGCCAGTCCAGCATTACCTTCGACAAACGCGACCATCCACGTCAATTACCTCGCCCAGTTTACCGCTCCCTGGTGCTCGAGGCACAAATTGGAGGCTTCGAGATGAGTCGCGTCTTCATGGACGGTCGCAGCGGCATCAACCTCATGTTCACAAGCACCTTGCGTGCCATGCGAATCCCCCTGTCATGCCTGGAAACCTCAGACACAACATTCCACGGCATCATCACAGGGAAGGGCGTATACCCCCTGGGCAAGATCAGCTTGGACATCATCTTCGGCATGCCAGCAAACTTTCGGCAAGAGCGCATTGAATTCGAAGTGGTGGATTGGCCCTCGCAATACCATTGCATCCTCGGACGTGTCGTGTTCATAAGGTGCATGGCGGTGCCACACTACACCTACCTGCAGATGAAGATCTCGGGCCCTAACGGCATTATCACTATCAACGAAAGCTTCGAGAGGTAAGACAGTTGTGACAGGGAATTCAATAGAATTTCCTAGTCTTTCGGCATGCAAGAGGAGCTGGCGAAGCTGAAGGAGTTGACAGACAACAGTCTACCTCCTCCGAGTAAGCCAAACTCACTTGATCAATCCTTTGACTCATCAGTCCACACTAAGGCGGTCCAGGTCCATCCAATGGACCCGGCCAAGATGGCCCTCATCGCCAACAACTTGAGTCCCACATAGGAACTCGCGCTCGTCAAATTCCTCTGTGAGTGCTGGGAAATTTTTGCCTGGTGTCCAGCGGACATGCCAGGGGTTTGCAGGGAATTCTCCGAGCACTCAATCAACGTGCATCCTGTAGCAAGACCAGTGAAGCAGATGATATGTCGACTATCTGAGCCAAGGGTAAAAGCGGTTGGTATGGAAGTCAATAGACTCCTCGATGCTAAATTCATACACGAGATCAAGGAAAGCACCTGGGTAGCAAACCCCATATTTGTTCCTAAAAAGGACACTGATATCCTATGGATGTGCATGTACTTCACTTCCTTGAACAAACACTGCCCAAAGGATCACTTCACATTTCCGCGGATCGACTAGATAATCGACTCCACCATGGGATGCGAGCGCCTCTGCTTCCTTGATGCCTACTCAGGCTACCACCAGATTTGGACGAAGGAGGAAGACTAGGAGAAAACGGCCTTCATCATGCCCTTTGGCTCCTTCTGCTACACAACGATGCCCTTCGGGCTGAAAAATACAGGGGCCACCTACCAGCGGTGTATGCAGGCCTGCCTCAAGAGCTAGCTTGGCCGTAACATGCAAGCCTACATGACGACATCATCGTCAAAACTAAGGAGGAAACCTCGTTACTTCATGATCTCCGCGATACCTTCGATAACCTTGACCGCTACCGGATCAAGCTAAACCCGGAGAAATGTGCCTTCGGCATACAATCTGGGAAACTGCTCAGATACCGCATCTCCGTGAGAGGGATTGAGGCCAACCTGAAGAAAATAAAGGCCATACTAGCCATGGAGAAGCCGAAGAATGTGAAAGGCGTCCAGTAGCTAACTGGGCGAATCGTGGCGCTCAGTCGATTCATCAGTCGAATGGGCGAGAAGGCGCTGCCGTTTTACCAACTTCTCCACAAGGACGAGAAGTTTGAGTGGACGTAAGAAGCGCAAGAAGCATTCGAAGACCTCAAGCATCTATTATCCACCTCGCCGGTATTGGTAACACCTCGGGAAAAGGAGCCCCTATTGCTATACATATCCGCCACCAACCAGGTGGTTAGTACCGTGCTCGTAGTAGAACGAGCCGAAGAAAATAAAGTCCATGGAGTACAACGTCCAGTATACTACCTCAGCGAGGTGATCACACCGACGAAACAGCGGTACCCGCATTATCAGAAGCTGACATACGGCGTCTTCATGACAGCCCGACGACTGCACCACCACTTCCAGGAGAACCCCATCATTGTGGTGGACGATGCCCCACTAGGGCACATCCTCAACAACCCCGATGCTACTGGATGAGTCGCGCTCTGGGGGAAAGAACTGTCTCCACGAGACATCACATACGATAAGCGAGACGTGATCAACTCACAAGTATTCCCGGACTTCCTGGTTCACTGGAGGGAGAACCAACTCCCCGACATGCCAGACATGTCATGTCTATGGACAATAACACTTCAACGGATCAAAACGATGAGAGGGAGCTAGCGCCGGTGTCATCTTGACATCGCCACAAGGTGACAAGATGAGGTACGTTCTGTGAATGTAGTTCCGCGCCTCCAACAATGAAGTTGAATATGAGGCCTTGCTACATGGGATGTGGATGGCCAAAGCGTGCGGCGCAACACGACTCGTCATCTACAGTGACTCTAAGCTAGTAGTGGATCAAACCATGATCCAGTGCGGCGCCCTAAGCGACAAGATGATCGCCTACCGCAACCTCTATGCCGCACTCGAAGGAGACTTTGACGGCTGTGAACTGCGACATGTTGGCCGCGAGAGCAACAAAGAGGCGGACACACTCGCCAACATTGGCTCCACCTGTGCCCCGGTGCCGCCTGGAGTATTCTTATAGAAAATTTGTGAACGCTCTATCAAGCCAAAGGCTCCAGAGCAGCAAACCAGCATGTCAAAGGACTCGGGGCTACGCCACCCGACGAACTCCAGGCACTTGAGGATAAAGAGCAAGAATCAGGAATCGATGGCCCCATGGAGGTCATGATGATCGAGCCATCCTGGATGCAACCATACATCACATACCTGGTTAGCAGCCCCTGCCAGATGACCCAACAGACACACGACATATAGCGCAACAATGCAAAGCATTCGCCCTTATCAAGGGCGAACTGTATATGCGTAGCATCACAAGAGTCCTTCAATGATGCGTCTCTAACAGAGCCGGAAGAGCCATCCTCCTTGAGATACATGAAGGCACTTGCGGCCATCACGCCGGAAGTCGCGCCCTTGTCGCCAAAGCTCTACGAGCTCGATTCTACTGGCCAACAACAATGTGCGACGCCAAGGACATCGTCCAGAAGTGCAATGCTTGCCAAAGATTTGCGACAAACCGCGCGCACCTAGCGCAGATCTCAGGCCAATACCCGTGGCTTGGCCCTTTTCCCAATGGGGACTCGACATGGTCGACAAGCTGCAAAAATCTTCACCTAGAGGGTACTTCTACCTCCTCGTCGCAGTCGACAAATTCTCTAAGTGGATTGAGGCCATGCCGGTGACAAACCAATCAGGGGCTACCGCCGTCAAATTCTTCGAGTCTATCATCTTCCGGTTCAGGGTGCCACACAACATCATCATGGACAACGGAACGAACTTCACCTTGAACGAGTTCCAGTATTTCTGCGAAAACCTAGGAATCAACATTAGCTACGCCTCGGTGGCGCACCCTCAGACCAACGGTCAAGTCGAAAAGGCCAGCGACCTCGTCTCCAGCGGCATCAAGAAAAGGCTCCTTAGGCCACTCGAAAGAGCTGCTGGGTGCTAGCCCGAGGAGCTACCGTCAGTACTATGGAGCCTGTGCACAACTCCAACAGCGTCACAGGCTATACTCCGTTCTTCATGGTACACGGCACCGAGGCAGTACTACCTGCAAAAGTACACTACAAGGCCCCAAGGGTCATAGCATACAATGAGGCGGAATCAATTGCCGCACTCGAAGACTCTGTCGACCTCCTCGACAAAGCACGTGAGATAGCAACGGAATGATCCACGATCTACCAGCAGAACCTCCACAACTACCACAGCAGAAGGCTATGCCTAGGGTCCTTTGTTGAAGGAGACCTTGTCCTACGACTGAAGCATCAAGGGCACCTCAAGCTCGAGTCCCCTTGGGAGGGACCTTATGTGATTACCGAAATAATCCCAGGTAGCGCCAACCTCCTTAACGACGTAGAAAGTGGAGTTGCATACTCCAACCCCTGGAACGTCGTGCAACTGCGTCTTTTCTACCCTTAGATGTTTTTACTTTACAAATAAGGTTGTTCAGTCAGGCTACTTAGCCGCACATTGTATCTCCTGATATTCTGCGAATAAATAAAGCTAAGTGCCTCCAACCTTGTGTTTTTGTTTTTACTTGCAATTGCATTACTCGGAGGCTGCGCCACCCTTCTATCTCGTTACACCCAACTCAATTGAGTACTATTAATCTAACCCTTGGTACACCCAACTCAGCTGCAACGCACCTGACAGGTTGACAAGGTGCTAAGATAAATATGCGTCAGGCTAACAAAAAGGAACTGTAGAGTACAAGCTACTCGAAACTACACAAGCTAGCAAGATTTACACAAAAACGGGTAACAAAAATACCCAACTCACTAATACAAACTTTACAACACATATACCTCGATGTGCAGGTCCAAAACTACTCTACCGACGTAAAAGGAGAACGTTGGTATGTTCTTCGAACAACTCAACGATATCTTTGGCTGGCTTGTCAACCCCCGACAATGCGGCACCATGTTCCACGCCATCCCCTCCAGCAGAGGTGGCGGCCCTGCAGCAATAGCCACCAAATCCAGATCGGGTCGATGCAGGCATACAAGTGCCAGGGCAGCTTTGGCACCCCCGACTAGCTGTTGGCGCACGCACTCGCAAACTTCGCTGGCATCCTGGAACTTTTTCAATAAAGCTAACAAGCTTGAAGGCATCGTGTCCAAGGGGAACATTGCCCGAAAGATGTGCTTCAAGCACGACTGCGCCTTCTTCATGTAAAGTAGCACCCATGACACACGATCCTACAACGTCGCCAACACTACTACGTGATCCCGGTCAACCCAACAATATCCGCTAGCTTCCAGCCGCTCCTGGGTCAAACAGTTCACCGAATGGTGATTCGGTCTCTCTCTTCCTGCGGAAGGCGAGTGCTAACAACTGCAAAGAGCAGTAAAAATCATAAGGGAAAATTGACGCCCCAAACAACTAGGAAAAGAGAAGAGGCTGGAGAAACTAACAGTTCAACTGCTCATTCATTTGAGCCACCTTGCCCAGAAGATATTTCTCATGTTCACTGGCTTTTTCGGCCTTCGACTTCCACACGTCAGCGCTGTCGCGGATCATGGGCCTCTCTCGCTCCAAGTATTTTATGCGATCATGCAATCGAGACAGCAGTGACAATTCCCCCACCTTTGGACATGGTTGTGCCACAGGTTCATCGGTGGGAGGTGTGTCAGACAGATCACTCGAAGGACACTATCCAAGTAGAGGAACAGACGAATAAGTCCAACCATTCAAAATAACATCAAAAGTAGAAGCATCGAAGTTCAACAAACCTCAAAAGGGGTACCCCCACAAGCACAACGAAGGTCAAAGAAGTCTGGAGAAGCTATAATATTACAAACAATAATAAAGGATATCCTACAGCTACGCATTGGCACTCAGGGGCTTCCTCGAGTCAGTAGCAGCCTCTGACGTTGCGGCCATTTCAGTTACAGCCTCTAATGTCGCAGCCTTTGCCGTCTTCGACCGACTCTGCTCCATCGAGTACTTTGCGAGTGTCTCAATGAGCCAAGGCCCATATTTATGACAATGAGTGGAAAAGGGAGCAAACACTACCTGATGGCCATCTGCAGTAACCGGCATCGCCGTAGAGACCGTGCTCGGGTTTAGCTCAACACGATGGGCTTGCGCCATCCCGAGTCCCATGGTCGCTCCGACCCTCCTCTGGGCATTCATGAAGTCTGTGGGAACGCCTTCAGCGAAGGACTCCACCAAGCCATCAAGATCTTTGATAAGTTTGGCGTTGGGACCATCTCCTCACGAAGACGCCCAAGCACAACCTTGGCCTTCTCGAGGGAATCCCTGACAGAGATGCTGCGATCTTCGACTGCAGCTACGGCGCCGGCCAAAGCATCTTGGCGAGCCAAAGGTTGAGAATTGAAGCTCACACCAGCAACATATGTAGAAGACATAGATGAGCACAACCAAACACAGGCAAATGTAGAAATAAATAATGGTGCAACACCATACCTGAGAGGGCCTTAGCAATAAATAGAAGTTGTTCCACGACCACATTCTCCCTGTCAGCTACAACGGAATGTAGGTCCTCCTCTTGCTTCTTCGACTCCTGGACGGAGCGCTCAAGAGCTTAGAGTGCTTCGTCACGTTTTTCTCCGCTGCGGCAAGACCCTTCCCAAGGGAACTGATGCGACGGAGGAGCTCATTGTTCTCACCTACAAAGAATGATGGGAAAAACTTAAGTTTGGCGATTTTCTACACCAATAGCACAGAGATAAAAGTGCAAGCTCACCCTCGAATGCGCGATGCTGGGTCTCCAACAAGGCATGCTGACGGCCCATCGAGGCAATCTGTTCGGTGAGGCGATTAGACTCCTTCACGATAGGCTGCAAGAAGAGATGCATCAGCATCAACCTAATTTCAACTAACATAGTCAAGAAAACTTACATGCTCGTCTAGGGACTCCGAAGTTTCCTTCTGTGTAGACGTCTGGGAAACCATCTAATGCCCCCCAGCATGAGGGGAACTCAATGAATTGGCACCGAAGGTGGCCGTCACATGGGGAGAATGCGACTGCTCTGCCACATCCTTAACTTTGGAGTCTGTGACTCCAGACTCCTTCACAAAATGGAAATCATCGGATGACAACGATGCAGTTTTGCTACAGCAAAAAATATACAAAAACAACTCCAGAGAAAAAGATTTCAGGACATAAGATCAAATCAGCAAAGGTACAAACTTACCAGTCGAAAAAATCCTCAGACACCTCCTTTGGAGTCCTCAGCTTCTTCTGTGGAGGAGGAGCCATGGCGCGTACAGACACGACGGGGATTGGCTCCTCTACCTCAGTCGAAGGACCTTCTGGCATCACCCGTGAAGAAGCATCTGAGTCTTTGCTTCGGGAGCGCTTGCAAGATCCGTTCTCGCTGGACTCGAAGGCTTCCTACTCTTCAGCGATGGGGATGGTGGAGCCCGACTCGTCCTCCTCCTCCGCTTCGCTAGGGATTACTCCCTCAGGCTGAGGAGGTAGAATAGTGGCTACTTTCCAGTCCTGGCACAAGAGGCAGCGTCAGTATAAAAAAAAACTAGCAGGCAATCGAAAAATAAGAAGAGATAACAAGAAGCGACTTGCACAGAACGGAGGCACGGCGGAGTCACCAGGGAGTTTCTCCTTGCCTATATACTTGGTCAGCATCAGAAACCTCCTGTCCACTTCACCCGAGGAAATATCTTCTCGGGAGATGCGGGTGATGTCGTTAACACCAGTATAGCAGCACATCGGATGCGCCCTAGCCTGTAGCGGCTGCACTCAACAACGCATCCAGGTGCGAATGAGGTCTGCGCCACCTACTTCCTTTCCTTGGATGAGTTGAAGGTCGCAAACACACTTGTATAGAACCTCAGTTTCTTCGGCTTCGTTGGGCATGACCGTGTTCTTCCACGACCTCCTCCTCTTGCACTCCGCCTTTGAATCAAAATGTGCGAGTCCGAAGTGTTTGTCGTTGGCCTTCTGGTAGCGGATGTAGAACCACTTCTCCCTCCACCCTTGGATAGATGCATTGAACTTGATGGAAATATATTGGACACTGGGGTCTACAGGGATCCCGTGGCCTCCTAAATCCTAGACTACAGACCCACAGCCCGACTACCGTTTCAATTTGAAGAGTTTTTTGAAAAGACCAAAGTGTGGCTCGATTCTGAGCTAGCACTCGCAAAGAGTAATGAAGCCCGTAGAAGCAGAGTAACCCTCGCACAAACTTGTGGAGGGGGGAGAGAGGCCACGAATGACAAATGCGAGAAACATCACCCGGAATCTGGCAGGGGATCGGGGATTACCTCATCGCCAGGCATACGGCAGTCGGCTTCAGTGGCCGGTTGAAGAGCTCCTTCTCCTTTATGGTGGAGTGCAACTATGATCCATTTGTGACGCGCATGCCCGCACCTTTCTTCTTTGTGGCTGCAACAGTAGTAGTGGAGCCCGTAGCGGCGGCACCCTTCTACTTGGCTGCAACGATGGCGACCGCAGATCCTGCGGTGGAAGAACTCTTCTTCTTCCCCATCTTTCGACTGTGGTGGAAGCACAGAAAGTAGCTGGGGAATGTCTTGGGGCTGTCCAGTGCAGCAATGGAGGCGCGAGCAATGGAACAACAATGAGCAGCACTAGAGAAAGAGAGCGAGGAAGAAGATGAATTGTGGGGAAATTACTGCACGGGAGATCCCTACTTAACCTCCACACAGATGCAATCCAACGGCCAGAAGTACAGTAATCAGACACGTGGCACAAATCAAGATGGACACGTGGTGAGGCAAGCGGTGAACCATCGCCCCACTTTTTCCATTACACAGGAGAATCGAGGAGACGTAGTTAACACCAAAGATTACGCATGCATGGTGAAATCCAAGTCAGAAATGGGGTCCCACCTTTGTCATGTCCCATCAAAACTGCTCACGTGGGCAACTGAGGTCATCTCATCGTCAGCACTGACGTCATCCACTCTAGCAGGAGCATCTTCTGACTAATCTAGTCCTCACTCGACTCCTCGACTCGACTAAGCACTCGCGGGCTACTCCTAACAAGAGCGCTAGCCACGCACCTGGAAAAACACATGGACATAGAAACTTTTCAACAAGGTAATTGCGCTTAAACCCCTCATTCAACTGTGGACTCGGGGTCACTCCCATAGGGAGCGCTGGAAGCATATTCGGGTGAAACAAGAAAAAGACTACAGCAGTCAAAAACATCCATAGTCCCCACTCGAGTCTATGACTCGAATAGGCACTCGGGTGCTACTCCCATAGGGAGCGTTGGCCGTGCACCCTATGATTTTCTTTTACTAAATGTGTGATTGACTATGTCCACACTCGAAAGCATTGGCGACTCCGCCTCATATTTTCCCTGCAAGGAGACTACGTCTTCTGGGCCACCCGAATCATCTTCACGATGACAAAAATTTGGATGCCACGCTCACAGCATGAAGATAAGACCTGAAAAAGGCCTGGCAACACATATGCTGCGCTCTACCAGAAATAATCCGTGTCTACAGGTACGATGAAATAAGCCTTGACGGACGCGTCGAGTGCTCACACTTATATACTGGAATTCGATTTTGTAAGACCTTCGTGGCATGAGTCAAATTACGCTAGCACTTTTCCGAAATCGAGTCTGAGGACTCGAGTTTGAGTAGATTGCGTTGTTTTGTCCTAAGGCAGTTAACTGATCCCGATCCATCACATGAATCAGGCACGTATATCGACAATCCCTATGACATAAACTAAAGCACCCAAAAACATATTTGGCTATGCACTCGAAGGCTTCATGAATTCTCCACTAGAATTTGCGATTCAAATGGACACTCGGGGGTACTGACATGGGCATACCCTATAGGTACTCGAGATCAGCATATACGGTCCGGCCCAAAAGAAGCCCACGACGTTGCTCAGGCCCGGTCGAGATTCAGGTGACCTGGGAGACTTTGACTCCTTGCAGAACATGGCAAACACAAGATAGAAATTTAAAGGGGAAACCCTAATATGTAACCGACTTGGCCTGCTATCCCGAGACCTAGCCTATCTCTATAAAGGCTAGGAGGAGACAGCGAGGAGGATATCCGCAACCCTAGTTTCCACATCACCGCCAGATTGCATCTGCGCACCCATGTAACCTTCGACTCCTTTATAACTCCTAAAGCAGATAAGTACGAGTAGGTCCTCTACAAAGCCTGAACTTCGGTAAACCTCGTGTCACCTGTGTGCTTCTTTGCTAGCCTATCGATGCCTCCAGTGCTCCCCACTTCCTCAAACCTAAGTCCATCTACGATGGGCATTGATGAGTTAACCCCTCGTCACTATGTGACCACCATCTACCATGGAGATAAAAATTTAATAAATTGTTTCCATATTTATTTTTGGCCCAAAACCATTTATTTCTTTCCTTTTTACAAAAACTTCAAAACTTTTCCTATTTAAGAAAGTTTGTTTTTCTACAAAACAATATTTCAACTCTAGGAACATTTGAGGCCTATATTATGTTACTTATCTTCCCACTCCAAAAATAAATATTTTTGAAAAGTTTTATTATTTATTTTTGCCTATTTTTGTAAATGGTTGAAATGCAAAAATAAATGTTTTAAATATTTTACTTCTTCCATAAATCTTGGGAAAATTCTCCAACGTGTGAAATGATGTTTAGAATCATATCACCCCCAAAACACTCCTTGTCCAACTCAAAATTATAAAATGAATTAAGAAAAACCATTTCAGCCCATTTTGAATAATGAATAATAAAACGATCTAAAATCATTAGAAAAATCCCAAACAATTCCTCATGGTACATCTTAACCATACCCACCTACCAGCACCATTACCCCACATTTTCAAGATCAAAATTTAATAACTACTTCATGATCATCAAATATGGTTATATTGAACTTGGACAAAACTATGAGCTATCTTTCCATCTAACCATCACTAATCCCCATCTTTGACCACCACAACACCTCATAACCCCTCTGGTCAACCAACACTTTTGCAACCCCTTCCCTTTGTCCCCTATGTTTGGATATGAAGGAGAAAGAGGCTAGGTTTTTTCTTGCCCATTAAATATCTTGCAGTAGCACCACGACTCCCTCTCTGCCCCTCTACATGACCAGAGTCCCTTCTCACATCTCTCACCGCCCATAGTGCCCAATGGGAAGGCCATGGACCAAACCCTACCCAAGGGTGGGCTTGGTGCACCATAGACCACCTCCTCTTGGATAAATAGGCCAGAGGCCATTACAGCTCCCCTCTTCACCCAAATCTCCTCCCTAGCCACCACTTCATCCCTCCATAAGCCCCATCCCTTCCCATTGCTCTAACTAATGTTGGATAAGGAAAAATATTCCTCTCGGGTTGCAAGGAAGAAATTGCCCTTGTCAACGTTGCACTGCCCCGTTCTCTCTGATTTCTACTTAAACAAGACCCTCTCCTCTATCTACCTAACCCTACCCCTCTCCTTGATCAGGCAAGCCTCAGGCACCTGCTCCGGCGAGCTCCTGAGCACACTCGGTCGCCGAAGTTGCCACTATCGCACCTCGTCGGGGCCAACGTCTTGCACCATTTTCCTCCGCACCTTCACCGCCGCTGGTGAGGCCTCACGTGAGCTCCCCCGTCCTCCTTCGACAACCCTAGGGTTCTACCGCCACCATGTTTGTTTCCCTAGGGATGATGACGGTCGACTGTCGATCGGCACTTGATCGGATAGTCGACGTCCCTAGATACCTTTTTAGCCCCTTCGTCCTGCTAATAGACGGGCCCCTCCTAGCCCATTAAACTGGATGTCTCACGCGCTCGACTCGGCCCGGGTGGGCCGCATCCTTACTGTGTGGCCCATTTTGCTGAAATCTAGCCTATCCTTCCCATTTTCTTTAAACACTTTATACTTTTTCCAGATCTACAATTCTGGCATGTTGGTTTAGTTGAAAAGGAAAATGGAAACTGATAGTAATTGCCCAGATCAAATTTTAATCTTGTTCTATACTGTTTTCTAAAACATGTAGATCCTATCAAACCGTAGGAGATCCTGATTTCTTGAGCCTCTTATGAATTTTAGTGAATTAAACTATTTTCCTTAGGGTTGTTCCACTAGATAAATCATAAGAGAAATTATGCAAATTCAAAATCAACGAATCCAAATTCTACTAGAAGGTATTTGTAATGCCTATCCATTGTCCTTGGTCTCATGTAAATTGGACCTATAAAATAAGTCTGGTGAAAAGGACAACTTGCTTGCAGAATTGACTTTGGGAATTTCCTAAGGGCATTCCGTTAATTATTCTGAAGTGAAACCGACTCTCACTAAACCATTACTCGTGTGTATTCCAAAATCCAAGAGTAAATATTTATTTGACTTCCATATTTTTTTTTGATGATTTAAGTACAAAAACAAGGATTAATTTCACTAGAAAAATAATAACTAAATAAAGAAAATTTATAAAATGCTAAAACAACTTTTGGTGGTTTTTATTTCAATATCTACCTAATGGTACCACATTTTCATGCTGGTATCATATAGAGCTTGGTCTTGGCATAAAACCCTTATTTAACTAGGGTTTGGTAACTAAATCTTAAGAAAAGTTCAATAAAAGCATTTGAGGTGATTCCACTTGCCAAGATTTGGTGCTAACCTTACCTACAGAAGGGTATTGATGTATTGCTCATATGTTTGTTGTATTGTAATGATTATTGATTTCCTTGTCTTGATTGTGGTGCCCTTACTTACTTGCATGTGTGATCCTTGCCTATGATAGTTGTGAGTATATCAAAGTCAAGAAGGAGATATTGAGGGCAAACCTCGAGGGCAGCCCGATCTTTCACGAATCCCTTGAAATCAAGGCAGAGTGAGTGGAGAAAGAGGGAGAGGATGGAATCCGCGGACTCACACACGAATAACACGATGAACGCACGCACACACAAAGACACAATAAACACCTATAGCTCACACCGATGGTGACCGGTCCGACCCAATCCCTAGGATCAGCGTCGAGAGGAGTGCTCTCTCTCGAACCGGCACAGTGAGTAGGGAGTCTAGCTGTGATCTTGATGTCTTGACAAAGGGACTCTATTGCCAAGGCTTTTTGTACACCGAGGGAGGCACGATGCCAACTCCAATGAGGTGGGGATATTTGATGATCCTCTATCAAAGGAGTATGAGGCAAGAACTAGATATATCCACAAGGGGTGTCCACTAATTCCAAATATCAAGCCTAGGGTTTAAAAAGGAGGTGAGGGCTATTAATAGGCTAGCCACTAGTTCAAGGGTAGTTTGGGCAATAGAAAATATAAAAGGTTGCATTACAAGGCCTAAGAGTCGAGTTAGTGTGCGCAAGCACTGTGACGTCCGGTAGTACCAGCACTAGGTACCGGTAGTACCGGTGACGACTAGTCGTACCGCACACTGGTACCAGAGCGGCTCGAGGCGTCGGCGTGGTCTTCAGTAACGAGCGGTAGTACCGCTCGCCGGGTCCGGTAGTACCGGATGGAGCGGTAATGCTGCCTTTCTAGTACCAGAAAAGCCTGGAGTTGGAGGCGGGAGGTCTCTGTCCCATGTGGTAGTGCCGCTGTCGCCGGGTGGTAATACCGCAGTTGGTTGCAGGTAGTCCTGGTTGTGCCTGGCAGCTGTTGGAGGCTTCGGTCGATGTTGCTTCACTCCGCGGGTTCATGTCTTGATACTTGAGGATACACGGCGTCACGGTATGAAGTAGCATGCCATCCAAGTATCTATCAAAGTCACACAAGGATAGGAGCGAATTCACCTTAGCTTGGAGGAGCTTGGCGCTGGCACGAGTCATCTGTCCACTTAGGGGACTTGGTGGTGTAGATGTAGGAGCGTCCGCAGGACGGGCTGCATCAGCTCCCCCCTTGGGAAAGACTCAACCTCAACTCTTCGTGGTTATCATCTTGAACATCTCCATGGAAAGGCGAAAGGTCCTTGACATTGAATGTATTGCTCACAAGGTACTTGGAAGTAGGGATGTCGATGATGTAGGTCTTGTTGTTGATTCTCTTGAGAACCTTGAAGGGACCATCTCCCCGTGGCTTGAGCTTGGAATCGCGTTATTTGGGGAAGCGGTCTTTTCTTAAGTGTATCCACACGAGGTCACCTTCCTTGAAGATCAACTCTTTCTTGTCCTTGTTGATCCTTTTTTCTTGGTGTTGCACTTGTTGCTCGATTGTAGCTCTTGTTTCTTCATGAAGCTTCTTAATAGCTTGGGCGCGCTTTTCAACGTCCATGTTGGTGCGCTCATGTAGAGGTAGTGGTAGGATGTCGAGCGCGGTGAGGGGCTCGAAGCCATAGACGATCATGAATGGGATCATCTTTGTTGTTGAGTGCTTCGCGCGATTGTAGGCGAACTCGGCATGGGGAATGCATTCCTCCCAATCCTTCAAGTTCTTCTTGATCAACACACAAAGGAGAGTACCGAGGCTCTGGTTGATGACCTCTGTTTGGCCATCGGTTTGCGGGTGCGATGCGGAAGAGAAGATTAGCTTGACGCCGAGCTTGGCCATGAGGGTCTTCTAGAAGTAGCTGATGAATTTGATGTCGCCGTCGGAGACGATTGTTCTTGGCACCCCGTGCAGAAGAATAATTTCCCTGAAAAACAAATAGCAACATCTGAAGCATCGTCTATCTTATGACACGGTATGAAGTGTGCCATTTTTTAAAAGAGAACCATGACAACAAATATAGAATCATGACCATGCTTAGACCTAGGCAATCCTAACATGAAACCCATGCTAATGTCCGACCATGGTGCATGGGGAATAGGCAATGGCATATAAAGACCATAAAGGTTAGCTGGCGACTTAGCTTGTAATCATGTGGTGCATCGTTTGACGTAGCTCTCCATGTCCCTCTTCATCTTGGGCCAATAGTAATGAGTGGCGAGCATGTCCAATGTCTTGTCACGGCCAAAGTGACCCATGAGGCCTCCACCATGTGATTCTTGGAGAAGCAAAAGTTAGAGAGACGACTTCGGAATGCAAAGCTTGTTTTGTTTAAAGAGAAAGCCCTTATGCAAATATAAATCATCAACTCCTTTGTCAATGGAGCACTTAGCAAAAATTGTCCAAAGAAGGGGTCGGAAGAATACAAGTTTTGATTTCATCAAGACCCAACACGTTTACTTCAAGTCGAGTAAGAAGGCTTGTGTGCTTGTGAGACAAAGCGTCTGCCACTACATTATCTTTCCCCTTCTTCTACTTGACAATGTAAGGAAAAGACTCCATGAACTCGACCCACTTAGCATGTCGCTTACTCAAGTTGGCTTAGCCTTTGAGATACTTCAACGACTCATGGTCAAAATGTGTTATAAATTCCTTAGGCCAAAGGTAGTGTTGCCAAACTTGAAGAACACGAACTAAGGCAAAAAGCTATTTGTCATAAATTGGATAGTTAAGGCGAGCACCATCAAGTTTCTCTCTATGGTAGGCAATAGGACACCCATTTTGCATGAGGACTCTACCACTAGCGTCACACTCTATCTCAAAAGTTTTTCTGAAATCCAGTAACGCAAGAAGTGGTGATTCATTGAGCCTCTTTTTAAGTTCATCAAAATCTTTTTGTTGTGCTTTGCCCCACACGAAGGTGACATTCTTTTTGGTCAACTCATCAAGAGGGCAAGCAATGGTGGAAAAGTCTTTCACAAAGCAACAATAGAAACCGGCCAACCCATGAAAACTTTAGAGTTCACTCACATTTGTGGGTATGGGCCAATCTCGTATGTCCTTTACCTTGGAAACATCAACTTCAATTCCCTTCGAAGAAACGACAAATCCAACAAAAATCAACTTGTCTTTAGCAAAAGTCCACTTGGGAAGATTAGCATAAATGTTTTCGTGTCTAAGGATTTGCAAGACCTCCTTGACAAGCGTAACATGTTCCTCAAGTGACTTGCTATGTATGTCATCGAAATAGACAACAACACTTTTTCCAATGAGAGAACACAAAACATGATTCATAAGGCGCATGAAGGTGGATGGGGAATTAGATAAGCCAAAAGGCATGACCAACCATTCATAGATACCAAGATTGGTCTTGAAGGTTGTTTTCCACTCATCACCTTCTGCCATGCGTATTTGATGGTAACCACTACGAAGATCAATTTTCGAGAAAATAGTGGCTCCGCACAACTCATCAAGCATGTCATCGAGACGTGGTATGGGATGTCTATAAAGCATGGTTATAGCATTGATAGGACGGCAGTCCATGCATAACCGCAACATATCATCCGTTTTTGGAAAAAGTATCATGGGTACCGCACTTGGACTAGTGCTTACTTAGATCAAACCTTTGGAGACAAGTTGGTTGATTTGATGTTCGATTTCCTTCGTCTCCTCTGGTTTTGTTAGGTAGGCGACACGGTTTTGAAGGGGTGCACCGGGTATGAGGTTAATGCGATGCTCAATTCCGCGAAGGGGAGGTAGTCCATGTGGGAGCTCTTCGGGGAACACATCCTTGAATTCCTACAAAACAATCATCGAGGAGGGAGGAATATTGGTCAATTCATTAGTTCCTTGTGCTAGTCCCTTGCAAATGAGGGTGTAGTGCAAGATGGATGGGTTCTTCCTCACATCCCTCATCTCACTTTTTGTGGCAAGAATAACACTCTTAGTTTTTCCACTCGAGTTAGCCTTGAGTCTCTCACTCACTATTATGTGGTTCTCTCACTCACCGTTCTTCTCACAAGTTTGTGTTGTGGTTTCCGCCCTCTCTAAATCCTTTGCATTATCCGCAATTATTTGGCTAGGAGTCATTAGTTGCAAAACACATGTCTTGTTAAGCCACTTGAGGGTATATACATTCGTGCGACCATCATGTAGAGCACCTTTGTCGAATTTCCATGGTCGACCAAGCAACATATGACAAACCGTCATTGGGACTACATCACACTCTATCGTGTCTTTGTATGGTCCAATTGAGAAGGTTACCAAGACGGTATGCTTGATTTTCACGGAACTTGGTCACTTAACCATTGGACATTGTAGTGGTGCTTGTGAGGATGGAGGGTAAGGTTGATCTTCTCGCACAACTTGGTGCTTGCAAGGTTGTGGCAATTCCCTCCATCAATGATCACCTTGATAGATTTCCCATTGATATCAACATGTGTTTGGAAGATATTCGATCGTTGATCTTCATGCTCTTGTGCTTGAGTGGTTAATATCCTTGTGACAACAAGTGAGGGACTTGCGTCATGTTCACACATGAGGAGTTCTTTGTCATCTTCCACACATTGTCTTGTCATTGCTTCCTTGACTCTAGCATCAAATTCATCTGCACTCAAGTACTCTTCCTCACCATTATCATGGATGAACAATGCTTTCTTGTTTCCACATGCGGCCGACTTGTGTCCATTGCCTCCACACTTGTAGCATTTGCCATTGAATGGCGTGGCATCCTTTGTATACTTTCCACTTGGGTTGGTTTTCCTTGAGGAACTGTGGGCTTGAAAGAAGGCTAGGAGGTACTTGAGGAGCTTCCATTGAAGGTTGTTCGTGTTGCGGTTGAAGCTTGCTTGTAGGTGAATTATGTCTTGGGCTTGTTGTACTTGATGTCCTCTTGCACTTGACGCTCGGCTTTTATTGTGATGTGCACAAGCTCAACCATGTCGTTGTATGTTTGGAACTCGACGATGTGCTTGATTGGATGGTTCAAGCCGATGAGGAAACGTGCCATTGTTTGTTCCTTGTGCTCTGCAATGTTGGCACAGATCATGTTGACTTCCATTTGCTTGAAGTACTCTTCCACGGTCTTTGTCCCTTGACTAAGCGATTGAAGCTTGTTGAAGAGGCCACGCGTGTAGTGCAAAGGAACAAAGTGGGATCTCATATGAACCTTCATGTCATGCCAAGTTGTGATTGGTGGCTCTTCTCTTGCGTGACGAGAAACTTGAACTTGTTCCCATCAAAGGTTGGTGTAATCATCAAACTCAAGCGAGGCCATGGCGACCATCTTCTCATCACTATAGTTGTGCATACGAAAAATCTTGGTGACTTTGAGAAGCCATGAGAGGTATTCTTCGAGATCATTTGAGCCGGTGAACTTGGGCATCATGAACTTGAGCTTGCCAAAGGTTTCTTCATCATTGTGGTCACGTTAGCAGTTGTTTCCTTGATGGTGACAGTCTTTGTCTTCCATGATTGTGACGATCTTGGTGACCTTGTTGATGCACTTGTGATGGAGGAGCCGCATTTGGAGATGGCGGAACTTGATTCTCGTGACGTTGTTGACGAGCTTGCTCTTGGCACAGTTGTTGACGAAGAGGAGGCTCGTTCCTCGGTTGGTGTTGTAGTTTAGGCACTTGGGCGTCACGACGAAGATCATGGTCTTGAGCCTCATTACATGGTGGGTGTCGCTCAATATGTACAATTTGACGTTCCATGTCTTGATGTGGTGGAGGAGGAACCTCGTGATGACCATGGTGTCGGCGTGGATGTTCATGACGATGATGATGAAGATGAGGTTCTTGGAGAGCTTCATGTCAGTGTCGAGCTTGTTCCTCCAAGTTGGAGTCATCACTTGTTGTGTCAAGTATGTGTCGCGGGTGATGGTTGTGGACTTGAGGTTGTTCTTGAGGTTCCACTTGTGGTTGCGCTTGTTGAATCACTAATGCCCTTGCGTGATGACAGCGTTCTTCTCGCCTTGCTTGGGGCCTTGAGGACAAATCACCATCATAGCTTGTCGTTGCAGCATGCTATGGGAAAGGTACATAGTGCGAAGAGCTTCCATCTTCAACCACGGGGCATCATTGTGTCTTGTAGCACTTGGATGATGATCTTGACGAAGAGGAGAACGGTGACGGGACGAGCTTGAAGAGCTTGAGGCGCGTGAACGTGGTCGTGTCATTCCATTGATGAGGAGTCGAAGCTTGTCATTTGTTTCAGCGACAAAACATTGGAGCGCTTCATTTTGATGGCCAAAGTTGTGATGCATTGCATGCATTTGTCTTTTGAGTCCATCAAAGCGATTGTCCATGTTCTTGAACTCGGCTTGAGTCTTAACGAATTGTTCATCTTGTCGCGTCTCAAGCGCATGGCAACAATCACAGAACTCATGTCGGCTGATGTAATGGCTTACGCGCATCATGTACGGGCCTTGTTCTTCTTCTTGGGGAGGTGGTTGGCTCGACTCACTGTGCCTATCCATCATGCAAAACACACACGTATTGTATATGGGAGTGGAATATGTGGTGTTATCCTTTTACCGCACCTTGGAGATTGCATCGAACTTGAAACCACACGTAAGAACTATAAGTGTGCAAAGTGAAAACGCAAAGAAAACTCATAGTAAAGAAGAAACTAACTCTCAAAAGCTTTTGGTGGAAGGTTAGGGTGGTGGACAACCAAACGAAACAATCCAAAGAAAAGGTTATTGTTAAAGGTGGTAAAGAACCAAATATCAAAAGAAAAAAGTATATGATCTACAAAAACAGAAGGATACACACACGTGGAGATGGATGTTGTTAGCACGACTATGAAAATGAGCAGAAAATGTCCTAACAAAGACTATGCTCGGGTGTCGTGCCTATGCAAGGAGAGACCACAACTTGTTCGCCAAAAGAGGATAAGCAACGGATTTGTGCACTTGTCTTGGTCATGCTCTCTCTCTTTGCTTACAAGCTTGAGACTCTCTTTGTATTGGGCGACTATGTATCTTGTTATTTTTATTTTTCTTATCTTTTTCTCTTTTGTCTTTTTCTCTCTTTCTATACTACTATGTCAACTCTTGAATTTGCTTACACACTCTCACTTTCCAAGGGCAAGTGCAATATGCTTAGGCAAACACAACATGAGCTGCTCTCATAGGATAGATACACAAACGAAGAAGGATTAACAAGGTGGAGCAAGTTATACATTCGGTATTGACGACTTGCTACCGATGTTCGGGATGATGTTTGAGCGTCATGGTGTTGAGTAGCACGGTAAGTGATGATTTCCGGAAGCTTGTTGTTAGTAAGGCGACACACACGCGAAACACGAACAAACCAAAAGGAAAAAGTCAGAGAACAACTTCGAGGCGAAAGGATGGAGAATTTTTTGTCCGTCACAGGCGGTAGTACCGCAACATATGGCTGGTAGTACCGGTGACCGGTACTACCGCTGTCTGCAGCCAGTAGTACCGCTCACCGGTAGTACCACTTGAATTGTGGTAGTACTGCTTTGCCGATTCCTAGGCACGAAGATCTCGAACTTGGGCACAAATCTACGGAAATCTGACCAAAACTAGGGCTAGAAACTCATAAGGAAAGTAGATTGGTACCTAAAGCAACGGATCTATGGAACAAAACCACGAAAACGCACCAAATCCAGAGATCAATATGAATGCAAATTGGGGCTAATTTTAGAGGATTTTAGAAATTTTGGTGGATAGAAGAAAAGATTGTGAGGGAATACATGAGCGACGAAGCTCTAGATACCAATATGTTGAGGGAAAACCTCAAGGGCGGCCCGATATTTTAGGAATCCCTTGAAATCGAGGGGGTATGAGTGGGGTATGAGTGGGTCACGCATGAAGAACACAATGAATGCACACACACACGAAGACAGGATACACACTTATAGCTCACGCCAGAGTTGACCTGTCAGGTGCAATCCCTAGGATCGGCATCGGGCGGAGTGCTCTCTCAAACCGGCAGGGTGAGTAGGGATTCTCTGTGAGATCTTGATGTCTTGACAAAGGGAATCCGATGCCAAGGCCTTATACAATGAGGGAGGGACGATGCAAACTCCAATGAGGTAGGGATATTTGGTGCTCCTCTATCAAAGGAGCATGAGGCAAGAACTAGATAGATCCATAAGGGGTGTCCACTAATTCCAAATATCAAGCCTAGGGTTTAAAAAGGAGGTAAGGGGCTATTTATAGGCTAGCCACGAGTTCAAGGGTGGTTTGGGAAACTAAAAGTATAAAACGGTGTGTTACAAGGCCTAAGGCCGAGTTAGTGCGCGCATGCACTGTGATATCCGGTATTACCGGAACTGGGGCCCGGTAGTACTGGTGACAGCCGGTCATACCGCACACTGGTACCGGAGCGGATCGAGGTGCTGGTGTGGTCTTCAATAATGAGCGGTATGATACATTGCAAATGTATCTATAATTTTTTATGTTCCATGCTTGGTTTTATCCACTTTCTTGTGTTTTGTTCCAACTTTGGAGTACTTTTCATATGATTTCTTGGACTAACCTATTAACAAGAGACACAATGCCAGCTGCCTATTTTCTGTTGTTTTTGGTTCCAGGAAAGTCAGAATATGAATATTCTCGGAATTGGACGGGACAAAAGCCAAAGTGCCTATTTTTCCGGAAGTCATCAGATGCCAGAGTACGAGACGGAGAGGGGCCAGGGGGCACCACACCACCTGGTCGCGTGGCCTAGCCTGGCCCACGCCGGGGGTGGTGAGGCCAGCCCTGGCACCCCCTCGGCCTCCCCTTCCGAGTATAAGATGCCCTCGGGACATAAACCCTAAGAACCCCGATCAAAAATCCACGAAAGAGTCTGTAGCCACCGTCATCTCCATCCCTAGATCAGGAGGGATCTGAAGCTCTTCCCGGCGCCCTGCCGGAGAGGGGAATTCACCCTGGAGGCCTTCTTCATCACCATGCAAGCCTCCGGTGTGATGCGTGAGTAGTTCATCCTTGGACTATGGATCCATGTAGTAGCTAGATGGCTGGTTCTCCTCCTTTGTGCTTTCATGTCTAGATGTTGTGAGCTCCGTTCATGATCAAGATCATCTATTTGTAATTCTGCATGTTGTGTTTGCGAGGATACGATGGATATTGAGATGCTATTTCAGATTGATTATTGATTCTATCATGTCTTTGTTATTTGTGATCTTGCATGCTTTTCGTTGTTAGTAGCTATCTTGGCCAAGTAGATGCTAGCAACTCCAAGAGTTAGTATTTATGCTCGATAGTGGGTTCATGCCTCTAGTGATCTGGGGAAGTGACAGAAATCTCTAAGGTACTAGATGTGTTGTTGCTACTAGGGAGAAAACAACAATCCTTTGTTCATAGAACAATCGTATTTTTTACTTTACACTCAGTTCGTAAAGCAATAATCTGTTGCTTGCAACTTAATACTGGAGGGGGTTCGGATGATAACCTGAAGGTGGATTATTAGTCATAGATGCAGTTGGATGGCGGTCTATGTATAATGTTGTTATGCCCAATCAAGTTCCAAAGGAGTCAAGATGATTAGTATATGCATGTATTGCTTTCTCGATGTTTGTCAATTGCCCCGCTGTAATTTGTCCACCCAGCATGTTATCTATCTTAAGGAGAGCCACCTCTAGTGAACTATGGATCCCGGTCCTTGTCTTTTACATACAATCTATAAACTGTTTACTTCTTTGTGTTTACTTTCTGCAAACTTTTACTTCTTTCCATTCGATACGTTTAATCCTTTGTTTTCCGCAAAACACGGTGAGATTGATAACCTCATCGCAAGTTGGGGACAAAGTTACGTGGTCGTGTTGTGCAGGTCTCCACGTTGCTACTAGCACCGGTAGTGCCCCCTGCCAAAGCTCAGCTAGTAACACCTTTGGGGTGTTTCCTTGCTCCTACTGGTTCGATTAAACCTTGGTTTCATAACTGAGGGAAACTTGCAGTTGTGCTCATCATACCTTCCTCTTGGGTTTCCCAACGAGCTCTACATCAACACCGCTCCAGCATTTTTCTGGCGCCATACACAGAGCCATCAAGCATTTTTCTCGCGCCGTTGCTGGGGAGTCAAGGACATCTTCACAAGGGGAGTCCCTCATAACCAATCTCTTTACTTTGTTATTTTTTTTTGCTTAGTTTCTTTTTGCTTTGTTTTCTTGTTTTGTTATTCAAAAAACACAAAAAAATTAGTTTTACAAGTTTGCTTTCTTATTTGAAAACCCAAAAAAATGACTATTCTTGAAAACACTAAGTTGTGTGACTTCACTAGCACCAACAACAATGATTTTATGAGCACACATATTGCTCCACCTGTGCCTGAAGACACTTTCTTTGAGATAAAACCTGCTTTGCTCAATCTTGTTATGAGAGAGCAATTTTCTGGTATTGGTAATGAAGATGCTGGTTCCTATCTAAATAACTTTGTTGAACTTTGTGAGATGCAAAAGCATAGGGATATAGATGGTGATATTATTAAGCTGGAACTGTTTCCTTTCTCTTTGAGAGGAAAAGCTAAAGAATGGTTGAATTCCTTAACTAGGAATAGTATTGATTCTTGGACTAAATGCAAAGATGCTTTCATTGGAAAGTACTATCCTCCTACTAAGATTATATCTATGAGAAGTGAAATAATGAAGTTTAAACAACTTGATAATGAACATGTTGCTCAAGCTTGGGAAAGAATGAAATATTTGGTAAAGAATTGTCCCACTCATGGACTGACTGCTTGGATGATCATCCAAACTTTTTATGCATGATTAAACTATTCTTCAAGGAACCTATTGGATTTTGCTGCTGGAGGTACCTTTATGACCATCACTTTGGGTGCTGCAACAAAACTTCTGGACAATATGATGATTAATTATTCTGAATTGCATACTGAGAGAGCTCCACAAGGTAGGAAGGTAAATTCTGTTGAGAAAACTTCCTCCTTGAGTGATAAGATTGATATTATTATGTCTATGCTTGTTAATGGGAAAGCCCATATTGATCCAAATAATGTTCCTTTCGCTTCTTTGGTTGCTCAAGAAGAGCAAGTTAATGTGAACTTCATAAGAAACAACAACTTTGGCAACAATGCTTATGGTAATAACAATTATAGGCCCTACCCTCCTAATAATACTTCATGCAAATGCAATATGGTAATGGTAAACCAGGATTACCTAGTGAAGGAAGAATTTTAGAAGTTGAAAGAGCCACTAAAAACTTCATGCAAATGCAATATGAGCAAAATAAACTATTCACTAAAACTATGGAGGAACAATCTATCATTTTGAAGAACATTAGCCATCAACTTGAGAGTCTAAATAGGGAAATTCCTAGTTTACAATTGAAACTCTCTAATGCTGAAAGAAATATATCATATTTGTCTGAAGCTCAATCTTCATTGATTAATAAAATGGCTGCTAAACCTAAAACTAATGATAATCCCTTTGCAGCTACTAAAACTATACAAGTAAGAATAGATGAAAATGTTAGACTATTAGCTGAATTACATGCTAAGTGGGAAAGAGAAGATGAAATTGCTAGAAACATTAGTGTTTCTACTATCACCGCCACTAGTGTTGAGGCTAGTAATAGTTCTACTACTCTAGATGATAAGTATGGTTTTGATCCTGATGGTTGCAACATCTCTGAAGTTATTAAGTTCCTACAAAAGCTTGCTAAAAGTCCTAATGCTAGTGCTATGAACATGGCTTTTACAAAACACATTACTGATGCTCTCATAAAGATTAAAGAAGAAAAGATGAAACATAAAGCTTCTATTCCTATAAAACAAGAAGATGGTTGGGAACCCATCATTAATATGAAAGTGAATGACTTTGATTTCAAAGCTTTATGTGATCTTGATAGTAGTGTTTCTATTATGTCTAGAAGGATTTATGATATGCTTGATTTACCTCCACTTGAAGATTGTTATTTGAATGTCCCACTTGATGATAATGCTAAAAATAAACTCATGGGGAGTCTTAATGATGTTATTATTATGGTTAACAATGCTTATGTCCCCATTGATTTCTTTGTTTTGGATGTTGAATACAATGCTTCTTGTCCTATTACTTTGGGAAGACCTTTTCTTATAACTGTTGGTCCCATCATTGATATGAAAGAGGCACCATTAAATATCAACTCCCACTCAAGAAAGGTATAGAACACTTCCCTAAGAAGAGAGAGAAGATTTCTTTTGCTTCTCCTATGAAAACAAAATTTGGTCTTAATGCTTCTTCATTTGAGAACACTTGATTCTTTCTTTGCTTCTTATGCCTAACTTAAAGGCGTTAAAGAAAAGTACTTATTGGGAGATAACTCAAAAGTTTTAGATGAGTCTTGGAAGTTATTACTTCAGTAATAACCACTCCTTATCCTTTTTATTTGCTTTTTGTGCCAAGAGTAACCTCTAATGAGAGAGAAGTAATGATTGGGAAAGTTGGTGTCCCGAAACAGATTTCTGTGCTTCACCGTAAAAATTCGTGTACAATCTCTGAACGTCTTTTTGAGGCGCGAATTTTTGTGCTTCTGCCCCAGGTTGTTATCTAACTTTCGTTAGTTCAAAACTTTTTGATTTGAGCAACATAAGGTCTTTGAAAAAATTCGTATTTACCTGCTGGTCAGTTTTGACAGATTTCTGCCATTTTCTGCATTTGCTTCTTGTTGGTTCCTTTTTGAGTTCTTTTGGGGAATTGAGATTTTTGAGGGAAGTCCTACAGTACCTACTATTCTAGTGGAAGTTTATTTGGTGTTAGACCTGAACCTTAAGACTTATTTATCTTGAGTGCACTAATGTTGCTAATAAAGATTGTGTGAAGTTTTGTATGAAGGAAAAATTTCAGGTGTATGGAAGGAATGAGTAATGAGATGAAGGATGGACTAAAGCTCAAGATTGGGTATGCCACCTGTGTCACCCCAAGAAATATCCAAGAAGTACAAGCGTCAAAGCTTGGGGATGCCCAAGGCATTCCCCTTCTTCATCAATAAAAATCCCAGGTTTCTTCCAAACGCTTCATTTTTATTGCGTCATGCACAGTTGTGTTGTTCTTGGAGCATCTTCTTTTTCATTTTCGTTTTCGTTTTTCGTTTGCTTGGTTTTCTTAGTTTTATGAATAAATTGGTTGGACCCCCATCTTTCATACATTGGTTTGCAAATAGTTTGGTTTGGTTTGGAAAAGAGTAGGAAAGTTCATGCTTATGTGGTAAAAAGAGCTTGTTTTTGACTGTGGCCTATGCTTTGTCATGCAATGCTTGATATTTTTTTGGCTTTATGCTTAGTATTCTTTGCTGTAGCATGACTTGTTATAAACAATTGAGATTGCTTAATGTGCCTTGGATGAATCATGCGTTGTTTTAGCATATTAAAGCATAGTATAGTGGTATTCTCCTTTGATGCTTTATTTGGGTTGACTTGGCGCATGCTCACACCATGTTATGACTATCCCAAGTCACCATAGCCTTTATGATCCTTTAGTTTTCAACTTGTAGTATCACTTTATGCTTTGATCAATGATGTTTTGTCCCTCTGCATGATTATGGCCATTATTTCTCTCTTAGTTTCTCGCTCCCAGTCTTTTGCTAGCCTCCACAACAAAGTATGAGTTCCACTCATGCATCCAACTCCCTAAACCAAGTTATTCCAAAGAGTCCACCATACCTACCTACTAGCTTATGCTATTCCAAGTATATTCATGCTTTTGTTTACCTTCCAAGTTAAACTTGCTATGCGAAAACTAGTGATTAAAGCTCTCACGAACTTGATGGCACACTTCACTTTTCTTGCCCCTAATAAACTTGAACCATTGTGTTGTCTATGTTTTATATGCTTGCACTTATTTGTTGGGAATTAGAAGAACCATGCTTTCATGGGGAACACTTTCAACATTGCACTTGGTACTTGTACCTAGTTGATATCATGCTCTTTTGTATATGGATGTCATCGGTGTGAAATGAAAGGGGAGCTTGTAAGTCCATGGAGTTATGTATATGTGTTAGAGAAACGCCTGGGCCGCTGGTCTAATCCATGTTGACATAGTGGAAACCTGCAGCGTAACCATAATGATCTGTCTATGAAGCATTCTCCTTATAAAAAAAGAGTCCTATATTGATAAAAAAGAGAAAAAGGAAAAAAAGAGACTATGAAAAGAGGAAAGAGAGAAAAAAAAGCACCATATTCCCATGGTAAATAAGAAGATTGCTGAGATTCTCGTTGTCTGCTTGCCTTGTCATTTTGATTTGGGATTCTTCCGTATCATCGGGCAAGGGGTACCCCGTTGGCGGTTCTCTATGATACACATATACTTACAATCACAAGAACTTACCGGTGACTAAACTTGAGTAGCATGAGGAGCGGCCCTCGTATACAAGGGACATGAGAATTCTAACTTATACTTTGTCAAGCATATACACCATAGTTTGTTCACTTTAACCATAATCACTTCAAGATGCTTATGATAGGGGCAATGAGAGCTGAAAGCTATAAGTACCATATTTTTTGGAAGCTCTTTATGAGACTTGAATCCCTACTTCCTTCTATGAAGGCAATTTTTCCACCATTATATTGAGTCTCCACCTTCTACCTTTATGCACCTACTTTGAGAGCATAGTGGCCATTCTTAGTTCTATGTGCATTGTCCCAAGACTAGTTGATTGATGCATATATACTTTGATATTGCTTGTTTTAAACTATTGTATCTAGTCACTCTTATGAACTTTGAAGGTGTCCTATGCATTTATATTTGCTACTCTATTGAGGGACAAGCTAAATACTATTATGCTATGTTTTCTTTATGTGAAACAAACAAACGTCTTGCAAAGCATTGTTATTCATGAATCTTGTTTGTGCCTTTTCATGTTGCATCATAGTTTCTTTGTCTTATTTATAGAACTTTATCTTTCATGTTATGATTGAAGTACTATGATCCCAGCTTTGAATGTTTTACAAATACTTTGATCAAGTCTTTGATGGTGCATGTCACCTCAAAAATTATTCTTTCTTTTTATCACTTACCTACTCGAGGACAAGCAGGAGTTAAGCTTGGGGATGTTGATACATTGCAAATGTATCTATAATTTTTGATGTTCCATGCTTGGTTTTACCCACTTTCTTGTGTTTTGTTCCAACTTTGGAGTACTTTTCATATAATTTCTTGGACTAACCTATTAACAAGAGCCACAGTGCTAGCTGCCTATTTTCTGTTGTTTTTGGTTCCAGGAAAGTCAGAAAATGAATATTCTTGGAATTGGACGGGATAAAAGCCAAAGTGCCTATTTTTTCTGGAAGTCATCAGAAGCCAGAGTACGAGACGGAGAGGGGCTAGGGGTCCACCACACCACCTGCCCGCACGGCCTAGCCTGGCCCACGCTAGGGGGTGGTGAGGCCAGCACTGGCACCCCCTCGGCCTCCCCTTCCGACTATAAGATGCCCTCAAGACGTAAACCCTAAGTACCCCGATCAAAAATCCACGAAAGAGTCTGTAGCCGCTGTCATTTCCATCCCTATATCGGGAGGGATCTGAAGCTCTTCCCGGCACCCTAGGAGAGGGAATTCACCACGAGGCCTTCTTCATCACCATGCAAGCCTCCGGTGTGATGCGTGAGTAGTTCATCCTTGGACTACGGATCCATGTAGTAGCTAGATGGCTGGTTCTCCTCCTTTGTGCTTTCATCTCTAGATCTTGTGAGCTCCGTTCATGATCAAGATCATCTATTTGTTATTCTGCATGTTGTGTTTGCGGGGATCCGATGGATATTGAGATGCTATTTCAGATTGATTATTGATTCTATTATGTCTTTGTTATTTGTGGTCTTGCATGCTTTTCGTTGTTAGTAGCTATCTTGGCCAAGTAGATGCTAGCAACTCCAAGAGTTAGTATTTATGCTCGATAGTGGGTTCATGCCTCTGGTAATTTGGGGAAGTGACAGAAATCTCTAAGGTACTAGATGTGTTGTTGCTAATAGGGAGAAAAGAACAATCCTTTGTTCATAGAACAATCGTATTGTTTACTTTACATGCAGTTCGTAAAGCAATAATCTCTTGCTTGCAACTTAATACTAGAGGGGGTTCGGATGATAACCTGAAGGTGGATTATTAGTCATAGATGTAGTTGGATGGTGGTCTATGTATAATGTTGTAATGCCCAATCAAGTTCCAAAGGATTCAAGATGATTAGTATATGCATGTATTGCTTTCTCGATGTTAGTCAATTGCCCCGTTGTAATTTGTTCACCCAGCATGTTATCTATCTTAAGGAGAGCCACCTCTAGTGAACTATGGATATCGGTCCTTGTCTTTTACATACAATCTATAAACTGTTTACTTCTTTGTGTTTACTTTCTGCAAACTTTTACTTCTTTCCATTCGATACGTTTCATCCTTTGTTTTCCGCAAAACATGGTGAGATTGACAACCTCATCGCAAGTTGGGGACAAAGTTCTGTGGTTGTGTTGTGCAGGTCTCCACGTTGCTACTAGCACCGGTAGTGCGCCCTGCCAAAGCTCAGCTAGTAACACCTTTGGGGTGTTTCCTTGCACCTACTGGTTCGATTAAACCTTGGTTTCATAATTGAGGGAAACTTGCTGCTGTGCTCATCATACCTTCCTCTTGGGGTTCCCAACGAGCTCTGCATCAACACCGTTCCAGCATTTTTCTGGCACCATACACAGAGCCATCACGGTAGTACCGCTCGCCGGGTCCGGTAGTACTAAATGGAGCGGTAGTGCCGCCTTTCTGGTACCGGAAAGACCTAGAGCTAGAGGTGGGAGGTCTCTGTCCCGCGCGGTAGTACCGCAGTTGGTGGCCGGTGTTGGTGGCCGCTAGTACCGGTTGCGCCTGGCAGCTGCTGGAGGCTTCGATCGATGCTGCTTCTCTCCGCGGGTTCATGTATTGATACCTGAGGATACATAGCATCGCGGTATGAAGTAGCATGCCATCCAAGGATGTATCAAAGTCACACGAGGATAGGAGCAAATTCACCTTAGCTTGTAGGAGTTTGGCTCGGGCACGAGTCATCGGTCCACTTAGGGGACTTGGTGGTGTAGATGTAGGAACGTCCGTAGGACGGGCTGCATCAGGAGAGGATATTGGTTATTATAGATTTCGAAGAAGAAGTCCAGGGAAATATTGCTAGTCACAGTCAAGCCACCTACTTGTTCATAAGACTTGTCCTACTATTTTACTTATGCATTGTTTTATCTACCTATTTATGCAAACTGCATTGTTTCACTATATGGATATCCATATCTGGTAGTGGCTTGGCTCCTCCAAGCTATTAGACATTTGTACCGCTAAGTACAACCCCGTGATGACACCTACTTGTCCCCTCATTTGGTAAGATGGTGGTTAACACCATACCCCTTGGAGACCCCTTTTTAGCCAAAGAAAAACTATAGGTTGGGAAACCCGGGAAAGTTTATAAAAAAATTTATGGTAAAACCTTGGTAAGGTTTGTCTTGCCAAGAGAATTTTGAGAAAGGAAAATGTTTTGTTTAAGTGGTACCAAAGTGGGAAGGAGGAAAAATGTTTACAAAAACACACCCAGTTTTATGTAGTTTGCTAGAACAACTAAACCACGCAACCACATTATGCTAAAATGGGACGCGTCTTATCTCAAAGCTGGTTTGTCCGAGCATGGGATACCTCGCAACTAATTATAAGGGATTGTTGAGGGCAAACCTCTAGAATGGCCCGATGTTTCACGAATCCCGTTCAAATCGAGGATGGAGTGCAGGGAGAGGAGGGAAGGATGAACATGATGAACTCACACACGAAGAACGCGATGAACACACACATGCAAAACCACAATGCACACCAATATCTCACACCGGCGGTGACTGGTCTGGCGCAATCCCTAGGATCAGCGACGGGCGGAGGACTCTCTCTTGAACCGGCACGGCGAGATGGGAGACTCGATGAGATCTTGACGTCTAGGCAAAGGGACTCCAATGCCTAGGCCTTGAACAACGCGGAGGCACGATGCAAACTCCAACGAGTTTTGGGGATATTTGTTGCTCCTTTGTCAAAGGAGCATGAGGCAAGAACTAGATAGATCCACAAGGGTTTCCACTAATTCCAAATATCATGCCTAGGGTTTACAATAGAGTTGGGGGACTATATATAGGCCAGCCACTCAGTCAGGGGTACTTTAGGAATTAAAGACAAGTTCTGGACGGACTAGAGGGTACATGGGCCGAAGGCCCAAAGGCCTTTTACATGCCTGGTTTCGGTCGGACCGGAGACTCTGGTGTGTAGGCTGGAGATTCCGGTGGAGCCTCCGGATCAACCTCCGGAGGGGAATACAGATTGTCCTAGAGCCTGGTTAAGGGGGTCAGACCGGAGGAGGGGCCGGAGTCTCCGGGGTCTTCAGGCCGGAGTCTTTGGCAGGCCGGGGACTCCGGTGTGCGCAGACCGGAGACTCCGGTCTAAGCAGCTCCAGCGACTTCTGCTTCACACTCTGTTCCTTGTTCTCCATCCTTGGGTGCTTGCTGATGTGTTAGGGCTTCGTACCTGATGATGCACAGTGTAGTTGCATGAAGTAGCACACCATCCAAGTATGTATCAAATTGGCATGAGGAGAGGAGCGAGTTCACCTTATCTTGTAGGAGTTTGGCTCGGGCACGAGTCATGGGTCCACTTAGGGGACTTGTTGGTGTAGATGTAGGAGCGTCCGTAGGACGGGCTGCATCAGCTCCCCCCTTGGGAAAGAGTCGTCCTCGACTCTTCATGGGTATCATCGGTAACATCTCCATGGTAGGGTGAGAGGTCCTTGACATTGAATGTGTTGCTTGCAAGGTACTTGGAGACTGGAATGTCGATGATATAGGTGTTGTTGTTGATTCTCTTGAGGACCTTGAAGGGGCCATCTCCTCTTGGTTTGAGCTTGGAATCTCATTCCTTGGGAAAGTGGTCTTTTCTCAAGTGTATCCATACAAGGTCACCTTCTTCAAAGATCATCTCCTTCTTGTCCTTGTTTAACCTGGAAGCTTGGCGAAGGGCTTGTTGCTCGATAATAGCTCTTGTTTCTTCATGAAGTTTCTCCATGGCTTGTGCGTGCTTCTCAACGTCCATGTTAGTGCGCTCATGGAGAGGTAGTGGTAGGATGTCAAGCGCGGCGAGGGGCTCGAAACCATAGACGATCATGAATGGACTCATCTTGGTTGTTGAGTGCTTGGCACGGTTGTAGGCGAACTCGGCGTGGGGAATCCATTCCTCCCAATCCTTCAAGTTCTTCTTGATCAACACACATAGGAGAGTTCTGAGGCCTCGGTTGACAGCCTCGGTTTGTCCATCGGTTTGAGGATGCGACGTGGATGAAAAGAGGAGATTGATGCCGAGCTTGGCCACGAGGGTCTTCCATAAGTAGCTCATGAATTTGACGTCGCGGTCGGAGACGATTGTTCTTGGCACACCGTGAAGACAGACGATTTCCCTAAAAACAGATTTGCAACATGTGAAGCATCGTCGTTCTTATGGCACCGTATGAAGTGTGCCATTTTGGAAAAGCGATCCAAGGCAACAAAGATAGAATCATGACCATGCTTAGATCTAGGCAATCCTTACACAAAATCCATGCTAATGTCAGACCAAGGTGTATGAGGAATAGCAATGGCATATAAAGACCATAAGGGTTAGCTTGCGACTTAGCTTGAACACATGTCGCGCATCGTTGAACGTAGATCTCCACATCGCACTTCATCTTGGGCCAAAAGTAGTGAGTGGAGAGCATGTCCATTGTCTTGTCACGGCCAAAGTGACCCATAAGGCCTCCACCATGAGATTCTTGGAGAAGCAAGAGTTGGAGGGATGACTTCGGAATGCAAAGCTTATTTTGTTTAAATAGAAAGCCCTTATGCAAATAGAAATGATCAACTCCTTTGTCAACGGAGCACTTTGCGAAAATTGGTTCAAAGAACCGGTCAGAAGCATACAAAGATTTTATTTCCTCAAGACCCAACATGTTGATTAGTCTCATTGTAACATCCCAAAATTTCATCTAAAATCATCATCACTGCACTCATATCATCATGGCATGTTTTTGCATTGCATTTAGAATGTCCTCCAATAAAATTTGGTGAAATTTGGGCCATGGATAAAAGTTGTGAATTGTTATGGAAATATTACCTATTAAGTCCAAGTGAGTACTTGGATTAAAATGGTAGGCAAATATGTTTTATAATACCCTAAAAACCTAGTTTGAGTTTTTACAAATTTTCACAAATTGGTTTGAAGCAATTTGAATCATGTAACTACCTCGGTGAATTACGCTCCTAGTACAAGCCTGGATGATCAGAAATGGTTGAAATAGTACGGTGGGGCCCAAATGCCACTCACAGGTAGACCTTTCGGCCGTCCCAACCATTTCCAAACATCGGACAAGAGCAGGCGTAATCGCAGCGAAGGGATCAACTACATACACAAATGAGTATGTATGCAAGCCACCATACAATAGTACATCGAGCCATTCCATCTAAAAAGAAAGGAAATATAGCATATACGGCAAGATCCAAATATCCTAGATAGATATAATAGTGTAGGATATCTCCTCATACATCAATCAACAGAGTATCAAGCGGAAGCGGAAGACAAAATCCGAGTACGGATAAGAAGCAAATCGGCATAAGATGCCCCATAAATAAGCACATCCCCACAGATCTCACGGATCCCGTTCTCGGAATCTCTACACCGAATGATCGTTGCCCACATCGTCTCCTCTTCCACCCAGATCCGTCTTGAGTGTACCATTCATCCGAACCAATAATTTATCGTGTGAGACCCTAGGGGTACTCAAAGAAGTCTTTATGCCTCTAAAGGGGACACAACTGGGGTGACGCAATTGCAGCAAAAGATAAACCCTAGCAATTCTATAGAAACTGCAAAACCATCCGCCTAACCAAAGATAGAGCGGATGTCCGTGATTTAACAACAACAGTTATAACAGCTATAACGGTAATCTTAACAGATCCATCCTCCTCCTCGCTTACCGACGAGGAAGCGGACGAACAACCCCCCCATCCGTTGGCAGTTTTATTATCCATTCCGTGGGTATTGCACTATTTACTAGTCGGTACCTAGTCTAGTCAAATTAAAAGCGGTACTTTAGTTATGCTTGTCTATGATCGAGAACCGTGCTCCAAGTCGTCCATAACATGGACACGACTTTCAGAAAGTTTTACCTGCAGGGTGCACAAATAGCAACACACACTCGATGTGCCTCGGAAAAACCAAATCAAAACCCAGGCGACAAAGCAATCCCAGGATTCAGAAATATTTCAGGGGCCACCCCATTAAGCTACCAGACGAAGCTGGCGGCTCTGAGAGCGGACTCAAGGTTTGGGTGGACGGTACAAACGAGAACCGAAAGTGTGACTGGGCTTGTCGATACAGCGAAATCGTGTCCGGCCCTAAACATGACTGAGTGTGCTCCTCGCACAATCTTAAATAAAGCAAGAAGCATGGCATAAGTACAGATAGTAAATAAAACCTCAAACTAGTTTGTGGCCCCAAGAAATAAGAATGAATCAAGCTCGGCTCGGGGGGTTCATAAGCCTCCGGATGTGGATAGCGTGAATAATCAAGGAACAGGAATCAAGTACTGGGTCCCACGGACACAAGTGAGCCTGAAAAACAAATAGCGAATATGGCTCACCGATGCCACTTTCATTAGTTATCCCATTACTACTCAGGTTAAGTTGTTTAGGTACCTCGTTATCCATCAGACACTCACATACCCTACACATGCTGTTTTACGACTCGCATGGCTCAAACAACTCCTGTAGTAATGGCTCATGGGATGGAGGAACAAGCTTCGGTGGGGTTTAAATGTAAAGGCTATGCAATACTTGGGATTCAATTTAATGCAATCGCGACTCAATGATGCAAGAATAAGAAAGAGGCAATAGGTACTGTATGTATGCAAGCATTTGGTAGTGCTTGCCTGGCAGCTCAGTTGACGCAAGGTATGGATCAGGTAGTGCTCTGGTTCTCTTGATATATCCCACCTTTCAGCGTCTATTCGAAGAAGAACCAAACAAACAAGGGCCAACATAAATAAAGTGCGCAAGCATATGAATAAAATGCATCAAGCAAACAATCATGCCATGATGAATGATGCACAATTTCCATGGCATTAAGGTAACATGGCATGGGTGAGGTGTGGAAACAATAACAAAGCATTTTATTGAGTTTTGGGCCCATTTTATTCCCATATTAGTTGCTGTACTCATTATATTTATATGATGCATGCTTCAAATCAAACCATGGAATGCATAAACAGAAAGGTCTCGTCGAGCTAATCATTTTAGACATATCATTTGTTAAATTTGGAGTTATAAAACAAAAGATATTAATTATTTAAGTCAAAAGGGCAATTTGTTGTAATTTAAATAAACTTGGAATTTTAAATGTTCAAAATATATTTTGGAGGCCATATATGAATTCCTCACATTTTTCTGATTTGAAAGCATATATTATTTGTATTAATTGGATTAATATTTTAAAAGTTATTTAAAAACAGAAATAAATTTGAATTTGAATTAATTTGGAAAATATTTGAATTTAAACAGATAGACTGAATTACTTTTTATACTCAGGGTTAGCTAGCCACAGTCACAGACATGTGGGGCCACTGCTGACTGGACCAAACGCTGCTGAAAAACTTACATCACATGCGAGCTCTTCTAGCCTTAGCGGATGTGAGTGGGGCACAGGGTCTTGAGAGCCAGCGTCGTGAGCGACCAAGGGGTGCCACGCAGCTTAGCGAGACATGAGTTGAGACAGTGGAACCACAGGGGATTTTCTGTAAAAGCGGCAGCGCGGCTGACTAGTGGGCCAGGCGGGAGCGCGGGATGATGCAGACAAAACGAGGGGGGGTATTTGCAAAACAGCGGCGGCTACTGTTTTTCTTCCACGCGCTGCAGAGGACAGATCCGTCTGCGACACGCCTGTGCGGCAGGCTCGAACTTCGCGACACAGGGCTCATGGGAACGGCTACCGCTGCTGGTGGCAGCCTAGGTGACAATGAGGTGGCAGCCTAGCTAGGGCTTCGCGCTTCTGAGCGGCGAGCGGACAGCCTTGGCGCCACAGAGCGTGCACGACGAATGATCGGCGGAGCTAGGCGAGCGGCGAAGGACCTTGTCGAGGAGGAGAGGGCTCACCGCGAGGCTGTCGGTGCGGAATGGGCAGGGAAGCGAGCGATCGGCGAGGCGAGGCCGGGCGATCTAGGGTTTGCGTCGGGCTCACGCTGGTCTTGGCGGCTCGGTCCTCCTTCTTCTCAACGCAGCGTGAGGGTGGTGCGGGCTCGTCTTGGTCTCCTCGATCACCTCCCGGCGTGCTTGTACTGAACGTGTAGGCAGTGTAGGGCCGAGGGTTGCCGGCGATGGCGTGGCGATGGAGAAGAGAGGGAGAGGCAGGGCCCCTTGAGTAGATCTGGGGAACGGAGGAGGCGTGTGGCGGGGTAAGCGAGGGGAGAGGATAGGAGCGTGGGGAGCAGGTGGATGGGGGAAAGGTGGCCTCGGTGCCCCTTTTTCCTTCTCTCCTCGAGCACGTGCTCGGGCAGGGGCAGGCGCATGGGGAGCTGGCAGGTGGGGTAGGGCAGGCCAGGGTCGGGGTGGTTCGGTCTGGGGCCCCTAGGGCAGAGAGAGCTAGGGAGAGAGAGGTGAGGCTCGGGTTGGGGGGTGGTAGCCTCGGGCTAGGATTGGTGTTAGGGTTGGGGGGTAGCTAGGTGGGGTTTGGATGGTCAGGTGGAGCCAGCTAGGTGGGGCTCGGCATGGAGACTAAGGGGAGGGGGAGGCCGAGAGAGAGAGAGGAGGGGACTTAGGGCTTAGGTGAGAGGGGTATGGGGGTTAAGGTTAGATGGGGTATGGGTATGGTGATGATGGAGGATCTAGGATAGATGATTAGAGAGAGGGGTGATGGATTAGGGCTTAAGGAGCTTGCATGCTCCACACTTGAACAAGCAAGAAGGTGGTGAGAGAGAAAGAGAGGGATGTGGTAAGGTGGTTTAAGCATGATCAAATAAGATCAAGCCAAAAGAAAAGATAGAGGTAGAGATGATCCACTCCAAGAACAAATAAAATCCAAATGACAAGCAAAAGGTGCTTGCATGGGCCATACAAAACATTTAATGCCATGTTGATACTTGTGAAAACAATATTATTTCATGGCATTATTATTATGCATCCCAAATTATGGAGTAAGGCCCAAGCAAAGGAATTTAGAAAGAATTCCAAGTGGAGTATATGGGGATGATCACATTGGATTATAATTCGGAACTACTAGTGTGTATATTCCACTAGGTAGTTAATAAGCCCACAAAATATTCCAACATGAGCATAATTCCATGATAATCCAAATGGAAGCTAGGAGAAAGGGTCCCACTCACAAGGCAGGCAAAGGTGGCCATGTGGCTCTCATAAACCACTATTGTGAAAACAACATGATGCTAAGATGAGAGCATGTGGTAAAAGAATTGGATCCATCACAACCCACATGAGCTAGAGGTAAAACCAATAAGTGCCAAACTCATATTTAGTTGGATGGTGGGATTATAAGGTGGTGAAAGAAAAGGTGGTGGAGTTAATAAGAGATATGCCCCCAACTCAACTTGGGCATTTAAACAATATATCAAGATCCCAAATACAATATCAAGAGGCAAATGCAAATAATAATGCATATGAGATAAGAACCAAACAAGAAGGGGTTTGATATGATGCTCAAATGCAAGGAGGCATGATGACATGAGCATGATATAATGATGATGCAACAATTATATACTTGAAGTAGCCATTATATTACTAGACCAAGTAGCATTACAATTGTTAGACAATTGGGATGCTACAAATCATTAAATCAAAAGTTTTGGAGAAAAACTGAATCAGAAAAAGAAAAGGAGGGAAAATTTCAAACAGCTGCAGCAGCAATTTGGCCCACTCTGGCCCAACAGGCACAGTCCACTCGGACCACTCCCTCTCCCCTTCTGTCTTTTCTCACTCCCCCGTCTCTACTCCCTCTCGCTGACAAACTGGACCCACGCCACGTCACCCCCACCCCATCGTCTTCAACCGCACCGTTGAGCAACCCCCCCCCCCCCTTCGGCCGTTTTCGACTCGATTCGATTCCGTCAGTTTCTCGCGATTAATTGCCCCGGTGATTGCCCCTACTAAATCCCCTCTTCCTCCTCGTCATTTTCCCCCCAGACACCACCCCGGAGAGCCCCCAGGCTCCCCTAATTCCGAGCTCGAACCGCCGCAGTCCGACGAACTCCGGCGACGATTCCTGTGAGCCCAGGCCGCCCGGTGCCCTCCCCTTGGTCCCATCTATTTCCCATCTCCTGGCGCACCTACTGACCGAGCCACATGATTTCTTTTGCCCCAGGTCGACGACACGGACAATTCCGGCGAACTCCCTCTGCCACCGCCGTCAGTCGCCTTCTCCGGCAAAGGTAGGGTTCCCGCCGCCCCTTTTTGGTCTTTACTAGGTCGTGCAGACGCTTGCGCACCTCGCTGACCTCTTTGCCGGTTGATTTGAGCCCCAGGTCATCATCTCTGTCGCTGACCCGAGAGTTCCGCCGGCAACCGCAACTCCGGCGAAGGATCCAGGCCAAGCCCGAGTACCCCCCGCACCGCAGTAACCTCCATCGAGACCGCCGCGACCTCCCTGACCTCTGGTACGTGTCCACGGTCTCCCAGCCCTCGTAGAGTCGCCAGAACCCCATCGGCCGATGCTCCACCGCCGCGCACCGTCGTTAGCACCGCCAGACTCTGGCGAGATGTTTAGCAACCGTTCGATCAGATCCTAGCGGTTAAGATTAGATCACTTAAACGAAGGGGTACGGATGATCTGATCCGTCCAACGTCACTTAAATCTGACGCCTCGCATCAGTCGATCCGACCGAACCGGTATCAGCCAATAGGAAAACGCCACGTAGCCAGACTATTTCTGTTTAATTAGAAAATAGACAGATTTAGTATTGAAACTTAGAAATTCAATAGCTTTTGATCCACAAATCAGAAAAATGCAAATTTGGTGTCTATGGATTCAAAAAAATGAGACCTTTATTATGGAGGCCTTGTTTCACAATTTTGCCTCTGTAAATTTGGAATTATAGACAGAACCTTTTTGGGAGTATTTTGCTCATAAAAATTGTTCTATAAATTATTTTGGGTATTTCTTATGCATTTAGATGAGGTATTCTATCCTCTGTACTGTAGACTTTGTAAATTATAGAATTATGTGCATATCATTGCATTTTGCATGCACTCATGTTTTTATAATGTTTTATTGATTGAATTATTATTGTTGTATTAATCTTGTGTAGATTGTATGGATTGTGAAGTTTGTTGCTGTGAGGATTGTACTTATTCCCCTAGCTACCAAGGCAAGTGATATTTCATCTCATGTCCTATTTATTTTCACTATTGCACTAGTGATATTTTGGTAGATCTTGACATGATAGAATTATCCCTATATTGCTATACTATGCTATGTTATATAGATTATATCTTGGTAGTATCCACTAGTCAAAGGACTTTGTATGCTAGAATGCTTAGCTATGCTAGTAGAATTTGTGGGTGGAATATACACATAAGACATTATGGAAAGATATTATTTTGTTTAACTAAGAAAACAACTAATGTTAATGAAACACCTGGGTGGAATGGGCTTGCTTGGATTATGTTGAGTGGTTACTCAGGGACCATGTCTATGGTCAGCTGGTGTATCACACTTGTGGACGGCCACCCAGGAACAAAGAGATTGGAGACGTTCTTGTCGCGAAGCTTCTAGTGCAGCCACATGGCATATGGGCTCTGCCTTGACCGACTAAGTTGCAAGAACTCAAAGTGCAACGGAGGAGGTGGTAGTGATGATAGGATGGAACGCGTCCGTGGTGGTCTGAGGGATTGCTTCTAAAAAGTCTCGTCTCGATGCATGTCGAGTCTTGTGGGGAAAGTGCACCACCTCTCGAGATGGTAAAACTAAGTACTTAGCCGTGTCCCCGGTTATGGACAACTTCTGAGCCTCAAGACAGTGAAGTAGTTCAATAATCTCCTCATTCAAATTTCTCTAAGTTAAAACTTGTGGGTGAACATGGGTAGAGGTTCAGTGATGTCTATCATTGGTACCTTATAGCTTGAAAGAAAACCTCTTCAAAAATTATAAGTTAAACCAGCCTTTAGCAAAACCAACCATAACCCCACTTAGCCATATATTCATGTAGTTATTGGATTATACTAAGTATCTTTGGTATCACTTGCCAATACAATTCCAAATGTATTGACCCTTGTGGCTGTAACTTATTATGTTGCAGGATACTCTGATGATGAGTAGGGTTGCGGGTCTACACTCGACATGCTTGCCTGTGGCACATGAAGACTAAGGACTCTATTATTATATGTTATGTGAACTTGTGTCTTAGCCTTGGGCTAAGTGAGTTGTAAGAACTATTATACTCCTGGATGTGCGATGTAATAATGACCTTTGTTTCTGTGTACTTCATCTTAAACTGTGGGTGCTAGCATTTCGATCCAGGGACTAGCACTGCAATCACAGGGATCTTAACTTATCATCGTGAGATCTTACAGATGGTATGAGAGCAACGTGTTGCCTGTAGGTTCGTGACCCTAGAATGGATTAGACTAAGGAAAACCCTTAGGAAAATAACTCTATATTTCAACTTTACACTTGTCTTTTCATCTCGTAAAGTCTTTCCTAATATTCCTTCTCATCTATTTTTGTAGATGTCCACCATTAATGAATCTGTCAAGAAGGGACCACTGATGACTATGACCCTGGAGTGCGAGACAGAATTTCCCAATGTGCTCAAGAACCTCATGCTCGGCTTGGGGATGAATGGTGAAGCCTTGTACAAGGGATTTCCTGTGATAGATGAAGGACAAGAGTATTGGTGGGTGCAACTCCACTTGTACAAGAACAAGGAAGACGATCACAAGAGTACAGGATTTTGCATGTTCACCAACTCTGAGATGCACCCGTCATTCTTTGACTCTGCAAGGAATGCTGCATGGAGGGCTATTGAGGAACTTGGGGAGAGACTCAAGTATAGAATGCTCAATACTCAGGAGGATCTCAAGGAGGAGAAGCGTCTTGCCCAAGACTCAAAGGCCACTGTGAAACTCCTAAGTAAGGATATCATAGGCCTAGCATTGGAGATATGTGACCAAGACAAGCAGATTTCTGCCAAGGATGCTCTGATTGCCACCTTGGTTAAGAAGGAGTGAGATATTAGTTGGACCACCACCCTTGGTGTTTTATCACGTTAGTTTCTCGACCATACCAACCTATGTGGTATGGCAAAAATAAAGTTATGTCTGGAACCTTGAGTGCTTGAGTTGAATTAATGTATTACTACTTGGAATGTTTTGTTGGTTGAATTCTCTTTTATTGTGTGACTTGTATTTTCTTTCTCTATTGTGTTACTAATTTTCTCCATACTATGCAAAATATGCCGAACTTTGTCTACAGCATGGCCGAGGATTTCAAGGGGACTCGCTTTGGGACTCGTATCTTGGAGCTAGTCCAAGTGCTCGCTCTTCCGATTCCTACTATCCAGGGACTTCAGCTGAGGAAGTTTCAGAGGAAGGACTTATGGGGATTCAGAGTTACCTAGCCAGGACGTGAGACAGAGCCCTAAACTGGGGAGATTACCTTCAAGGTTCTCCATGATGACATGGAGAGGGGCCTCGGCGTCGCTATGCAGGAGCTGTTGGGACGTCTATGTGGATGTTATTCTTCTGAGATCAAAAGCCACTACTTCCACTTCTTTGGGAGGCGCGACGAGGATGGAGAGCCTATTGTGTTGGATAAGGCCACTAAGGAGTCTATCAAGCCCGTGCGTCACTACCTCCAGGACTTAGAGAGCCTTGTTAGACACCTTGATACTGACAGGACTAATGTGATGCTTAGCAATGATGCACTACGAGTCCAACTCAAGGAGAAGGACAAGGACTTCCAGGAACAGGAAAATCGAATCAAGGAAATGGAGAAGAAGTTTGAAGACCAAGATAAGAAATTCAAGAACCAAGAGAAGAGAGTTCAGGAGAAGAACAAGAAGATTAGAGACTTGGAGACCGAGTTAGAGCTACAGAACATTGAGCTGGAAGCGGATCACGAAGTGATAGAGAGGCTACGCACACAGAAGAGAGAGCTACAGGCGAAGATCGATGCTCTGACTACCAGCTTGGAGGAATACAAGGCAGGATTCGCATCAGCAGGACTTGCTCTAGTGGAGGAGGAAGTCGACATGGAGGAGTAAGGATACTGTTCCATCTACCTATCGTTCTATTATTATTGAGTGCATAAGTCATACCGACTTGTGGGTGACTATGCTAGTATGTTATCCTTGTAGACTCTGTTATTGTTGTGATGTTGGAACTTGCATGTGCTTGTTTGTCTGAATTGTTGTTTTATTTGGGTTATCTATCATTACTTACCCTTTCTAAACCCACAGATGCCTCCCCGACGCAACAACGAGGATCACAATGACAATGACAATGGGATGTAGCAGATGATGGCTGCACAGACCCAATTGATGCAAATGATGACTCAATTTATGGCAAACAAGAACCAGAACAACAATAATAACAACCAGAACAATCCACCACCTTTGGATATGCTGACCAGGTTTCTAAGGCTGAGACCTGCCAAGTTCTCAGGCACCTCAGACCCCATGGTAGCAAATGATTGGTTACGCTCTGTGAATAAGGACCTAGTCACGGTTGGGTGCACAGATGCTGAAAAAGTCAGATTTGCAGCACACTTGTTGGAAGGTCATGCAGCTGCTTGGTGGGATAATTTCCAAATTACCCACCCTATTGAGGAAGTGACTTGGGAAATGTTCGAAGATGGGTTTCGCACCACTGACATCTCTGCTGGAATAATGGGATTGAAGAAAAAGGAGTTCCATAACCTCAAGCAACACCACCGCAGTATTTCTGAATACATCGAGGAGTTCAATAATTTGTCACGTTATGCACCAGATGACGTTGACACTGATGCAAAGAGGAAGGAGAAATTCCTGGATGGGCTGAATGATGAAATTGCTATGCAACTATCTATCGCATATGTTCCAACTTATCAATCTTTATGTGATAAAGCTACCATCCTGGAAAACAAGATGAAGCTAGTGGAGAGTAGAAAGAGGAAACACCATTTCGATAAGTTTGGATCAGGATCTCCTCACAAGCGCCCTCATGGTGAAGGAAGTGGGAGCTCAGGATTCCACAAGAATGGGAATCATAATAACCATCGTAACAACAACCACAACCATGATGGAAACAATCATCATGGGCACAACAAAAGTGGATTCAGGAACAACCACAATAATCATGGCCATGGGAACCAAAATGGTCAGAACCGTCACAGTCAGCCAGCGAAGAAAGACATCAGCCAGGTGGAATGTTTCAAGTGTAAGAAGACAGGACACTATGCTAATGAATGCCCAGAAAAGAAGACTGATGGGGCTAAGCCAAACCCATTCCAAAAGGGCCATGTGAATCACATTAATGTGGAGGAAATCCAAGAAGGATCTGATGCCGTGATCGGTAAGTTCAAAATTAATGCCTTTTCCGCACTCATCCTTTTCGATACTGGCGCATCGCATTCATTCATTTCAAGAACATTTGTAATCAAAAACGGACTCACCACTGAAACTATTGGATGTCCTATTAAGGTAAGTTCTCCGGGAGGAGAAATGATAGTAAATTCAGGGTGCCGACATATCATCCTAGAAATTGGAAAACACAGGTTCCCGATTAGTCTAATAATCCTAGAGTCCCAAGGATTAGATGTTATATTAGGGATGGACTGGTTGACCCGTTATGAAGGGGTGATTGATTGTGCCAAGCGAACTGTTATGCTCACCACCCCAGAAAAGAAAAGGATCAGGTTCAAGTCTAACTTTGAACCCAAGGGGAGCAAGGTTAATTCTCTTAAGGGGGTTAGCCTAGATAATGTGCCAATAGTGAGGGAATACCCAGATGTGTTTCCTGAAGAATTACCCGGCATGCCACCAGATAGGGATGTGGAGTTTCTAATAGACCTAATGCCAGGAACAGGGCCTATAGCAAAGAGACCTTATAAGATGTCGGTTGACGAGTTAAAAGAACTCAAGAAGTAGCTGGGAGAACAGTTGAAAAAGGGATTTAGCCAACCAAGTTCATCATCCTGGGGAGCACCGGTTTTGTTTGTTGAAAAGAAGGACCGAAGCCAAAGACTATGCATAGATTATCGTTCACTTAATGAAGTGACCATAAAGAATAAGTACCCCTGCCTAGAATAAATGATCTCTTCGATCAACTAAAGGGAGCATGTGTGTTCTCAAAAATTGATCTCCGATCAGGATACTTTCAACTAAAGATTAGAGAACATGACATACCAAAGACTGCATTCACCACTAGATACGGGTTGTATGAATATACAGTGATGCCGTTTGGATTAACTAATGCACCAGCCTATTTCATGAACATGATGAATAAAGTATTCATGGAATTCCTTGACAAGTTCGTAGTGGTATTCATCGATGATATATTGGTGTATTCCACAAGCAACAAAGAACATGAGGAACATCTACGCCTGATTCTAGAGAAACTCAGGGAACATAAACTTTATGCCAAGTTCAGTAAATGTGAATTCTAGCTAAACGAAGTGGGTTTTCTTGGGCACATAGTATCTAGAAATGGTATAGTTGTTGATCCAGCAAAAGTGGCAGCTGTGACATAATGGGAACCTCCTAAATCAATTAAAGAAGTCTGTAGTTTCCTTGGTCTCGCAGGATACTATCGAAGGTTCATTGAGAATTTCTCTAAGATTGCAAAGCCCATGACAAATATGCTGAAGAAGGAGAATAAGTTTAATTGGACAGAAGCTTGTGAAACCAGCTTTCAGGAGTTGAAAAAGAGACTTGTGTCAGCACCAGTGTTATGTTTGCTAGATCTTGAGAAAGATTTTCAAGTCTATTGTGATGCATCGCACCAAGGATTGGGAGGTGTACTGATGCAACAAGGTAAAGTTGTAGCTTATGCATCAAGGCAACTCAAAAATCATGAAGTAAATTATCCTACTCATGATCTAGAATTAGCATCAGTTGTGCATGCACTAAAAACATGGAGGCATTATCTTATGGGAAAACGTTGTGAGATGTTCACCGATCACAAGAGTTTGAAATATATTTTTACACAGAAAGAGCTCAACATGAGACAAAGAAGATGGTTAGAACTCATCAAGGACTATGACTTAAGTCTACAATACCATCCTAGAAAGGCAAATGTTGTAGCCGATGCATTAAGCCGCAAAGTCTATGTGAATGGCCTCAACAAAGGAGTATTGCCGGAGGAGTTGTGTGCTCAATTTAGAGAGCTAAGACTCGAAATTGTGCCTGAAGGGTACCTTGCATCCTTGGAGGTGCAACCCACACTAATGGATAGAATTCAAGAGGCCCAAAAGTTGGACAAAGAAATGGATGAAATCAAAAGTAAAGTTAGTGAAGGAAAGGCAAAAGGATTCCATGTAGATGAACAAGGAATCTTATGGTACGAAAAACGTATCTGTGTTCCACAGGATCCGGAACTTAAGAAGTTGATCTTACGAGAAGCTCACAATTCACCATATTCAATTCACCTGCAACACCAAGATGTATATGGATGTTAAGGGAAGATTTTGGTGGAATAATCTAAAGAAAGATATAGCAGAACATATTGCTCTATGACGTGTGTAGTCGTGTAAAGCGTAACATCAAAAACCGGCAGGACTATTGCAACCGCTACCAACACCTGATTGGAAATGGGATAAAATCGGTATGGATTTCATCACTGGACTGCCAAGAACTAGGTCTGGATACGATTCCATATGGGTTATCGTTGATCGCTTGACAAAAGTGGCCCATTTCATACCAGTGAAGACCACTTATACAAGTGCAAAACTAGCCAAGATTTACATGAATAGGATTGTATGTTTGCATGGGGTACCTAAAAGTATCGTGTCCGACAGAGGAACTCAATTCACTTCGCACTTTTGGCGGCAACTTCACGAGTCACTAGGAACTCGGTTAGAATTCAGCACTGCATTTCATCCTCAAACAGATGGACAGACAGAAAGGACCAATCAAATATTAGAGGACATGCTGAGAGCATGTGTGTTAGATTATGGATCCAGTTGGGATGAAAGTCTACCGTACGTAGAATTTTCTTACAATAACAGTTATCAGTCAAGCATAGAAATGGCTCCATTTGAATTCCTTTATGGAAGGAAGTGTACTACACCATTGCTATGGAATGGGGTAGGAGAAAGAAACTTGTTCGGACCAGACCTAATCAAAGAGGTCGAGGAGAAAGTCAAGATGGTAAGAGATAGGCTAAAGGTAGCTCAATCTCGGCAAAAGAGCTATGCTAATCCAAAGCGTAGAGAGGTTACCTATGAGGTTGGTGATAGAGCTTACCTCAGGGTATCACCACTTCGTGGTGTAAAGAGATTTGGAATCAAAGGAAAACTAGCACCACGCTATGTATGACCTTTCAAGATTTTGAGTCGCAAAGGAGAGGTGGCATATGAGATAGAATTACCAGAATCTCTGTCAGCAGTTCATAATGTATTCCATGTTAGTCAGCTAAAAAAATGTCACCCAGAGATGGAAGAAACTTTGCTGAAAGACACTATACCATTGGAGGAAGTTCAGCTAGATAATGATCTCACTTATGAAGAGAAACATATTAAGATTCTGGAGACTGCAGAAAGAATTACCCGTACCAAGACCATCAAATTCTACAAAGTGCAGTGGAACCATCACACTGAATCAGAAGCAACATGGGAGCGAGAGGATGAACTTCGGAGAGATCACCCTCACCTATTTGTTAGCCAACCCGAATCTCTAGGGCGAGATTCATCTTAAGGGGGTTAGATTTGTAACATCCCAAAATTTCATCTAAAATCATCATCACTGCACTCATATCATCATGGCATGTTTTTGCATTGCATTTAGAATGTCCTCCAATAAAATTTGGTGAAATTTTGGCCATGGATAAAAGTTGTGAATTGTTATGGAAATATTACCTATTAAGACCAAGTGAGTACTTGGATTAAAATGGTAGGCAAATATGTTTTATAATACCCTAAAAACCTAGTTTGAGTTTTTACAAATTTTCACAAATTGGTTTGAAGCAATTTGAATCATTAAATCAAAAGTTTTGGAGAAAAACTGAATCAGAAAAAGAAAAGGAGGGAAAATTTCAAACAGCTACAATTTGGCCCACTCATTATGAGCACGACCACTCGGACCACTCCTCTCCCCTTCGTCTTTTCTCACTCCCCGTCTCTACTCCTCTCACGACAACCTGGACCCACGCCACGTCACCCCCACCGTCGTCTTCAACCGCATCGTCAGCAACCCCCCTTCGCCGTTTGAATCGATTCGATTCCGCTGTTTCTGATTAATTTCCCGATGATTGCCCTACTAAATCCCTCTTCCTCCTCGTCATTTCCCCAGACACCACCCGGAGAGCCCCAGGCTCCCTAATTCGAGATCGAACGCCGCAGATCCGACGAACTCCGGCGATGATTCCGTGAGCCTGCATCACGCCTCCCCTTGGTCCCATCTATTTCCCCATCTCCTGGCGCACCTACTGACCGAGCCACACGATTTCTTTTGCCCCAGGTCGACGACACGGACAATTCCGGCGAACTCCCTCTGCCACCGCCGTCAGTCGCCTTCTCCGGCAAAGGTAGGGTTCCCGCCGCCCCTTTTTGGTCTTTACTAGGTCGTGCAGACGCTTGCGCACCTCGCTGACCTCTTTGCCGGTTGATTTGAGCCCCAGGTCATCATCTCCGTCGCTGACCCGAGAGTTCCGCCGGCAACCGCAACTCCGGCGAAGGATCCAGGCCAAGCCCGAGTACCCCCATGAGACCTCCATCGAGACCTCCACGACCTCCTGCACGTGTCCACGGTCTCCCAGCCCTCGTAGAGTCGCCAGAACCCCATCGGCCGACGCTCCGCCGCCGCGCGCCGTCGTTAGCACCGCCAGACTCCGGCGAGATGTTTAGCAACCGTTCGATCAGATCCTAGCGGTTAAGATTAGATCACTTAAACGAAGGGGTACGGCTGATCTGATCCGTCCAACGTCACTTAAATCTGACGGCTCGCATCAGTCGATCCGACCGAACCGGTATCAGCCAATAGGAAAACGCCACGTAGCCAGACTATTTCTGTTTAATTAGAAAATAGACAGATTTAGTATTAAAACTTAGAAATTCAATAGCTTTTGATCCACAAATCAGAAAAATGCAAATTTGGTGTCTATGGATTCAGAAAAATGAGACCTTTATTATGGAGGCCTTGTTTCACACTTTTGCCTCTGTAAATTTGGAATTATAGACAGAACCTTTTTGGGAGTATTTTGCTCATAAAAATTGTTCTATAAATTATTTTGGGTATTTCTTATGCATTTAGATGAGGTATTCTATCCTCTGTACTATAGACTTTGTAAATTATAGAATTATGTGCATATCATTGCATTTTGCATGCACTCATGTTTTTATAATGTTTTATTGATTGAATTATTATTGTTGTATTAATCTTGTGTAGATTGTGTGGATTGTGAAGTTTGTTGCTGTGAGGATTGTACTTATTCCCCTAGCTACCAAGGCAAGTGATATTTCATCTCATGTCCTATTTATTTTCACTATTGCACTAGTGATATTTTGGTAGATCTTGACATGATACAATTATCCCTATATTGCTATACTATGCTATGTTATATAGATTAAATCTTGGTAGTATCCACTAGTCAAAGGACTTTGTATGCTAGAATGCTTAGCTATGCTAGTAGAATTTGTGGGTGGAATATACACATAAGACATTATGGAAAGATATTATTTTGTTTAACTAAGAAAACAACTAATGTTAATGAAACACCTGGGTGGAATGGGCTTGCTTGGATTATGTTGAATGGTTACTCAGGGACCATGTCTATGGTCAGCTGGTGTATCACACTTGTGTACGGCCACCCAGGAACAAAGAGATTGGAGACGTTCTTGTCGTGAAGCTTCTAGTGCAGCCACATGGCATATGGGCTCTGCCTTGACCGACTAAGTTGCGAGAACTCAGCCAGACGGACAGAGGGTGGTAGTGATGATAGGATGGAACCCGTCCGTGGTGGTCTGAGGGATTGCTTCTGAAAAGTCTCGTCTCGATGCATGTCGAGTCTTGTGGGGAAAGTGCACCACCTCTCGAGATGGTAAAACTAAGTACTTAGCCGTGTCCCCGGTTATGGACAACTTCTGAGCCTCAAGACAGTGAAGTAGTTCAATAATCTCCTCATTCAAATTTCTCTAAGTTAAAACTTGTGGGTGAACATGGGTAGAGGTTCAGTGATGTCTATCATTGGTACCTTATAGCTTGAATGAAAACCTCTTCAAAAATTATAAGTTAAACCAGCCTTTAGCAAAACCAACCATAACCCCACTTAGCCATATATTCATGTAGTTGTTGGATTATACTAAGTATCTTTGGTATCACTTGCCAATACAATTCCAAATGTATTGACCCTTGTGGCTGTAACTTATTATGTTGTAGGATACTCTGATGATGAGTAGGGTTGCGGGTCTACACTCGACATGCTTGCCTGTGGCACATGAAGACTAAGGACTCTATTATTATATGTTATGTGAACTTGTGTCTTAGCCTTGGGCTAAGTGAGTTGTAAGAACTATTATACTCCTGGATGTGCAATGTAATAATGACCTTTGTTTCTGTGTACTTCATCTTAAACTGTGGGTGCTAGCATTTCGATCCAGGGACTAGCACTGCAATCACAGGGATCTTAACTTATCATGGTGAGATCTTACACTCATAAGAAGGCTTGTGTGCTTGCGATACAAAGCGTATGCAACTACATTATCTTTTCCCTTCTTATACTTGACAATGTATGGAAAAGACTCCATAAACTCAACCCACTTAGCGTGTCTCTTACTCAAGTTGGCTTGGCCTTTTAGATATTTCAACGAATCATGGTCGGAATGTATGATAAATTCTTTGGGCCATAGGTAGTGTTGCCAAACTTGAAGGACACAAACTAAGGCAAAAAGCTCTTTGTCATAAATTGGATAATTAAGGCGAGCACCATCAAGTTTCTCGCTATGGTAGGCTATAGGGCGTCCATTTTGCATCAGGACTCCTCCAATGTCAATACCACTAGCATCACACTCTATCTCAAAAGTTTTTGTGAAATCCGGTAACGCAAGGAGAGGTGCTTCGGTGAGCCTCTTTTTAAGTTCATCAAAAGCTTTTTGTTTTGCTTTGACCCACACGAAGGTGACATTATTTCTCGTCAACTCGTTGAGAGGACAAGCAATGGTGGAAAAGTCTTTCACAAAAAACCGATAGAAACCGGCCAACCCATGAAAACTTCGGATTTCACTCACATTTGTTGGGATGGGCCAATCTCGTTTGTCCTTTACCTTGGACACATCAACTTCAATGACCTTCGAAGAAACGACAAATCAGGGAAAAATCAACTTGTCTTTAGCAAAAGTGCACTTGGGAAGATTAGCATAAAGCTTTTCATGTCGAAGGATTTTTAAAACTTCCTTGACATGTGTAATATGGTCCTCAAGTGACTTGCTATAAAAAAGTATATCATCAAAATAGACAACAACACTTTTTCCAATGAGAGACACAAGATGTGATTCATAAGGTGCATGAAGGTGGATGGGGCATTAGATAAAACAAAGGGCATAACCAACCATTCATAGAGACCAAGTTTGGTCTTGAAGGCAGTTTTCCACTCACTACTTTCAGCCATCCGTATTTGATGGTAACCACTACGAAGATCAATTTTCGAAAAAATAGTGGCTCCACACAATTCATCAAGAATGTCATCGAGACATGGTATGGGATGTCGATAACGCATGGTGATAGCATTGATTGTACGGTAGTCCATGCATAACCGTAACGTATCATCCGTCTTTGGAACAAGAATCACGGGTACGGCACTTGGACTAGTACTTAGTTGGATCAAACCTTTGGAGACGAGTTGGTTGATTTGACGTTCAATCTCATTCGTCTCCTCCGGGTTCATGCGCTAGGCGGCACAATTAAGAAGTGGTGCACCGGGAATGAGTGAAATGCGATGTTTGATGCCGCGAAGAGGAGGTAGTCCATGCGGAAGATCTTCGGGGAACACATCCTTGAATTCGTGCAAAACAATCATCAAAGATGGAAGAACATTGGTTACTTCATTAGTTCCTTGCGCTAGTCCCTTGCAAAGGAGGACATAGTGCAAGATGGATGGGTTGTTCCTGTTATGGGGTAACCTCGTGGGTGGCCCGATCTTCACGGATCTCGTGGTCAAATCGATGGGAAAGCGAGGGGAAAGGGAGACGGTAGCGGAAGCGGATGCACACCTTGCGAAGAACACGATGAACACACGCAAAACTCACACGATACAAGGCCTATTGCTCTCGTCGGCGGCCACCGGTCCGATAGAATCCTCGCAAGGAAAGATCGGTCAATGTTCTCCCTCGATCCCACGCGGAGAGGGAAGAACACCTTGGAGAGGGTCTTGACATCTTGGCAAAGGGACACTAATGCCAAGGCCTTGTACAACGAGGGAGGTGCGATGCAAACTCCGATGAGGTGGTGACGATAGTCGATCCCCTTTGGTAGAAGGGGATGAGGCAAAACTAGAAATTCCACAAAGGGGGTTGTCTTTAGTCTATCATCTATGCCTAAGTGATACATGAGAGGGTGGGGGCTCTATTTATAGGCCAGCCACAAGTTCAGGGGTAGTTTGGGCATAAAACTAGGGTTTGGTGTGGAATAGAGGGGTACATGGGCCAAGGGCCTAGTTGTTGGCACACATGCCCATCACGTAGGCCGGACAGTCTGGGTCGAGTGGACCAGACAGTCTAGGGTGGCCGAACACTCCGGGTAGTGTCCGGGTAGAGTCCAATGTAGCATACTGATTTTCCATGCCAGGATGGGTCTGGGGTAGGCCGGACAATCCGGCGTAGTCGGGACGGACACTCCGGTTGCACCGGACATTCCGGCTGGCATCGGGCGGACTCTCCAGGCGATGACGTGGAGTCTCCGGGGAATGATGGCGGAGACTCCGGTTCTGGAGCTGGCTGCTCATGGTCCATCTTCTTGGTTGACTTGGGACGATCTTGGGGACTTGGCATTGTAGATGTAGTAGCGTCCGCAGGACGGGCTGCATCAGCCCCCCCCGTCAAAAAGAGTCGTCCTCGACTCTTCATGCTTATCACTAAGAAGATGATGTCGAGAGACCTTCTTGATCCTGGGGTTCACCATATAGTCGTCCTTGAGAAGGTTGATGTGGCAACTCTTCAATGTTCCTTCACCTTCCATGAAGCCTACAAAGCTCACACCAAAAGCGAAGCAACACTCAAAGAGTAGCCAATTCATGAAGATTATAGCATGTGTCCTCAAGTAGAAGTAAGTCACTGTATAATGTAGAGATAGCTCATTGATGGGTAGCCCTAGGTAACTCTTCGATTCGTCTTGTCAACTCTTTGTCCATAGAGGTTGACACGTATGAAATTGTACCTTCACACAACAAAGACCAAGCAACATATGTTTGTGTGTGATAGAGGAGCATGTCATTTGTGGCATGTCCATTCTTGTTCACAACACTATTAGCACAACTCAAGTATCGTAAACGAAATACATATGCAAGGTCAAAGTGCATGGAAGTCGACTGAACATCAACCAAATGTGGGAACTCAAAAACTCCATATAACATCTTAGTGTGGCACTCAACGCAATTAACTAAAATATTGATCAACATCTTTGATGCAAAGCTAGGAGAATTCGGCAAAAACTCATGAGGAAGAATATCCAAAGCAACATCAGTATGTGTGCAAACTAACCATTGGAAAGAACAATTGTTCAATATGTTGGATGCCATAGACATATCATCAAAAGCCAAAACCATGGGGGTATGAGTATCGCAAGAGGAAAAAAAACATGTTTGCAAACAAACCATATTAAAGAGAAAGTGGTCCTTATGTTTGTTGCAACAACAATACGAGAGACTTGGAAGCTCTCATGACAATACATGCTCAAAATGGCATTATGGTTGTACACAAAACATCGGCAAGAAAAATTGTTCAACATTTTTGTGGCAACACACAAAGCATCAATATCCAATAGCAACGAAACCTGATTGTCACAAGATGAAAGAATACCATTAACATGCTTGCAAGCAAACCATAGGAAAGAGAAATTTGTCAACATGAAAGATGCAAAGCATGCAAAAGGTATCAGAGCTGGGTTCGATCTTGAACTCACTTGGGGGATGCTCTCTAGAGCTCTTTTTGTCAACTCGTTCTCTGTGGGGCCCTCGGATTAATCCTCCGAGAATCCCTGTTATGCATACAACCATGATTCCATGATCAGTTAGTCGTGGCACATAACCGACAAGTATCATTACATCATCCGAGAATAGACCGAATTTACAAAACTTACATAAATGCCGTTATGGCTACATCAATAAACAACAGCGGATCTTCATCAAGTGTAGAGCCCGAGCCATGCCTTAACCTACAGGCAACTGACTGGGAGAACGTCCTAGCTTGCATAGCCGCCACCACCACCTTCTTCTTGGAATATGACCAAGTTAATAGCCAGGGACAATGCCAGTGAAGACTTTATCATTCAGGAGGAAACCGCGCGATTTCTGAGGCATGCCTCTCTGAGCCCATCCCACCGGCACTCGCCGGCGCCACTCCGGCGCTGTCACACACATATCCATGGGCTCTCATTCACTGGATTCATCTGGTGGTGGCTGGAAAATCACCTATTCTGGAAGCTCTACAGATGGTAAGTTCCTTGTTGGATCTCTTATTCTCTCGGATAATCGCTGGCTGGTCATTCTCAATGCCAATGGTTCACCACTGGAAGGTAGAAGTTTGGAAAATGGGGAGGTTCTCTCGATTGGTTCTGTGGTGAGGTTCCCCTCTCATCTTGCTAGGATCAATGATATTTTGCCACCATCTTCTGTTTTTCTTGGGACTTCTCATGTTCAAGTGTGCAAGGGTGATGATTTGAAACTTATGTGGCACATTACTAGCTCTACCTTGCCTTCTGATGTTTTGGATAATGCTCCTGGTTTTCTGGTCCTGTATACTCTTGCTAAGCGGATTGTGTTACTAAATTGTGACAAGGTGGTTATTGATGCTAGATTCCTTCTTCAAGATGAGAATGTATCATCTGGTGTTATCTTGGATCTTATTGTCAAAAGGGTGGTGGTGGGTGATCAAATCTTTGATGGGCCCATTTCATCAACCAAACACAAATACATTTCTGTGGATTTCTCTAAAGGGAGGAGGTTTGAGGATAATATGTTCAAAAAATTTGGTCACCACATTAATTTCTCAGGTGGATTTCGCAGAAGACCTTTCTTCCTTGTTGGTTCATTTGGCCATGAAAATTTTAAGATTGATATTCATACAATTGGCATTGTTCTTCAAAGTTGTTTTGGGGGTCATGCATCAAAATATCAAGTCAAAATCCTCCAACACAGAACCTTTAGATTCTCGGTGGCATCAAGAGCTGTGGGTTTTGAAATATATAATTCTGGTTCTTTCTCTAATGAATCATTCATACTGAAGATAAAACTTTGGGGCGATGGGGGCCCAAATTGGAAATTCGAAGAGAAGGAATATTACAAAGAATTGGAGAAGGATTGGACAACTGTTTCATACAAAAAGAAAAAATCCTCTGTTTTTGATCGTATTGGTTTTTCGACGTCACAGGTACCATGCAATAACGGTCAAAATGATGATGACATTACTCATGTAGTACCGGGTGCATCATTTGCGGAAATTGTGATTAATGGCAAAGATATTAAAGCGGAGAAAACTGTAGTCAACAAATCTCCTACAATTAATCTGCATGGTCTTTTACCATATTTGAAATTTCCCACTTTCCCTTCTTGTACTTGGCCTGACAAATCTTACCTGCATTGGTTCAAGGCCATGTCACACTGCAAGTGTCGCGGCCCAGGGTGTACGTCTGTCTTAAGGATTTTGTTCTTGCCCAAAAAATTAATTCGGCTGGAACCCCTGTCTCCTCAACTCCCTCGCCTGGAGAAACCCCAACTGCCTTGCTCTACTCGTCACCGGCGACAACCACCGACGCAATGGCCAATATTCCACTTGACCCTCAGCCATTTCTTCCCCATGGTTCCGAGATTATGCAGGTGGCTGGCAGGAATCAAGTCAAAAGGGTGGTGGTTCCTCGCCGACCAAGAACTCATGAACAGTATGCCATTGCGCACATCCATCCCCTTCCCCCTGGTCCTGTCCCATTTGGTAATATCAGAGATGTGTTGCAAGATTTCTTTATCAATGATGCACATGTCGAATTCATGATATTCAAGATTGCCCATTTTGTTCTGCATATGTTCAATTTGCAAATGTCAGTGACCGTGACCGGTTAATTGCTGCGGGTCATATTCCCTTCCAAGATGTTGCTATTTCTTTTGATAGGCATAATTAAGGAATTAACTGGCGTAGGACTAAGTTTAACAATGAATGTTGGGTTATGCTTCTGGGTCTCCACTTGATCACTGGAATCATGATGACCTGAATGTTGTATTCTCTGATATTGGTAAAGTTCTGCTCTAGGAAAGGGACCCTGAGCACAAGGGCAGGATCATTGCAAAGCTCAGAGTCACTGACCTCCTAGATGTTCCTGAAAGTGTTAGATTCACCATTGGGGACCTGGTGGAAACTGAATCATGGACCTTTTCTGTAGAAATATTAAACAGCAATCTCCTGGGGGGGCCACCTGATGAGGACCCACTACCTTATGAAGGTGCTGACCCACACCCTCTACCTGTGGTGGGACCCATATTTGGGCCCCCTTCTCCACCTCCTCCACCACAACCTGAGGGGGACATTGGTGGATGGGACCAATGGATTGACCCTGCCCCTCAGAATAATGCTGGCTGGGGCAACTGGAATGCAGTACAAGGACCTGTATTTGCTGAAGGTGTTGACATGTCCATTGATAACCAGGATTTGCCACCTCAGGAGGCTGACAGTGCTGTTACTGGATCTATACCTGGTGCAAATGTTTCATCTGCCAGTGACAAGGTATCTGTCCATGGTGCAGAGGATATTGAGGTGGAGCAAAATATTGCTAATGCTGATCAGGAGATGGGAATGGGAGAAGGACTGCTTAACATTCTGCAGAATTACCAAGATGAGGAGGAGGACACCAACCATGCTGATGAGGATAACATGCAAGATGACTAGATGATGGAGGACACTAATCTCCTCTCTCCAAATGAGGCACACCTCCAAGTTGGAATGGCCATTATTCCTTTTGTCAACTCATCTGAGATGCTCTCTGCTAGGAATTCTTTCTCAAAGCAAGGTCTGGAGCTATGGGACAGATTCTTTGCTCCACACATGAACCCCTCACCTGATAAAGGCAAACTGCAATGTGACATTCCTGTAAGTTGGTTTAATTTTATCACTCTAATGCTCATCACACCTGAGAAATTCAGTTGGACTAGACATTTTCTCACATCACCCCTATGGGAGATAATTAAAGAGCCAATTACTGAAGAAACTACTTTCACCTTCATTATACCTGATGAATGTGTTGGACAGATTCCACCCCATTGCCTGAATGATTCCCCATCAAACATGATGGTACCAAATGCTCCAACTAAGAGGAGGAGGGGCAAGGAACCACTGGTGGAATCTGAGGTGAGAAGGAGCCCAAGAATTGTGGAACTTAATGGGGGCTTTAAAAGCCATTTAAATTGCTCTGATCATAATTGTCTCTCTTGTAATGCTGCTCCACCCTGTCTCATTAATAAGGTTGTTATGAATCTTCCTGAATCATTTTGCAAGGTTAAAGAGGGGGAACTGGAGAAAAGATTGCTGAAGAAGGGCAGGATCAATGATTTGATCATCAAGCCACCTGGAAAGACTGGACCTAAGAAGAATAGTCCTGAACCATATCTTACAAGCAAGAAGAAGGGAGGTGCTGCTGAATCTTGTGGACAACAGTCTAAGAAGAAAGCACCTAAATAATGTGGTTAATGTTTACAAAAACTTTTCCTTTTGTGATTGGACCAGTTACCTTTCATATCTGGTATGAGTTGTTGCAGACCTATTTGATGTTAGACATGCTTATGAATTCAGTAACCTATGATATGTTCAGTCTTATTTGTGTGACTACAAAATTTGAGTCACCCCAAGGATCACCCAATTGGTTTATAAATGAGTAACAACAGAAACTGGAAGATTCTGAACTGGAACCTCAGAGGAATTAACTCTGAGAGAAAATGGTTAGCACTAAAGAGCAAGATCATGGAATCTGAATGTGACATTATCTGTCTCCAAGAAACCAAGAGAGAGAACTTTGATATCAATTATTTAAAAAAATTCTGTCCAAACAAGTTTGACAGTTTTGATTTCTTACCATCAATTGGTGCTTCTGGAGGAATTATTACCATCTGGAATAGTATTTTATTCAATGGTACCAGGGCTTTCCAAAATGATTTCTCAACTTCTGTTACCTTCACCTCACAATTATCAAATGATACCTGGACTCTCACTAATATCTATGGTCCTTGTCAAAATGATAGAAAGATGGATTTCTTAGACTGGTTTTCAAACATCACTATGCCTGATAGTATGGATTGGCTAGTGTTAGGAGATTTTAACCTTATCAGAAGTCTCACTGATAGAAATAAAAGTGGGGGAGATATTAATGAAACTATGCTCTTCAATGATGCTATCTGCAACCTGGGCCTTATTGAGTTGCCACTAAAGGGTAGAAAATTCACCTGGAGTAACATGCAAAAAGATCCTCTCCTGGAAAGACTAGACTGGTTCTTTACATCTAGTTCTTGGACAACCAAATACCCATACACTATGGTTACCCCACTATCCAAACCTACTTCTGATCATCTCCCCTGTGTCATATCCATTGGAACTAACATCCCCAAGGCACAAATCTTTAGATTTAAAACTACTGGCTTCATCATTCTGATTTCAAGATGATTGTACAAAATGCTTGGAATATTCCTGTGAATTATCAGGACATGGCAAAAAGTATTTGTGCTAAGTTAAAAAATGTGAGGAGAAGTATCAAGATTTGGGCAAAAAAGTTACCTTGCTTAAAGGATCAAATTGCTAAGGTGAATCACACCATTGATCTCCTGGACCTACCTGAAGAATCTAGAACATTAACCATCAATGAATGGCACCTCAGAGATATCCTGAAGTCCCATATTATCTCTCTTCTTCAGAACCAAAACACCTATTGGAAACAAAGAGGGAAAATTAAATGGGTAAAACTTGGAGATGAAAACACTAAGTTTTTCCATTCCAAAGCTACCATCAGTTATAGACATAACTATATATCAATGATCAAGAATGAATCTGGACAGGAATTTACAAATCACTATGACAAGGCTGATATCATTTGGAATGACTTCAGGGCAAGAATCGGCACATCAGTCAAAACTAAGATGCACTATAATCTTGCAGAATTCTATGGAAATGGAATGACTGATGAGATGATGGATTCACTTGAAAAACCTTTCCTTGACAAGGAAATTGAGGAGGTTATCACTGAACTACCAAATGACAAGTCAACTGGACCTGATGGTTTTAATAATGAATTTATCAAAAGTTGCTGGTCTATCATTGGATATGATATCAAATTACTGATTCATGATTTCTTCAATGAGAAAGTGTCCCTTGAAAGCATCAACTCTTCTTACATTACACTCATACCCAAAGTCACTTGCCCAACTACATCAGCAGATTTCAGACCAATCTCTCTATTGAACTGTATATTCAAAATTATTACCAAACTTCTTGCAAATAGACTGCAATCTATCATTCTGAAATTGGTACATAAAAACCAATATGGTTTTCTCAACAACAGATCTATTCAAGATTGCATTGGTTGGGCATTTGAATACTTATTCCAATGCCACAAGTCAAAGGAGGAAATTTTAATTCTCAAACTTGATTTTGAGAAGGCATTTGATACAGTTGATCACTCTGCCATCATTAATATCCTTAATGGTGGATTAGGTGGATTGAAATGATCTTTGAATCTGGAACTTCTGAAATTCTTCTTAATGGTGTACCTGGTAAAAAGTTCTACTGCAGAAGAGGTGTTAGACAAGGAGACCCACTTTCACCATTACTTTTTGTCCTTACTGCTGACCTCCTACAATCTGTCCTAAACAAGGCCATGCATAGAAATCTTCTAACTCCACCTATTGTGGGACCTCCCAACAGTGACTTTCCAGTTATTCAATATGCTGATGACACTTTGGTGATACTTAAAGCTGATGCATCTCAATTATTATGCTTGAAAGCACTTCTTCAAACATTTGCAGTTTCCACTGGACTCAAAGTCAATTACCTGAAATTTGGCATGATGCCAATAAACATTTGTAATGATAGACTTATGCATTTTGCAATGACAATCAACTGTCAAACTGGATGCCTCCCTTTTACCTACCTTGGGATTCCATTAAGCATTACAAAGCCATCTATGGAGCATTTTCTCCCCATTGTTCAGAGAGTGGAAAGAAGATTATGTGGAATTGCTGACTTCTTGAATTATGGAGGCAAACTGCAGCTGGTCAAATCTGTTCTCACCTCACTTCCTCTATTTTATATGAGCTGTTTGGAGGTACCAATAGCCATCAAGGATCAAATTATTAAATATATGAGATATTGTCTATGGAGAGAGTAGACTGATGATTTACAAGCAAAAGGACAAGCCCTTGTCTCATGGGACAAATCTGCCGTCCTAAAAACCAAGGGGGTTAGGAGTACTGAACCTACAGATTCAAAATAATGCCCTCCTTCTGAAAAATTTGGACAAATTCTACAACCACCAAGACATACCATGGGTTCATCTCATATGGGAGACTTATTACAAAAATGGAAAATTACCTGGAAGGATCATTCTGGTGGAAGTCACATATCAAATTAATTGATAACTATAAAGGCATGGCTAAATGCAATCTGAAATCAGGCAAATCTGCTTACTTCTGGACCGACCTTTGGCAAGAGGAGTGCTTGATGAATAAATTCCCTCACCTTCTATCCTATGCTAAGTCTACAATCATCAATGTTCATGATTTCCTCCATGCCAAATTCCTCGAAGATAACTTCCACCTACCTCTCTCTCATCAGGCTTTCTCTGAGTTTTTAGTACTGGAAGAAAGATGCCAGGAATTCAGGCACGACACTCAGGAAGACACCCATGATAATTGGAACTATATTTGGGGATCAGATAAATTTGAAGTTAAAAAGGCATACTCAGCCATGATTGGACACTCACCATCACCACCTCACTTTACCTGGGTCTGGGCAACCTCCTGTCAAAATAAACACAAGTTCTTTTTCTGGCTTTTGTTACTAGACAGATTGAATACAAGAAACCTTCTAATGAGAAAGAATTTCAGCCTTCCTGATTACAATTGTGTTACATCAAACTGCATCACAGAAGAATCAGCAAATCATCTTTTCTAGGACTGTCCATTTGCAAAAAAATGTTGGGACCATATTTCGAATGTAATCGCAAATCTAATAGGATTAGAAGCTATTTCAAACATCAAATAAAAGTTACATCTACCATTTGCAATGGAAATCATTATCATGATAGCCTGGGGTATCTGGATTTGCAGAAATGAGAAGATTTTTAATGACAAAAGACCTACTTTTGATAGATGGAAAGCAATTTTCTACCAGGAAATGAGATGGATACAATTCAGAATCAAAGGAAAATACAAGGAGAAATTCAAAGCCTGGATCAGTCAGCAATTAGATCAGGGATAGAATAGATTGTTTCAAATTAGATGTAACAGTTTATGATCTACCTTGGATCATTTTCTCATTGTAACATACACATATATAATAAAAAAATTGCAGCGGGGATTTTCTCTACTGTTTCACCTCAAAAAAAATGCCAGTGAGTACTGTGAATGTACTCGCAAACCACCTTTAACTAACAATAATAACAAGAGGATATGCATTATGGTTGTGGTAGTAGGAGGGCTCCAAGAGGGGTTCTTTTCTCAAATAGTTTCTATTGTAGATATAGCATCTACATATCCTTATTGAAAACTTTTTTAAACATTTTTGGAAACTATTTTGAAAATTTTTGGAAAAACAGTAGGACTGGGTCACCCATTTGTTCCCGTTTTCAGGTCGTCCCACGACCAAACTCCTTCCATACCTCTCTGACCATCCAATGGTCAAAGCAGGTATCCTTTCTGACCAACCCATGGTCAAAACATTTTTAAAGTCATTGCTTTTCAGAAATCCTTTTTGAAAACAAAACCAGCACCGCTCTATAGAAGTTTGTCCAACCCGTCCTTAACCGTGGACACGGCTATTCGAATAAATTTACACTCTGTAGAGGTTGTACACTTTACCCACACCATCCGGGTACACTACCCTGATCTTCACCGATCGTGGGTCGAGTAACCGATCAAGACTCTCCGGATGCCCACTCCAATATAAGTGCCTACCCTCTGAGTGTTAATCCCCTCAACACCGGGACATGGGGAGAGGACCTACCGGAGCGCTTTCTCCACCTCCCAGGTGAGCGCTTTCAATGAGGGGCTCAAAGTAACGCGTGGAGGCCTGCCGACCCTTCATTCCATTATCTAGGTCGATGTCCCACATGGACCCTTTTACGTGAGAAGGCCCACCCTCCATGGATCCCTGATCCCCTGTAGTAGTTGCGAGGCAGCTTATACCAGAACAGACAAACATCAAATCCAGCCCTGTCCCATACCAGAGTAGTATGGTTGCACAGGGTTAAGTTGTTATAGCTATACTGCAAAGAACCAGGTGCATTTTTGTAAACCTTTTTCCTCCGGTTTTCCTCCATCATTTTGTAAAACAAAACCTTTTCTCTTTCTCAACAACTCTTGGGAGGTCCCACTCACCAAGGTTTTATCATAAAACATTTTGTAAAACTTTTTCTGGGGTCTTCCCATCCTCTAGCTTTTGCTTCGGCTAAATCAGGGTCTCCAAAGGGGTATGGTGTAATACACCATCTATTCCACTACGGGCAAATAAGTATCATCAAGAGGGTTGTACTTAGTAGTACCATTGAGTAAGGGTTTGGAGGAGCCAAACCACTACCATATATATATATATATATACTTCAATATATAGCAAAACAATGCAGTTTTAAATAAGAAGTGGATAAAACATGCATAAGTAAAACAGTAGGACAAGGCGTATGAGCAAGAAGGTGGCTTGCCTGGTGATTAGCAATATGGCATGAATGTCCCTGGACTTCTTCTTAGAAAACCATAATAACCAATAGAAACCATCTCCTTCTGCTCTCCGATATAATCGCAACTATCGTCGATAGGGAACACATGCAAACAAACAAGAGGGCACAATCAATACAAGGCATACAATCACCACTACCATTCAGCAAGCAAACAATTGAATAAACGCCAATTAAGGTTCTATAGTTTTAGAGAGGATTGGATTTAGGAGGCTGAGATGGTCTTGGAGAAGGGAATGAAAATTCCTTAGGATTTATAGTCTAGAAACTACCTAAGAGATGGATTTTTGGATCAAGACAAATTCTGTATGATACCATTCTAAAAACATGATACCAATAGATGGGATTTGATAAAATGGAGCCAACAAAAGTGGTTTCACTATTTTATCACCTTTCTTGAAATACTTAGGAATATTCTAGTGCTAAAGGCTCTAGTTTTAGGAAATAATTCACCGGAAATGTTCTGGAGCTTCAAATATAATTTCCTTGGATGATTAGGTAGGGATTGATGTACTTGTTCACTGAGAATTGGAATCATATCAAGATAATTACCAGAATGCCCTCAGGAAATTCCCAAAGGCAGTTTTGTAGACAACTTGTCTTTTTCACCAGATTAAATCTACAGAAGATTTTGATTTTATTCCAAGGGAACATGGTAGGAATTTACAATACCTTTCTGTAGGAATTGGAATCAAACCATTTGAGGTTTCAGAGTTACTGTGGTCAAATTATTGGTGAATTAACCATGCACAGAACAGATTAATTCACAATAATTCTACTGAGGCTTAGAAAATTATGGGCTCCTGGGTTTTGATAAATACTGATGGTCCACTACTCTGGAAGTTGGAATCAGGTCAATACCCACTTTGGTTTGACCTGGAGAATTTCTTAAAGACAAAAATAGGCTGTTTTTATTATTTTTCCTGAGGTCAAACTATAATTCAACTTGGCATGAGACGAATCCCCACATATGGGTATTTCAGATACCTATTAGAGGCAGTTGGTTTTACTCCCATTGGAGTCGTAAAACTCACATAAGGATTTTATTAGTAGAAATTATACATGTGAGGGAGTGATTTATTATAATTAAATTAAAACTTATTTTGGTCCACTTGTTGTATTGTATGATGGGTAAAACAGGTATTCATCTAAGAAAATTTAGATCTGGGAATTTTAGACAGTTTTCCATTTTTGAAACGATTTTAACTAATAGCCGGATTAAAGGGGCTCTAGAAAAAGATTAAAAAGGAGAGGAGGGCAGAGTGGTACTGGGCCTTACTGGGGCAATATCAGCCCAGATCCACGGTGATGCAGGCGTGCGGGATCCGTTCGAACCTGCTCAGCGGGTCCCGCCAGTCAGTGGAGGAGAGGCGACGAAGGGGTATCGGGCAACTCCGGTCGTTCGATCAAGTGGCGATCGACGGCCGGGCTTCGTCTTCCCCAGCGAACAGATAGCGGCGGCGGAACCCTAACAGCGGCAGAGGCTCATCGGGGAGAGCTCACCGGGGGACACCGGTGGCCAGGAAGGGTCGGAGGTGGTGCGGTTAACGACGACGACTCCGGGGAGGGGCGCCATGGACGGGTTCTATGTCGGGACAGATCTCACGTGAAGACGACTGGGTGCGGCCTCGTCGGAGATCCATGGCGATGCAGAGGTTGCACATGAGAGCTCGTCGGCGGTCGGGGTACGGCGGAGGAAGTGCGGTAAGCAGCGACGACCTCGGGGAGGGGCCTTAGGGCGGGTGCTAACAGCTGAAGCTGACCCGCGCGTCCACGCCCGAGAGAGGCTCGTCGGAGCTCACCGGAGCGGAAACCACGGTGACTGCATAACCAAACGAGGAGCACCGTCAGAACCAGAAAGAGGAGGGGAGCCCAGAAGCATGGCATGCAGAGGGAGTGAAGCAGGGATGAAAGCACCATGGGCAGATCTTGTAGAAGGCCGAGAGGGCTTCTCCTTCCTTTCCTATGTGAGGCAGAGCAGGGGAGAGGATGGGGAGGCTCTAGGGTGGTGAGGTAGAGGGGTAGGGGTCAAATGAGGCCAAGGGGGAGAGTTGCAGGGGCCGCAAGCCATATATACCGAGAGAGGGAGGTTCTTGATGGACTTGGTCCATGGAGCATGTGGGGGGGTGAAACCAGGGGAGGTTGCTATGGGCGTGAGAGTGGTACTCTGGTCGAGCTAGAGCAGAGAGGGGGAGTGGGATGGCTGCTGCAAGAAGTAAAGAAGAGGCTATGACCAATGGGTGCATCTCTCCTTCCTCCAAGCACTAAAGGACAAAGGGAAGGGGTGCTACAGTGCCATGCTACAGTGCATACGACCAGAAGAGTGTGAGTTGTGCTGGGGAAGCTTACTTGACCAGGCTAGTGAGGTTTTGGGGGTTTTTGATTTGAGGAAATTGTCTCCTTGGCAATTTTGACCAAGTAGATGACTATGAAGAAAGTCTCAAAATTTACATTTGGCAAGATGGGGAAATTATACTAGTGGGTAGATGGGGTCAAGGCTTAACTCTAGGAATTATTTGTGATTTTTCTAAAGATCTAAAGTCCACTTAAATCTATTTATTCAAAAACTACAGAAATCAAGTATTGGAGCTCAATTGACATTTTTACATTGGACTTTGTTGGATTTTGATGTGAGATGGTCCTAGATACCATATCACACCTTGAGAAATTTTATTTGGATTTATTGAGGTGGGAAAGTATTTTTAAAGAATTATTTCTTGTTTAAGCCATTTAAGAAAATGGGCAAAAAGAAATAATAAAGTTCTTCAAAAATATTTATTTTTGAAGTTGGAAGATAGGGTATGCTATATAGGACTCAATTGAGCCAAAAGTTTAGGAAGTGTTTTGGCAAAAACCAAACTTTCCTTTATGAGAGGAGTTTTTGGAGAATTTGACCATTAAAGAGATTAAATAGATTTGGAGCCAAAATAATTATGGATAATTATTGATAAATCTTGATGATCAAGGTAGATGATGTAGGCAAGGTGTACCAAGCATTTGCAACCTTGAGATTGGAGAATCCAAGTTGATTTTGGTGGAATACCCTAGATTAAGGATCTAGGGTGATGTTAATTTCATACCATCAAAACATGGTTGTATCTTGGAGTTTAGATCTCCCCTTGGGGCATGGGGTAGATGGATGGATAGGCCAGGTGATGTACATCAGCATGGTACAGAGGTTTGATCTTTATCCTGCTTGAGCTCACTAAGACAAGCTTTCAAACTTTGAATAAACTAAGCCTGCCAAAGCAGATTATCAACTAGCCATCAAAACCTTGTGGGTTTAAATAGCTCAATGATCCAATTGGGACAAGTTAAGTAGGTAATGATAGAACTATATGAGTAGAACACAACCATGCAAAGATTTGGTCCATAGAAGATTGGATGGTGGTGTGAGCTTCTATCAAAGTAGGCATGTTGACTAGATTTGCAGGAAAAGTTATTTTCTTGCCTGCAAAACCATCAAGAATAAGTGGGTAGGAGGAGGGTCTAACCAAGGGCAAGAGTTGTCCTTGGCAGTCCTTAGGATGGTTAATAATATGGTTCAAGTGCATTACCAAAAATGCACAAGGGTTGAGAAAGGGAGGCATCCAAAAAGGTGATGTTGGAAACAAATTTCCAGACGGCCAATTTTGGCAGAATTAGGGTTTTTGACTAGAATGTTGGTGGAGATGATTTTTGATGGGTTGCCAAGTACCCAAGCATCATTAAGTGGATGATATTGAAGAGTGTATTGAGTAGAAGGGATCCATGCTTGATATGGGTCGTCAATGACTTGGGAGCTTCTAGAATGGATCACTCTAGAATTGATCTGGTTAAGGGTTTTAGATGATCACCTAGGAGTTAGGGATTAGATCCAGATTGGTACTCTGGCTTAGGGTGTGATGATTTGGAGACATCTTGATCCTAGTGATGAGCTCCTAGATTAGCTCATACTATCTCCTAAGCAGACAATTCAAGCAGAAGACCAGGGCAATTCATCAGGCAGCAGATCAAGGCAAGTCATCTTATAGACAAAACAACTACTACTAGGGTTACCATCAAGCTTAGCTTGAGGTAAGGATGGGTATTTTTAATAGGTTGGATTTTGAATAAGATCAGAGTCTTTGGTATCTCTACCAAGAGTAGAGTTCAAAAGCTTCATAAAAAGGTTTTGTTAAAATCTTGAGATAAGAACAGTAGAAGGTTCTATCTTGAAAACATAAGTAGAGTATCTTATATATCTCTCCATAGTTTTGTCAATAGAAGATACTAAAATAGCTTTGGTTACATAAGCATCTTGGCTCAAGTTTTGAAATGCCAGAATATATGGGAAAAAGTTAAATGAGCCAGGATAGTTTTGGTAAATAGCTTTTGTCAACTGATGTTGATGTAAGGAGTATATCATCTAATACACATTCATATGCATGAACATATCCAAACAACAAGCAAACACTTCAGGACTCAACAAGAAAAAGTTTTTGTTCCCCTTGATTTTTGCATTTTGAATAACTAATCAGGGTTGCCGAAATTGGGATGTTACATGCTCAACCGAGTTTGATATTCTTATGCGGGTACCTACACAATTCATACACAAAAGGAAGAATGTGTGTGCATGGTAGAGAAATACATCATCCATCATGACATATCTCTTCTTGTGCACATCACCATTAGTGTCAATCAAGTGTAACATAGGTGCATGGTGAGTATGCAAGTGGGGAACATGCTTATCATGGCATTTACCAAAATCTCCAAAATTTGAGAAAGCTATGGGGGCCATGTCAATATAAACCATATTAGAATTATTGTTGCAAGCAAAACAAGTGAAAGAGCAATTATTCAAATTATTGCAAGCAACGGGAGAGATTGTAAAACATTCATGACAAAGCATGGTTCGAGGGGTACCATTGGTAACATCATTGCAAGAAAAAAATTGGAAAGAGCAATTGTTCAACAAAGTGCAAGCAATGATATCATCAACGTAATGTTTAGAGCATATCATGTTTATGGCAATGTCATGGCAATAAAGGGAATCCACATGGTCATCATGATGCATAGCAAGATTAACAGATGGAAATAAGAGTGGAACATATGTCATGTCACAAGTATCATCCATAGCATTCAAATCATCACAAATCATCATGTCCACTAGTGGGATCATGGCTTCATCAACACCCGTATTCTTACCTTGTCCATACCTCTCATATGATGTGGGTGTTGTGGTAGTATTGGCATCCATGTGGGCGACTTCTTCATCATCTATGGGGATGGCATCATCTTCATCCACCATGTTCATCTTCTCGGTTGGAGGCATCATCATCTCCAAGCTTGGCACTTCATGATCCATGGAACCTAGCACAACATGAGGAAACACACTAGAGGTAGAGGGTAAGTCGTTAGAAATCAAAGTGGTCTCACATGACCTATCAACTACCACTCTCAACTCACTCGGTGTATCACTCATGCCCTCCAAGTGTAAGCACTCAATCTCACATATGATGGATTCGCTCATCTCACTCTTGCTTTTACTCAAGTGCGTTAAGTGGCTCTCGTACTCACATGGTATTGGTACCACATCATCACTCAAGCATGTAGGGGTAGGCTCGGTTCTCTCAACTCCATGCACCTCCTTTGGTGAAGGGAAAATCCCATGCTCACCATTCTTGACCTTGTCGTCGCCATCTTGCACATTTTCTTGTGTAGTCCTCGTGACGTACTCGTCCAACTTGGCGAAGTAGAGGTCTTTGTCTTCCTCATCCATGAAGTTCCATGCGTCATATAGGACATCAAGTTTGGGCGTTGAAGCTTGATGGCATGGAGGAGAGCTTTCTCTTGGTGCCATTATGGTGGTGGCACGATTAGTTGAAGGTGCCTTATGATGGTGTTGACGGAGGTCATTGGCGTGCCTTGTCAAAGGTTGATGTAGATGGCGCACTTGATCATCCACATGACGCTTACGACGATTCTTCTTGTCCTTGGTACTCTTCTTGGTGAGGCGTTGTAATGAGCGAAAAGCATCATTAGTCTTGGCCATCATGCTCATGGTTTTGGCGAAGTCATTGTCCATGTCGCGCTTGAAGTTGTCCATTGGATGGTGGACCTTGGTGCTCTCGAGGTGGAGGCTCCCTCTTGGTCGATGCGACTTGAGGAGCTTGTCATTGCCGTTCGTGAAGTCGTCCATGATTGGGGAGTTATTGTTGTTGTAGAACTCCATATCACCCAAGCATGTGGAGCCATTGTCGGTGTAGTGCTCCATCATGTCATCCATGCTTGTGGAGGCATATGCATGGTGGCTCATCGTGGATTCTTCATAGAAATCATCCTTGGTTCCGGAGTCCCTTGACATGTTTCACAAGACCAAGTGGTGTATATGGAAGTGGTAGGGGGTTAGGAATGCAACATCAAACCTTACTTTACCTTGGAAGATAGTATCGTGCAAGTGGCAACACTTGAGAGCAATCAAAACCAAGCAAAGTGAAGTTCACGCGGAACACCAAAACCAACTAACCACTAAAAACACACACACAAAGCTTATGGTGTATGGGTATGGAAGGTGGCGTGTCCAAGAACAATCCGAAGTCAAGATGTTGTAATGGCAAGTAAAGAACCACGGTGATCACGAAGCAAAACAAGTCAATCCACAAGAAGGAAATATGTACAAGGAAACACACACGATGGGTTAAATGGGACTTGTGCGACAGAGAAAATGATCTAAGAACCAAATGATGACCTAGCAAAGACTATAATCTCTTGTCGCACAAGTGCAAGGAGAGACGTTAGTTCGATTGCAATAAATTGGTGGGCTACAAGATATGCATAATAAGTACCACCTATTTGATGTTCATCGAGCTTGCGCTTCCTATTCCATGAAGCACTTGTTTGTTTGTTTCTTTTTCTTCTTTTTATTTTTCTATTTTTTTTCTTTTTCACTTGCCTCTTCATTGTGCCAACAACTATACAAGATAACAATATGAGATAGGGCGCTCACAACTTTTGCTTGGAATTCTACAAGGTATCAAATGTGCATAGCCCAAGCAATCATAGGAGGAACTAGTCTCAGTAGGTGTTTGTTGAATGCAAAGATAGTGTAGCTCACAAAGGAATGCAAGTGGGGAGAAGTCGCGGAATTTTTATACCTTTCTTCGCCAATCTTCACCTTTTATTGGTGGATTCCACCTTGATCACGGAATTTGGATGGAGTAGATAGCATGAACTACAGAGATTATGATGTAGAGCTCTTTCTCCTCTTCAAAACAAGCTAAAGAACACCAAAATCTGAGTTCGTATGCAAAACTTATACTCAAAACCATGAAGCAGATTTTTCTGTCAGCAGGGGCAGACATTCCGGGGCACGCAGGCCAGACAGTCCAGCCAGGGCGGATATTCCGGTCTGTTTACGCCGGAAACTCCGGTGGGGCGGATATTCCGGTCCGCTTTAGCCGGACAGTCTGGTCCGGTCGAACCAGAACTTCCAGAACACGAACATGACAAGTTTTGGCAGAAAAACTTGAACCAAAACCTTAAATTGATGGGGGAAATCAAGGAATTAGGCTATGGAAACAGAGGGGAAGGTAGATCAACAAGTTTAGCAAGTAATCCACGGATCAAAACCTACCAAAACACACTCAAATCACAGATTGATGAGGAATCCGTGGCAACCAAAAGCTGCTGATACCAGATGTTATGGGGTAACCCCGTGGGTGGCCCGATCTTCACAGATCTCGTGGTCAAATCGATAGGAAAGCGAGGGGAAAGGGAGACGGTAGCGGAAGAGGATGCACACCTCGCGAAGAACATGATGAACACATGCAAAACTCACATGATACAAGGCCGATTGCTCTCGCCAGTGGCCACCGGTCTGATAGAATCCTCGCAAGGAAAGATCGGTCAACGTTCTCCCTCGATCACACGCGGAGAGGGAAGAACACCTTGGAGAGGGTCTTGACATCTTGGCAAAGGGACACCGATGCCAAGGGCTTGTACAATGAGGGAGGCGCGATGCAAACTCCAACGAGGTGGTCACGATAGTTGGTCCCCTTTGGTAGAAGGGGATGAGGCAAAACTAGGGATTCCACAAAGGGGTTGTCTTTAGTCTATCATCTATGTGTAAGGGATACATGAGGGAGTGGGGGCTCTATTTATAGGCTAGCCACAGGTTTAGGGGTAGTTTGGGCATAAAACTAGGGTTTGGTGCGGAATAGAGGGGTACATGGGTCAAAGGCCCAATTGTTGGATCGCAGGCCCATCACTTAGGTCGGATAGTCCGGGTTGAGTGGACCGGACAGTCCGGGTTGGCCGGACACTCCGGGTAGTGTCAGGGTAGAGTCCGATGTAGCATACTGATTGTCCACGCCAGGATGGGTCTAGGGTAGGCCGGACACTCCGGCTTGGTCGGGCCGGACACTCTGGTTGCACCGGACATTCCGGCAGGCATCGGGCGGACTCTCTAGGGCAATGACGGCGGAGTCTCCTGGCGATGATGGCAGAGTCTCGGGTTCTGGAGCTGGCTGCTCCTGGTCCATCTTCTTGGTTGACTTGGGACGATCTTGGGGACTTGGCGTTGTAGATGTAGTAGCGTCAGCAGGACGGGCTTCATCAGTTCTGAACATCTCTCATCTCACTTTTGGTGGCAAGGAGAACACTCTTAGTTTTTCCACTCGAGTTTGGCTTGTGGCTCTCACTCACTATGAGGTGGTTCTCTCTCTCACCGCTCTTCTCACCAGTAGGTGTTGTGCTTTGCACCGTCACTAAAGCATTTGCATTGTCCACAATTATTTGTCTAGGAGTCATTGGTCACAAAACACATGTTTTGTTGAGCCATTTGAATGTGTAAACATTGGTGCGACCATCATGTAGAGCAGCCTTGTCAAATTGCCATGGTCGAACAAGAAGCATGTGGCAAACTGTCATAGGAACCACATCACACTCCACCGTGTCTTTGTAAGGACCAATGGCAAAGGAGACCGATATAGTATGCTAGATCTTCACCGATCCTTGGTCACTTAGCCATTGCACGTGGTAGGGGTGCTTGTGTGGATGGAGGGTGAGGTTGAGCTTCTCACACAACTCGGTGCTAGCAAGGTTGTGGAAACTCCCACCATCGATGATCACTTTGATAGACTTGCCATTGATGTCGGCTCATGTTTGGAAGATATTTGAGCATTGGTATTCATGCTCGTGTGCTTGAGTGTTCAAGATTCTTGTGACGACAAGCGATGGACTTGCGTCATGTTCACACATGAGGAGTTATTGGTCATCTTCCACTCGTTGCCTTGATATTTCTTCCTTGACTCGGGCATCAAATTCATCTTCACTCAAGTACTCTTCGTCGCCATTGTCATGTATGAACAATACCTTCTTGTTTCCACATTCGGCCGACTTGTGTCCTTTGCCTCCACACTTGTAGCATTCACCGTTGAAAGGTGTATCACTCTTTGCTTATTTGCCACTTGGGGGCACTTTTCCTTGAGGAAGTGTGGGCTTGAAGGAAGCCTTGGAGGTATTTGAGGAGCTTCCATTGAAGGTTGTTGGCGTAGGGGTTGAAGCTTGCTTGTAGGTGAAATACGTCTTGGGCTTGTTGTACTTGATGTCCTCCTGCACTTGACATTCAGCCTTTGTTGCGATGTGCACAAGCTCAACCATGTTGTTGTACGTTTGAAACTCGACGATGCGCTTGATTGGGTGATTCAAGCCCATGAGGAAACGTTCCATAGTTTGCTCCATGCGCTCTTCAATGTTGGTGCGGATTAAGTTGAGTTCCATTTCCTTGAAGTACTCTTCCACGGTCTTTGTCCCTTGACGAAGCGATTGAAGGCTATTGAAGAGGTCACGCGTGTAGTGCGCGGGGACGAACCAGGATCTCATGTGAGCCTTCATGTCATGCCAAGTTGTGATTGGCAGTTCTTGTCTTGTGTCACGAGCAACTTGAACTTGTTCCCACCAAAGGTTGGCGTAATCATCAAACTCAAGCGAAGCCATGGCGACCATATTCTCGTTGCTATAGTTGTGCATGTGGAAGATCTAATTGACTTTGAGTGCCCATTGAAGGTATTCTTCGGGATCATTGGATTCGGTAAACTTGGGCATTGTGAACTTGAGCTTGCCGAAAGTTTTTTCATCATTGCGGTCATTGCGACGAGCTTGGTGACCTTGTTGATGATCTTGTGGTTGATGGGGTGGAACTTGGTTCTCGCGACCTTGTTGTGGAGCTTGCTCTTGATATTGTTGTTGAGATGCTTTCTCTTTCTCTTGGCGCGGTTGTTGACGACATTGGGGCACTTGGGCCTCATGAGGGTGTTGAGTATGTGGCTCCTCATGACATGGTTGATGAAGAAAAGGAGGCTCGTTCCTCGGTTGGTGATGTTGATTAGGAACATGGGTCTCACGATGAAGATCATGGTCATGATCCTCTTGACATGGTAGGCGTCGCTCAATTTGTACCACTTGACGCTCCATGTTTTGGTGTGGTGGAGTAGGCGCCTCGTGATGACCATGGTGTCGTTGCGAACTTTCATGACAATGATGACGAGGAGGAGGATCTTTGGGATCTTCATGTCGATGACGAGCTTGGTTCTCCAAATTGGAGTCATCACTTGTTGTGTCAAGTATGTGTCATGGGCGATGGTGGTAGACTTGCGTTTGCACTTGTGGTTCTTCTTGTGGTTGCTCTTGTTGGATCACCAATTCCCTTGCGTGATGACGGTATGCTTCTTGCCTTGCTCATGGTCTTGAAGAGAAATCACCATCATAGCTTGACGTTGTGGCGTGCCATGGGGAAGGTACATAGTTCGAAGAACTTCCATCTTCAACCACGGGGGCATCATTGCGTCTTGGAGCACTTGGATGAAGGTCTTGTTGAGGAGGAACATGACGACGCAAAGAGCTTGAAGATCTTGAAGCACGTGAACGTGGTTTTGCCATTCCGTCGATGAGGCGTCGAAGATTGTCATTTGTTTCAGCGACGGAGCGTTGAAGCGCTTCATTTTGATGGCCGAAGTTGTGATGCATTGCATGCATTTGTCATTCAAGGCCGTCAAAGCAGTTGTCGATGTTCTTGAACTCGGCTTGCGTCTCGCCAAATTGTTCATCTTGTCGCGTCTCAAGGGCTTGGCAACGTTCACGGAACTCTTAGCGGACGATGAAGTAACTTGCGCGTCATGTACGGTCCTTGTTCTTCTTATTGGGGAGGCGGTTGGCTCGACTCACCGTGCTTATCCATCATGCACAACACACAAGTATTGTATATGGAAGTGGAATATGGTGGTGTTAGCCTTGTACCTCACCTTGGGGATTGCACCAAACTAGAAACCACAAGTGAGAGCTATAAGCGTGCAAAGTGGAATTGCAAATAAAACTCACACTAAAGAAAGAACTAACTCTCAAAAGCTTATTGGTGGTAGGTTAGGATTGTGGAATGCCAAAGAACCAACCAAAAGAAAAGGGATAGTCAAAAGTGGGTAAAATCCAACAAAACTCAAGTCAAAGGCGAAGGTCAACAACTCAAAGGGGTGACAGGAACCTACGACTATATACACACACATGGAGATTGTTGGGATTGACATGACTATGAAAATAAGCAAACAAAATGTCCGAACGAAGACTAGTCTTATTGTCGTGCCAATGCAAGGAGAGTCTGTGGCTTGTTTGCAAAGAATAAAAATGAGCAACGGATTTGTGCACTTGTCTTGGGCGCTCTTTTTTCTCTCTTGCTTACAAGCTTTGAGACTCTCTTTTGCGATGGGAGACTATTTTTATTTTTATTTTGCTTTATATCTTTTTCTTTCTTTTTTTTCTTTTTTTTTGCTCTCCCTCGATGCTACCAAGTCACTCTTGCTATTGATTTTACACTCTCACTATCCAAGGACAAATGCACAATGCTCAAGGAAACACAAGGTGAGCCACTCTCGTGGGATAGGTACACACAAAGGAAGATAGGGGTTAAAAAGGTGACGCAAGTTATACCTTCGTTGATGATCATGCACTTGGCGTCGGTGGTGCGGCATGATGTTCGTGGGCCATGGTGTCGATGAGCGTGGGGTTTGTTGATGCGGAAGCTTGCTGTTAGTTGATGACATGCACACGCGCACAAACAAACAAGAGGAAATTAGCCAATGCAAGATTAGAGGCAAAACTGTCAAAATCAGGCGTCAGGGCCGGAGACTCCGGGGTCTCAGGCCGAAAACTCCGGTGTGGATAGGCTGGAGACTCCGGTGTAGGCCGGAGACTCCGGTGTGCTAGTCGGAGACTCCGGTCTGGAGTCAGATCACGAACTGCTTGTGTTCTTGAGCGGAAATCCACACCTTGGGTCCTCAAATCCGCAAAAAATTGGCCAAATTGGGCTGGGAAAACACAGGATAAAGCTGGACCAACTCCTAAAACAAGGTTTGGTAGGATCAAAACCACAAATAACACTCCAAATCAAGAGATCGATCCAAAGGCAAATTTGGGCTGTTTTTTGGGGATTTTCAAATTTTTGGTGGATAGAAGAAACATTTGTGGGGAATTAGTGAGCAATGAAGCTCTTGATACCAATATGTTGAGGGAAAACCTCTAGGGTGGCCCGATCTTTCACGAATCCCATTCAAATCAAGGATGGAGTGTGGGGAGAGGAGGAAAGGATGAACACGAGAAACTCACACACGAAGAATGCGATGAACACACACACACAAAACCACGATACACACCAATAGCTCACTCTGGTAGTGACCGGTCCGGCGTAATCCCTAGGATCGGCGATGGGCGGAGGACTCTCTCTTGAACCGGCACGGTGATATGGGAGACTCGGTGAGATCTTGACGTCTAGGCAAAGGGACTCCGATGCCTAGGCCTTGTACAACGCGGAGGCACGATGCAAACTCCAACAAGGTTTGGGGATATTTGGTGCTCCTTTGTCAAAGGAGCATGAGGAAAGAACTAGATAGATCCACAAGGGGTTTCCACTAATTCCAAATATCATGCCTAGGGTTTACAATAGAGGTGGGGGACTATATATAGGCCAGCCACTCAGTCAGGGGTACTTTAGGAATAAAAGACAAGTTCTGGACAGAATAGAGGGTACATGGGTCGAAGGCCCAAAGGCCTTTTAAATGCCTGGCGTCAGTTAGGACCGGAGACTCCGGTGTGTAGGCCGGGGATTCCGGTGGAGCCTCTGGACCAACCTCCGGAGGGGCATACAGATTGTCCCGGATCCTAGTTCAGGGGGTCAAACCGGAGGAGGGGCCGAAGTCTCCAGGGTCTTCAGGCCGGCGACTTTGGCAGGCCGGAGACTCCGGTGTCAGCCGACTTCTGCTTCACGCTCTGCTCCTTGTTCTCCATCCTTGGGTGCTTGGTGATGTGTTAGGGCTTCGTACCTGATGATTCACAGAGTAGTTGCATGAAGTAACACACCATCCAAGGATGTATGAAATTGGCATGAGGAGAGGAGCGAGTTCACCTTAGCTTGTAGGAGTTTGGTCCACTTGGGGGACTTGTTGGTGTAGATGTAGGAGCGTCAGTAGGACGGGCTACATCAGGGATCATCTCCCTCGAATGTCAGGCTTCCCTTATTGATAGGATTATATTCTAGAAGCAATGATCTGGGGAGGTGCGAACTGTCCTTATAGATAGTTGAACGATAGTATAAGCCCCTCATTGAAAGTGCCCACTCCAGAAGAGTGTAAAACATGCTCCGGTTGGTCTTGGGTACAAGACGTCCCAGTTTTGAGGGGAACAACTCATAGGGTAAGGTCCATGCTAGGGTAGGCTTTCCAAGAGTTATGGTCGGTTACTCAACCCACGATCTTTGCGAGATCAGGGCAGGATACTCGAATGGTGTGGGTAAAGTGTACAACCTCTACAGAGTGTATATCTATTCTAATAGTCATGTCCTTGGTTATGGACAGTTGGAAAGGTTGCTTCTTAGGAGTGTGGTTTTGGTTTCTAAAAACGTTTTGAGAAAGAAAGAGTTTTCCTAAAATGGTGGTCCGGAGTAACAACAGAATAGGTATGGTGATCACGGAATGATCACGGCGAAAGAACAACTCAGTCGGTGGATGATCGAGAGATGAAAGTGGGTGACCCTAACCTAGTTGTTCCCAACTTAATGTTTCCAAATGTTTTTTAAAAGGTTTTTCAACAAAGATATAGAGATTCTATATCTACAAGATAAACTATTTTAGAAAAGAACCTCTTTTGGAGCCCTCCTACTACCACGACCATATTGCATATCCTATTACTTTTATACTCTGAAGGTGGTTTGTGAGTAAGTTCAACGTACTCATTGGCATTGTCCCTGGATATTTACTTGGTCAGACTTATAGAAGACGAAAGATGAACAACAAGGTGACATTGATGACTATGCGAGCGAGGATGTTCTCCTAGTTAGTTACATGTAGGTTTAAGGCATGACGAGGGCTCTGCGTTTGATGAAGGTTTGCTTCTAATGAATTGCATAGCCATAATGGCATCAATGTAAGTCTTGTACTTGTAATGTAATGGATGTTGCAATGATACTTGTCGGTTATGTTCCATGACTCACTGATCATGGGAACGTGGATATAGGCATAATAGGGATTCTCGGACTGCTAATCCCACGGCCCCACAATATGGGCAAATTATCACAAACTATGTTGCGATTCTAGCCATAACATTGGTCGTTTGTCATGAAAGCAATGAAACCTCGAACATGACAACTCATTTCTAAGAAGGTTTTTTGAGATATTTTCAATATTCCAAGTTTGATATTTTTCCTTTCAACTATGTCACATAATAGTACACCACGCAAAGGTTTTACATTGTTTGGATCGTTTTTTTAATTTCTTACGCCTGTTTCAAACTATGGTTAAAACGACAGGTCAGAAGATTCTTAGCTCAGGGCTGATCCTCGCTAAACTGTAGTGCATCTCTGACGAAATGTCAGATTATGAACCTAAAAATGATTTTTCAAAAAATCATGAGAATTAGATCATGTACCCATAGTTCAAATTTGACCTAGTCCCTACCGATTCAGCAGGAATTTGTCTTTTTCACGAGGGGTGGACGAAAAGGTTTAAGATACACCGGTTTGGACATTGTCCATGGAAGTTGGTCCAGTATTTTTTAAATGGGGCAGTACCATTTTGAAACTTTCATTTTGTGGTTGCTTTAGAAAACATCCCATCTTTGACACTTGGCAAATGGAAAATGGCTTTTTGGTGTGACGAAAAGGAAAACTTGCTCCTATAACATTGTTCGCCATCCCAAGATACACATATGTGCACAATATGGGAACATTATCACAAACTATGCTACGATTGTATCCATAACATTGGTTGTTTGGAAATATTGTGTGCACAATATTGGCACATTATCACAAGCCATGAAATCTCAAACATGATAGCTCATTTTTTAGAACACCTTTCCAAGATTAGATGGAAATATTGTGCACACCTGTGCATCTTGGAATGACGAACAATATTGTTGGAGGAATTTTTTATTTTTGTTGAACTAAAAAGTCATTTTCCAAGTACAAAAATGAGATTTTTTATGAACCAACCAATCAATACACATGAAACCACCTCCCACGGATCATCCTTATTGGCCATATCTAGACCGTTTAGTGCAGATCCAACACTTGGTCACTCACCCGAAGAAGCACACCATACTCCCCACCACAGCCACGACCTCACATCAACCCTAACCTCACCACCCTCTCCCCTCTAGCCGCCTCCCCTCTAACCCTAGCACCTCTCCTCTAACCTTCGTCACTCTCCATATGCAACTCCACCTCTCCCCTCATTGTCGATGATGTGCCGCACTACACCGCCCACGATCAAACCCTACATGCCGCCGCACTAGGCCACCCACCATCGAACCCTACACAGCGCTGCACCATGACCTACACCTCTAGCCCCGCTCGATCTAGCACATCTACTCAACCCCCTTTCTCCCGCTCGATAGCCCGCAGCACCCGCCATCGCATGTCCTCCATCTGTTCTCCCTAGTGCCAGCAAGTTTGCCTCAAGCCACCTTCCTCTCACAGATATACCAGCGGTGCTTATCCATCTGGCCTGCTGACCGCCACCAGCCTTGTCCCGATCGAGAGCAGATTCGATGACTTGGCGAAGCACCAGGCCAAGTACGACGGAGCAGTCGCGAATCCGGCCACCATTCTCATGTTCCTAGCAATTCCAATGCTTAGGTGTGCGCCGGTCGCCCCGAGGTCGACTTGGTGGAGCACCAGGCCAAGTGGTGATAGCCCGTATAAGTTGTTGGTCAGTCTCCTTAGCTCGATCCCCTCTTGCTTCTATTTTGATGACTTTTGCCAGTCCCTGTAGGTTTTTGTTGTGGATGAAACCGATGGTACATGTGCTGGTTATGTGGTAGTTTTTTAATTCTTCTATCATGTTGTTATTTGACAAGATCCAGAATGTATGTATACCTGTACATGCTTATTTACAGTTTACATATTGAGTGTGCAAGGTCTAAGTTCAAGGAGTCATTGTAGATATGTTGTGATACTATCTGTGTGCTTGTCAACAATTATCCTGCTTAATTGAAGTTCTAGATATCTTGAATGTTTTCTATCATTGTTATTTATCTTATATTGGGCATGCTTGATCTCAACCTACTCCATGATGACAATGCAAACGATGATCTGCAGTAACCCTTGTAGACTGACATTGTAGTTTAATGGCTGCGTTTGAAGTTTTGATTACACAGTATGATTTTGTCCCAACTACTAGGATTGATTCCTTGGGATAATATTGTTTAGTCTTTTAGCTCTGTGGTCTAGGGTTGAATGATTGGTCTAGGAACCTTTTCCTCTCCTGTATAGTTGAGCTAGCAAAATTTAGCCAATCGTGTGATTTGTTAAATTATCAATTCTGATCGTCATAGAGAGGGAAGTAAGCTGTCTGTTTCTCCCATTAGTTTTACTCAAACAAATAATTGGATAACTTAATCACGGATACCAAGTTTCTCAATATGTTCTCTATGTTGGCTATAGCTGACTTTATGCACGTTCCAATTTTAGATATACAAGCAAGCTAGAGATGACAAAGAAAATAAGCTGATCTCTGTGGTCCACTCTTTGCTGTTCTCAATCCACGAGTCAGAGCTTCATGATTTCATAAGAGTTCAATGTACCAGCATTTGCATCCGTCGTCTCCTTGTGAAGGTCTTAAGGTATGCTGAATAGTAAACAAATTGACACTTTTCTGTGCAAGTTTAACATGAGATGTAAATTAGACTCTTAATTCATAACTAGCATATTTTGTGTCTAAAACCAAGTGGTCACATTTACTATTTATTTCATTGAATAATTTCCCATCTCTAAATTTAGAGGCTTGTGTGCATTATTCTTAGACTGAATATTTGCCGCAGGCGTCGTCCTGCAACCACCTCGTCGAACTAGTGATTTTCCATATTTCTGGTTACGTGTAGAACATGCCTGCTACGAAGAAACCACTTATCAAAAATTTGAGTATATTGCTTTCAGTACATTGAACTACTTATTTTCTCCTTGAAGCGTGATATTTTAGGCGCCCTCGGAGAAACTTTATGATCCAATTTTAGTGCTTGTTTAACTAAATTTTAGTGCACAGTAGACAAATTTGATGTAACCATAATGAAAATTCAAAATTACTTGTAGTGATGTTGTTGCTTATGAGTACATTGTGATGAAGTACTGCATTTTTCCCTTCTATTGTAGATATCAATAGCAGTAACAACGAGAGTACTCAAATAATGTTTGTTTCACTATGGATGTTGCACCAAATACTCAACAGTGTATAAAGAAATTCTAGTAATATGGATGCTCAAATTTGATTTTATGGTTTTCCTGCAGGCTAAATAATACTCATGTAGGGTATGTAAAGAAATTAGAGTACCATATTGGAGTCTGTAAGGCAATAATTGAATGAGCCTACATGGCACACAGAACTAGAGGTATGTTTTTATATGTCTCTAAATGAACTCTCTTGTTGACATCTTGCTTATGTTTTAAATGAACTAGAGGTACTACAGTGGAAACTTCTTATATGACATACACTAGTACTTGCAGCACAACAGCTTAAAGCTAGTGCAATTTCTTGTTTCTAGGAATAGGAACAAAGTTAGACCATAAACAGTCCAGGCTAGTGTAAGAAACCATGGCAACTGAAACTTCTATGCCATCTCTCTATATGATCGCTGAAAATTAGAGTCGATTATACCTTCTTGATGATTCTGATTATCCTCAAGAATTAGAGTAATCTATATATGCGAAAGTTTCTCTATCTCAACCTTGTTCTTTCTTTCTCCAGGCGCCCCTAGACTCGAGCTTGAAGCCTCCACTGGAGCGTGGGCGCAAGGGGCGAGAGTTGGAGCCCTACAAGGATCTAGCATCTTCGACCTAGGCATCTACATGGAGGTGAAGCGGCAGTATCGTACTGGTCCTCGATAAATACTATGGTCATACAGGTCAGTTAGATAATATCCTGGACATTTTATTATTATTATGTGAAAACATTGTATGGAAAATACTGTTGTTGCCTATTTTGTGATTGAGTATTCCATTCAATCAACTAATTGTTTTTGCCATCATTAATTGCCGAACTAGATTCACATAGTGTATTATATTTACATTAAGTAAATAATTTTGGTATCATAGTGTACTTGGTAAGATGACCTGACAATATTCAGACTTGTTAGAGAATTTATCAACAAATAGATATTGCATTGTTACTCTAGGTGCAAAAATGATACTAAAATCTCTTGCATTTTAGGATGTATATGTATGATTCTTTTGTTTCCTAATAGTTGCCAGATATTTCCTATATCCATACTCTAAATACATGGCTTTTCCTCTTTTTTCCAGGAGTTCCAGCCAAAGAAATTCAAGAAAAGCTTGAAGACCTTATAATTTTAGAGCTACTTGTATTCTAACAGTCAAAATATCTGGATGTTTGGAATGAACCATGTAACGACTGTGTAATAGACTAATAGACTATTATTGGTAGTTATTTGAAAATTCTCATGTATTTTATGCTTCAGTTAAACAAATGTTATGTCTACTATATAAATATGATGAGCAGAAATTTAATGAGTGGAATCATCTTATAAAATTATTGCCTAGGGCTAAAAATTGTGTTGGACCAAATATTGAGCCATGGAAGACGAAGTAAAATGCCACATTATTGGGCTTAGCCCATATAAATTACTGAAATGGACCATGCTGATTTCACACTACGGCGATTTCGTTTCATCACAATTTTGCGACGACAGATTGGCAATGTAGGATCTGACGTGGCCTGGCTAGATGGCCCGTGACGATATTGGATCATCATAACCGTCTATGAAAATATTTATCGTCATAGACGGTTATGATGATTTAGCTAAAATCTTCGTTATAGTTCATTTGCGATGGCCAGCTTTCAATGATCTCATTTTCGTCATAGGATCGTCATAGATGGACTACCATGACGATTATGTGCCCAAATTAGAGGGTCATAGAAGCCCAGATTCCTTGTAGTGTTAACCTAACGAACTAGTAGAAAAAGGCTTACTAGGGACTCTGTGTTGTTTACTTATCATATGTGTATTTAGTTAACAATACATAAAGTTATAGCATGGACAATAAACATTAATCATGAACAAGGACATATGAATAATAACAACTTTATTATTGCCTCTAGGGCATATTTCCAACATGCTCTTGTTAGTCGGACAGCCGGGTCGCGGTCTGTAGCTGGAGACAAAGAGTGGGCCTTTGGTACCATGTACATTACTAAGCCGACTATAGAAAGAAAAGCTTTGACCAGCCGGCAAGCCCCCGAGTTGAGGTTGGCGGGAGCCGGACAAGAGGAATGAGGTAATTTCAAAATGCAGGGGTAAGCCCCAAGGGTTGCATAGGGATACTCTTTTTCATTCATGATACAAAATATGCGAGGTACATACACTTCCATTTTATGTGTAAAATGGCGTACAAGGCTTGCATTCCAAGGGCGTTCCATTTCCTCGTCTTAGTAATCTTGCATATTCATACTTGGTGCCTGCGTGTTGATGATGTCGTACGCATTGTTGCGCAAATCCTTGATGATGATGGAAGTTCGCTCCCAATGGGAGAACAACTTGTGTATGCCCTTCATGTCCTGGATCAGTCGGAGCACCAGATCATCATCGCAGAACGCGAGAGGGCGAGTCCAGCTAGCATGATAGAGATGAAGGATTTGCTGGTAGATAAACAATCTTGAAAAGGCTAGCCCGTGCGCCTCTTAGAGAAGGTCGACATTGTCCTCTCGCACTTCATTGGTTTCAGTCAAACTCGATGTCAATTTGCAGGACAGCTTCTACACCACATACAAGGAAGAGGGGAGTGTAGCCTGTGGAGCAGTTGGGAGTGATTCATAGTCTCTAGAGCATAGTCAGCAAGTCTTCTAGATAGCATCCAGGTGAGCGCTCTAGCGGCCCACCACCCGGGGCTTGATTCTGGCCAGGATCAAGTCGTTTGCCCTTTCCACCTGCCCTTTCCGCTTGCCTGTTTGCTCCATTAACGACGATGTTGTTGTGGGGGTAGCCGTATCACGTGATAATGTCCTGAAAGAATGTGATGGTTGTGGTGATGTCTAGCTTCTTGATGGGATTGGCCTCGATCCACTTGGTGAATTTTTTCACCGCCACCAGGAGATGCGTCATGCTGGATTGAGCCATCTTGAAGGGCCTGACCATGTCGTGGCCTTAGACAGCGAAGGGCCATGTGATAGTTATTATCTTGAGTGTTATAGCCGACATGTGTTTCTACATGATGAAGCGTTGGTAGCCATTGCACACCCAGACCATATGCTCTGCATCCTCAAGTGCGATTGGACAGTAGAAGCCATTGCGAAAATCCTTGGGTAATATGTCCCTAGATGAGCCGTGGTGGCCGCACTCCCCCTGGTGAATGTCCTTCAAGCGACGATGTCCCTCATCTTGGTCGACGCAGCGCTGGTATATGTCGGAGATGTTGCACTTGTAGAGCTCACTATTAATGATCGTGTAAGCGTGGGCATGATGCTAGATTTGGCTCACCAATACTTTGTTTTCTAGGAGTTAGCCGCGAGCAAGGAAGGAGATGAAAGGTTGCGCCCAAGATGGAACTTCTCGGATGGCTAATACACTCTCCTCCGCCGGCTTCTCAGCTCTCAAAGTCAGATGGGGGTCGTCTAGCGATTGATCGGGTGGGAGAGCCGAGCATGCAGCCCCCAGGCACTTCGATCTAGTAGCCCTCGGGGTCATCTAGCAAGATGATGGACTCGGCATCCAGTGATGGCTAGATGGAAGTCTTACACAAGTGCTCGAGGGGGACACCATGTGGAATTGCTTGCCTGGCAGAGCTAACTCGCGCTAGAGATTCAGCCGCTTCATTGTTTGTGCAGGGGACATGATGGAACTCACATCCATCAAAGAAAGCACGAAGCTAATAGACGAATAACTAGAACGTGGCCATGTTCGCATCTTCTTGTCCTAGTCTCCTAAGACTTGCTAGACCACTAGGTTCGAATCCCTGAAGCAGAGGATCCGACGGATGTCGCTCTCCTTGGCTAGCCGGAGGCCATGGACGAACGCTTTGTACTCGGCTATGTTGTTGGGGGAGGTGAAGTGGATCTACAACACGTACTCCAGCTAGTTACCCTTGGGAGAGGTGAGGACAATGCCATCTCCCAAGCCCCCATGCATCTTGGAGCCATCAAAGTACATCTTCCAATGAGTGGAGTTGGGAGCCGGTTGCATGTACTGGGTATCTACCCAGTTGACTAGAAAGTTGGCTAGGGCATAGGAATTGATGACCATATGTGGCTTGTATAGGATGGAGTGGGCATCCAGCTCGATGGCCCACTTTACCACCTTGCTAGTGGTGTCCTTTTTACCGATGATATTCGAGAGGAGAGCCGTGCTCGCCACCTTGATGGCCTTCTCCTAGAAGTAGTGCTTGAGTTTCTTGATGGCCATATGCATGCCATAGACCAGCTTCTGGTAGTTCTGCTTGGATAGCAAGAGAACTTTCCTCAGATAGTAGAACGGTCGCTGCACCAGCTAGGCTTTTCCTTCCTCGAGCCGCTCCACCACAAGGACCATGATGACAATTTAGTTGGTGGCTGCAATATACATTAACATGTGCTCTTTTGTAGCTGGTTCCACCAAGATGGGTGCCATGGAGAGAATGCGCCTGAGATAATGGGAAGCGCCATCCGCTTGCGTCATCCAGACGAACTTATCGCTCTTCTTCATGAGCTGGTATAGAGGGAGTGCCTTCTCTCCCTCCCGGCTGATGTATCGGCTAAGGGAGGCCAGGAGCCCAGTGAACTTCTAGACATCATGCAAGTCATGTGGTGGCTACATGCAATCGATGGCGCCGATATTCTCCAGGTTGGCCTTAATCCCTCATTATGATATGAGGAAACCGAGGAGCTGGCCGGCTGGAACGTCGAACATGCACTTCTCCAGGTTAAGCTTCATCTAGAATCATTGGAGGTTCTCAAATGTCTCATTGGGATCGTTAAGGAGGGTGCGTTGATCTTTGGTTTTCACCACCATGTCATCGACGTAAGCAAGCACATTTTTGCCAATTTGCGTCTACAAGCTTTATGCATGCATCGCTGGTAGGTGGCACCTGCATTTTTTCAAGACGAATGGCATGGCGATGTAGCAATAATCCCCGTACGGGGTGATAAATGATGTCTTTATTTGATCGAATGGATTCAACTTGATCTGGTGGTAGCCTAAGTAGGCATCTAGAAAGGAAAGAAGCTCGTAGTCGTCCGTAGAATCGATGACTTGAGCCAAGCCTTATTCCGGCTAGTGTTATTTTTGATACACATGTCATGGGTCTTGTTTTTATTAAGGACTAGAACTAGGTTGTAGCATCCCAATTGTCTAACAATTGCAATGCTACTTGCCTAGTCTATATATTTCTACTTCCTACATATCATTTATTGCATCATCATTATATCATGCTCATGCCACCATGCCACATTGCATTTGAGCATCATATAAAACCCCTTTTAATTTGGTTCTTCTTTCATATGCATTTGTACTCTTATTAATTGCATTTGCTTCTTGATACATTGTAGTTGGTTCTTGATATATTGCAAATGCCCAAAGTGATTTGAGGGCATATCTCTTCCTCTCCTTCCATCTACTAGTTTGACATTAGTTTTCACTTGATACCATCTATTTACATTCCAACCATACTTTATATGGGAGCATTGTTATCTTTTGGTATTTCAAAATCTAGCTCACATATGAAGGTTATGGATCTTCTTTTATCTTATATATGATCACATGGCCTTCTACATTGCATGGCCCATGCAAGTGCACCTCCACACTTTCCATCTATTCTTTCTCTTTGGTTTTTTGTTTCTCAGGCCTCTTTTGGATTTTGTATTTGAACCAAATCCAAAACAACTCAATCTAAATCATCTTGGTGTAGATGCTCTTTTCCTATTTTTATTTGAGCTAGGGCACATGCACCAGACTTCCTTTAATCAAGACTAAACCTATATCTTTCCCTAGCTAAACTAGCTAGCTAATTAGTCCGAGCAAATCCTATCTGTGTGTGTGCATGTATCTCACACATACACACACTCTATATCTCCTAGCTAAATTGTGTGCCTATCTAGCTAGCTATACACCCGGTGCTTCTTTGTTTTGGATCAGACGGTGTGGTGCAACACACACACTCTCACACCTGCACCAAATGATCAAGATCAGCTTGGTGCAACCTTCTAGACTCCAACTTGATCAAGTTAGACCAGCCCAGCTGCACCTGATCGGTGTCGATTCCTCCCTAGTCCCTAGTAGTCCCAGGTCTGAACCCCCTCCTCGTTCTGAACCAGAGCTAACCCAGCCTCGCTCCCGGGTTCGACTCCACCAGCCCCGGTCGCAACAACCCAGCTGTAGTGGACACGCACCCAGCCTCTCCGTGTTTATCTTCTCCATCCCGATCACGCGCTCAACCTGCTTTTCCTCCTGACCACAAGCAGCAGCAGCAGAGACAGAGCCCCATCCACTCCTCCCTTCCTATCTCTTTCCCCTTGCAAAGATAGAGCCAGATCGAGATTGAGATCCTGTAAAAAAACCTAGACAGAGCTCCTGCCTCCATGTCCGTGGCCACTAAAATCTAGTTGTCGTCCACCCCGCCTCACCGCTGATCGTTGTCATTGCCGGAGCCACGCAAGCAAGGAGCATCACCATGTCGAGCTATGCGTCTGTACGGTACAGGGAGCAAGGTGGAGAAGCTGCAGAACGCATGCCGGGAGCCCATGGACCTCATCTGCGACGTCGCTATCCCTGAAGTGCACACAACCGCCGCCTTCCCCCTCTCATCTGGCTGCACTGTCACCTCCCGGTGTCGCCGCCCTCGGTGAGCTACTCCTCCCTGACAGGTCTCAAATCTGTATCACTCGACAATATGATGGATATTTAGGTGGAATATGAGTTCATCGCTCTGAAACTTTCTGAAACTCACACACGAGCAGAGTGCACCAGTACAGACAGAGTTTTTGCGATGCATTAACTCAGCGTCTTTTCTAGGCCTTTTCTTTTATTCAGAGGATTAACCAACAAACCAAAATCTACGCTACACACGACTCGTTGATCCCGCGCCATCCCACGGACGAGGTCGTGCAGAACGATCCTACAAAGGTGCTACTTCCGATCGTGTATAGGCACACAGATCAGATCCAATTTATTCTCTGAAACATGCAGAGACTGAATCAAAACCAACTACTACATTGACAGACAATGTTGAGCACTACAAGTTTGCTAGAAACAAAATGAAGACAAAAAATTGAGATGTGTCTGTCACTAACCTGTGGCTGTCATCCCGATCCTCTCCCTCATCTCCAGAAACTTCACTCTCCCCAAAGCTTTGGTTAGGATATCAGCCATCTGATCGTCAGTTTGGACATGCTCAATTGCAACATGTCCATCTTCCACGCACTCACGGATGAAATGATAGCATGTTTCAATATGGTTGCTTATCTCATGGTGAATAGGATTCTTACTTAGAGAAATGGCTGACTGGTTGTCCACTTTCAGGTGTATCTTGACGTCTATTTCTCCGAACAAATCACCTAGCAAACGAACGAGCCAAATCCCTTGGCAGGCTGCTGCAACTACAATGACATACTCTGCTTGACAAGATGACAGAGCCACTATCTTTTGTTTATGTGAAGACCAAGTGATTGGACTAGATCCAAGATAGAAAACCATCCTAGTTGTTAATGAGGATATATACAGGGATTATGATGATTCTGACTGCTTGAACTGGAAGGAAATATTAAGTCAAATCAATAATGACTATCAGGTGAATTCATTCCTAGTTGACCATGATGCTTTCAGTTATAAGAACTTTATATTGCCTAAGTCTTGGTGCTATTGTATGATCAAGTACATGGGAGAAGAAGGCGTAGCACGGAGCGAGGAGCTGAAGCATATGGAGCATGGCGTCTTGATCATTGAAGGATGCGCGGGGGAGGAGAGGGAGGAAGCGCAAGGAGCTACGAAGAAGAAGATCAACACATGGCATGATCTCTGCTGCGGCAGATAAATGATGTGTTTTCCTGCCACGGTAGGCTGCTGTGGCATGTAAATGAGTCCTTTTTGCCGTGGCAGAAACAGCAAACTCGCTGCGGCAGTAACCACGAGCGAATCAATTTTGGGTCGGTTTGTACCCTAGTTAGGTGGGACCAACTCGTCCACCCCCTTAGACGCCGCACCCCTAAACTCATAAATAGATGGGGCGCACTAGTTTTAGGTTTAGACCACGATAAAATATTTTGGAGTTGTTTCTTTCATAAAACCTCTAGAATTACCCTGCGTTCGAATTTACCAACTATAATTGAGTGTGATATGTTGTTCCATTAGGAATTAGTAGATTGCATACTACCATTCGTGGTCACGACTGCGTCCGCAAGAGTGTGGTATTGTGAATATCCTACAAGGTTCGAGAGCTATTGCATTGGCATCAGGGATTGAGAGGGAGAGTTCATAGCTACAGGCTAGTTATCTATCATCCACCATCATCATCGACAAGAGCTTGCTAAGAAGATCGGGCCACCCCATATCATCTTGGTATCAGAGCGCTGGGTTTACTTGGTGAGCAATATCATCTTTGTATCAGAGCGCTGGGTTTACTCGGTGAGCAATATCATCTTGGTATCAGATTTCCTCGTTGCCTCGGTAAGCAATCCACAATCCATCCATAGATTAGAGAGTGTTTTTTTGTCCTATACAGAAAAAGCCCCACAAAAAGAGTTGCCATAGCCTAGATTACATCGTATTCGAGTAATGGTTGCTGGTCGTGTTCCTCTATTAATCTAGATCTAGATCTGTTCTTCGTAGATCTGTTTTCTAGTTCTTTTCTAGTTGTATCCATCCTTGTTTTCTGCCGCCACCAAGCCAGATCCGATCCAAGCTAGAGCCCTCATTGTTTACTCCTTGGCAAGTCGGAATTGAAAAAAAAATCCTACCGACTCTGTCGCGACAGAGAAACGGACTGTTTTTCTGCCGTGACTCTGTGTCTGCCATGGATCCGATTTCCTGCCGCGGCATGATTTCGTGTTGTTTTTCTGCCGTGGCACGCGTTCTGCCGCGAGGTCCAGATTCTCTGCCATGGCACAGTTTTGCCCCGTTTTTCTGCCATGGCATCCATAAAAAATTGTGAAATTTTGCAATTTCCCAAATCTTAGCTACAGCCATTCTATTTCATAAGTGTAGGAACTTTCCCATTCAGACTAGTTTCCGCTCTTACAGGCTGCTTGTAGGGTTTTGGTGTTGTGCTTTGTACTTTGGCCGTGTGTGATATTAAAAAAAGAGAAAGAGGATATATCAAAAGAAAAAGCAAAAATAAAAAGAAGCTATACAAAAGAAAGAGAAAAAGAAAAGGAGAATTGAGCAAGAGGTCTAGTGATATCTTTGTGCACTGGTAGATTGAGAAATCTTGTGTCTGTTTCCTTTGAGCTTTGCTAGTGTCTCTCGAGAGTAGTGCAACACCCTTCATAGTTGCATTGCCACATTTTTCTCCACGTGTCTGTTTCTTGAGTTTTTGTACGATCAACACTAGGACTTGTTTGCGGTGTAGATAGGATACCATACCTATAGCTCCACCATAAATAACCCATGTGCCCTGCCATCGTTCTCTATACCTTTGATATTCACTTCATCACATCAGTGCATCTGTCTTTGATTCCGTTTGGTAAAGCATCTCTATTCACTTTGGAACGGTAAGATCTCCTTTCTTGTCAGTTGTGAGTGAGTTGTGAGAGTTTACACCATACAGATTTTGATTTTTGCACTAACCTACTAATCATGTCTTTGAGTGATGATGAAGTTGTGTCACAGAAAAAGCAGCTGGAGGAGCTTGTTAATTGGCATGAGTCTGTTGATGGGAATATCAAGGACTTGCAAGATGCAGTGGATCAGAATACTGGAGCAGTCACTAATCTTCAAACTCAAGTGACATCACTCAATGTAAATATGGCCACCTTGAAGCGTTCGATTGAGGCCATTACAGCGGCAATTCAGCCAAGGTACACACAGTTGAGGCAAGGAACCATGTCAGTTTATGAGTACTAGATGGAGATGGAGATGCTTAGGCAACGTCCTAGAGTTCGTGAACCCCTTGAGATGACTATGCAACGTTTTCGCAACAATTTGAAGCTTCAAATCAAGAGCATTGTTCGTCATCACAAGTACGAGACTATGAACGAATTGTTGCACCATGCTAGAGAGGCCGAGTCGCAACTAGATGAGGAGGCTAAGTCACGTGCATGTTTTCCATCAACCAGCCGTTTTGCGGCCAGATCTACACCACCTCCTATGGCGCCACCTGTAGCGGCTACTAGCCACCCTCCGCCACCTGCAGGTTGCTTTTGAAGAAAGGGAGCTATGTATTTTACAACCTACACCGCCGGACTGTGCATTGTCACTTGCGGAGGATGTTTTAGTCCCTACTACAACTGAGGAGATTGTTGATGACATTAGTACTGATTTGGAGTTATAGTCAACAAGCGCAACATATTGTGAGTCTATTCCTTTGTTGATGCCTCCTTGTGATTTGCCTAGCACTAATGTTTCAACACCATGTGATAGTTTACCCAATTTTAATTTTGATCATGTGGTACTGATTACACATAAAGAAATACTTGCTAGAATACCACCTACTCATATTGTGTATTCCATCATGCTAAATGAACCTATGAGTATGAGTTGTGCTATGGATAAGATTTCTGAAATTTCATTTCTGAATTCTAGCACATATTCTCCTTGTTTCACTTTCAATCTAATTGGTGAATATAGCATGGATGAAAATTTTCTTGTGGATCACATATGCATTACTTGTGATAGAATCGCTGAATTGAAACAAGATATTTTCAGCCATATATGCAATGTGTCACAAAATATTTGTTGTGGCACAATAGTTCATGTTCGAGATATTATGGAAATACATTCTGGTCTAGTTGATATATTGCAACCAACACAAGTAATTTTACCTATGTTGGATTGTTTTAATCTTTCTAGGATAGAACCCAAGTTTTCCTATTCATTGTGTTTGTCCCAAAAGTATTTGTCTAGTTATGTTACTACTTTAGACTTCACTGATATTTGTAAATTAAGTTGCATCTTACATACTGGACAACATGATCATGTTCATAATAATCAGAGTAGCGCAGTTGAAGCATGGCATGAATCAAATTGGTTTTCACACATATTGAATTGGTTTGATCTTGTTCACAAATTTGATCATAGATCTTCTTTGAGAAAACTGAATTTAATATTGAAGAACAAGACTATCTATTTAGTTGTTTTTCATCATGATCATGATTCTTTGTACTTCACTTATACCTGCAATCTAAGTTGCTTGCTGGACATACTTTTCCTGTGAACAACAATATTACAACATGTTATATATACATATACTTTGCATACACGTTGTTATTTTTGTTTCTCCTACTTCTAGCTTATCTAAAGCCATGGACGGCTTTTCATGAAGAAAGAGAGGATGATGAGGATATATACAGGGATTATGTGACTGCTTGAACTGGAAGGAAATATTGAGTCAAATCAATAATAACTATCAGGTGAATTCATTCCCACTACAAGAAATATGCTCACTGGTGACCTTTTAATAACGACCATGGATTTTTTGGTCATAGATCTATGACCATTCTGAAGCAACTGGTCATAAGGAATTTGGGAGGGTCCAAACCTTGAAAAACTATGACCAATTTTGTTAAGAAAGTTATATTTTTGAAGCACGAAAAGGTCATAGATGAATAGCACTAGTTTATGGTCTTATGTTTATCTCACTACGACCAATTTAAATGGTCATGGCCACTGATTCTTATTGCTTTAAAATGACTGGTCGGCCACATCAACAATTTTGCCTACGTGTCGTTTCCATGTGTCAACTTCTACTGACGTGTCCGCACAGGTGTCGTGTGATGCTCACTAGGACCAATATATGATGTGTGGGACCCACCTGTCATACAACAGACCATCCAAATAGAAACAGGAATAATATGGCAAAAAATACTATACCTAGAGCTCGATCTCGCGACCTCCTCCTCTCAATGAACCAACCGAACCACCACAACACCAAGTGATTTATGTCAATGTACCCCCGCATTGTCTATTTAAATATGTGGAGAATTGTGCTTCGGAATAAATTGGCAAAAATAGGTACCTGGAGCTCGAACTCACAACCTCCTCCTCTCACTAAACCAACCGAACCACCACACCACCAAGTGATTTGTGTCTATGTACCCCCGCATTGCCTATTTAAATATGTGGAGCATTGTGCTCTGGAATACATTGGCAAAAATAGGAAAAAATACCATACTTGGAGCTCAAACTCGCAACCTCATCTTCTCAATGAACCAACCGAACCCCCACAACACCAAGTGATTTATGTCAAAGTACCTCTGAATTGTCTATTTAAATATTTGGAGCGTTGTGCTCTGGAATGAATTGGCAAAAATAGGTACCGGGAGCTCGAACTCGCGACCTCCTCCCCTCACTGAACCAACCGAACAAACACACCACCAAGTGATTTGTGTCTAAGTACCCCCGCATTGCCTATTTAAATATGTGGAGCGTTGTGCTCTGGAATAAATTGGCAAAAATAGGAGGAAGGGGATTCAAACCCACAACCTCCCTATTGAAACCGCAACCCCCCAACCACCAAACCACCACTAGCTTCTTGTAGAACTTAGTCCGCGCGGCATCTTTAACATTGGCTTCCGTTGCTGGGCCTGGGCCTCGTTGCGGAGGAGGCCTGAAACTCTTTTTTTTCTCTACAATTTTGTTACCGGCTGGGCGGATGGTCCATAGTCAGGTAGATTTTTAGTGTGAATTTATGGGCTTTTGTATGTTCGAGCCCACGTAAACAGAGAGAGCTCAGTTTTTTTTCAAAAATTATAGAAATGAAATTTCACTGTCAAATTTTCCTATGGCCTCAGATCGAGATGATTCCAAAATCAATTGTCAATAAAATGAGGTCTAGTTTGTGTGTAAATTATAGTAGTGCCATTCCACACCGTAATTCTGGTACTTGTTTCACAAAATAAAGTGAGTATATCGAAACATGGTCAAAATGGTGGGAGTGACCGTCCTTGTCTAGGAGTTGAGTCTTGTTAAAATTTTAGTGGATCTTTGATAAAACAACATATTGTGAGTCCAAAAATGATTTTTGCAAAAAATCATGAGCATTATATAATATACATGTAGTTCAAATCGAACCCAATTCCTACCGATTCGGCAGCAATTTGTCTTTTTCGCCAGGGTTGGATGGACAGGTTTCAGATACCCCAGTTGGAACATTGGCCATGTAAGGTTGTCTAGTATTTTTTAAAAATAATGTGGTACCGTTTTAAAACTTTCACTTGGTAGTTGCTTAACAAAACGCCCCGTTTTTTGCACTCGAAAAATAGAAAATGCTTTTTCCGTGAGCCGAAAAGGAAAACTTCCTCCTACAACATTGTTCGCCATCCCAAGATACACGTATGTGCACAATATGGGCACATTATCACAAATGATGCCACGATTTAGGCCATAATATTGGTCTTTTGAGCTGAAAGCCATGAAACCTCGAATCTGATAGGTCATTTCTGAGTAGGTTTTTCTGAGATATCTAAAATATACCAAGTTTGGTATTTTTCCTTGAAACTATGTCACATAATACAATGCCACGCGAAGGATTTACATTGTTCAGACCATTTTTTAATTTCTTACACCCGTTTCAAACTTTTTTCGTTTCAAACTATGGTCGAAACGGCGGGCATGAAGATAGCGGATGAGCCTCGCTAAACTTGCACTAGATCTCTAAAGAAACATCATATTGTGAGTCTAAAAATGATTTTTACAAAAAATCATGAGTATTAGATCATGTACCTGTAGTTTAAACCGGACCCACTTCCTACCAATTAGGCAGGAATTTATCTTTTTCGCCAGGGGTAGACGGAAAGGTTTTAGATACCCTAGTTGGGACATTATTCATATAAGGTGGGTCTATTATTTTTGAAAAATAGGGTGGTACTATTTTAAAACTATTATTTGGTGGTTCCTTCACAAAACGCCCCGATTTTGGCACTCGGAAAATGGAAAATGCTTTTTCCGTGTGACGAAATGGAAAACTTCCTCCTGCAATATTGTTATCCATCACAAGATGCATAAGGGTGCACAATATGGACACATTATCACAAACTATGCCTTGATTCTAGCCATAACATTGGTCGTTTAGCCTAAAAGCCATGAAACCTTGAACATGATAGGTCATTTCTGTGAAGTTTTTTTGGGAAACTTGTAATATAACAAGTTTGGTATTTTTCCTTGAAACTATGTCACATAATACGACGCCACGCGAAGGATTTACATTGTTCGGACCATTTTTGAATTTCTTACGCCCGTTTCAAATTTTTTTCGTTTCAAACTATGGTCAAAACAGCGGGCATGAAAATAGCGGATGAGCCTCGCTAAACTTGCACTAGATCTCTAAAGAAACATCATATTGTGAGTCTAAAATTGATTTTTGCAAAAAATCATGAGCATTAGATCATGTACCTGTAGTTCAAACCGGACCCACTTCCTACCGATTCGGCAGGAATTTGTCTTTTTCGCCAGGGGTAGACGGAAAGGTTTTAGATGCCCCAGTTGGGATATTGTTCATGTAAGGTGGGTCTATTATTTTTGAAAAATAGGGTGTTACCATTTTGAAACTATTATTTGGTGGTTGCTTCAAAAAACACCCGGATTTTGGCACTTCGAAAATAGAAAATGGCTTTTCCCTGCGACGAAAAGGAAAACTTTCTCCTGCAACATTGTTCAGCATCCCAATATGCACATGCGTGCACAATATGTGCATATTATCACAAACTATGTCGCGATTCTGGCTATAACATTGGTCGTTTGGCCGGAAATCCATGAAACCTCGAACATGATAGGTCATTTCTGTGAAGGTTTTTTCGAGATGCAATCAATATACCAAGTTTAGTATTTTTTCTTGCAACTATGTCACATAATATGACACCATGTGAAGGATTTAACTTGTTCGAACCATTTTTGAATCTTTTTATGTCCATTTTCAAATTTTCTCGTTTCAAACTATGGTCAAAATGACGGGCATGAGGATACGGGATGAGACTCACTAAAACTTGCACTAGATCTTAAAAGAAACATCATATTGTGAGTCTAAAAATGATTTTTCAAAAAATCATGAACTTTATATCATGTACCTGTAGTTCAAACCGGACCCACTTTCTATCGATTCGGCAGATATTTGTCTTTTTCATCAAGGGTGGACGAAAAGGTTTTAAAATCCCTAGTTGGGACATCGTTCATGTAAGGTGGTCTAGTATTTTTTAAAAATGGGATGGTAGCATTTTTGAATTGAACATTTGGTGTTGCTTCACAAAACGCCCCAATTTTGGCACTCAGAAAATAAAAAATGGCTTTTCCGTGCGACGAAAAGGAAAACTTTCTCCTGTAACATTGTTCAGCGTCCCAATATGCACATACCTGCACAATATAGGCACATTATCACAAACTATGTCACGATTCTGGTCATAACATTGGTCATTTGACTAGAAATCCATGAAACCTCGAACATGATAGGTCATTTCTATGAAGGTTTGAGATATCCCGGTTGGGAAATTGTCCATGTAAGGTGGTTTAGTATTATTTAAAAATATGGTGGTAGCATTTTAAATTAACAGTCCGGTGGTTGCTTCACAAAACGCTCTGTTTTTGGCATTTGAAAATTAAAAAATGACCTTTTATCTGCAACCAATGAAATCATAGGGATCCACCTCCCATGGATTGGAAATATTGGCCTCATCTGGACTGTTCAGCGGCCATCCAACGCCTCAGCGCTCACCCAAAGAAGCACACCCAGGAAAGCTGACCCACTTCGATTCCCCTGTGCCCCTTGCTAACCTAGATCGACATCGACGCGTCTTTCCTCCCTCCTCTATTTTCCTTGTGCCGCCACCACCTCCCATTCCTTGCACCACCCTAGCTACCTCCCTTCCTCCTCGTCCGTTCCTCCCTCCTCCCTTACACCCGCGAGCTCGAACGAACCGATGATGGCGTTCGGGAGCTTGGACCAGGAACCAGCGACGACCATGGTGAGCTTTCCCTCCCATCCCGGCCCATCTCCGTCCACTCCGCCTCTTCGTGCATCCCATCCGCTCCCCGTGGCTATGCACTGCTCCCGCCCGCGAGGTAACATGGCATTGGCGGTGGCTGGGCGGGTCGTCGCGGCGGTGGCGACTGTGGAGGGTCAGGCAGCATGGGGGGAGGGGAGCGGTGGGGCTTGGCAAAGCGGCTGCGGATGGGGAGCCTCCTAGAGGACGGCCTCTCCGTTAAGGAGTGCTTCGTCGTACGCTCCTATGAGGTTGGCATCAACAAGACCGCCACCGTCGAGACCATCACCAAAATTCTCCAGGTACACGCCCCGCTCCTTCTATTCCGTGCCACACTTAGATCCGGGATGCTAGATTTTCAGACTTGCAGCAGATTCAGAGCTCCTCTATTCTGTGTCGCGATTAGAATTTTGGCAAAACAAACTCTGTAGCTACCAGTATGCTAACACATGGACTACTAGCCCTTTTTGCATAAGCTGACCCGAGCTCGAGCAAGTTGTTCTGTTGTCCTATTATACTGGTGATTTTCCCTGCTACGACAATGTGGTTCAAATAATATTCAATCGGCTAAATATGGTTCCCTAGCTATTTGTTATTACTTTCTAGGAGTATCTTTAGTTTTTAGTTCATGTCAAATTCGACAGAGACAAATGAACTGCCTCGATTCGCTAATCTTGTTGTCACTACTTCAAAATATACTTTCTAGTTTAACTGGAGTATTTCCCTACTGGCCTACTCAGAGCCCAACGCATTTAACTGGAGTAGTTTCTTCACTTCTGTTTGTACATTAGTCTTTAGGAAGATCTAGTCCTGTCCCATTAAAGTTCTTGATTTGTGCTACTTTGTGCTAGCTACTAATCTGATTCATGCAAATATCTACTGATAACCTAATTTCCTTGCTTTATTGTTAGTAACTCGATGGTCTTGTTATTTTCCTTTTATTACTTGTTTGTGATAAGCTTTCTTATAACTGCAGGAGGTAGGGTGTAACCCCGTTCTTGAGATAAACTAGATGACAGTAGATGTTCTTCAGTTCTTTGCATGGATATGTCATGTACTTGTTTTTAATCTTGGTTGCAACATATTGCTAGTCAATAGATTTTGCAACAGCCTGATCTGATCTCCTGCTGCTCTGTAGCTTAGTAAATGTATTATGCGGCTTAGTTTATATTAACACTAGATGCCTCAGTGTATTGCACATGCCATTGTGTTGAAATCTCCAAGTAAACAATGTCATGATCTGATTGTATTAGCACTAGGTGCCTTAATAATTTTTGTGTAGGTTATATTGTTTGTGTGGTTCATCTATATGACTCTATATGCATTTATCTTTGTAGATAAGGTGGTTAATTTTTTGTACATCGCAGGGCTGGTGCTAAGGATGACCGAACACCTTCCTCAACCTTGACAACAAGTGGCGGAGTAACGATGAATCACATCAACCTATCGGCATCCCTCGGCTGCCCGTGCTTCCACGCTCTCTAGGCTAGCTGTCCATTGCCTTGCAACTACAGTCTCTCTCTTCTCTCTCTCTCTCTCTCTTATAAGATATGCTTATAGTGGAGATGGAGGGTTCGCGTCCTGATCCGGTCGGCTGCTGTGTTTATTGCTGATTTATCAGGTTATGCAAGAAAACGACATGTTTAATCAAGTCACCAACTACATATTATTACCTAGAACGTATATGAAATAAAATGGACTTGAGCAATTGTATTAGCACCCATGCCATTTGTTTGCACATGTGTTTTTCGTATGAAGGAGCTTGGCTGATTGTTTGCTAATAATTGGGGTGCTCTGGCTTTTTATGATATGCCTGATGCTATTTTTATGCCAGGTTCAGCTGATGGCAAAAGGACATCCCGATCTTCACCTGCATTGGCAACTCGGCCATAGAAGTGTCTATGTTCAGCTCTGATGGATGCAAAAAGATAGCGGAAGACATCTAGTAAGTCTCCTCCTCAGAGCAATGAGCTTCAGGAACTGAAGAAATCTATTTGTTTAGGCTGTTGGCAGGGTCACTATTTTTGCTTTCATACCGCTTATGTTCAACTCCTGTCATTACGTCCTTCTGTGTTGTCAAGCCAACTTGAACTATAGTGATGCTTGCCTATATTAGCAGAGAACCAATATTTGCTTAGTTGTTCGTGTTAGTGACCTAAGTTTATCAGGAATCCACTCGTAATTTTATATTTACCACTTAAAATGTATCACTTCGTCCTTGGCTATCTGCGCTAACATATATATGTTGCTCACTTCACCTTGCAACTGCCTTATGCATTTTAGCACCTTCTTAAGGAATAGTGGATGTGGTGTCATAATGGAATGTATAACCTGAAATGTATCAGTTTTTCATCAATCTTTTCTGGTCCCCCTGTTGCATTTTTTCGATTATGCAGTGTTCTATATGTGCCTTATGCGTTTCCAGCGTATCTTGCCTTTGCAGGCATCTTTGGAAAGCACAAGCTGCAGTCTGAAGTTTGAAGAAGCTCGTAGACCCACACAACAAATATGATATATTTTCAGAGCTAGATTTTAGATATCAGTAATACTGTGTTAGATAAGGATTATGGAATGATTGTAATAGAAATTGTTTTGTTGTTACTTGAAAGTGTTCGATCTGGTATATTGTGTATTTTAAATATTTGTTATTATTGTCAAATAGTGCAAAATGTAATATGTGAGAAATTGGAATCTGATGCTTGGGTCTCGTAGAAATTTGAATGCTGATTAGTAGACCCGTGTGCAACTACACCTAACTAGTAGGGACCATTAGTTAATCGCCACTGACAAGTAGGACACATCTGATATGTGGGACAAATTGTAAATTAAATCAGAAAAACAGAAATGTTGAGCAAATGAAATTGCGAGGGCCCAAGAATATATGGGATTGTCCCACATAATAAATGGATAATAAAATCCAAGGCCTAGAAAACAAAAGGGTAGAATTGTTGGGCTAGCCCATCTAAAGAACCAAACTGGATCGAGCCAAATCTGATCAATAATCATCTGATTTGGTCATGGATTTGCCACGTAGGATCAGCCACGTAGGATCTTGTGTGGACAGGGTTGATAGCCCGTGACCAAATTTTTTGGTCATAGGCTCCATGACCATCTATTTTGGTCAGAACTGTCCATGACCAATTCAAAAAAAGGTCGTTAGCTGTCTATAGTGACCCTCGCTATGTGACCTACTGTTTTTGGTCATAGAAAGGTCATAGGTGAATTACTATGACCTTTCTATGACCAATATTTGGGGTCACTAGTTAGCACATTCCTTGTAGTGTCCTAGTTAACCATGATGCTTTCAGTTATAAGAACTTTATATTGCCTAAGTTTTGGTGCTATTGTATGATCAGGTACATGGGAGAAGAAGACGTAGCACGGAGCGAGGAGCTGAAGCATTTGGAGCATGGCATGTTGATCATTGAAGGATGCGCGAGGGAGGAGAGGGAGGAAGCGCAAGGAGCTACCAAGAAGAAGATCAACACATGGCAGGCTGCCGCGGCACAGAAACAGAGTTGTTTTCCTGCCACGGCAGAGAAACATGCCCAAACTCTGCCACGGCAGAACCCTGAGCCGAACCCAATTTTGGGTCGGTTTGTATCCTAGTTGGGTGCGACCAACTCGTACACCCCCTTAGCTGCCACACCCCAGACTCATAAATAGATGGGGCGCACTAGTTTTAGGTTTATACCATGTTAAAATATTTTGGAGTTGATTCTTTCATAGAACCTCTGGAATTACCATGTGTTCGAATTTACCAACTATAATTGAGTGTGATCTGTTGTTCCATTGGGAATTAGTAGATTGCATACTACCGTTCATGGTCACGGCTGCGTGCGCAAGAGTGTGGTGTTGTGAATATCCTACAAGGTTCGAGAGTTGTTGCATTGGCATCAGGGATCGAGCAGGAGAGTTCATAGCTACAGGACAGTTATCTATCATCCACCATCATCATCGACAAGAGCTTGCTGAGAAGATTGGGCCACCCCAAATCAGTTGTGCTCTTTCTGTCAACGATATCTCCTGCTAAGTCACTGTCAGTATATCCCATCAGCTTCAGTTTCTCTGTCTCCTCCCTTCTGTATAAACAACCAAGGGAAAGAGTGCCTCGCACATACCGTAGTATGAGTTTCACTGCCACCATATGTTCTTCAGTAGGATTGTCCATAAAACGACTAACCACTCCGATAGCATAGAACATGTCTGGCCTTGTGTGTATCAGGTATCTCAGGCTATCCACCACACTACGGTAATCAATTGCATTTTCAGGGGAGCTCTTACTGTCTTTGCTCAGCTTAAGCTTGTGCTCGAAAGGTATGGCTGCTGAGTTGTAGTGTTCCATGCCACACTTCTTTAGAATCTTGGAGGCGTATCCAGCCTGCCCCAAGAAAATTCCATTTGAAGTTTGCTTTACCTCTATCCCGAGGTAGTAACTGAGCAAACCTAAATCACTCATACTGAACATATTCTTCATCTGTTCCTTAAATGCAGTGATTTCTGAAATCTTCACTCCTGTAATTATGAGGTCATCCACGTAAACCCTCAACAACTAGTTTGGAATTTCCCACACTCCTCTTGTACACAGCATGCTCAGCTAGACACTTCTCAAACCCCAATGCAAGCAATGTTTTATCGAGTTTTTAATTCCAAGATCTTGGAGCCTGCTTTAGGCAATATAGTGCTTTCTTCAGTCTGAGTACCTTCTGTTCTTTGCCCTTTTGCTCAAATCTGGGAGGCTGAGAGACATATACCTCTTCCTCCAAATCACCATTCAGAAAAGCTGATTTTACGTCCATATGATGAATTTCCTAGTCTCTCTGAGCAGCAAGTGCCAAAATCAACTACACCATATCCATACGAGCCACAGGTGCAAATACTTCTTCATAATATATACCATGTCGATGCACATACCCCTTAGCGACAAGTATGGCTTTGTGCTTCACCACTGCACCTGCCGAGTCCTTTTTTAATTTAAAGACCCACTTCAAACCAATGGCTTGTTGTCCCTTTGGCAAGTTGCTGAGCACCCATGTACCATTTCCAACGATGGATTTCATCTCCTCTTCCATCGCCTGCATCCAATTCTGGTTCTTCCTGTCCCAGCAAACAGAGATTAGAGTACTCCCCTTCCACTTGTTCAGTCTCTTCATACACTTCACTCAGCAAACGCTTCCCCTGTGGTCCTTGTGACGGCTCAGTTTGAGGTGTTCCGATCATGCTCGAAGGACCTGGGGTCGTGTGAGAATTAGCTGGTCCAGATGGAGTTTCAAGTGGAAGAGGTAACGGAATTGCCGTGGCACACCTGACTTGGCGAGTTTTGGCAGGAATCGCTGGCGCTCCGATATCTTCTGTATCTGGATCTCTCCCTATCGCGGCAAGATCTTCTTGTGCTTCTACTGCTGTTGTCGGATAATGAATAGTAAACACAGATTTTGTACTAGGCTCATCTTGAGATGTGCTTCCCCAATCCCAGCTTCTGTCCTCCTCGAAGATTGCATCTCAAGACACGACCAGCTTTCCAGAGACTAGATCGAACATATGATAAGCCTTTGATCCGTTTTCATATCCTATGAAAACCATCTGACTACTCATGTCTGATAGCTTCATCAAACCAAGTCCAACCCTTTTCACATGCGCAGTACTACCAAATGTGCGCAGATGTGCCACTGAGGGTTTCTTCTCGTACCAAGCCTCGTAAGGAGTCATCCATTTCACGCTCTTGGTGGGGGAGCGATTCAGGAGATAAACTTCAGTGGACACTGCCTCTCCCCAAAAAACAGCTAGCACACCCATGCTTTTCAGCAAACTCCGAGCCATTCCCACTACCGTCTGATTCCTCCTTTCTACCACACCATTCTACTGGGGAGTAAGGGTGCTGTGAGGAAGTGTTTGATGCCGTGATCATCACAGTGGCTTGCAAAATCGTCTGAGGTGAATTCCCCTCCCCGATCAGTTCTGATGCCTCTTAATTTTAGACTTTTCTCTGAATCTGCGGCTTTCTGAATTTACCTCAATGCCTCGAGGGCTTCATCTTTGGTCTTGAGCAATGTTATCCACATGAACCTAGAGAAATCGTCCACTACCAACAGGAAGTATTTCTTGCCTCCATGTGTTGCAGGACTAATTGGTCCGCACAGATCACTGTGCACTAACTCCAACTGTTTTGTGGCTCAGAAACTTGCTTCAGATGGAAATTGTTGACGACGCTACTTCGCCAACATGCAGCCGTCACATATCTGTTCCACCTGCTGTAGTACTGGCATTCCTATGACCATTCCATCTGCTGCCAGAGAACGTAATGCTCGGAAGTTTACATGGCCAAAACGCATGTGCCACAGCTAGCTCTCCTCTTTGGCATGAGAAAGCAAGCAGATAGGTTCAGTGGGCTGCAAGTTTAGAATGTACATGCGGTTTCTGGTCCTCTTCACCTTTTCCAAGACCTTCCTCTGCTTGTCCCATACTCCATCCTGACCAGAGTACTTGCAACCAATCTCGTCCAGTTGACCCAGAGAGATGATGTTGTTTTTGAGTTGGGGAATGAAATACACACCCGTCAGCACCCGGTGTTCACCTACGTGACACTTCATGAGAATGGAGCCTCGCCCACAAATCTCAACCGTGCTGCCATCACCGAATCTCACACGGCCATTCACGGAGTTGTCCAACTCAGCAAACTTGTCAGAACAACCAGTCATATGATTGCTAGCACCTGTGTCCAAATACCAGAAATTCTCCTGAACACACATGAGTTTGGGCATGACTTTCTCCTCATTCAGCAGTACCTTCTCAGCATGAGATTCAGTTTCAGCTGTCAGCTCGCATGCTTCCAACATCAGCAATGCTGGATTCTCATCTTCCTTCTCCACGAGATTTACCTTTTCTTGCTTTGGCTCTGGACAATCAGATTGAAAATGTCCCTTTTCATTGTACTTATAACATCGGACTTTGGCAATGTCGAATTTACCTTTCTTCTTCTGCTTGCCTTTGTCCTGGTCTGACTTGCCACGATCACCACCCTTCTTCCCTGCAGAACCACTAGAGATGCCGGCATTTTCTCCGCCTTTCTTGCTTTTCAGCATCGGCTCTAGCGCCTTCGAGACAAGCAACAATTGCTCGTCTTTTCTGCCACTGCTGCGGTGGCGACTGCGCTGGTTCGACTCATGTGACGCAAGCCGGCCGACGGCCTTAGAGACCGACATAGTGGACAAGTCACCCCACTGCTCAATTGTGTTCACCACATCGGCGAACCTGCTTGGCACCGCACTGAACAGCCGATCGATCATAGCCCCGTCGTCGATCTTCTCACCGAGCGAGCGAATCTCTGCAACAAGAGTTGTGAGATTATGGGAGAAGGCATCGATGGTCTCACCGTCATCCATCTCAAGCTGATCCAGCTCCCTCTTCAGCTGCTTGACGCGGGCCTTCTTCACGCGATCCTCACCAACGCGCGTGCGCTAGATCGCCTCCCATGCCTCTGCCGCGGTGTCGTACTCCGCGACCATCATCACCATGGAGTCCGGCAGGTACTAGGACAAGGCCACGAACGCGTCCTCGTCCTTCGCCGAATCATAATCGCCCTTCCCCTCGATCGCGGACCAGCAATGAAGGGAACGGAGAAGGATCTTCATCTTCACCGCCCACAGCCCATAGTTGGTGTCGGAGCTGCGGGTAGTGGATCGGGACTCCTCCACGCGATGACGAGGTGTGCGCCACGACGGCGCCCCTGCTGGCCGAGGCATCGGATCCCAGCAGCTTAGTCAACGACGTGTACCTTCTGCCTCCGATGCCGTTCCCCGGAGGTGTCTTGTCACCCATCTGCAAATCACCGCCGCCTACGCTGCCGCCTCACCAATCGCCACCAGCAACCAGTGCTCTGATACCAAATGACAGGTCTCAAATCTGGATCACTCGACAATATGATGGATATTTAGGTGGAATATGAGTTCATCGCTCTGAAACTCACACACGAACAGAGTGCACAGGTACAGATAGAGTTTTTGCGACGCATTAACTCAACGTCTTTTCTAGGCCTTTCCTTTTATTCAGAGGATTAACTAACAAACCGAAATCTACGCTACGCACGACTCGTTGATCCCGCGCCATCCCACAGACGAGGTCGTGCAGAACGATCCTACAAAGGTGCTACTTCCGATCGTGTACAGGAACACAGATCAGATCCTATTTATTCTCTGAAACATGCAGAGACTGAATCAAAACCAACTACTGCATCGACAGACAATGCCGAGCACTACAAGTATGCTAGAAACAAAATGAAGACAAAAAATTGAGATGTGTCAACAAGATTACCAACTAACACTCCCAACTCCCTTTGCCTCTCCTCCCATGTCGCCACAGTTGCCGCGTCGCCGCGCGCCGTGTTCCCGCTCGCCGCGCGCAGTGTGCAGTTCACGCGTGCACAGCAACATCCGTGGAGCCTCTGTTCACAGAAGTTTTCGGACCGCCTCAGTTCACCTTTGGAGATGTTCTTCACACGCATGTACTCTTGGCACATCCGTATATCGAGAACATCCAACCGTTCTCAAAACGATGCACATATGAACTTAGAAATCTCTGCCGAACTCGGAAGAACTTCACGGTAAGTGTGCCAGTTTTCCGTCAGTTTCGGCAGAAAACATCTCGGAAAACACCCCTGTTAATCGTCGATTCCCGTTCCCGAGCGCTAGAGTCCTCCTTTGTCGAAACTCCGAACACCAAAGTAGTACCACTAAGTACCCTATCCATCTTTTGTTTTTGCGACCAGGCGAAATTCTCGATAGATTTCTCGCCATCGTCAACCAAAGATCGAACCAGCTAGCAGGTTTCACGCGATCAAAGTCAGTACGTGTTTTGTCAGTTTTGAAGTGGAGTTCCCTCTCTGTTCATCGCTCGCTCCTGATCAGATCGCTTGTTCTCCTGTGAAGTTTTTAAAACACATATCTTCTCCATTGAACCATCTTCGCTCACCATCAAACGAGACCCTAAATCGTGTCATAAATCTCTCTCTATGATCCTCCAAAGCTGACCTTTTTACTCTGAAAACTGTCGACGGATTTCAGTCGTCAGTCATCTGATCTTCACAATTTACATCTAGCTCCTTTTTCTTGTAATCTCTCAAACCGGCGCCCTTAGTTCGATTGAACCGTGGGATCGGCCCACTCCTTCTCTTCTGCACGCGCGTAGCAGGTAGCCAGCAACGCGGCCCAAGCCCCTTCCGTGGCCCATTTTCCTTAATTCATTTCTTTTGCCCTTTGCTAATTCAAATAATAACTCAAGTTTAAATAATTTATAGATTCCATTCTGTTTGAAATTTGACAAAGGTTCCAACAGGAAGAGTGAATGAATCTCAAATACAAACTCAAAGACATTTTCAGAAATTAAAAATATTAACCCTGACTACTACAACTATTAACAATATTGCCCTTTTTCTATTTAAATTTCATTTATTAATAATAATTTAAATTCACTATTTTCAAATAATACAAATAATATATGTTTTATGATCAGAAAAATTCTAGAAATTCAAATATGCCATCTAAAATAATTTTTGAGCAATTTAAAATTTCGAAATAATTTAATTGCAATAAATGCCTTTTTCTTAATAAATTCATAACTTTAAATGTATGATTCCAAATTTGACAGATAATATATCTAAATTGATCAGCGCGACCGTTCTAACTATGCATTCCATGATATGAATTAAAGCATGCATCATATAAATATTAAGTATACATCAATGTTTATGGGAGCAAAACATGACTAAAAACTTAATAAAATGCTTTATTCTTGTACCCCACCATCTCACCCATGCCATGCTATACTATACCATGTAAATCGTGTATCATTCCATCATGGCATACTTGTTTGCTTGTTGCATATGATTTACATGATTGTGCTATGTATTTATTTCGGCCACTTGTTTGGTTTTATCCGGATAGACACTGAGCAAGGAGAATACCAGAAGTCTCAGGAGTATTACCCGGATCCTTCCTATTCGGCAACAGCAATGTCAGGCAAGCAATTCCCCATGCTTGCATACATATAGTACCTATGCTTCTATCTTACTCTTGAATCATTGAGCTGCGATTGCATTAAATTAAATCTCAAGTATTGCATAGCCTTTACTTTTAAACCCCACCGAAGCTTGTACCTCCATCCCATGAGCCATTACCGTAGGAGTTGTTTGAGCCATGCGAGTCATAGAATTGCATATATAGGGTTTGTGCGAGTCTTTGAATAATGAGGTACCTAAACAACTTAATATGAGTAGAGAACTAATGAAAGAGACATCGGTGAGCATTATCTGTTATTTGGTTCTTTGAGCTCACTTGTGTCCCGTAGGACCCTGAGTACTTGATTTGATTCACACTTTATTTCTTGGGGCCACAAAGTAGTTTGGGGCTTTATTACTATCCTGTACTTATGTCATGCCTTACTGCTTTATTTACGATTGTGTGTGGAGCACCTTTACTGTTTAGGAATGTGGAATGTTTTCGCGGCATCGACAAGCCCAGTCACATTTTCGGGTTCCCAGCCGTTTACAACGATTGACACAAACCCTGGGTCCATCTCGGAGCCAACCAACTTCGTTGCGGATAGCTTAGTGGGGTGGCCCCCCTGAAATGATTTATAAATCCTGTGAATGCTTTGTCGTGAGGCCTCGTTGCGTTTTATTTGGTTCTTCTCGAGGTTGATCGTGTGTGTGTTTCTATTTGTGCACCCCTGCAGGGTAAATCTTTCTGAAAGCCATGTCCACGGTTATGGACGACTTGGAGCACAATTTCTCGATCATAGACAAGCATAACTGAAGTACCACCTTTAATCTGACTAAGACATGACTAGTAATTAGTACAACACTCATGGAATGGTTAATAAAATTGCTAACGGATGGGTTGTTCTTCCGCCTTCTCGTCGGTAAGCGAGAAGGAGGACGAGCAAGGTTATTTAAGTTGCTTATATAACTGTTTCTATTAATTAACGGATGTCCGTCCATCTCTGGTTGGGCGGATGTGTAGCGAGTCTCTATAGCTCTTTGTAGATATTATCTTTCGCTGCAATTGCGTCACCCCCAGGTTGTTCCCTTTAGATGCATTAAGACTTGCTGAGTACCCCTAGGGTCTCACACGATAAATATTTGGTTTAGGTGGACAGGTATACTCTCAGGAAGGCTACTGGGTCGAAGAGACCGATGATGGTGGCAACGACCATCAGGTGTAGAGATTTCGAGGATGGAGATCTGTGAGATCTGTGGGTGGGATGTGCTTATTTCAGATGCATCTTATGCCAATTTGCTTCTTAATCCGTACATAGATCTTGTTTTCCGGTTTCGCTTGATACTCTGATGTGTGATGTATGAGGATGCATCCTAAACTATTATATCTATCTAGGATATTTGGATCTTGCCGTATGGTGTTGCAATATTTCTATTTCTTTTAGATGGTGTGACTCTGATGTATATTGTAAGTCGTAGACATACATGCTCATTTTTTTATGTCGTGGTCGCGTTACCTGTCGCTTACGCCGCTCGCTCTTGTCTCGATGTTTTGGAAAGTGGATAAGGGGTAGGCCGGTACCGTGCCCTGCTCCGCTTTGACGGGGCTACACGTCGGTGGCCTTGGGCCTCCGCAGTAGAATCCCTTGTCCACTTTTGGTTCGTCCAGGGAACTTAGAGCGTAATGTCCGAGGTATTACATAGTTTCTCCGGCCATTCCAGATGGAATACCTCCATGATGAAACCGGCTGTGAGTAGCCGAGTGATCTCCTCACCAATGGTCTTTCGCTTCTCCTCGGTGAAGCGGTTCCTTGACTAGCTTAGCATTCAACCGAACATGAAGTGAGTTCTTGGAGAACTCTCTCAGCACACCCAGCATGTCTTTTGAGACCATGCAAAGATTTCCTGATTCTACGGAGGTAGTCTACTAGCACACTTTCCTATTTGCTGTCGAGGTTGGCTCCCACGACAATGAATTTGTCAGGGTTTGCCTCATCTAGTAGGATCTTCTCTGTGTGCTTGGCAGGCTGGAACTGCATCTCGCCAGCCAGCTTCTGTGGAGCAGGCACTTCCTCCTATGCCAAGCCACATTGCGCTTGATCTGGTGTAGCTCCTCTACGATGAAAAGCGACTCGGCCCGCTTGGAACCAGCTGAAGCACACTCCATTGACTGCTTATAGCAGTCGGCCACTGTGATTATTGCCTTGGGTCCTGGCAGCTTTAGCTTGAGGTAGGCATAATGCAGCACTGGCATGAACTTGGTGAGTAGGGACTGCCGAGGTCTACCACCTCGAGACAGGTAGGCTCAAGGTGGAAGTTCTCCTCGGTGGTAAAGATGATGTCCAACCGGATCTTGCCCATAGGAGAGTAGGAGGTGCACGACACAATTCCATGGAAGAATATATGTCGGTGAGTAGTAGGTGGGCTTCGTTGATCCCTAGCTTCTACATGGTGTCACAATAGAGGAGGTTGATGTTGATGTCGCCGTTAATGAGGACACATGAGAAACAATGATAATTAACTCTTGTTTGTGGTGATGTTTGGTTGCATTCATCATGATTTCATCTAGGCCCAATCAACAAACTGTGGTGATGCAAGAGCGAGCCAAGCCCTAGCTAGCTAGACAATGATGGTGCAAGGGCAAGGTGTTGATGCATGGGCTTGTGTGTGGTTATATTGTGCAGTTGTTGGTGAGATTACATCAAATGAAAGAGCGTATGTACAATCCATTGAGGATGATGTTAGTTACCAAATTAGTGTTAGGCAAACTATCGATAGGTCTGGAGAAGTTCTCGCTATAAAATGCATGTCATGCCACACAATACCACAAAACAAAGCATAAATAGGCAGTCAACCACGTAAGGATCATCACACGCATACATATCCTTGATAAAAGGAAATGAAGGAACATGTTATCCAATATATTTTATTGCAGGGCACTTCCTATTTACATTACCCGTAATTGGAGATATATAAGGTGTTAAATGAAAGAATAACCCATGACTTACTCTCTACAGGTTACTTATAGAGATCAATCATGTCTTTAAGATATAGATCAATTTTTGCCTTCCTATACGGCTAGATACTTAACATTAGTGGGAAGTAGATCATCAATATGTTCATTGGTGTGTACTACACATGCTAGATACTTAATAATATGCACTTAGGGCAAGGTTTATAGTTTGTACATTATTTTTTCCACTAGGACCCAACGAGATAGATTGAAGCGATGCAAGCATGATTCGATCCTAGTCGAGAGCAATGCCTACATTCGACAAAGCCATGCCTGATAAAGATCATGTTTGATTGCTTCATGCGGTTTTCTATGGTTACAACTTGTGCAGCTGTTGGTGAGATTACCTCTATTTGTTTAGGAGAAATAGTAGGAGAGTTTTACACTACAATTTTCATTACCAAAAGAAGTATATGTACAAACAGAAAATATTTACATCCAAGGGCTACAATTTGAAAAAAATGTACCTAATGGGTTGTGCTTCACTGAAATTTCCAGAGTATTTTCATTTCATCTTGTGGTCCACCAAGCCTAGCTCATGTACAAAGATTGTTTTCCCCCGTTGAAATGATGAGTTTTGATCTTGGAGATTTTGTTGTTTCTTGTAATTCTGATTACCTCTATTGAAAGAGCATGTGGACTATCCATCAAATTGGAGGAATAGCAATCAAGATTAGCTAAATGAGGCAAAATAATGGTAGTTCTAAACATGATGATATTTCATCTAACAATGGTGTGCGTTACGGATGATGTCGTAACATTGAGCAATGATGGACATTGTGGAGCATCACACATCCCTCATGCCATCATTTCATTTTTTGTAAATCATATCTGTTTTCATTGTGGTAGTGGCATTTTTTGCAACTTGAAGTTCTACACAAATAATTCAATTCGAGCAGGCATGGTGGCCTAATCCTGAGCTCTTGGAGCATGTAATATGTTTAGTGGGCCAAAATCATGGCCCAATTTGTATTATTCCATGTTCCTAATTAGGTTTATCATTTTTTTCTTTCTAGAGATTTTCTCGTAACATCTAGAGTGGGAATTTTGTACTTGGAGTACTAGCATAGGCCCTTTGGTTGGTCACACTTATCAGTGTCAGACCATTGGAAATGCAAAGGATTTATAACTGGTAAAGGTACCCTAGATAACTAACAAACATGACCAGGAGATGCTTTACTGTATTATGGCTAGTCAAAAAGCAATTAGCCATCGTCATGACTAGGGTAGGGTGCGCTTTCCTTGCCGCCATGGCTTGAGCCTGAAGCCTGACCCAAAACTAGAAAGGTTGTGTACACTGGCACCATCGTCATCATAAACCACTCATCTCTTTTACATCGAATGAAGATTCATACCAAATATGGCAGAAATATTACACACACAGTGGTAAAAGATAAAACTTACACAGGAGTAGTTGCAAGCTACTACTGCTATTAGCCTGGTATAAAGGCACCGCAACTCAAGCGATGGGCCGATGCTACTGACATAAGCATGGATAGCCAAAGGATTTTTCATGGTACTATAGCTCGGAACAAGGAGATGGATACACAGTATAGGCATATTGCATCTATAAGAGCATCTCCACTCAGATACCCCATATGGCGTCTGGCTTGCCTTATTTGGCCCGCATGGGGGAAGCCGGCGTGGATGTCGTTATGGGGAGGCATCAGCGCCCAACCGATCTCCCCATACGCCCCCTATACACTTCTTCAAAATAATAAAATTTCAAACAACAAATGATCAAATTAAACATAAATTCAACACAACAATTTAACAATTTCAACAAAGCAAACAAATAATTCAACAAGTTTTGAATCATAATTTAAACTAGATAAAAGTAAACTAGGTGACCCCTTTGAGCATCCACAAATGCTCCACCATATCATCTTATAGTTGGTGATGAGTATTTGTGTCTCAAAATTCTTGACACCTGGCGAGGAAAGAAGCTAACACAGATGGCACCTAGTGATCAACATTTGCAACAAGACCCTGTCAATAGTACGGTTCAGTGTCAAACTAATAGGACAAAGGTGTCCGATCTTTCGATGAGATGGTGATAATTGATTCGGGTGGAGTTCAGGCTTGATGATCCGACTACAAGTGCGAGCATGAGTGCCAATGCAATCGCTAGGCAAATCTCCTATAGATTACCAATCTTGCAGAACCATGATCAGCCTGACTATCAAGGGTCTTAATTCCTACCTGAAATCGAGAACATGTAAGAAGTAATATTGCAATCAAGATAATGCGGATAAAGATGAAAGCTTTATTATTGAAAAGGTGGGATCCTGAATAGGTGCGAAGTACAGGAGGTCTCTGGGACACTCAAGCCTTGGATAAGTTGCAATGATGGCTAAGTTTTAGTCTAAATAAAATCGGAGTCTAAAGTGACGGCTATGGCGGGGGGGGGGGGGGGGTATTTAAGGAGGAAAAGGTGGGGTTTCTGACAACCATAGGCATGGTGGCTGAATCCAACCTTAGAAGGCCTTTTCCCCTCAAACACAGACTCTAAAAAGTGGCTATTTAAATTCCTGAGAAAATAACATGGGCCTGGCCCAAAATAAAGGTCACGCAACACCATATTAAGCTATGAACGAATCTATGAAGTAATATTGTTGAATATTTTGCCCAATTCTTCAATCATCATTATGGTGACTTCAAAGTTCTGAAATCTCTACCTGTGGCATCCTCTTCAATCCTCACATGCTAGCTGCCATATCCATGCATGACCATGCTCCAATGCTTGTCCCTCTCGTTCATGCTAGGTCCATCATTCCTAAGAGTAACAAACACATCTGATTTATGCACCATCATATTCTCATGTATATGAGGAATAGTTCCAAGAAACGAAAGTACCTGATAGTTAAGTTGTCTAGCACGAGTTCGAGTGATAGGACCTTGTATTTGTGTAGCTATAGGTACCGTGGTTGTATCAATAGATGGGATGTCCTCATCATGCTCCCCTTCTTGAATTGAAGTCGTCCTCGACACAATCTCATCTTCCTCACCAAACTAAGGCTTCAAATCTGCAATGTTAAAAGTAGGACTAACCGTACCAAAAGCTGCAAGCAACTCAAGTTTATATGCATTATCATTTATTTTCTCTAATACCTTAAAAGGTCCAACAACACGAGGCATTAACTTAGATTTGTGAAAATCAGGAAAATGATCTTTGCGCAAATGCAACCTGATGTAGCCCAACATACGGGAACCACCATTGGTCCACATCATGCCACACCAACCGTTCCCACAAAGGTGAATTCCTTCCATCTCTCACCCCCTTTGGTTATCATGTGAATGAGATCCTACTTGAGACAAATGCCCAGGACATGACTAGGTCCATGACCATGATACCAAGAGGAGACGACAGGGATGAACCTGGAGCCAAGAAACCCAAGCAAGAAGCCTAGAAGTGAAGATGCAAGAAGTTGCTGGAGCAAGACAAGAGTGTCCACTCTAGGACACCGGTGTCTCCAGCCTGCGACACCAGAATCTCCAGACTGACTCCAGACCAGCCTCCGGACCCGTGCCAGGAACATTATGTACACCACTCTGGAGATGGACCGAAGAACGTAGCTGACACCGGAGTCTCCGGTGTGAGTGACACAGGCCTACACGCGATGAGTTGGACCTGGCCCATGTAATGCCCCAAACTCCCTTTTATGCCCATTTTACCCCTAGCTCGTGGCTGGCCTATATATATGCCCCCACTCCCTCCTTAAAACCCTAGAGATGATGATGAATTAAGGCATGTGCCTAACCCTAGATGGGAACCCCCTCTCAATAGATTATCTATGAGTTATACAAGGCCTTGGAGTCAGTGCCCTTCTCCAAGTCGTGAAGACCCTCCTCAAGTGTTTAGTCTCTCCCTATAAAGGATTCTAGTAGTGCTTGGTCTCTCCCCTTTGGGATTATACTTGGTTGCTACTCTCTCCTTGGTTTGGATTCTATCATTCGCTTGCCGATCTCTCCTTTGGTTATTCTATCGCAAGGTCTCTTGACGAGGATTCTATTGGATTGGTTGTTTGAACTAATGGGAGCAAATCAAATCGGGTGTGATTTGGCGTGTGTTTGTATCTTTACCTTGCATTAGAGTTGTGTTCATCGTGTTCATCACTTGTTCCCCCACTCCCTGCCTCAAATCTATGAAGATCGGGACACCCGAAGGATAAATCCATAAGGAGACCCATGTCAGCTGGTATCAGCAGCTTTTGGTTGCCATGTATTTGACATCGTTCTTTGAATTCCACCGTAAATTGAAAAACACCAAAAAATATAGCCCCAAATTGCTTTTGGATTGATCTCTCATTTTGTTGAGTTGCTTGTGGTTTTTGTCCAATAGAAACTTGTCTCTGGAGTTGGTCTACCTTTACCATTCGTTTCCCATCCCAATTTGGTCAAACTTTTCTGGATTTGAGGGTTGAAGGGCCGAATTTCTGCTCAAGAACATGATATGTTCGTGGTGCTGGCCCCAACACCTAAGTCTCTAGATGCTAGCACCGGAGTCTCCGGACCACACCAGAATCTTTGGCTGCCCGACACCGGAGTTTCCGGCCACAAAACACTGGAGTCTGCGGCCCTGACAAATTTTCCCCTCTTTTCTTTTTCGACTGATTTCCTTTTGACGTATGTGTTTCATGTGCGTGTCTGTCAACTAACAAAGCTTCTACAACATCAATAATGTTTCGCGCTCGACATCGACACCACAGAACCCAAACCATCCTTCCACCAACGGTTGCAAGTACGACATCACCACAAGGTATAACTTGCACCACCATTGTTAACCCCATTTCTTCCTTTGTGTGTTACCTAACCTATCGAGAGTAGCCCATCTTGCGTTTGCCGAAGCATTGTGTTCTTGCTCTTGCATAATCATCGTGTAGAGGCAATAGAAAAACTTGACTCCATAGCATAGAATACAAAAAGAGGTACAAAAAACAGAAAAGAAAGAAAAGCTTCTAAGCAACAGAAAAATAGAAAGATACCAATAGCAAAAGAGAGTCCAAAGCTTATAAGCAAGAATGCGAGCAAGAGCAAGGAAAGCGTGCTAATCTGTTGCTTCTCAATCTTTTGGCAAACGGGCTACAGTCTCTCCTAGCGTTGGCACAACACCGAGCATTAGTCTTTGTTAGGACCAATTTTGTTCATTGCTCATTTTCATAGTCGTGTTATCCACATTAATCTCCACCAGGTGTGTATAGTCATAGGTTCTCGTCACCCTTTTTGACCTTTTCCTTTGACTTCGTTTTGTTGGATTTTGCCCACTTTTGACAACAACCTTTGCGTTTGGTTGTTCCATTTTCTATCCACCTTCCTAACCTTCCACCATAGGCCTTTGTGTGTGTGTGTGTCTTGTGTATTTGCTTTGATCTTGGTAAGAACAACATGTCCAATTTTTGACTCGGTGAGGCAAGGTAGCACATACCATTCCACCATGATACTCTTGGCCTTGTGAGAACCATGTATAGGGCAACCAAACATCATGGAGAGGACTGTAACAACCTACACAACCAAGAAGGCTTTGCCACATGCCTAAACTTATGGAGGTACTGCCAAGCAATCATTAACCAATTGGATTGGTTTGAGAACCACCTCGATGACTAAATTCGAAAGTTCGAGAACCGTGACAAGCAACATCAAGCGGAGCGCCACGCTAACTTCCAATCTCTCCATCAAGCTATCATCAACATCGACAAAGACGTCACTCAAGCTCGTCACGCATTCATCTCTCAAGTCGTCATAGAAAGTCTTCACGCTCATACTCCCGTCATGGAGAACACCGCCACCACAATGGTGAAGAACAAGCTCGTCATCGACATACACAAGTGGGTGTCCCACAAGCTCCTCAAGAAGAACACCAACAAGAGAATGGAGAACCCCACCACACCAATGAGGAAAGCAAAGAGCACACCACCATGAACAAGTGGACATCCCACAACAAGCAAACCATCATTAGCGCCATGTTTCTCATGATCGACTCCAACAACAACCCCAAGACCTTCATCAACCTTGTCATGCGGATGAGTATCTTACTAATCAAGACACCGACAACCTCAACGCAAGACAAGACTTCAAAGGTGCACCAGTTTGGGATCCAAGCGACGAAAAAGAAGAGCCTCGGGACCGGAGATACACCCAATTGGCTCAACCACAACACTGGAACCAACATATTGGGTTGAGAAATGCACCTATCCCATGTGAGGTCGAGAGCCACATACACCTCTTGAGTGAGAATGAGAGTGAGCTGTGTGCGTTCACCATATGTGAGGATGAGTGCATCCACTTGACCCAACAAAAACACCAGCACCACCATACCAAGTTGAGAGATCCACCTATCCCACGTGAGGTAGAGAGCCACATGTACCACTTGAGTGAGAATGAGAGTGAGTTGTGTGCGTTCACCATAAGTGAGGATGAGTGCATCCACCTTGAGAGCATGAGTGATACACCACATGAGTCGAGTGAGGGCATTTTGATTCCTAACAAATTCACTGCTACACCTCTTGTGTTGTCTTCCTCTTTGCTAGGTTACATGAATGACGATGCTACAAGAAGCATGGACTTGACCATCCCCATGGATGAAGAGGAGGAACCTATGAAGGAAACAACTTCCACAACACCTAGTACACATGAGTGGAACTACAAAGGTAATGATATAGGTGTTTATGATGCCATGCTCCCACTAGTGGACATGATGAATGATGAGGATATGCATGATGTGGACACTAATTGTGACATTTCTTATGCTTCATTCATGTTGCCATGTGATACTTTGCCTTTGCATAATGTTTATCATGTGGAATTACTTGAATGCGATGATATCTCTATAGACATGCCATGGTACAAATCCTTCTTTTACCCTACAATTGTTGCGAAAAACTTGATGAACAATTGCTCTTTCCCTATGTTTGTTGGCAACCATACTCGTACTTTGGAAATGCTTGATCATGCATGTTCTTCACTTTATCCCGTTGTTGCTTGCATAATGATCATATGTTTCATATTGAGGTCTCCCCATAGCTTTCTCAATGTTTGGAGACTTTGATACTAATATGGGCATCTCATGCAGTTTGATACACTAGGATAACCAACGACATGTAATAGTTTAGTCTAAGGTCATATCAAACATTTGTGCTATGTTTATGAGTCAGAGTCCAATTAGGTCGGTTAGCCCGACTCTAGTAGGGTAAGCCACCCTACCCCTTTGTCCTATATAAACAAGGGGGTGCCACAATATTAGGGGGCTGAAAACATATAGGGTTTAGAACATTGTGTTTGTCAGGTGTATCATCCCTCCAAGGACGGCGCCGCCGGCGCTGCCGGTTTATCCAATAAAATAGTGCTTGCGTGAAGGTTCTTGTATTTGCAAGGATGTCGTGGCTTGGTGTGAGGCGTGTTGTTTATCAACTTGTTGCGTACTGGATTAATATATTCTGCGTGAGGTTCACCGTTTATCGTCGAGTTGCTCGTTGGATCTGTTGTCCTCTTCTTTAGGTTGCGTGTATCACGTAATTGGGAGATTCTATCGGTTACTTTGGGATTGGAAGGTGCATCGGGAAAGATTAGGCCAAACTACCTTTATCATCTTGGTATCATAGCGCTAGGTTGATCACGGTGCAGTTGGTGTCATTAGGCTGATCTTTGATCTATTAGGTGACAGGTTGCTGGTTGTAATTAAATTTTCTCAGCCAGTTCTTCTGCTATATTGATCTGCATGTCTAATGTTTGGAGCGGCGCATTGGAGAGTTATTTTCCTATTCGCATGTAGGACAAGATCGACTCTGCTCGATCTAGGTTTGTAGGACATACGGTTGTTGAATTGGTTCAGATTTTCGACAAGATTGAATACTACACAGCTAATCGACGGAATCAGTTCGGATCGCGTTTGCTTGTGTCGGCCAAGAAGGAAAGGAAAGCTAGATTTTTTTGGGTTGCATGCTGCGTGGAGCTGCCAATCGGATGGTTTGTTTATTAATTATTAGTTTCCGTGGTTGATCGCTGGAATCTAGGCAGAAAAAGAGAGTCTGACCAATCTACTTCGCGTACGTGCGCGTCAGTGAGAAAAAAAATCCAAATCTGGTGCAGATCGGATTGGTACTGGTATGTGACAATATTTAGTCTTCTTCGTGGGTATTTCTGCACCAAAGATAAGAAAAAATGAGACGCTATTTCAGTCGAGACTTTGCGCATACGCATGTGTACTCAGCTTATTTAGATTCTTAGTGTGCAGGAATTTGTCATGTTTGTTTTGGGTGATTAGCTTGGTGTCCTTCGAAATAGCATTCAGAGGATGATATATGTCTCCATAAGGTTGACAACATCAAAGATCGAAAGAGGTGCCAAGAGCGAGTCAAGCTAACCGAGAGGGATGACGTGGTGTGGCAGGCTGGCAAGACTTTATGACGGATAGTGGAGATTTTTCTAATATGACGCCACATGCTGGAGAAGACCTTCCTGCATGGAGGACAACGCTTTCTAAGGAGGAGAGGATGATGTGGGCATCTCATGCAGTTTGACACACTAGGACAACAAATGACATGTAATAGTTTAGTCTAATGTCATATCAAACGTTTGTGCTATGTTTATGAGTCAAAATCCAATTAGGCCGAGTCAGCCTGACTCTAGTAGGGTTAGCAACCCTACCCCTTTGTCCTATATAAACAAGGGGGGTGCCACAATATTAGACTAAACTAATACATGTCATTGGTTGTCCTAGTGTATCAAACTGCATGAGATGCCCAGATTAGATACTTGCCATGATAAGAATGTTTCCATCCTTAATTCGCATAATCACCATACTTTCTATGATATATTGCTTGATACTAATGGTGATGTGCACAAGAGACGATGCATCATAATGGATGATGTATTCATCTACCACACATATACGTTGTTTCTTTCATCTATGATGTGTGTAAGGACATGCATTCCAATGTCAATATCGATCGAGCACGACTTGGAAAAACGAGCTCAAGAGAGCATCCCACAAGCCATCAAGGGTACACCTCCTTCCTTCCATGATGAGAGAACATCGTCGAGGTCGACTCGTTTTCAAGGGGGGGGAGATGATGTAGCCCAACATACGGGAACCACCACTGGTCCACATCATGCCACACCAACCGTTCCCACAAAGGTGAATTCCGTCCATCTCTCGCCACCTTTGGTTATCATGTGAATGAGATCCTACTTGAGACAAATGCCCATGATATGACTAGGTCCATGACCATGATACCAAGACGAGACGACAAGGATGAACCTGGAGCCAAGACACCTAAGCAAGAAGCCTAGAAGAGAAGATGCAAGAAGTTGCTTGAGCAAGAGCGGAGTCTCCGTCCCGGACGGAAGTCTCGACTGCGACATTCGAATCTCGGCCTGACTCGGACGAGCCTCGGACCAGCTAGGACCATTCACGCCACTCGAGAGGAGAGGAGAATGCATCGACACGGAGTCTCCGGCCACACCAGAATCTCTGGCCCTCCAACATTGGAGTCTCTGGCTGAGCGACACAGTCCTGCGTGTCTTGAGTTGGGCCTCGCCCATGTAACTCCCCCAAACTCCCTTTTATGCCTATTTTACCCATATCTCGTGGCTAGCCTATATATACCCCCCCACTCCCTGCTTGAAACCCTAGAGATGATGATGAATTAAGGCATGTGCCTAACCCTAGATGGGAACCCCCTCTGAATAGATTATATATGAGTTGTATAAGGCCTTGGAGTCGGTGCCCTTGTCCAAGTCGTGAAGACTCTCCTCATGTGTTTGGTCTCTCCCTATCAAGGATTCTAGTAGTGCTTGGTCTCTCCCTTTTGGGATTGTACTTGGTTGCTACTCTCTTCTTGGTTTGGATTCTATCATCCGCTTTCCGATCTCTCCTTTGGTGATTCTATCGCAAGGTCTCTCGTCGAGGATTCTATTGGATTGGTTGTTCGAACCAACGAGAGCAAATCGAATCGGGTGTGATTTGGTGTATGTTTGTATCTTTACCTTGCATTAGAGTTATTTTCATCATGTTCATCACGTGTTCCCTCACTCCTCGCCTCAAATTTGTGAAGATCGGGCAACCCCAAGGGTAAATCCACAAGGAGACCCCTATCACAACCAAACAAGATCACCAACATGAAACATGACATGCTTTCTCCCTCTATCCCTAGCAAGTTTATACTTAGCATTCATGCGTTGTATGTTGTCTTTAGTAGTCTCATGTAATTTTAATATCATTTCAGCACATTGTGTAGCATCCAAATTATTTTGCATCAAAGAAGATAATGCCAATAAATCAATAGGTGCATGCAGAACAAAACCATACACAATATCCAATGGGCACATCTTTGTGGTAGAATGCAGAGAATGGTTATAAGAAAATTCAATATGAGGTAAGCACTCTTCCCACAATTTTAATTTATTCTTTAAAACAGCCCGCAACATAGTAGACAAAGTTCTATTGACTACTTCAGTTTGTCCATCAGTTTGGGGATGACATGTAGTACTAAACAACAATTTCGGCCCCAACTTAGCCCAGAAACATCTCCAAAAGTAGCTAAGAAATTTAGTATCACGATTAGAAGCAATAGTATTTCACACACCATGTAAATGAAAAATTTCACGAAAGAACAAATTAGCAATATGCGCAGCAGTATCAGTCTTGTGACAAGGAATAAAGTGTGCCATCTTAGTAAACCGATCCACAACAACAAATATGCTATCCCTCCCCTTCTGTGTATGACGCAATACCAAAACAAAATCCATAGAAATATCCTCCCAATGGACACTAGGAAAAGGAAGAGGCATATATAAACCCTGTGATTAAGGCGAGACTTAGCTTTTTGACAAGTAGTGCAACGTGCCACGAATCTCTCAACATATCGATGCATGCGTGGCTAAAAGAAGTGTGCAGCAAGAACATCCTCCGTCTTCTTTACATCAAAGTGACCCATCAATCCTCCTCCATGTGCCTCCTGTAATAACAAAAGACGAACGAAACTATTTGGGATTGATAGTTTGTTAGCGCAGAACACAAATCCATCATTGAAGACAAATTTGTTCCATGTTCTACCATCTCTACAATTCTGCAACACATCTTTAATGTCAGGATCATGCATGTATTGATCCTTAATAGTTTCCAATCCAAATATTTCGAAGTCAAGTTAAGATAACAAAGTATAACGGTGCGACAAAGAATCAGCAATAACATTATCTTTACCCTTTTTGCGTTTGATAACATAAGGAAAAGACTCAATAAATTTAACCCACTTTGCATGGCGACGATTCAGCTTAGCTTGACTACGAATATGCTTCAAAGGTTCATGATCAGAATGTATAACAATTTTTTTAGGACATAAATAATGTTGCCAAGTTTCTAATGTCCGAACCAGCGCATATAATTCTTTATCATAAGTAGAATAGTTCAGACTAGCCCACTTAATTTATCACTAAAATATGCAACGGGTTTGCCCTCTTGTAATAACACACCTCCCAAACCTATTCCACTAGCATCACATTCAAGCTCAAAAGTCTTATTAAAATCAGAAATTGGAGTAATGTAGCATGTGTTACCTTATCTTTCAATATCATGAAGGCTTGTTGTTGTGCATCGCCCCAAACAAAGGGCACATCCTTCTTTATAAGCTCATTCAGCGGCGTAGCAATTGATCCAAAATCTTTGACAAAACTTCTATATAAACCAGGGAGGCCAATAAAACTCCTCACCGTGTGCGACCGTCTTGGGCTACGGCCAATTCTCAATCGCTTCAATCTTGGCTGGATCAACTTCAATGTCCTGTGTTGTAACAACATAGCCAAGAAACACAACTCGATCGGTGCAAAAGGTGCACTTCTCAAGATTACAAACAAACGTGCATTGCGTAAAGCATTGAAAATAGCATGCAAATGTTCCAAATGATCCTCTAAAGATTTGCTATAAATCAGAATATCATCAAAGTAGTGATGAGGACATCCCTACAGATTTGCTATCTCCAACTCCTAATGAAGTTGTCGTTGCTGCCAAGACCAAGTCCAATGAGATCAGGATTGGACCTATTAGTAGAGCTCGTGCCAAGCTACTTGAACAACAGGTGAATTCACTCCTAAATGAATCTAGTGTTTTAATTGATGAGAATTTTATACTACCTAAGTCTATGCACTTATGTATGATCAGGGTCATTAAGGAAGAAAGCATGGCGCGAGGAGGAGAAGGGTTGCAAGAGGAGCCCAGCATGATGATTGCCCAAGGATGCGCGAGGGAGGAGCAGGAGGAAGGCGCAAGAGAAGATCATCAAGAGGGAGGCAAGAGTTCCTATGAAGACTAGAGTGTCCGGTCGGTTCCCACCGGAGTGTCTGGCCTACCCGAGAAGCCTCAAGGTGGCGTCCATTCAGTACACCAAATATGGAGCCACCCGGAAGCCCACCAGAGACTTTGAAGTTTACGACACAACCGGACTATCCGGCGCACTCCATCCGGAGTGTCTAGCCGACCCGGAATGTCCGGTGCGTTCTAGCCGGAATGTCTGGCCACCGACCGAATCAGGTCCGAGTCGGCTTGTATTAGTTTGAGTCGAACACATTTTATTTCGGTTTATGGACATCATAGCCGCCCTTATAAGACCTAGGACGCCCCATAGTTTAGGTTTAAACCATGTTTAAGATAAACCCTAGTTCTTGTGTTGCCAAGGCAAAACATTGAATCCTTCCACACCAATTCGTATCGATCTAGTGTGTTTGCTACTATCAATCATGTGTGATTAGTTGATCCATTGGGATCTCGCCAATTGCAAGTTTCGTTTGATCTATTTTTCCATTGGGAATTGGAAGATTGCAAACCGCTTCGTGGTCAGCGGCTACATGCGCAAGTGTGTGAATTTGCGAGTATCTACAAGGGTTGAGAGCTGTTGCATTGGCATAAGGGATCAATCGATAGGTTCGTGAGCACCATACAAATTTTCTCCATCGATATCCATCACCATCCACCTCGCTTAATGAGAAGATCGGGCCACCCTTATCAAGTAGACTACCACAAAACGTCCAATGAAAGCACGCAAAACTTTGTTCATTAATCTCATGAATGTGATGGGTGCATTAGTTAATCCAATCGATATTATTAACCACTCATATAAACCAAACTTAGTTTTAAATCCTGTTTTCCATTCATCTCCCAAATTCATACGAATCTGGTGGTAACCACTATGCAATTCCACTTTAGAAAATATGGTAGAGCCACTCAATTCATCAAGCATATCATCTAAACATGGAATAGGATGACGGTAACAAATAGTAAAATTATTGATAGCTCTACAATCAGTACACATGCGCAAAGAACCATCTTTCTTAGGTACCAAAATAATAGGAACAACACATGGGCTGATGGACTCACGGATGTGATCTCCTATCAAGTAGTTCCTGAATTTGGCGTTGTATCTCCTTTATCTCCTTAGGATTGGTTCTATATAGTGTGTGGTTGGGCAGCGTGGCACCAAGAATGAGATCAATTTGGTGCTCAATTCCTCTAATAGGAGGTAGTCCCAATGGCATCTTAGCTAGAAAAACATCCTCATATAACTGCAAAAGGTTAGCAACAGCAGGTGGGAAAGAGGGAGGCATATCCTCAAATGAAAACAAAACCTCTTTGCAGACAATTGCATAACATTGAGTATTGTTCACATCTAGTTTAGCAATATCAATTTTATTTGCAGACATACATGGAACCTTCAAACGAATTTCAATAGCATGTTTAGAATCAGATTTAGTGGTCTTTGGTGGTACAAAATCTGCAGCAACAATCTGATTCTCACTTTTGTGTTTCTCCTCAGTTTTAGCTCTACTAGCTATAGCAAGATCATCTTTTAAAATTTCTCCAGGAGTCATAGGGTTTAGACCAATTTTCTTCCATCATGCATAAGAGAATAGTGATTAGTTTTACCATTATGAATAGATTCTCTATCAAATTGCCAAGGTCTACCATGTAACAAAGAACAAGCTTGCATTGGCACAACATCACAATCAACAAAATCAAAATATGTGCCAATAGTAAAATGTACATGTACCATTCTTGTTATCTTGATCTTACGAGAACTCGCAAACCATTGGATGTAATATGAATGTGTGCGTTTTGTTGTTGGGAGAGCAAGCTTCTCTACCATGTTAACACTGGCAAGATTCTTACAACTCCCTCCATTAATAATGATCTGTATAGCTCTTTCCTTGACAATGCCTCGTGTTTGGAACAGGGTGTGGCATTGATCATGCTCAGTTTTGCTCAATTGCACACTCAACACACATTGTGCAACTAAGCTCTTGTATTGATCAACAGTTTTAGCTCCCATTACATCCGTCTCTTCTTTAGAATCACAAGTATCCCCATCACGTGCAGCAATAAGAGCTAATGTATCTTCATCAAAATCACTTGTTGAATCATAGTCACCATCATCATGCACCATAACATGTTGTGTTGTGCACATATTCTCAATATGATCACATCCCCAGCATTTGTGGCATTGTATATCCTTTGTCTTTCCTATGGAGGCCATAGAAGAAGAACTACGAGCAGGGACATTGGATGATGGCGGAGGAGTAGCCAAAGGTGTTCATGATGAAGATGTGATGGGTTTGAACGTGGTACGTGCTGGTGGTGTTCCACGCGAAGAAGGCGCTAATTGTCGGGACATCCACGACGATGTACGACCTGCAGAATTGTTAGATCTTCTCCATTGTGGTTGATGATCCTACACTTCACATTCAGCTTTGTAAGCAAGATGAAACAAATGAGTAATTGTGCGATATTCCTTATAATCTAAGATGTTTTGAATCTCCTTATTTAAAATAAGAAATAAACGAGCCATCATCTGTTCTGTATATTCAACAATACCAGCATGAACCATCCTAGTTTGTAATTCCTGATAATGTTCTACTACAATTTTTTTCATTGTTCTAAACGAGTCATTTTCTTTAGCAGATCTCATTGATAAGTTGGGGGTAGAAAACAAACACGTATAGTAGTTTTTAAAGCTGTCCAAGTATTAGGATTATTAGCTTGATTTACGCGACAATATTCAGACCACCAAAGTGAAGCAAAATCTGTAAACTCGCAAGTAGAAGCACTAAAATGCATATTCTCAGGATATCTTAAACATGCAAAACGTTGATCTACTTCCAACTCCCATGTAAGATATGCATCAGGATTATATCTATCCTCACAAGGTGGAATATTTAGCTTAAGCTTAGAAACATGATCATCATTATGTATCGGTGGTCGAGCATTGCGATAGTAATGCCGAGGACGGCCAGTAGGTTGTTCAACATACTTGTCAAACTCATCCTCAACTTCATACTCATACTGACCATCCTCTTCATATCTCACAAAAGCGTCAGCCGTGGTAGTGGCAGCAGGTGGTGGTGCAGCATCTTCGGCAGTTGGTGTAGCAGCTTCGGGGGTTGGAGCATGAGGTGGTGCAGCAACAGGAGCAGACAAACTAGCAGTGATGAGGACATCCCTATAGTTACCCCTACCCCAATTACTAATGTTGATGTTCCAATTGCAAAGAAAGATCAATCCAATGAGATAAGGATTGGACCAATCACAAGAGCTCGTGCTAAGCTACTAGAACAACATGTGAACTTGTTTCTTAATGAACCTGGTGTTTTAATTAATGAGAATTTTATACTACCTAAGTCTTTGAATTATTGCATGATTAGGTACTTAGGAGAAGAAGGCGTAGCACGGAGCGAGGAGCTAATGGAACAAGGCGTGTTGATCAATGAAGAATGCGCGAGGGAGGAGAGGGAGGAAGCGCAAGGAGAACACAAGCTTGAAGACCAACACTTGGTGGACAATCTCTGTCGTAGCAGAGAAACGCCACTTTTCTCTGCCACGGCAGGCTGCCGCGGCATAGAAACAGAGTCCTTTTCTGCCACGGCAGGCTGTTGCGACAGAGAAACAGGCCGGAATTCTGCCACGGCAGAAACCTGAACCGAACCAACTTTGGGTCGGTTTGTACCCTTAGTTGGGTGGGACCAACTCGGATCCACCCTTAGGACACCGCCCCCAGACTCTTAAATAGATGGGCACGCACTACTATCTAGGTTTAGACCATGTTAAAATTATTTTGGAGTTGTTTCTTTTATAGAACCTCTAGAACTACCCTGTGATCGAATTCTACCAATTGCAATTGAGTGTGATATGTTGTTCCACTGGGAATTAGTAGATTGCATACTACCGTTCGTGGTCGATGGCTACGTGCGCAAGAGCATGGTGTTGTGAATATCCTACAAGGTTCGAGAGCTGTTGCATTGGCATCAGGGATCGAGCGGGAGAGTTCATAGCTACAGGCTAGTTATCTATCATCTACCATCACCATCGACAAGTGCTTTCTGAGAAGATCAGGCCACCCCATATCAAGCAGTATGGTGTCCCGCGAGTGGAACTCGTCATGCAAGTCCCACCTGGTCGAGTAGACGATGCTGAGGACGTGGTGCAGCAGCAGGTGTAGGTAACCTGCTGAGGATCACCTAAAACCTGGCGTCGAGCTTGTCGTTGAAGGATTTCTCTAGCCAATTGATCTTTTCAATGGTTTTGTTGAGCTTGACGTCAACATCCTATAGTCTTGTATCAACATCCTGCACATGCTCTACCAAAATCTTGGTGAAGTGAGCATGCATCTCTTCATTCGTCATGTTTGCCGTGTCAAGAGGTATATATTCCATGGTTAGTCCTTAAAAGCACAGGAGTATATACCTACGAGTATGGAAATATGGTGGAACACGCGTATTTCGTCAGGCAATATACAAAACTCTTACAAGTTCTTACCAAACAGGAGGAAAAAATATGACATGCAACCGCAAAGATTAGTGGTTCCAAAGATCGAACCGAGAGATTACTAGGGGTCGACACAATGCATGTGGAGAAATCTGTGGAGCTCTAGGAAGGCTTAGCAAATGAGGTTAGTAATTATCAAAACAGCATTGCAAAGTTGAAAACATGCTCAACGATGGTACCTTGCTGGTCATAGGCTAGACCATACTAGAGACGCGAGCGTAGAGCAATAGAAATGTCACGACGCAACACAACAAGCAATGGTGTGATGATATGGTGCTTTGAAAAGCGAACCGAGATGTCTAAAATTACTATGATGGCGAGTGTCTAGAACTGATCTACAAGGTCTAAAAACAAGCCCCGAAATTTTTTGTCGAAATTTTATACCGTGCTTCAGAAAGCGCATAGGCGCCAAAAAAATATCGCTATAACGACCGATGGAGAAAAGTGATCCCCAAGGCCAAAAACTAGTATATCCAGAAAAAGAAATTCAGAGGCGTCTCTAGACTTTTATGTCCTTCTTGATTTCCGGCTGGAACTTTAACTCTACGGAATTATATTACAACATGGAATACAATATGGAAGGATGCAAAACTAACAAGGAAGTAATTACTCTACTCGGACTAATGCCGCGGCAGGAAAAGTGATCGGATCCGTGTCGCGGTAGGAAGGCGGTGGCAGAGTCTAGGGTTTATGGTGGCAGGAGGATATGGCGGCGGATTATGGTGGTGGTGGATGTATGGTAATGGCGGTGATTGGTGATTGTGGCGACGGTGACTAATGTGACAAGAATCGAAACTCGAAGGGATGAGACACTCAGACCAGCAACACAACATGACGATGTAGACATGAATTCAACGATGCAAAAGCTGAAAATACAATGCAAGGAGAAGATTGGTGATGGGATAGATCTAAGTCTACTTGTATTTTTGGCTTTTTCGTGGGTTATAGGTAAAAATATCTACACTAGAAAAAATTGTAAATATCACCGAGCAACCTAAAATATGATACCACTTGATAGGGCAAAGGTGTCCGATCTTTCGATGAGATGGTGATAATCGATTTGGGTGGAATTCGGGCTTGACGATCCGACTACACGTGCGAGCACGAGCGCTAATGCAATCGCTAGGCTGATGGCCTGCAAGTGCACAGGTTCGTTAGAGAATGTTTTGGTGGAAGTATTAATTCTAGTCTTTTATATCGATCCCAATAAGTAGCCTAGGTAAGTGTTATTATGTGGTGTTTCTGTCGCACTCAAGGTGTCATAGGTCTTGAGTGAGACTGCAAAAGCTGGCGGTGGAAGTGGTGAGTAAAAGATAGAGGAAACTTTCTTAGGAAATAAATAAATTGCATAAAAGTAAAGATGCGAAAAGTGTGTAAAGGTCCTACAGATGAGAAGTTAGGCACGGAGAGAAATAGTTCCTGATGATAGTGAAAGTGCCAAATGTATAAAGTGGAATAAGTGATAGTGATATTTCTTATTTATAAGTGAGTAGGCAAGCAACCCATATACCGACTAGGAGTCCTCATGGCCAATTCTCCCGAGTCCCAATGATCCATCTGCCTGCTACCACAACCATGGTCAACACATTAATTAAGGTCTTGCGACCAGATCAAGGCTTTAATCTTGATGGTTCCTTGTTGTCCTCGAGTAGTACTAGCTCTTCATTGATATCGGCCGTGTCACTCAGGGTCGCTGAATTGCTAGCATATAGGCTCATACCTATGAGATCTTTGGATCATGTTACCTAGGCCCTTAAATTAGATAACAAGCATTAGGAAAACATAGATAATCATTCTCACTACTAAATAAACACTATAACGATCACAAATGGATGGATTTAAGGAAGGCACAATACATCTCACGAATCCCCTACATCTCCCATGCCTATGGCGATATACTCAGACATGAGAGGAATACAAATCAAAGTCATAATTGTATTGCAACTAGGGATCATCTCAAAGTTATTGTAGCAAACCACAATAGCAATCAAAGATCAAATCAAATACAAACCGAAGGTAGATCAAAGTATCAAACCCTAATCTTACAAGTGCCAATCTCTCTCTCTATCTATCTCAGTTATGATGGGAATGATGGTGGAGTGTGTGGATTGGGAGTTGAAGATTGTCGAGGAACAAGGTGAAGTTCTTCTCCTCTTCCAGATCTGATCTTACCCCCTCTGGAGGGCTTGTGGTGGCTGTGTTTTCTATTATGTTGTTCTTCTCGTCGTCTCTCCTTCACGAAAGTTGCTTGTATTGATATAAGGGAGCCGTCGGCGTGTAGTACGAGCAGACGGTACGGGTGCGTCCCGACCGTACCGCTGGTCGTTAAGTGCTCTGAATGCCTCCAATGAAAGGGGCTCCAATTGGGGATTTACTTCTTTGGATGCAATTAGCCCATAAATGCTATTAGATCTTCAATAAATATTCATTACCTAAAAACCATCACAAGAAACCAAGGATTCGCTAATTGCAACATTAACATTAGTAGAAAGGGGTACTCTTCAGTGAAATCCAGCAATAAACAAAACGAAAATCAATAGCAAAAAGTGATGAAATTTGGAGTTATCATAGGCCAATCTCCTGGAGGTTACCGATCTTGCAGTATCACGATCAGCCTGACCAGCGAGGGTCTTAGTTCCTAGTCGAAATCAAGAACAAGTAAGAACTAATATTACAATCAAGATATTGATGATAAAGATGAAAACTTTATTGAAAAGGTGGGATCCTGAATAGGTGCGAAGTACAGGAGGTCTCTGTGACAGTCAAGCCTTGCGAATTTGCAATGATGGCGGACTTCTAGTCTAAAAAAATATGAGTCTAAAGTGGCAGCTATGAGGGGTATTTAAGGAGGAAAAGATGGGGTTTGGGCCAGCCATAGGTATGGTGGCCGAATCCAACCCTAGAAGGCCTTTTCCCCACAAATACGGACTCTAATAAGTGGCTATATAAATTCCTGCGAAAATAACATGGGCCTGGTCCAAAATAAACGTGACACAACACCATATTAATCTATGGACGAATCTATGAAGTAATATACTTGGATATTTTGTCCAAGTCTTCAATCATCATTATGGTGTCTTCAAAGTTCTGAAATCTCCACTTGTGGTGTCCTCTTCAATCCTCACATGCTTGCTGCCATCTCCATGCATGACTATGATCCAATGTGTGTCCCTCTCGTTCATGCTAGGTCCATCATTCCTAAGAGTAACAAACTGCAACATCCCAAATTTTACAATTGCATATGTTACTAGAAGCATGCATCATATCCTTGCATCATGGCATCAAACTGCATCAGATATTTTCCTAAACCCCATAGTCATATAAAGACTAAAAGGGTAAAACAAAATCTAACCTACGAAACATTTGCAAAAGTGTTATATTATGATCCCATACTAATCTTCTCCTTTTTACAAGTTTTTAGAGACCGATCTCACGTAATTCGGAGTCCGTTTGCAAAAGTTATGCAACAATCGGTGAAACAGAAAAAAATAAAAAGAATAAAAAAACGAAACCTAGCCTAACCGGGCCAGCCGAGCCAGCCCGTGACCTATCTACCGCCCGCCTGGCCGGGTGGGCGGCGCGAAGCACGTGGGCCGGCCCAGTAGACGCCGCCAGCAGCCGCCCGCACCCCCGCAGCCACTGACGGCCCGGCCCCACCCCGTCGTCCTCATCGTTGCGACGAGTTCGGAACGAACTCGTTCGCCGCCGCCTCTGGAACGAAGTCCGGCCGAACCGGAGTTCGGTTCCGCGACCCCCGCGCCAAGCAAGGCCGCTTATAAATAGCCCCGGCACGCCTCCCCAAAAAGCCTAGCTCGATTTTAGACCACCGCCACCGGGCTGCCGCCATAGAGCTCGCCGGAGTTCGCCACCGCCGACGCTGACGGCAAGTTTCTGGCGCCCCTTCCCTTTTCTCTCCCTCTCTGCCTTCCCCCTTTAGTACTGCTTCTTCTCACGTGTTTTTCCCCTTGTTTAGATGTCCGAGCCGACCACAATCGCTCACCGGAGTTCGCCGGAATCCGCCGCCTCCAGCCGCCGTTCGCCGCCACCTTGGGAGGAAGGAGCCGACGTCACCCCCGGGAACGGAACCGCGACAGAGAGGCGGTCGTCGTCATCCACCTCGTCGAGCCAGGAGAGCCGCCGACCGCCGCCGAGCATCGCCGCCGACGCGCCACCTCCATCCGTTGTCGCCGTCGTCAATTTCCGCCGCTACGGTAAGTTCCCTCCGCCCCTCCGTTAGATCTTGATCCGGCGGTGTAGATCGGCCGAATCGGTACCGCCCAATCACGTGCCACCACGTGTCGGTGCCTGCGTCAGTGCCGCGTCGCCGCCGCGTCAGTGCTGCATGCCCCCCCTGGACCAGTCCCGAGCTGCCACTTGGCGCTGCACAGTTGGCCGCCGCCCTGTTTTCTTTTAAATAGGCAGAAAACCTTTAAATCTTGTAAAATCCATAGTAAATCTAATTTTTGACCAAAAAATGCGTATAATATACCGTTGGATTTGTAATTTTGAGTAGAGTACAGATATATAATAATATTACTGTTTTACTACAACAAACTTGCAGTAGGATTTAAAGTTTAGATTAGAGTATTTTAATTCTAGAAAATTATTCGTAGATCCGTTTTAGTTGATTCTTGTTGCGTTAGCTTTGTTTCTACGAGACCTTCTGTAGAAAATTGTTATAACTTGCTTAGAGTGTTCAGATATGTCTCGAGGTAGATTGGAGTTGTAGATCTAGTTTTGAGCCTCTTTATTTAGGGTTTAATCCAAAATACTTAAAACCTGTGGGGAACCGATTCTAATGCATCCTCAACTCAACAACACCCCTGAATAGAACCCTTGGTCAAAATTGAATACATCCTTGCATATTACCATGTTGCATGCATGCATATTCATCTTCGTGACATTGTTTTGTGCAAATTGTGATTGGATCTATGTTTTGTTTCGTTAGATTGCTCGGAGTGCGCTGAGGAGTACTGTTGTGTAGAGTGCTACTCGGATCAAAGCAAGTTACACCTCTTGTTCATGTATTGTCCCAGTTTTGAAAACTATGCATGTTTTGCTCTTCAAAATAGTAGTATGCATGTGTAGGATTGTTTTGGTAGATCTACTTGGAAATGTTTTGCAAGTGTGATGATTTTATAGTATGCCATGATAGTTCTATACTTAGGAGTTCTCCATCCTATTAGGTTCCCCTGTTTTTGCTAAGTACTGCTTGCTATGCTATATATATACTAAGTACCGTTGGGGGGTTCGAAAGACTCAAAATTTTCTAAGTATGAGAGCTCTCTCGAGCGAACTTTTCTTCTCCAAAACCCCCTTCAAAATAAAACTAAGTTTTCTTCTTGGCGGAATGGTTATCGGGACAACGAGTGGGATTTTGGTGGAGGACGGCCGCCCGGGAATCAAACAAGTCTGCCATGTTTCAGAATTCAGAAGCTTCTAGTGCAACCACAATATATATGGGCTCTGTCTTGTCTTAGTACTTAGTGGGAAACCTCACCGGGGTACCAAAATTTGGAGGTTCTTGGCACGGTTGGATCCAGCTGGTAGAGGGGCTACTAAGGGAAGGCCTCGCCATGGTCTTGTCTGTAAAAGGACTTGATCATGGATTGTGGGGAAAGTGCACAACCTCTCGAGAGTATTGCAATCTAATCGACCAGCCGTGTTCATGGAAACAGAACAACATTGAGCATCTGAAGGATGGAGCCTCTGAAAGATCTTCCTCTCTCTCTTTTCTAAACTTAACGTTTTATAAACCCCAAGGCGTGAGTAATATCGCCATTGGGTGGGATTTTGGGAACTTGGTGCGTAATATCCAAGTGCTAGGCTGATTGGGCACTTGGTGAGTAATATCCACGTGTTCCATTCGACCCTATACTACTTATCAAAGTTTAGAAAGTAGGGAAAATCTCCTCCTCTTTTCTTCTTACATTGAGAAAATTGGCTTTATGAAAATGAACCCCAAAGACTACTCTTAGCCTTGCATGTAGAGATAGACTTACTCTTTCCTTGGTGTAATTTGCCAATACATTCAAAGTATTAACCCAACTTGTTGGCTGCACGTCTTATGTGCAGAATCCGAAGACTGAAAGGTGCGTAGGGATCACGGGTCTTCACGCAGCTAGCCTGAGGCATTGATGGACTCAAGTTTTACTTAGTTTCCGCTGTTTTATTTGAGCTAGCTATAAGCTATGCAAGTTGTAATAATTATACTCTGCATTATTCGTGTAATAATGACTTGTGTTTTACATGATATTCATCGACTGTGAAGTGCTAGCTATTGATCCAGGGACTAGCATGTTAATCACAGGGACTTAGGATCCTTAGCGATCCGAGGTCGCAACAGATGGTATCAGAGCACAAAGTTGCCTGTAGGACGTGACCCCTAGGATTGGAAACCACCTTTACCATTGTGTGTTTTTGCTTACCATATTCTTGTAAGTTATTTATGCTCTTCTAGTAATTCTCTACCTTATCGCTTTGTGCCTAATTTTCTTTCTCCTGACCTAAAGATGACGGCCTTCTACTATGACACCACCGAAGACATCAAGTTCCTGCTCTTTGGGGAATGCCTTCTGGACATCATCAAGACGTTGCAGTTGCCCATGCCGTCAATCAAGGGGAGCGAGTTGAGGAAGATGCACAAGGAAGGATGCTGGGCGATTGAAGTCATCCAACCGGGGCGCAGCAAGTCAGAACCCAAGACAGAGGCCATTGTACTCAACGTCACCAGCGACTCCAAGGAGAAAGGACTTAGCATCAGCTTGCAGGAGCTCATTGGATGCCTTTGCGGACGCCACCATGAAGAGGTTGAAGGCCACTACATAAAACTATTTGGAAGACGTGATGAGAAGGGAGTTCCAATCGAGTAAACCCCGAAGGAAAGGAAGACATGCAAGCGTCGAAGGATCCAATATCAAGACTTGGAGTCCCACATCAATGATCTTCAGAAGGGGAGCTGCCTTGAGATCATGAGGAATGACGAGCTATGTGCCCTAGTCAAGGAGAAGGACGAGAAGATCGAGGAGCTGGAAGAGAGGAGATTTTGTCAGGAAGATACATGTCAAGACAAAAGAGGCTATTGAGAAGAAGGAAAAGAACAATGTTGCACAAGCTAACAAGAAGTGCAAGGAGTTATTGTTTCAGCCCGGAGATATGGTTTGGGTACACTTTCGCAAGGACAGGTTTCTAGAATTGCGTAAATCCAAGTTACTTCCACGTGATGCTGGTCCTTACAAAGTGATTGCCAAGATCAATCATAATGCCTACAAGATAGATATTCCTCAAGATGTATTCGGAGGTATCAGTGCTAGTTTCAATGTTGCTGATTTGACACCATATGATGGAGAAGACCTTGGAGCATCGAGGTCGACGCGTTTTGAAGGGGGGAGATGAAGAGGACATCCTTATAGCTTCGCTATCTCCAACTCCTAATGAAGTTGTCGATGTTGCTGCCAAGACCGAGTCCAATGAAATCAGGATTGGACCTATTACTAGAGCTCGTGCCAAGCTACTTGAACAATAGGTGAATTCACTCCTAAATGAATCTGGTGTTTTAATTGATGAGAATTTTATACTACCTAAGTTTATGCACTTGTGTATGATTAGGTTTGTTGAGGAAGCAAGCTTGGAACAAGGAGGAGAAGGGCTGCAAGAGGAGCCCAGCAGGATGATTGCCCAAGGATGCGTGAGGGAGGAGGGGGAGGAAGGCACAAGAGAAGATCATCAAGAGGGAGGCAAGGATTCCTACAAAGACCGGAGTGTCTAGCTAGTTTCACTTAGACTATCCGGCCTACCCGAGTATCCTTAAGGGGGCGACCCGTCTGTCTGCCAAATCAGTCGCCACCCGGACACCACCCGAAAACTTTGAAGTTTCCGGCCAGCCCAGACTATCCGGTGCACTCCACCCAGAGTGTCCGGCCCATCTGGAGTGTCCTACGCATTCACACTGGAAAGTTCAGTCGCCAACCGAATCTGGTCCGAGTCGGCTTGTATATGTTTGAGTCAAACACGTCTTGTTTTTGTTTTCTAGACATCCTCGCCGCCCTTGTAGACCATGTTTAAGATAAACACTAGTTCTTGTGTTGCCAAGGCAAAACATTGGATCTTCCCACACCAATTCGTATCGATCTAGTGTGTTTGCTACTATCAATCAAGTGTGATTAGTTGATCCATTGGGATCTAGCCAATTGCAATTTTTGTGTGATCTGTTGTTCCATTGGGAACTAGAAGATTGCAAACCGCTTCATGGATAGTGGCTATGTATGCAAGTGTGTGAAGTTGCGAATATCTACTAGGGTTGAGAGTTGTTGCATTGGCAACAGGGATCGATCGAGAGGTTCCTGAGCGTCATACAAGTTTTCTCCACCAATTATCACCATATACCACCCCCGCTTACTGGGAAGATTGGGCCTCCCCTTATCACTCAGGGTGCTAATCGGGTGATCGGGGAAGCGAAGTGTGTCGATCGGACCGACCTGAAAGTGTAGGATTCCGTCATGCCGATTCCATCGCGTACAACCTCGAAGTTCGGGCAAGCCGCTGATGAGCAGATGGTGAATTCGAAGGCGCCAAAGAGGAGGTGATTCTCTGCTACAACGGATTTGTAGATCGCAGTCAATGGGGCCGAGGAAGACGCAACATCAGCACTCCCGATTCCCCAAGACGGCGCCAATTTACAAGGGGTTAACTCGTTGATGGACTTAGGTTTGAGGGATTGGGGAGCATTGGAGGAGTTGATCGCCTAGCAAACAAGCACATAGAGACACGCGGTTTACCTAGGTTCAGGCCTTGGAGAGGACCCTACTCCTGCTTATCTGCTCTTTGATTATCAGGGAGTCGAAAGTTACAGGTGGTGTGCAGATGTAATCTGGCGAGGTGTATGCTAGGGTTGTGGATGTCCTCCTCGCTGCCCCTCCTAGCGTTTATATAGGGAGGCTACGTATCGGGATAGCATGTTGATTTGGTTATAGATTAGGTTTTCACCCTTTTGAAAATCTATCTTTTACTTGTCGTGTCCTTCAAGGAGTTGCCTTCCTCTAGACTTGGGCCACCTGAATACTTATTGGACTTTGATTGCATCGTGGGATCCTCTTGGACTAGACCGTATAGGCTAAACACGAGTTCCCGTAGGGTATACCCATGTCAATAGTTCAAATGGTTGGAGAGGAATTGAATTTTGACAATAGAGATGATGGACTTGTACAAGACGTGCGTGATCTAATCCATGGCATTACTGATGGTTGTGTGACTGAGGTTAGCTTCGAACAGAGGAGAGGCTTACAGAGGAGAAGGAAGAGCATCCCTAGAAAGTGCAACCCGAAGAAGAACATCACCAAGCAGACTATGCTAGAGAAGAGGATGCCCAAGAGTTGCATGAAAAAAGGTACCACACCGCAGAGTACACCCCTGAGATCTAGTCAACATGCCACATCGAACAACACATCAAAAACTCTAAGAGGGCGATCACGGTGGTGAACACACCCAGGAGTGGTAGCAAAAAGGCTAAGATGGCCAGCACGGAGGATACCACACCCAGTGGTAGCAGAAAAAAAATGCTAATTTGGAGAGGAACATGCCGCTGACGTCCGCCAATAATGCCAGCACGAAGGAGAACACACCCAATAGTAGCAGCAAAAGGAATAATTCTAAGAAGAACACACCGTAGAGGTTAGGCAAGAATGCCATCACGTAGGAGCCAACAACCGTGAGGGGAAGCAGGAAGGAAATCACACCCAAGAGTAGCAGCAAAAGGGCTAGTTCAATGAGGAACGTAATGCAAATGTCCAGCCCTACTGATACCATCAGAAAATATTCCATCAGGAAGGAGGATGTACACAAGAAGAGCAAGAGGGTTATGTATAGTCTAGATTAAATAGAATTAGACTGTTGTTTATCTACTGAAGAACCTGGGATATGTGCAAATGTAAGACTACCACATGTGGTTGAAGTAGAACTAACAGAGTGTCTAGGAGAAAACATAATTGCTGGTGAGGTAGATTGGGACAATGTTCCGGTCCATCCGAGTGGAGATGATGGTGCAGCCTCACCCCTGGGAGTCAATTTGATGTGTGCAGTATTAGGCATTAGAGACAATGGCCAAGATTCTGAAATAGATGTAGAAGATGGCGCTGTAGAGGATCAAGAATCTGGTGATGATGAAATAGACGAGAAACTTAATGTTGAATATGGCATTCTAGTCGATGATTTGGGTGCCGACATAGAAGATATGAAACATGACCACGAGTATCCTATAATTTTGGTCGGCACCAAGTTCAGGAGTATGCATGAGTTCAGGATGTCGTTCCGGCATTTTTATATCAAGGGGGGTTCGATGTTCATAGAGTGGAAAACACTGCCTAGAGGTATGAGGCCATTTGTAGGTTAATGTGGAAGAATGGACGGCCCGCGGTACATTGTCCATGGAGGATCGCAGCCAGAGCCTTACCTGCGTCAAAGGCAATTAGAGTATTGGGGCAATGAATGCAGCAAACCATTTGAACTTTCTATTTTCACTCTATAACTAAAATTGATGTGCAGGATCTTTCTAGCAACGAGTCGACTATGCTTATATTGTAAATGAATCTATGTTGTGATGTGGACATCCCATCTATTGATACAACCTCTGTACCTACAGCTACATGAATACAAGGACCTATCACTCGAGCTTGTGCCAAGCAACTTAACTATCAGGTACTTTCATTTCTTGGCACTATTCCTCATATACAGACAATATGATGTTGCCTAAGTCAGATGTGTTTGTTACTCTTAGGAATGATGGACATGGCATGGACGAGAGGGACAAGCATTGGAGCATGATCATGCATGGAGATGGCAGCAAGCATATAAGGATTGAAGAGGACACCACAAGTGGAGATTTCAGAACTTTGAAGCCACCATAATGAAGATTGAAGGCTTGGACAAAATATTAAAGAATATTACTTCGTAGATTCATCCATAGCTTAATTTGGTGATGCGTCACCTTTATTATGGGCCAGGCCCATGTTATTTTTGTTGGAATTTTAATAGCCACTTTTTAGAGTCTATATTTGAGGGGAAAAGGCCTTCTAGGGTTGGATTCGGCCACCATACATATAGCTGGCCGAAACCCCACCTTTTCCTCCTTAAATACCCCCCATAGCCGTCACTTTAGACTCGGATTTTGTTTAGACTAAAAGTTATCCATCATTGCAACTTCACTAAGGCTTGAGAGTCGTAGAGACCTCATGTACTTCGCACCTATTCAGGATCCCACCATTTCAATAAAGCTTTCATCTATATCCACAATATCTTGATTGCTATATTAGTTCTTACTTGATCTCAATTCCAGGTAGGAATTAAGACCCTCGCTGGTCAGGCTAATCGTGCTTCTGCAATATTGATAACCTCCAGGAGATTGGCCTAGTGATTGCATTGGCGCTCGTGATTGCACGTTTAGTCGGATCGTCAAGCCCGAACTCCACCCAAATCGAATATCACCATCTCATCAAAAGATCGGACACCTTTGCCCTATCAAGTGGTATCAGATTTCAGGTTGCTCGGTGAGATTTTACAGTTTTTCCTAGTGTAGATATGTTTTTCTATAACCCACAAAAAGCCAAAAATACAGTTAGAGTTAGATTTATCCCATCACCAATCTCCGCCTTGCATTATCGTTTCAGTTTTTGCATCGTTGAATTTGTGTCTACATCGTCGCGTCGAGTTGCTCGTATTAGTGTCTTGTCCCTTAGAGTTTCGAGTTCTGGTCACCTTAGTCACTGCCGCCACGATCGCCGATCATCACCATTTCCATATATCCACCACCATATTCCGCTGGCATATACCCTAACACCATAAACCCTAGATTCCGCCACCGCCTTCCTAACGCGACATGGATCTGATCACTTTTCCTGCCGTGGCACGAGTCCGAGTAGAGTTGTTATTTCCTTATTAGTTTTTTTTGCTTCAATATTGTTTTCGTGCCTCCGAATTTTTTTCTGGCTATACTGATTTTCGGCCTTAGGGATCACTTTTCTCCATCGGCCGTTATAACAACATTTTTTTGGTGCCTGTGTTCTTTCAGGAGCACGGTAGAATTTTTTTGACAAAACAATTTCGCGGCTATACTGTTTTTAGACCCCGTAGATCAGTTCTAGACACTCGCCATCATAGCCATTTTGGACATCTCGGTTCGCTTTTCAAAGCACCATATCATCACACCATTGCTTGTTGTGCTGTGTCATGACATTGTTAGTGCTCTAGGCTCATGCCTCTAGTACGGTCTAGACTAGGACCTTTACGGTACCGTTGTTGAGCATCTTTTCAACTTTGCATTGCTGTTTTGATAATTGCTAACCTCTTGTGCTAAGCCTTCCCAGAGCTCCATAGATTTCTCCACGTGCGTTGTGTCGACTCCTGGTAATTGCTCGGTTCAATCTCTAGAACCACTGATCATTGCGGCTGCACATTGCCTTTTCCTACTGTTTGGTAAGAATTTGTAAGAGCTTTGTATATTGCTTGGCGGATTATGCATGTTTCCACCATATTTCCGTACTCGTAGGCATATACACCTATGCTTTTAAGGACCAACCATGGCAGATATACCTCTTGAACGGGCGAACATGACAAATGAAGAGATGCATACTCACTTCACCAAGTTGTTCGTAGGACGTGCGCAAGATGTTGATACAATATTGAAGGATGTTGACGTCAAGCTCAACAAAACCATTAACAAGATTTAAGGGCTAGATAAATCCTTCAATGACAAGCTCGATGCCAGGTTTCAGGAGATCCTTAGTAGGTTACCTGCACCTGCTGCTGCACCACGCCCTCAGCAGCGTTTAACCGACACCATGGGACTTGCACGACGTGTTCCACTTGCGGGGCACCATACTGCTGGTTTGTTTGCTCCAGCTCAAGCTGCACCACCTCATGCTCCAACCCCTGAAGTTGTTTCACTAACCGCCGAAGCTGCTGCACCACCAGCTGCTGCTGCTTCCACGGCTGACGCTTACGTGGGATATGAAGAGGATGGTGAGAACGAATATGAAGATGAGGATGAGTTCGACGAGTATGTCGAACAACCTGCTGGCCGTCCTCAGCATTACTACCGTAACGCTCGATCACCGGTATGTAATGATGATCATGTTTCTAAGCTCAAGTTAAATATTCCACCTTTGGAGGGTAGATATAATCCTGATGCATATCTTACACAGGAATTGGAAGTAGATCAATGTTTTGCGTGTTTAAGATATCCTGAGAATATGCGTGTTAGTGTTGCTACATGCGAGGTTATAGATTTTGCTTCACTTTGGTGGTATGAATATTGTCGCGTCAATCATGCTAATATTCCTAATACTTGGACTGCTTTAAAAACTGCTATGCGAGTTCGTTTTGTACCACCAACTTATCACCGCGATTTGCTAAAGAAAATGACTCGTTTAGAACAAGGTAAAAATTCCATAGAATAATATTATTAGAACAAACTGGGATGGTTTGTGCTGGTATTATTGAAAATACGAAACAAATGATGGCTCGTTTCTTTCTTGGTTCAAATAAGGAGATTCAAAACATCTTAGACTATAAGGAATATCGTACCATTACTTGTTTGTTTCATCTTGCTTACAAACCTGAACATGAAGTGTAGGATCATCAATCACCATGGAGAAGGTCTAACAATTTTGCAGGTCGTACATCGTCGTGGACGTCTTGACAATCAACTCCTTCTTCACGTGGTACACCACCATCACCTACTACGTCCAAAGCCACCACGCCTTCATCAAGAACGCCTTCGGCTGCTTCACTGCCTTCATCCAGTGGCCCTGCTCGTAGTTCTTCTCTTGTTGCCTCCACAAGCAAGACGATGCCACAAATGCTGGGGATATGGTCATATTAAGCGGATGTGCACAAAATAGCATTTATGATGGTACGTGATGACGGTGAATACGATTCAGCAAGTGATTTTAATGAAGATGCATTATATTTTATTGCTGCATGTGATGGGGATAATTATGATTCTGAAGAAGAGACGGAGGTAATGGGAGTTGAAACTGCTAATCAATATAAGAGCTTAATTGCAGAACATATGTGGAGTGTGCAATTGAGCAAAGCTGAGCATGATCAACACCACAACCTGTTCCAAACATGAGACGTTGTCAAGGAAAGAGCTATACGAATCACTATTGATGGAGGGAGTTGTAATAATCTGGCTAGTGTTGACATGGTAGAGAAGCTTGCCCTCCCAACAATACAACGCACACACTCAATTTACATCCAATGGTTTGAGAGTTCTCGTAAGATCAAGGTAACAAGAACGGTACACGTGCGTTACTATTGGTACATATTAAGATTTTGTTGATTGTGATGTTGTGCCCATGCAAGCTTGTTCTTTGTTATTTGGTAGACCTTGGCAATTTGATAAAGAATTTGTTCATAATGGTAAAACTAATTACTATTCTCTTATGCATGATGGGAAAAAATTGGTCTCAAACATATGACTCCTGAACAAATTTTAAAAGATGATCTCGCTAGAGCTAGTAGAGCTAAAACTGAGGAGAAACACAAAAGTGAGAATCAAATTGTTGATGATGATTTTTTACCACCTGAGACCACAAAATCTGATTCTAAACATGCTACTGAAATTCATTTGAAGGGTCCATGTATGCTTGCAAATAAAATTGATATTGCTGAACAAGATGTGAACAATACTCAATTTTATGGAATTGTCTACAAAGAGCTTTTGTTTTCATTTGAGGATATGTCTCCTTCTTTGCCACCTGCCGTTGCTAACCTTTTGCAGGAATATGATGACGTTTTTCCAGCTGAGATGCCACTAGGATTAGCTCCTATTAGAGGGATTGAGCACCAAATTGATTTAATTCCAGGTGCCACGTTACGCAACCCTATGCCATATAGAACCAATCCGAAGGAGACAAAAGATATAAAACGCCAGATTCAGGAAGTACTTGACAGAGATCACATTCGTGAGTCCCTTAGCCCTTCTGATGTTCCTATTATTTTGGTACCTAAGAAAGATGGTTCTTCGTGCATGTGTACTGATGGTAGAGCTATCAATAATATTACTATTCATTACCATCATCCTATTCCACATTTAGATGATATGTTTGATGAATTGAGTGGCTCTACCATGTTTTCTAAAGTTGATTTGCATAGTGGTTACCACTATATTCATATGAAATTGGGAGATGAATGGAAAACGACATTTAAAACTAAGTTTGGTTTATATGAGTGGTTAGTAATGCCGTTTGGTTTAACTGATGCACCCGGCACATTCATGATATTAATGAACGAAGTGTTACGTGCTTTCATTGGATGTTTTGTGGTAGTTTACTTTGATGATATTATGATTTATAACAAATCTTTAGAGGATCACTTGGAACATTTGCGTGTTGTTTTCAATGCTTTGTATGATGCACGTTTGTTTGGTAATCTTGAGAAGTGCACCTTTTGCACCAATCGAGTTGTGTTTCTTGGCTATGTTGTTACATCACAGGGTATTGAAGTGGATCCAGCCAAGATTGAAGCAATTGAGAATTGGCCGCATCCCAAGATTGTCACACAAGTGAGGAGTTTTCGTGGAGTTTTCTTGGCCTCCTGGGTTTTTATAGGCGTTTTGTTAAAGATTTTGGATCAATTGCTCCGCCGCTAAATGAGCTTACAAAGAAGGATGTGTCCTTTGTTTGGGGCGATGCACAACAACAAGCCTTCATGATATTGAAAGATAAGTTAACACATGCTCCATTACTCCAACTTCCTGATTTTACTAAGACTTTTGAGCTTGAATGTGATGCTAGTGGAATTGGTTTGGGAGGTGTGTTATTACAAGAGGGAAAACTTGTTGAATATTTTAGTGAGAAATTGAATGGGGCTAGTCTGAACTATTCTACTGATGAAAAATAATTATATGCGCTGGTTCAGATATTAGAAACTTGGCAACATTATTTATGGCCTAAAGAATTTGTTTTACATTCTGATCATGAATCTTTGAAGCATATTCGTAGTCAAGCTAAGCTGAATCATCGCCATGCAAAGTGGGTTGAATTTATTGGGTATTTTCCTTATGTTATCAAACACAAAAAGGGTAAAGTTAATGTTATTGATGATGCTTTGTCGTGCCATTATACTTTGTTATCTCAACTTGACTTCAAAATATTTGGATTGGAAACTATTAAGGAACAATATGTGCATGATGCCGAATTTAAAGATGTGTTGTAGAATTGTAGAGATGGTAGAACATGGAACAAATTCATCTTCAATGATGGATTTGTGTTTCGCGCTAACAAACTATGTATCCCAAATATTTCTGTTCATCTTTTGTTGTTACAGGAGGCGCATGGAGGAGGACTGATGGGTCACTTTGGTGTAAAGAAGATGGAGGATGTTCTTGTTGCACACTTCTTTTGTCCACGCATGCGTTGAGATGTTCAGAGATTCGTGGCACGGTGCACTACTTGTTAAAAAGCTAGTCTCGCCTTAATCCACATGGTTTATATATGCCTCTTCATGTTCCTAGTGTCCCTTGGAAGGATATTTCTATGGACTTTGTTTTGTGATTGCCTCGTACACAGAAGGGGAGGGATAGCACTTTTGTTGTTGTGGATCGATTTTCTAAGATGGCACACTTTATTCCTTGTCATAAGACCGATGCTGCTGCGCATATTGCTGATATGTTCTTTCGTGAAACTATTTGTTTACATGGTGTGCCAAATACTACTGTTTCTGATCATTATACTAAATTTCTTTGCCACTTTTGGAGATGTTTATGGGCTAAGTTGGGGACGAAATTGCTGTTTTGTAATACATGTCATCCCCAAACTGATGGACAAACTGAAGTAGTCAATAGAACTTTGTCTACTATGTTGTAGGTTGTTATAAAGAAGAACTTAAAATTGTGGGAAGAGTGTTTACCTCGTATTGAATTTGCTTATAATCATTCGCTGCATTCTACCACAATGGTGTGCCCATTTGAGATTGTGTATGGTTTTGTTCCTTGTGCACCTATTGTTTATTGCCATTACCTTCTTCGGTGTAAAATAATTTGGATGCTACGCAACATGCTGAAATGATATTGAAATTACATGAGACTACTAAAGACAACATAGAACGCATGAATGTTAAGTATAAACTTGCTGGGATAGAGGGAGAAAGTATGTTGTGTTTGATGTTGGTGATCTTGTTTGGTTGCATTTGCGGAAAGATCATTTTCCTGATTTGCGCAAGTCTAAGTTAATGCCACGTGTTGTTGGTCCTTTAAGGTGTTAGTGAAAATAAATGAATAATGCATATAAACTGGAGCTACCTGAAGATTTTGGTATGGCTAGTCCTACATTTAACATTCTAGTTTTGAAGCCTTACTTTGGTGAGGAAGATGAGATTGCGTCGAGGTTGACTTTAGTTCAAGAAGGGGAGCATGATCTGGACATCCCATCTATTGATACAACCTCTATACCTACAGCTACACGAATACAAGGACATATCACTCGAGCTCGTGCCAAGCAACTTAACTATCAAGTACTTTCGTTTCTTGGAACTATTCCTCATATACATGAGAATATGATGCTGCCTAAATCATATGTGTTTGTTACTCTTAGGAATTATGGACCTAGCATGGACGAGAGGGACAAGCATTGGAGCATGATCATGCATGGAGATGGCAGCAAGCATATGAGGATTGAAGAGGATGCCACAAGTGGAGATTCAGAACTTTGAAGCCACCATAATGAAGATTGAAGGCTTGGACAAAATATTCAAGAATATTAGTTCGTAGATTCGTCCATAGCTTAATTTGGTGCTGCATCACCTTTATTTTGGGCCAGGACCGTGTTATTTTCGCCGGAATTTTAATACCCAGTTTTTAGAGTCTGTATTTGAGGGGAAAAGGCCTTCTAGGGTTGGATTCGGCCACCATACCTATGGCTAGCCTAAACCCCACATTTTCCTCCTTAAATACCCCCATAGTCGTCACTTTAGACTCAGATTTTGTTTAGACTAAAAGTTAGCTATCATTGAAACTTCACCAAGGCTTGCGTGTCGTAGAGACCTCCTGTACTTCGCACCTATTCAGGATCCCACCTTTTTAATAAAGCTTTCATCTACATCCGCAATATCTTGATTGCAATATTAGTTTTTACTAGTTCTTCATTTCAGGTAGGAATTAATACCCTCGCTGGTCAGGCTGATCGTGCTTCTACAAGATCGGTAACCTCCAAGATATTGGCCTAGCGATTGCATTGGCGCTCGTGCTTGCACATGTAGTCGGATCGTCAAGCCCAAACTCTCCCCAAATCGATCGGACACCTTTGCCCTATCATGTTGCAGGTGAACAAAATGGGCCCTCCCCACATGTGTCCGATAGGTAGCCTGCTAAAATCCTCAATGGCTGATACGAAGTGGGTGGCTTTACAAGATATGTCTATATTATAGGATAACCCTAAGGAGACCACAAAGAATATGTGGGACCCCCAGATTATTCATCCGAGAAAACCCTGTTATGCATACATCCATGTTCCCATGATCAGTGAGCCGTGGAACATAACCGACAGGTACCATTACAACATCCGAAACATAACAAGTTACAAGACTTACAGGAATGCCATTATGGCTACATCAACATTAGCAGCGGAACAACTCCAAGCGTAGAGCCCAATCGTGCCTCAACCTACAGGCAGCTGACTGGGAAGACGGCCTAGCTCACATGGACGTCACCTTAAGATTCCTGAAAGTCTGGCCAAGTAAATAGCCAGGGACACAACTGTGAGTACTTTTGAATGTACTAGCAAACCACCATGATAAGTAAACAAAGGAAATGCAATTTTGGCTATGGCGAGATAGCTCTATTAGGGATTGTTTTTGAAAAGCCTAAACTAACATTGAAGTTATGGCATCTCCATATCTTTGTTGAAAAAGAGTTTTGAAAACATGCTTCTGTTTTATAAATCCAGACATCTCCACGTCTTTGTTGAAAAAGAGTTTTGAAAATAGTTTTCGGAGTAAAAACCCTTTTTAAACATCTTCGACCCCACGGGTCAAAACAACGCTTTCGAACTTGGGTTCCCCCGGAACCGTCGTCCTCGGAGTACTTGTTTCCCAAACAAGCACAGTTTGGGTACTCCTAGCCAACACCTTTACAACCGTCCTTGACCGTGGACACGGCTATTCGAATAGGTTATACTCTGCAGAGTTTGCATACTTTACCCACAAGAATCAATACATCCGCCGGGATTCAACCACGGCCCACTACCAATGTAGATGGGGGTCCGGATAATCAAACCTAACTTTTCGCTTGTCTACACTAGCAAAGGCATGCTTTTCCTCTTGGGTTTGTTCTCCCCGGCAACAAGTATGTGGCTCCCAGCCATAGTCCTTCCTTCCGTACACGCGCATACCCAAGCCGCAACTTGGCGTATACCTTAAATCTGGAAACTCCACTTCCTTCTGTACTACCTAAGTCATACCGTCCGCGGGAGACCCAATTCTTGCACCGGCCTCCTGCCAGGTCAGGCTCACTCTTGCCGAAGCAAGCGACAGGCTTCAGATCCGTGATCTGGGACGCCTGCCCGGCCTTCCAGGGATTTCTCCCTATAAGCATGGTAGAAGTGCCTCGGCTAATGCGGACAAACTACGGGTTAAGCCCCAGCAACCTGGGGTAATGTGGTTACGCGGATAAAAAATGTTCTAGTAAAGGCGTAGAACATCCCATCACATCTTCTTGTTTCTCCTCATCACCATTTCTTTCGTTAAAACTTCCACTGGGAACGATGCCTCTTCCCAGGATTTTACAAAGCCGTTTTTGAAACATTTGTAGTGGGGAAAATCCCAAAACAGTTTATTTTCTCAAAACCAGGGTTTTCCAATGGGGTGAGATGCTAATAATCATACTCCCGATCTAAAGGGATAAAATGGTAGGTACATTGGGGTGGTGCCTCGAAGGACACGAAATCATAACTTGGAGGAGCCAAGTTACTACCGTAGTATTTGTAAAACAAGACATGCTCTCATGCAATTTATAAAGAAGATATAAAACAAGTAAAAATAGAGTAGGACATATATCAGAGTTTGGGAAATGGTGGCTTGCCTGTGATCAGCAATAAGTCCCCGGACTTCTTTAGATGACCAAGAATACCGAATAAAATAATAATAAAAGAAGTCCCTTCTTCTTGTCGCCAGACACTCACACTATCGTCGTCATTGGGTACACATGCAGGCAGACAATACCACACCCAGTATAAGGCATACAACATCAAAGATACAACAAACAAACATAAGAAATACTACTGGACTTGGGAGGTTTTGGAGAGGTGGAATTCAAAGGGTGGAATTTACTAAATTGCCACTGTAGTGGTTTCCATTTGGAAGATAGTTGTCTAGGATAGAAGTAAGGAACTTGGGTTAGGGATCTAGGGTCATTAGGTTATCAATGGATAACCATGATATCCTCAGATAGGTTTTTACAAGACAAAACCATCACAAGTGGTTTCACTTGATTATCAATTTTCTAGAATTAGTTATGCTTTTTATAGTGAATTAAACTCTAGTTTGAGGAAATAATTCACCAGAAAGGTTCTGGAGCTCCAAAAATTATTTCCTTGGATGGTTAGGTATTACTTGATGTACTGAACCACCTAGCGTTGGAATTAAGTCAAAATAATTACCACAATGCCCTCAGGAAATTCCCAAGGACAGTTCTGTATGATTCTTCTTCTGTTTATCAGATTAATTCTATAGAAGCTAAAGAGTTGGTTCCAAGGGCATGTGATAGGTATGCCCAATACCTTTCTGTAGGAATTGTATTCACCCTTTTTGGAGTTGTCAAACTCCTGGAGTGATTTAATTAGTGAAAATACCCATCACAGAGGTATTTAAATCACTAAAATTCATCCAGAGCTCAATAAATTATGAGCTGCTGGGTTTGGTAGATATTGGTACTGGTGTGTACTGGGAGTTGGAATTAGGTCCATACCTCATTTGGTTAGACCTAAGAAAATTATCTAAGTCAGAAGGTTGCTAGTTTTGTTATTTTTACTAAAGGCAGAATATTGGTCAACTGGGCATGGGACCTGTGCTGGTTGATAGGTGTTGCAAATACCTTCCAGTAGGTCTTTAGTTCATCTCATATGGAGATGTAGAACTCTCTGTAGAAATTATTTAGTGTACCAGATACATTCTAGTAGAAGAATTACTTGTAATTAGAGGAAATTATTTTGGACATGGGGTTGCCTCTGCATGTTTGGGAAAACATTAGAGAACCACCAGAAAATTAGATCTAGGCATTTGGAATTGATTTACCATTTCTGGAATAAAGATCTGCTAAAAAAAGAAAAGGGGTGCAATGGGGCCGGATCTGGGGAGCTACTGGGCCGGCTAGGGGGATTTGGCCCACGGCGCACGGGGCAACGCGCGGGAGGGCTCGTTTCGAACCTGACGAGCGGGGCCCGCTGCCAGCGAGCGAGAGCGCCGAAGCGGTATCGGCCAAATCTGGCCGTTCACTTAAGTGGCGATGGATGGCGCAACGTCATCGTCCACCCGGGGCTCGCCGATGACGAGGCTAACCCTAGCAGAGGGTGGTGCGGAGCGGGGAGCTCACCTGAGGGCTCAAGGAGGGTTGGGGACGATGCAGAGCTCGAGTAGATCGGTGGGCGGCACGACGGTAGAGGCCCACGGGAAGCAGCTCGCGCGACGATGGCCGAGTACAAACTCGTCGGTGCTCGACGACGACGGCGGAGGAGAGGGTCCTGGGCAAAAAGGGGAGTACCATTAGATAGAGGAGGTGAAGGGGATCTCATGGGCGGACATGCACAGAGAATGGGGGAGGGAGGAGAGAGCTTTGCTCGATTTTTGAGAGGAGGCCGAGAGCTCCTCTCCTTCCTTCGGACAACACAGAGCAGGGGCGAGGGTGTGGTGCTCGGCGGAGGCAAGTGGGAGTGAGAGGGGGCAAATGAGGGAAGGGAGCTAGCTGGGGGAGGGCATGCTGACCTTTATACCACAAGGAGGGAGTGGATGTGGTAAATTACCAATGTGGGAATGGGGGAGAGCAATGTTGGCCAGGGATTGGTCCAAGGGGAAGTGGAGAGGGGTAGGATGGTAATTTAGTCGAGCTAGATCATAGAGGGAGGCTGTGGTGATTAGTGGATAAGATCCTTGTAAGAATTGGGGTTAAATCTCCTCTTACCACTAGTACAAAGGGTACAATGGGGATTTGTTGGGGTGTAGATACAGTACTAATCGACCAGTGTGGTGTCCTGGTGCTCAGGAGGTACATTGAGCAAGATTGAAGGGGATTTAGAAGTGAATTGAGGAATGGATTTACTTAGTTGGCAATTTTGATCCCATAGATGGTTGTGAAGGAAGTCCACAAACTTGCATTGGACCAGAAGATAAAATGGTACTGGTAGATAGGTGAGGTCAAGGTAGACTCGTAGGATTTATTTGGGATTTTTATGTGGATCTTAAGTCCACTTAAATCCACTGATTCAAAAAGGACAGAAATGATTTCTAGAGGATCATTTGATAAATTTCCATTGGAAAAGGATGGATTTTGATGTGTAAGGGTCCCAAATGAGAATACACACTTAGGGGAATTTTCCCAAGATTTATTGGGGATTAAAAGTGATTAAAACAATTATTATTCCTATTCAGCCTTTTAAGAAAAAGGGCAAAAAGAAATAATAAAGCTTCTCAAAAATATTTATTTTTGAGATGGAAAGATGGGGTATTATTAGTGGGACTCACATGAGTCAGAAGTTTGGGAAGTGGTTTGGTAAAAACCAAACTTTCCTTTATGGATGGAGTTTTGGAGGTTTTGACTATTTATGGAATTAAATAGTTTTGGGACCATAATAATTATGGATAATTATTGATAAATCTTGATTATCAACATATATGAGATAGACAAGGTGTATCAAGCTTTTGCAACCTTGTGGAATGAAATTCCAACTTGAAAAGGATGGAAAACAAGGAGTTGATGATCTAGGGTGGTGTTATTTTTATACCACCAAAACATGCTTGCATCTTGGAGCTTAGAGCTCACCTTGGCGAAAGGGATAGATGGGTGAGTAGACCAAGTCATATAGACGACTATGGCAGGAGGAGTTTTAATTAAAAGCATTTGGGTTGATTTAGAAATGATGGCAAACTTTGTTGAGAATAAGGCTGCCATGCAGAAAGAGTTATGATGCCTTATAAAACATGTGGGTTTAGTAAGCTCAAGGATCCATTTGTAACAAGTGAAGTAGGTTTTGATGGAAATCAATGAGAAGATCACAACCATGCAGAGAGTTGGTCCATAGGAGTTTGGATGGTGGTGTGAGCTTCAACCAAAGTAGGCATGACGACTAGTTTTGCAGGAAATGTTATTTTCTTGTCTGCAAAACCATCATGGACAAGTGGGTTGGGTTAGGATTTAACCAAGGGAAAATGTGGGCCTTGGTAGTCCTTAGAATGGTTAACAATATGGTTTATATGCATTTCCAAAAATGCACATGGTTTGAGAAAAGGAGGCTTTCAAAGAGGTGATATTGAAACTGTTTCTAGACTTAGCCAAATTTGGCAGTTTTGAGGAATTTGACTAGAGTATGAGAGGGAATGTTCTTGGAGGAGTTGCCATGTATCAGAGCTTTAACAAGTGGTTGATATGGAGGGGTATAGTGAGTAGAAGAGATCCTTGCTTGATATTGGTCTTCATGGTCTTGGAAACATCTAGAATGGAAATCCTCAGATTGGATCTGATTGAGGGTTTTAGATAATCACCTAGTGGTTAGGGATCATAACAAGGTTGGCTTTCTTGCTTAGGGATTGATGATTGGGAAACATCAAGGTCCTAGTGATGAGCTCCTAGAGTGGCTCATACTACTTCCTAAGCAAACAAGTCAATCAGCAGATCAATACAATTCATCAGACAGTAGATCAAGGCAACTCATCTTATAACTATTCCAACTACTACTAGGGTTACCATCAAGCTCAGCTTGAGGTAAGGTTGGGGAATTTTTAAGAGGTTGAGTTTTGAATAAGATGAGGGTTCTTGGTATCTCTACCAAGAGTAGAATTCAATTGCTTTTGGAAAGAGTTTTTGAGAACACTAGAGATAAGGTTAGTTGAGTGTTCTGTCTTGAAAACATAAGGAGATTGTATTATATATCTCTCCATAGTTTTGTTAATAGAAGCTACCAAAATAGTTTTGGGTACATAGGCATCTTGGCTCCTGTTTTGAAATGCCAGAACTTTTGAGAATATGTAAAGTAAGCCAAGATAGTTTTTGATAAATAACTTTTGTCAACTGAGGATGAGGTAAGGAGTATCCTAAGATACACATCATAAGCACAACTGCAAGCAAACAACAAGCAGACACTGCACTAAAGCATAGGAAAAAGTTTTTGTTCCCCCTGATTTTTGCATTCCGAACAACTAATCTGGGTTGCTGAAATTGGGATGTTACAGACCTTTCCCCCTTAAAAAAATCTCGTCCCGAGATTCCGGAGAGTAAGGTTAGGGGATTTGTCTTCGGAGTTAGTACCATGTGTTTCTTGCGGGCTAACTTGTCGACTTTGTCGTCAAGCAGAACCATCTTGACAGCAAGGTTGAACTCCAATCTTCTTGAAACTCGGAGGTTGAGTTGGCGTCCACCGTGGTGGCGGGGAGGGATCTTCCATCTGTAAGGGTCTACGGTTCTTCTCTTAAGTGAGTTGCTGCATCCAAGTCTGTGTCCAAGTCTATAAAGTCTCGGATAAGTTTGTGCTCTTAGATCTGGGTCTTCGGGTCTCACGGTCGAGCAGAGAGGTTATCTATTTTGCGGGAAAGATGCAGTCTTTCCCCCTTAGGATTCGACTTGGGTAGGTCGGAGAGTTAAAAATAGGGGACTTTCTTAAGAGGGTGGCAAGAGATGGGTTTCACAGCAGCATAGGACAACCTAGGAAGGGTGGCATCCTAGAGGTCTTTCCGGGGGGAACATGGGCTAGCTTATTACAAACAGCACTCGTCGGCTATCAGGAAATCTTGGAGTGGGTGAAAGGAGCTCTCCATAGCTGGGGCAGTTATCGGAACATCTGCTGTCTCGGTGCCCTTCGTCTCTGCAGCGGCTGCCTGCCTTCATCGAGCTTCCGATCTTCATGGCCATCCTGGGGGAGGTCTTGTTGGCGGCAGACGATTTGGATTGGGTCTGATGCAATGACTTGGGTAAAACACGCAAAAAGAACAATTCAAGCAAGCATAGCAATCAAGGAGGTCATGACATACCAACCAAATCTGCACCCGAGGGTGCTAAATGTACTTAGTCATTACAAAACGCGTTCGGGGCGATACATTACTCTACCCTATTGCTAAATGGGCGAGTGCTATGACATGGGTGATTACTCGGAGAGTGCATCTATAGTGTTGGGGCTAGCTTCGGGGTATCCAACTACTGCAGATCCTCTGGGGTTTGCGGGATATTCAGCTCGTCATCGGTGAAGGTGAGAGTGGTGCCTTCTCCTGGTGTAGGGTTGGAGGTTGACTCGGTCGGCACGGGTGAGTGGAAAATTGGGTGGTACTCATTGAGGAAGGAGAGTTCGTCATCAGTCCCGGGGTTCTCGTCTTCAGGGGTTGGGGGTACTTCAGTGATCAGCTTTCTTGCCAAGCGGTCATTGGTGGCTTGGAGACTTCTTTCGCGCTTACGGAGGAGGTTGATATCCATCTTTAGAAGCAGATTCTCGCGTCTTGCCTTGTCAAGGTCTTCCTGTGAATGTTGGAGTAGGTATTCCATATTCTCCAGCTGATTCCCAATGCAGCAGGTGAGGAAAGACTCAGTGGGGAGTCCATCTTCGTCTCTCTTTCCAAACAAGTGGTAGGGAGTGTCCTTCAACTCATCTTCGTGGATCTTGCAGAGACGTGCCATGATCTCCTGTATGGCTCGCACCACGCCATCTACCCAGTTGTTGTCGAGGAAAGTGAAGATTGTGGGCCAAGCGTCCTCATCGGGGGGAGGAATAACAACCTTGATGACCCATTGCATCACATTGGTGTTACTGCGAGGAAGTTCGGTTCCTTCAATAGTTGGCGCGGGTCTCTTGACTATCTTCAGTAGGTTGTGAAGTTGCTCTTCAAAGGGCCAGAAACTGTCTCCGACCATGATGCTCTCTGAGCAGAAAGAGGTCATCTACAGCAGATTTGTGAGATGGGGTTGAGTTAGTGACAGGTGTGCAGGATTTTAAACCTAGGAAATCATATTAATTTAAGTAGTTTTTTGAAATCAGAGGGGGAAAAGACATAAGCACTTTTGCAAATAGTCATCTTTTCTCCCTTGCCTTTTTGGAAAAATAGGTTTGTCGTTTCCTGACTAACGTCCATGCTAACTAAGGCCTCCTACAGTCAGGATGGCTCTGATACCACGTCTGTGGGACCCCCAGATTATTCATCTGAGAAATCCCTATTATGCATGCATCCACGTTCCCATGATCAGTGAGCCGTGGAACATAACCGACAGGTACCATTACAACATCTGAAACATAACGAGTTACAAGACTTACAGGAATACCATTATGGCTGCATCAACATTAGCAGTGGAACAACTCCAAGCGCAGAGCCCAATCGTGCCTCAACCTATAGGCAACTGACTGGGAAGACGGCCTAGCTCACATGGACGTCACCTTAAGATCCCTGAAAGTATGGCCAAGTAAATAGCGAGGGACGCAGCCGTGAGTACTTTTGAATGTACTCGCAAACCACCAGGATAAGTAAACAAAGGAAATGCAATTTTGGCTATGGAGAGATAACTCTATTAGGGGTTATTTTTGAAAAGCCTAAACTAACATTGAAGTTATGGCATCTCCATATCTTTGTTGAAAAAGAGTTTTGAAAACATGCTTCTGTTTTATAAATCCAGACATCTCCATGTCTTTGTTGAAAAAGAGTTTTGAAAATAGTTTTCGTAGTAAAAACCCTTTTTAAACATCTTCGACCCCACGGGTCAAAACAACGCTTTCGAACTCGGGTTCCCCCGGAACCGTCGTCCTCAGAGTACTTGTTTCCCAAACAAGCACAGTTTGGGTACTCCTAGCCAACACCTTTACAACCGTCCTTGACCGTGGGCACGACTATTCGAATAGGTTATACTCTGCAGAGTTTGCACACTTTACCCACAAGAATCAATACATCCGCCGGGATTCAACCATGGCCCACTACCAATGTAGATGGGGGTCCGGATAATCAAACCTAACTTTTCGCTTGTCTACACTAGCAAAGGCATGCTTTTCCTCTTGGGTTTGTTCTCCCCGACAACGAGTATGTGGCTCCCAGCCATAGTCCTTCCTTCCGTACACGCGCATACCCAAGCCGCTACTTGGCGTATACCTTAAATCTGGAGACTCCACTTCCTTCCGTACTACCTAAGTCATACCGTCCGTGGGAGACCCAATTGTTGCACCGGCCTCCTGCCAGGTCAGGCTCACTCTTGCCAAAGCAAGCAACAAGCTTCAGATCCGTGATCTGGGACGCCTGCCCGGTCTTCCAGGGATTTCTCCCTATAAGCATGGTAGAAGTGCCTCGGCTAATGCGGACAAACTACGGGTTAAGCCCCAGCAACCTGGGGTAATGTGGTTGCGCGGATAAAAATTGTTCCAGTAAAGGCGTAGAACAACCGATCACATCTTCTTGTTTCTCCTCATCACCATTTCTTTCGTTGAAACTTCCACTGGGAATGATGCCTCTTCCGAGGTTTTTACAAAGCCGTTTTTGAAACATTTGTAGTGGGGAAAATCCCAAAACAGTTTATTTTCTCAAAACCGGGGTTTTCCAATGGGGTGAGATGCTAATCATCATACTCCCGATCTAAAGGGATAAAATGGTAGGTACATCAGGGTGGTGCCTCGAAGGACACGGAATCATAACTTGGAGAAGCCAAGTTACTACCGCAGTATTTGTAAAACAAGACATGCTCTCATGCAATTTATAAAGAAGATATAAACAGGTAAAAATAGAGTAGGACACATATCAGAGTTCAGGAAATGGTGGCTTGCTTGTGATTAGCAATAAGTGCCTGGACTTCTTTAGATGACCAAGAATACCCAATAAAATAATAATAAAAGAAGTCCCTTCTTCTTGTCGTCAGACACTCACACTATGGTCGTCATTCGGTACACATGCAAGGAGACAATACCACACTCAGTACAAGGCATACAACATCAAACATATAGCAAACAAACATAAGAAATACTACTGGACTTGGGAGGTTTTGGAGAGGTGGAATTCAAAGGGTGGAATTTACTAAATTGCCACTGTAGTGGTTTCCATTTGGAAGATAGTTGTCTAGGATAGATCTAAGGAACTTGGGTTAGGGATTTGGGTTAAGTAGGTTATCAATGGATCACCATTATATCCTCAGATAGGTTTTGAAAAGACAAAACCATCACAAGTGGCTTCACTTGATTATCAATTTTCTAGAATTAGTTATGCTTTTTATAGTGAATTGAACTCTAGTTTGAGGAAAGAATTCACCAGAAAGGTTCTGGAGATCCAAAAATTATTTCCTTGGATGGTTAGGTAGTACTTGATGTACTGGACCACCTAGAGTTGGAATTAATTTAAAAAAATTACCAGAATGCCCTCAGGGAATTCCCAATGACAGTTCTGTATGATTCTTCTTCTGTTTATCAGATTAATTATACAGAAGCTAAAGAGTTGGTTCCAAGGGCATGTGATAGGTATGCCCAATACCTTTTTTTAGGAATTATATTAACCCTTTTTGGAGTTGCCAAACTCCTGGGGTGATTTAATTAGTGAAAATACCCATCACAAACGTATTTAAATCACTAAAATTCATCCAGAGCTCAATAAATTATGAGCTGCTCGGTTTTGGTAGATATTGATACTGGTGTGTACTGGGAGTTGGAATTAGGTCCATACCACATTTGGTTAGACCTAAGAAAATTATCTAATCAGAAGGTTGCTAGTTTTGTTATTTTTACTAAAGGCAGAATATTGTTCAACTGGCCATGGGACCTGTTCTGGTTGATAGGTATTACAAATACCTTAAAGTAGGTCTTTGGTTCATCTCAAATGGAGATGTAGAACTCTCTGTAGAAATTATTTAGTGTACCAGATACATTCTAGCATAATAATTACTACTAATTAGAGGAAATTATTTTGTACATGGGGTTTCCTCTGCATGTTTGAGAAAACATCAGAGAACCACGAGAAAATTATATCTAGGAATTTGGAATTGATTTACCATTTTATTTAGATTTAAACCTAGCAGATACATTTCTGGAATAAAGGTCCGCGAAAAGAAAAAGAAAAGGGGTGCAATCGGGCCGGATCTGGGGAGCTACTAGGCCGGCTAGGGGGATTCGGCCCACGGCGCACGGGGCGACGCGCAGGAGGGCTCGTTTTGAACCTGACGAGCGGGGCCCACTGTCAGCGAGCGAGAGTGCCGAAGCGGTATCAGCCAGATCTGGCCGTTCACTTAAGTGGCGATGGACGGCGCAGCGTCATCGTCCACCTGGGGCTCGCCGGCGACAAGGCTAACCGTAGCAGAGGGTGGCGCAGTGCGGGGAGCTCACCTGAGGGCTCGAGGAGGATTGGGGACGGTACAGGCGGCCTTGACGGCGGCAAATGTAGATCGAGGCTGACCGTGGCGAGGCCCACGGGAAGCATCTTGCGCAACGATAGCCGAGGACGAACTCGTCGGTGCTTGACGGCAACGGCGGAGGAGAGGGTCCTGGGCAAAAAGGGGAGTACCATTAGATAGAGGAGGTGAAGGGGATCTCGTGGGCGGACATGCACAAAGAATGGGGGGAGGATAGAGCCATGCTCGATTTTTGAGAGGAGGCCGAGAGCTCCTCTCCTTCTTCCTTCGGACAGCACAGAGCAGGGGAGAGGGTGTGGTGCTCAGGGGAGGCAAGTGGGAGTGAGAGGGGGCAAATGAGGGAAGGGAGCTGGCTGGGGGAGGGCATACTGGCCTTTATACCACAAGGAGGGAGTGGATGTGGTAAATTACCAATGTGGGCATGGGGGAGAGCAATGTTGGCCAGGGATTGGTCCAAGGGGAGGTGGAGAGGGGTAGGATGGTAATTTAGTGGAGCAAGATCAGAGAGGGAGGCTGTGGTGATTAGTGGATAAGATCCTTGTAAGAATTGGGGTTAAATCTCCTCTTACCACTAGTACAAAGGGTACAATGGGGATTTGTTGGGGTGTAGCTACAATACTAATCGACCAGTGTGGTGTCCTGGTGCTCAGGAGGTACATTGAGCAAGATTGAAGGGGATTTAGAAGTGAATTGAGGAATGGATTTACTTAGTTGGCAATTTTGATCCCATAGATGGTTGTGAAGGAAGTCCACAAACTTGCATTGGACCAGAAGAGAAAATGGTACTGGTAGATAGGTGAGGTCAAGGTAGACTCGTAGGATTTATTTGGGAATTTTATGTGGAGCTTAAGTCCACTTAAATCCACTGATTCAAAAAGGACAGAAATGATTTCTAGAGGATCATTTTATAAATTTCCATTGGACAATGATGGATTTTGATGTGGAAGGGTCCCAAATGTGAATACACACTTAGGGGAATTTTCCCAAGTTTATTGGGGATTAAAAGTGATTAAAACAATTATTATTCCAATTCAGCCTTTTACGAAAAAGGGCAAAAAGAAATAATAAAGCTTCTCAAAAATATTTATTTTTGAGATGGAAAGATAGGGTATGATTAGTGGGACTCACATGAGTCAGAAGTTTGGTAAGTGGTTTGGTAAAAACCAAACTTTTCTTTATGGAGGGAGTTTTGGAGGTTTTGACTATTTATGGAATTAAATAGTTTTGGGACCATAATAATTATGGATAATTATTGATAAAACTTGATTATCAATATAGATGAGATATACAAGGTGTATCAAGCATTTTCAACCTTGTGGAATGAAATTCCAACTTGAAAAGGATGGAAAACAAGGAGTTGATGATCTAGGGTGGTGTTATTTTATACCACCAAAACATGCTTGCATCTTGGAGCTTAGAGCTCACCTTGGTGCAAGGGATAGATGGATGAGTAGATCAAGTCATATATACGACTATGGAAGGAGGAGTTTGAATTAAAAGCATTTGGGTTGATCTAGAAATGATGGCAAACTTTGTTGTGAATAAGGCTGCCATGCAGAAAGAGTTATGATGCCTTATAAACCATGTGGGTTTAGTAAGCTCAAGGGTCAACTTGGAACAAGTGAAGTAGGTTTTGATGGATATCAATGAGAAGATCACAACCATGCAGATAGTTGGTCCATAGGAGTTTGGATGGTGGTGTGAGCTTCTACCAAAGTAGGCATGACGACTAGTTTTGCAGGAAATGCTATTTTCTTGTCTGCAAAACCATCATGGACAAGTTGGTTGGGGGAGGATTTAACCAAGGTAAAATGTGGGACTTGGTAGTACTTAGAATGGTTAAAAATATGGTTCAGATGCATTTCCAAAAATGCACATGGTTTGAGAAAAGGAGGCTTTCAAAGAGGTGATACTGAAACTGTTTCCAGACTTGGCCAAATTTGGCAGTTTTGAGGAATTTGACTAGAGCATGAGAGGGAATGTTCTTGGAGGAGTTGCCATGTATCAGAGCTTTAACAAGTGGTTGATATGGAGGGGTAGAGTGAGTAGAAGATATCCTTTCTTGATATTGGTCGTCATGGTCTTGGAAACATCTAGAATGGAAATCCTCAGATTGGATCTGATTGAGGGTTTTAGATAATCACCTAGTGGTTAGGGATCATAACAAGGTTGGCTTTCTTGCTTAGGGATTGATGATTGGGAAACATCAAGGTCCTAGTGATGAGCTCCTAGAGTGGCTCATACTACTTCCTAAGCAAACAAGTCAATCAGCAGATCAATACAATTCATCAGACAGCAGATCAAGGCAACTCATCTTATAACTGTTCCAACTACTACTAGGGTTACCATCAAGCTCAGCTTGAGGTATGGTTGGGGAATTTTGGGTTGAGTTTTGAATAAGATGAGGGTTCTTGGTATCTCTACCAAGAGTAGAATTCAAATGCTTTTGGAAAGATTTTTTGAGAACACTAGAGATAAGGTTAGTTGAGTGTTCTATCTTGAAAACATAAGGAGATTGTATTATATATCTCTCCATAGTTTTGTTAATAGAAGCTACCAAAATAGTTTTGGTTACATAGGCATCTTGGCTCCTATTTTGAAATGCCAGAATGTTTGAGAATATGTAAAGTAAGCCAAGATAGTTTTTGATAAATAGATTTTGTCAACTGAGGGTGAGGTAAGGAGTATCCTAAGATACACATCAGAGGCACAAGTTCAAGCAAACAACAAGCAGGCACTGCACTACAGCATAGGAAAACGTTTTTGTTCCCCCTGATTTTTGCATTCTGAACAACTAATCTGGGTTGCTGAAATTGGGATGTTACAGAATATTCAAACTAGCCTCGATGCTCAATACAACATTGTCCTACTGTATTATACGGTTTGGAAAGGTCAAGAGAAAGCTCTGAAAGTCTTGCATGGGGATTGGATAATAACTTCAGGATGTTGTACAACTTCAAGGTTGAGGTACAAGCAAGGTGCCCGGGGAGTGTTGTGGAGATTGATACTGAATTAGCAGGTGGGAAATTTTATTTCAACGGATTTTTCATGGCACTTCAACCTTGCATCCAGGGATTCAAGGATGGCTATAGGTCATATCTGAGTGTAGACAACACTGTCCTAACTGGCAAATGGAAAGGCTGCCTAGCAACTGCGACAACACTTGATGGTCACAGCTGGATGTTCCCAGTGGCATTGGGGCAGTTCGATACAGAAACAGAGGAAAACTAGGTCTGGTTTATGAGGCATCTCATGAGATCGATAGGCCACATGGATCCATTGGCTATATCCACGAATGCATGAAAAGGGCTGACAAATGTAGTGAAGGAGGTGTTCCTGCGAGATGAAGTTAGAGAATGCCATGCCCGTCTGATGCTCAACTTGTATTCACACTAAGCAGGCAACGTATTTCGTTACATGTTTCCTTCTACTAGAGCTAACAAAGCTCGGAGTAACGAATATTTCATGAGCAAGATTTTTGCGGAAGCCCCTGAACTTCAGCAGTACTTAGCCACCCATCATTCATAGCTATGGAAGAGCAGTCGATTTAACCCTGACATCAAAGTTGATTAAATAAACAACAACCTTGCAGAATGCGTGAATAATTGGGTGAAGGACATAAAATTCCGTCATGTTCATATCATGATGGACAGCATACATGGTATGATCATGAAGCTGTTAAATATAAGGAGAGATCGGTAGGATACTTAGAGGACATATGCTACCGCCTGTTGTACAGAACTACACAAGAGAAGTCGAGGACTTGGTCATCTTAGGGTTCTCCCGTCAAACAACAGGAGCTATGAGGTGCCCAATATGTCCAATAGTGGCCACAGAGATGTTGTGAACATCGAGCAGCGAGAATGCACCTGCTTAGAGTGGAAGTATACCGGGAAACCTTGCGACCACGCCTTGGCCTTTTTGGTGAAGAAAAGAACTCTACCACATTTGGATCAATATTTGTCCGACTACTACTCTTTGGAAAAGTTCAGAGATTTGTACGCTGGATCCGTCGAGCCCTGTATAGACCCATCTCAGTGGACTCAAGTCCAAATGAGTTTCGAGCTTGGCCAGCTAGTTAAAAAAAGGGGAAGAGGAAGACCTCAGGTTAAGAGGTTTAAGAATTTTCTCGAGAAGAAAGGTTCGCCTTTTAGTGGTAGCAAGAAGGGCAAAAACAGATGCAATACCTACCATCTTATAGACCATAGATCAGCGGGTTGTCCCCTTAATGCTCCCAAACCTAGGTATGAGATGGTACATTCAATTTTTTTGTATATAATATCTACATATTAGGTACTTAGTCGTGTACTATTTTTTTTACAGGAATTTCAAGGTAAGAAACAAGACTGCCAACTCAGTGATTTTGTTGCGGGAAGAAAACCAAAATGAGTGGAGTGATGATGATGCACACGATTTTGGTGCTGATTGGACTGACTTCCCTCGACCCGGAGATGCAAAGTACGTGAAGGTAAGAAAATTGGCACCTAGGAAGAGAAAGAAGGCGGGAAATGAAGAAGCCAGAGGACGTGAAGGCAAGAGGATGAAAGTTAGTACCCATGCAGAAAAAGAAGGCTATCAATGTAGAAGTCTAATAATTTGTTGAACTTGAACCTATATATGTAGTTCGGTTAAATTCTGAAGCTGTGTGCGTGGAACTTGTCGGGTGAAACAATCTACCCCCATTCTCGGTGTAAAATGTATCGCGACTTGAGGTTTGGACACGGACGAGGCTAGTAGTTGAATCTGTAATTATGACTGTGCCACTACTATCTAAAAACTCGGAGCACCGAGACCACAATTGCTGAGGGGGAGGGGGTCTCCAAATTCGATGGAATGTTAGTGGCACAGACATAAATTACTTATAAGTTCTTAATATATCCCTGCTAAAAAACAAGTTCTAAGCTACACTCCACGAAGAAGTAACTTATTTCAGCTGCTATACAACGACATGGCAACATAAACTACAAAGGCAATAGATAATGCCCAGATAATGAGGAAATTGTTTCCACTTTATGGCGTAATCTTGAGCCCATCTATCTTACCACCTCCCTGCTGCTGGCTCCCCTGCAGGTGGTGAAGCTCCAGGATATCTCGCTCCAACACACGAATCTCCTCTTTATTGTCCCACACAGCATCACGAAGATCCTGGACAAGATCTTTGTGAAAACCTGTCAGGGGCTTTTTGATCCACACAAACATGTCATAGCCAGGTCCCCTCCCTTCCTGCAAACAATCGAAGGAAACAAAAATAATAATTACATTCGCTTCCCAAATCCAGGTTACCATTGTACCTAGCACAAGAAGTTACCGCTCTGATGCTGCAGTTGCTGAATTTTCCTATAGTATTTTCGTCGTTCCACGAAATCCATCTCAGCATCTTCTCACCACACAAACACAACATCTCAGGGTAGTAATCATAGGGCATTTTCCGGTACCTGATGGGGGCACCCACCTATCGGTGTTGAGCCGACCCTAATTTCGCCCGAGACAAACTTCATGAGCTACGAGCCATGAGCGAGGGGGCAAAGGTAGAGGAAAGAGGAGCCTTTAGATGACAGAGCAGGGGCATGGTGAAGCGTGATTTATCTCCCCTTAACTTGGGCTGAATCCTACCGTCCACATTCGGTTGACATGTAGGGGACATAACATGCGGACTTGTCAACCAAACCTCGCGCCTTCGTGGTTCAAAGCCTCTCTCGCACCCACTGATCGATTTTTTTTGGCACCGTGCCCACGTACATATCACTGGGAGACCTTGATCAGGAACAAGACACGCCTGGTCCACACTCTTACACCCTTGAAACTTGTGATGGCTCACGCCGGCAGATCCATCCGCTCCAACGCTCACGGTTTCGCTTGCTGCGGTGGATCCACCCCTAGATCCTACCGTTGCAGTATCAAATGGCCATGGTTTCTTGAGTCAAACGGATGTGCTTCGTCTCCGAGCTTGGCCCCTCCTATATGTAGAAGGACTGTTGTGGCATCAAGCTCGAGCACGATCCACCAGGCGTGACGGGGCTCAGTCAATGCCACCCTCGTCCCCTTCATCATTATCGATTCCGATGTGGAGGACAAAGATGAAGCAATGCAGAACGCCATTGTTGCATCCTTGGTGAAGGGCAAGCCACGAGCGGGAGTGGATGTCGCTAGGAAGAGCACAGTGGGGTCACAAATTGAGGTGGACTCCGACGTCAGTGTTGTGATATGGGTTTAGATGTTGTTTAGGCTGGTTGCAATTTTGGTTCTGTTTAGTGGGTGTACAATTATTGTAATGGGTTTGGCGAGATATATTGAGAAATATGGATAGTTGCATTTAGTGCTAACAAGGTTTAAGTGCTTCCACTTTAGAAATTGTAACTGTGCCATTTGCATGCGGCAGGATCCACATATATTACGTGTAAACAAACCACCAAAGTCATATTACAACCATAAGACTGTAGTGGCAGGATGGAAGATAAGTGGGTATAGTGGCTTCGAGGGGAAGGAAGAGAAGTAGGGGACGTGACACTGGCAGGTGGGCCCACGAAACACGTGACACTGATAGGCGGGAGCATGCCGTATTGCTAGTTTGTCAAGGTCATGCGGACTTTGCAACGTGACAACAACAAGCTGATGCGAGTTATTATTATCCGTCGGATAAGTAAACTCGTTGAATTATTAAGGAGTACTAAAAAACTACAACTGGGATACATTTGCACAACACTTATGCTCTCCAAACCGGAGTATCATCGCTTAAGTCTTACACTTAATTACAACATAAGTACTGCAACTCCGTTTCGGTCTTCTCGATACAAATGTAGAAATGCATCTGCTTGTACGGTTCAGCACTAACAAGGTACTGAGATGGCACACATAGGACCGACCTCAGGTCCGCAAATTCCACCTCGCGCTGCATCAGGCAGATCGACGCCTCGGCTGTCACATGCATGGTATCGGATAATGGCGGCTGGGCGTGCGCCCACATGCACATCGTGTACAGGGGCCAGGCCCTCGAGACTGACCTTACACATACCACACACATGATGGTGGTCCTACCTTTAATTCCTAGAATGCCAGTGGTGAGGGTCAGGACGAAAACAGAGCCGTCCTCCCCCTCGCAATTGAGTCGATGGCCTGCCGAGTCAGTGAACGGAACTTGCTCTTGGAGAAGTTGGGCGTGGCCGTACGAGATCCTCATCACTGTGATCAAGTGATCCTTTGCAAGGTGGACCACGAGCTCTTCTGGCGGGCCGGTGTAGTTGCAGCCCAGCTCCGTGCAGGCGCATGCGCCGTGCGTGCACGCGAGCTCGTGGTCGGGGAGCTAATGGTAGGAGTAATGGCGAAAGCATCCTGGGTGGGATCACACGAGCGGGTACATCACCAGGATGTTGCGCGCGATGATCTCTAGATACTTGGGCAGCAGCAGCTCGCACTCCTCCTTTGGTGGCTCCCACATCTGAAGTTTCTCGAGAAATCTGATTTCTTACCATAGTTAGTTAAGCCAATAACAGGAATATGTAAGATAAATTTGAACACATGTTAAATGATTTCTTACCTGCAGGTAGTGACCCGATAGTCAGCGGCTATGATCTGGGCACGGCGCACGAAAGCCGGTGGCGTCGTCCTGACACAGGGAGTGGGGTGGAGGAGACATGCTCACTCACGAGCTATATGATACTACTAGTAGGCTAGAAGGGAGTGGAAATGATAATAATATAAGTGAAAAGTAAGCACGGCCAATCAAGTCGCAGAACAACCTACTCGCGGATCGCTCTTACAAAGAACCATCCTAATCATCCACGCGCCCGATCGAACAATCTGTAATAATCAGGACATACAACAAGTTCTTCATGGGGGTGTGCCTTCTAGAAGACTCGATCTAATGGCCACCATTGGACACGCCCCAATCTAACGGTCTGTAATAATCGGGTGTTCTTTTCCGAAAACAACATTGATCCACTAGTGTCATTGCACGTGTTATTTTCCTAAACCACATTGATCCACATGACCACCAACCCTCTAGTGGATTTTGTGATGCAACTTCTGCCACACTGGTGCAACATGCAATGTGGAAGCCGCCTTCCTATGTGTTTTTCTTCTCTTTGACCATAGTTTGACACATGGATCCACTAGTCATTGCATGTGTTCTTTTCCTAAAACCACATTGATCCACTAGTGTCATTGCATGTGTTCTTTTCCAAAACCACATTGATCACAATTACCACACACACAATTGTAGATTTTGTGATGCAACTTCTGACACACTGGTGCAACATGCAATGTGGAAGCTACTTTCCTATGTGTTTTTGGTCTCTGTGACCATGGTTTGATACATGGATCCACTAGAGTAATTACATGCGTTCTTTTCCTAAAACCACATTGATCCACTAGTGTCATTGCATGAGTTCTTTTCCAAAACCATATTGATCTACTAGTTTCATTGATCCACATGACCACATTGATCCATTAGTGCCATTGATCCACATGACCACATTGCATGTGTTCTTTTCCTAAACCACATTGGTCCACATGACCACACACACTCTAGTGTATTCTGTGATGCAACTTCTACCACACTGGTGCAACATGTAATGTGGAAGCTATCTTCCTATGTGTTTTTGTTCTCTTTGACCATGGTTTAACACGTGGATCCATTAGAGTCATTGCATGTGTTCTTTTCCTAAAACCACATTGATCCACTTGTGTCATTGCATGTGTTCTTTTACTAATACCACATTGATCCATTAGTGCCATTGATCCACATGACCACACTGCATGTGTTCTTTTCCTAAACCACATTGATCCAAATGACCACACACACTCTAGTTGATTCTGTGATGCAACATCCGTCACACTGGTGCAACATGCAATGTGGAAGCTGCTTTCCTATGTGTTTTTGTTCTCTGTGACCATGGTTTCACACATGGATCCACTAGAGTCATTGCATGTGTTCTTTTCCTAAAACCACATTGATCCACTAGTGTCATTGCATGTTTTCTTTTCCTAAAACCACATTGATCCACTACTATCATTGCATGTGTTCTTTTCCAAAACCACATTGATCCACATGACCACACACACTCTAGTGGATCCTGTGATGCAACTTCTGCCACACTGGTGCAACATGCAATGTGGAAGCTGCTTTCCTATGTCTTTTTGGTCTCTATGAACATGGTTTGACACATGGATCCACTAGTGTCATTGCATATGTTCTTTTCCTAAAACGACATTGATCCACTAGTGTCATTGCATGTGTTCTTTTCCAAAATCACATTGATCCACACGACCACACACACTCTAGTTGATTCTGTGATGCAACTTCCGCCACACTGGTGCAACATGCAATGTGGAAGATACTTTCGTATGTGTTTTTGGTCTCGGTGACCATGGTTTGACACATGGATCCACTAGAGTCATTGCATGTGTTCTTTTCCTAAAACCCCATTGATCCACTAGTGTCATTGTTCCACATGACCATATTGCATGTGTTCTTTTCCTTAACCACATTCATCCACATGACCACACACACTCTAGTGTATTCTATGATGCAACTTCTGCCACACTGTTGCAACATGCAATGTGGAATCTGCCTTCCTATGTGTTTTTATTCTCTTTGACCATGGTTTGACACATGGATCCACTAGAGTCATTGCATGTGTTCTTTTCCTAAAACCACACTTATCCACTAGTATCATTGCATGTGTTCTTTTCCTAAAACCACATTGATCCACAATTTTCATTGCATGTGTTCTTTTCCAAAACCACATTGATCCACGTGATTACACACACTCCAATGGATCCTGTGATGCATCTTCTGCCACAGTGGTGCAACATGCAATGTGGAAGCTGCTTTCCTATAATTTTTTGGTCTCTGTGAACATGGTTTGACACATGGATCCACTAGTGTCATTGCATGTGTTCTTTTCCTGAAACCACATTGATTTACAAGTGTCATTGCATGTGTTCTCTTCCAAACCACGTTGATCCACATGACCACACACACTCTAGTGGATTCTATGATGCAACTTTTGCCACACTACTGCAACATGCAATGTGGAAGGTGCTTTCCTATGTGTTTTTGTTCTCTATGACCATGGTTTGACACGTGTCGTGGAAATGGCCACGGCAGTCGCTGCAGTAGGCAGCGATTGATTGAATCAGGGGCGAGAGGTGGCGGCCATCTGCGGTGCGAGATGGTGGCAAATGCACATGGGTTTACCCAGGTTCAGCCCCCCGGAGGGTGAAGACCTACTCCTGCTAGATTAGATTATTGGAGAGCGAGTTACAAGGGTGGCGAGCTCGGCGTCTAAGCAGCGAGTCGCTTGAGGGGGTGTATGATGGAACGTAAGTCCTCAGGATACCCGAGGGAGGTTTATATATGAGGCACCTCGCTAGGGTTTACAAGCTACAACCGAACAAGGTAAGGATTCGAAGGTTTTGACCTAATCCGACTGGTCTTATGGTACGCTCCCGGGCCTCCAGTCTCCAGTCGCCGGGCCTTCCCTTTAGTCGCATTCCAGTCACCATCCTGTAGGCCCACTCACGAGACCTTTTGGCCCAATCGGAACGTCCGGCTGGGCATACCCCATTCGGCATATCCCCATCAGTAGTCCCCGAGGCCATCGTTGAATCAGACACAGGTGGTCATTTGGCAGTCGGAGTAAGCGAGTCCAATTTGGACGCCCAGTCGAATTGGCGATGGACTCCACTAAAACCACGGAAATTTTCCCCAGGCTCCCAGTCGCTGCTCCGGCGAATGTCATGGCTGCCAAGTAGCTGCTTCGGCGAGTGGACAGGACTAGTTGCTAGTGAGTGGAATGGAAGAGTTGGACCGTCAACCTAGTTAAACTATCCGTTGGATATTCCAACGGTAACTTCGGCGTAATTACCGCAGGTAACGGCTACCCCGAATTTGGCGGGTAGCGCCCCCTTATAAGGGGAGTGGCGAATCACCCTTACAGATCCTTCCCTGCATTCTTCATTCTCGCGTATTCATTCTTTTTGTCTTCCTTCTATCCGATCCTTCCGCACCGAGCGACTCCACATCCTTCCCAATGGCACCTCCCAAAGGTTCATGGGGGAAATCTAAGTGCACCATGGCCCAGCTCAAGTCCTTCGAGGACGTCGGAGTCCTCCGCAAGGGGAACTGGCGAATCCCCGCTTACTCCGAGATCGAGCCAAAGCCGCGGGCCGGCGAGTTCATTTGCTACCCGAGCCACCTAGAGAGAGGTTTAGGATTCCCCACGTCACTGTTCTTCCGGTGTTTCTGTGCATATTACGCAATCAAGCCGTCGGATCTTGGCCCGCATAGCATCGAGCAGCTGGCAATCTTTGTCGCCTTCTAAGATTGCTATCTGGGCTGCAGGCCGTACTTCCCGTTGTGGCTGGAGCTCTTCCACGACCGGATTGTGCGCGAGGCAGCCGGCGGTTTGATGTTGGCGGCCGGCGGTGTCATGTTCCCATTGAAGCCAAAGGCCAACTTCATCAAGCTTCTGCTTTCGAAGAAGGTCGCGGGCGAGTTGAAGAAGAGCTGGTTCTACGTCAAAGAGTCCACTCCCTTTGGCGAAGTAGCGCTCCCCGAGTTTGTCGCAGAAAGGAGCGAGCCTTGCCGGCTGGTGGCGAAGAAGCTTCCAGAAGACCAGAGGATGGCCGTCGCGGAAATGATGGACCAGATCCAGTGGTTGAAGGATCAGGGGCTGTCCTCGGTCAACCTCTACAACTGCTGGCTCGGGCGGTGTCTGGTTCTGCTAGCGGCTCAGCCGCATTGGTTGTATGAGTACAGCGGGAAACACGATCCCTCCCGGACCAGCAAAGAGATGTGGGAGATTGAAGACTACAAGGCTGCCTTGAAGAAGATCACCGATGCAGAATTCACAACCACATCGGCTGGGCTCGCCCCGTACACTCCCGTGAAGAATGAAGCCCCCACAGTAGGTTTTCCTTCTAGTCGCCATTTCCGCAATGTGATTCGCAGTCGCATCATTTGATATTCATTGGTGCTTGTTCTCAGTTGTTCCAGGTGCTGGAGGGTTGGCTCCCTCCGCTTGATGAAGAGGTTCCCTAGGAGCTCGAAGAGGCCTCCGAGGAAGACTCCTCCGAAAGCGACAAGGAGGAGGAGGAGGTTCCCCCCAGCGCCTACGGCCCACAATACTCACATACAGAAGCAGCGCGAGTTCGAGGCGAGTCGCAGCCTTGATGATCATGAAGGGTGCGACGAAATCGTGCAAGAGCACACGTCTCGGCACACAACCACGCCAGCGAAACCCGCACGTAGACCAAAGTCGCCAGCAAAGAAGCCAGCGTCGCCGCCAAGGTCGTCGGCGATGTTTGAATCTGATGACTACTCCGATGACGATGGTGCCCCCGAGGATGCGATTCCGATGAAGGGATTGGGGGACAAGGACACCGAGGCGGCGGTGGAAGTCCCTCTGGCGGTGATCACGCCTGAAGCTTCGAGGGACCGAAGCCAGGAGGTGACTGAGGCTGCCGCGCCGAGATCGCCGCAACCTTCAAGGGCGGCCACGTCTCTGGAGCCAGAAATTCCCACAACCGCGGCTTTGTCATCAAGGAAGCCCGCAGTGTCATGGGCTTCAGATGTCTTTGAGAGGGGTCTCACGCGCAAGCTGGGCCCAGAACTAGACAAACCCGCCCACATAAACACCGGGTTGCGCGTTCTTCCAGTCGCTAAGTAAGTATTGGCTTCTCCATTCCGAGTCGTGTCTCGTTTTTGTGCTGTCACCGTGTTGACTTTGGAGGTTTTGGCAGGTCTGGAGCCAACAAGATTGGTCGCCCTTCAGTGGCAAAGATTCCGCCGGTTGCCACCACGGGAGAGGGTGACCTCCCCAAGAAGAGGAAATATGCTAGAGATGCGGTGACTACGGAGGGCGCGAAGAGGCAAAAGGGCGGTGCCGACAAAGTCATGGCGATGGATAATGCCAAGGAGTGTGATCTCGCTGCAGTCGCGGAAGAGGTGGCGGTGTCACGGTCGGAGCCAGTCACGGTCGCTCCTGCGACGGAAGCGCTAGCTCCGATGACCAGTGCCTCGGCTAGGGCGTCAGCAACATTCCCGCGCTTCATGGCGAGGGGGTTTCTAGGCATGGCGGACAACCAGTCTCCAAAGAGCCCGGAGATCGTCGATGAAGACATTGGGTCCCGTCGTGGGCGCACCTCCTTCACGGTCCCGTCGACAGACGCCGGAGAGCTCCACAAGATGCTTGGCACCGCCATTCAGGTACGTCCAGTCCCCGAGTTCCTAACTGCTGAATTTCAGTGGCTAGGTACTGAGTTTCTTCTACTCTCCAGTCCCCGAGTTCCTAGTCGCTGAATTTCGGTGGCTAGGAACTGAATTTCTTCTAATCTCCAGTCCCTGAGTTCCTAGTCGCTGAATTTCAGTGGCTCGGAGCTGAATATTGTTCTTGGTAAGTAATGATTTTTGTTACTTTTGCAGGGTTTGCAGAGGGAGTCAACCGACCGACAGGCCACAAGGGAGCGTCTGGAGCTGGATCTACGCGTGGCGCAGGAAGCAAACCGGCGACTCCAGGAGACTGTTGGTAAGTACTTGTTTCGTTTTTTTCCTTTTCAGCTGTGAACTATTGGTGTGCCGGCGTGTTGATGATTTGTCCCTTTTCTTTTCCAGATGGTCTTCCGGCTGCCATTTCCAAGGCCCGTGAAGGGTATGTTCCAGTCGCCAAGCTGGACACGGCGAATGGGAGAATTGCCTCACTGATCCAGGAATTGGAGGAGGCGAAAGCGGCCTCAATTTCGTCTAAGGATCGAGCGAAGGCTGCAGTCGCTGCGGCGTAAAAGGAGCGCAAGGCCGCGGACATGATCATCGTGGGGCTACAGAACGATCATGCTGCCCTGGAGAAGCATGTCACCGAGAACTGTCGCAAGCTTCTTGGTAAGTCTCCGTTTTTTGCTTAACACGTTTGGCGAGTCCACGAGTGGGGGAATCCATAGTGTCACTGACGTCTGATGTTGCAACTATGATAGGGCAAAGCGACCCGGTGGTTTAGACCTTCAACGCCTCACAGTGCGTGACTGCCGTGGTGAACGCGGCCACTGCCTCGGCATTGTGTGTCCAAGCTGTCCTTCAAGGGATCTCCCCCACCGAGGTTATTCCTGGGGGACTTACAAAAGTGTGGCGCTACCTGGAGGAGGTGCCCGACATCGTGGAGTGGATGGCACGCTCGGCTTTCAGGTGTGGGGCCACCATGGCATTGAGCCTAGGTCTCGCCCACTTCCCCGATGATTTTGACCTCAACGACATCACCATCGGCTACCCTTCGGCGACTAGCACGGTGGAGATGTGAGAGGTGCTGAAGCTGACTGCCACGGCCGCCCCTTTTGCTGATTCGGTGTTGGCGATGGGGGACCTTCTGCCATACCAGGAGACGGTATTGGCGCCTGGCGACCCCGAGCCGGAGCATCGTGACCTGAAGTCGGAGCAACCCTTCCGGTCAGCGCTATCGAAGTCCCTGACGACCTACCTGACAAACCCATGGCAACCTTTCGTCCGTGTCAAGGGTGGTGGGGATGCTTCTTCGTCAGGGCCTGGGAAATAGATAACATCTCTAGGCAGTTTGTAATATATGCCAAGTGGCGACTTTTGTAATATGAACAATATTTTGAGTAAGAGGAGTCAATCGACTCGCAATCCGACCGTGATCGTGTGGTGTGTTTATTTTTTGTTTGAGAAAGTCCTCGAGCGTGTCCGCCCTTTAATGGGGTATAACTCGATTGTATACGTATGTGTTTTCTTTTGATTGTGCATTGTTTTGTCCCTTGTGTCTTCTGAAGGGGCGAGTCCCCGAGCGCGAGTGGGATTGTTTTGTAGCGAGTCCCCGAGCGTAGTACTTAGCCGTTTTGGGCGTGTGCCTATTGCAAGTTACTAATGCGTTGTTTGTAACGCGTCTCTTCCCCTGGCTCGGAGAGCCAGTCGCTGGGCGAGTCCAAGGCAGCTCTCTTACTTGGTGTGTTCCTGAGCCGCGTGAGGGTTCCATTCTTGTGGAGTCCCCATGCGTGGTACTTAACCGTTCAAGTCTCTTTGCGCGAGGATGGGAAGGACAGGTCGTTGTGAGAAGCGTACACCGGTCGTCTTGGCCCGATGGGCCAGTCAAGCTAGGCGACTCCGATGGTGGCTCCGGGTTGGCATTTTCGGGGACGCCCCAAGGCCCGAGAATTTCCGGTGCCCTTGGGCCGCACTACATATCCGTGCCGGTCGCTCGACCAAAGGTTGACTTCCGTGGGTAGCGTATTGCTGATTGTACGAGTGCAAGTGGCACAAGGATATGGCGAGTAGACACAATTTTGTGCACCGAATGAATTTCATTATATATGTCAGCTGAGTACATGTTTCGGTTCTATGTATAGAACTTCCGGAGGAGGTTTACATTCCATGGCCTCCCAACCTCGAGCTGGCCGTCGCCTCGTATGTCGATGAGGTAGTAGGCATCATTGCCGAGGACTCGCCCTATTGCAAACGGCCCCTCCCATGGGGGGAGAGTTTGTGCATGCCCTTCTTGTCTTGAGCCATTCGCAGGACCAGGTCGCCCTCCTAGAAGGTGCGAGTCCGGACTCGGCGGCTACGGTAGCGGTGGAGTCCCTGCTAGTAGATGGCTGTACGGAAGCGAGACAGGTCGCGTGCCTCGTCGATTTGGTCGATGTTGTCTTGGCGGGCGGTCTCGTTTGTCACCTCGACGTAATTGGCGACTCGGGGTGAGTCATGCTCCAGGTCTGTTGGCATTACGACTTCGGTGCCGTACACCATGAAGAAGGGTGTGAACCCGGTGGAGCGGTTGACGGACGTGCGAATCCCCCATATGACTGAAGGGAGCTCTTCGACCAGCATCCTGGGGTGCGCTCGAGGGGCACCTGGAGTCGTGGCTTGAGCCCGTGGAGGACGCTCTGGTTGGCGCGTTCTTCTTGGCCGTTCGACTCCGGGTGGGCGACTGAGGCGAGGTCGAGTCGTATGCCGTGCTCTTCGCAGAATTCCGCCATGGCCCCTTTGGCGAAGTTGGTGCCGTTGTCCGTTATTATCCTGTGCGGGTAACTGTACCGGTAGATGAGCTCACGAAGAACTTGGTGGCCGTCTTGCCGTCGCACTTTTTGATTGGCTTGGCCTCGACCCATTTGGTGAACTTGTCGACCGCGACCAGGAGGTGGGTGAAGCCAGATGGGGCCTTCTTGAATGGGCCTACCATGTCCATGCCCCATACGGCAAATGGCCATGTGATTGGGATGGTCTTGAGTGCCGAACCAGGGAGGTGCGTCTGGTGGGCATACTTCTGGCATCCGACGCATCGTTGGACGATGTTGGTGGCATTGGCGTGTGCTGTGAGCCAGTAGAAGCCGTGCCGCATGGCCTTGGCAACCAGCGACTTGGCGTCGGCGTGATGGCCGCAGTCGCCGGCGTGAATGTCCTGGAGGATCTTGCGGCCTTCTTCTGGCTATACGTAGCGCTGGAACATGCCAGTCACGCTGCGTTTGTGGAGCTCGTCGTTGATGATGACGAAGGATTTGCAGCGGCGCACGATCATTCGCACCTCCGTCTCATTGCTTGGGAGGATCTTGTGCTCGAGGAAGGCGACGTATGGTGCCGTCCAGTCGCTAGGCTCCACAACCATGGCGACTAGGGCCGGTTCTGGTTACAGTGGTATCCCAACGTCGATCTCCTTCGGTGGGCTAACCGAAGGTTTGTGGATGATGTCGAGGAAGACGCCTACTGGTGGCGCTTTTCGGGCCGACCCAATGCGGGAAAGGGCGTCTGCCTCCTTGTTCTTGCGTTTGTCGATCCACTCGACGGAATAGCCGTCAAAGTGTCCTCCCAGCTTGTCTACCACTTGGCGGTATGCGATCATTGTTGGAGAGACGGCGTCGCATGTTACGGCGACCTGGCCGGCGACTAGGTCGGATTCGCCATAGCACCGTAGGCGGTTGATGTTCATTTCCTTGGCGGCCCGCATGCCATGGAGGAGGGCCTCGTATTCTGCCATGTTGTTGGTGCAGGGCTTGAAGTTGAGGTGGAGCACGTATCGGAGCTTGTCCCCTCTAGGGGAGGTCAGTATGACCTCGGCCCCTGCACTGTGGGTGTTCTTCGAGCCGTCGAAGTGTAGCGACCAGTAGTGGAGATATGGTAGCTTCTCCGGCTGCTACGCTTCTTCCCATTCTGCGAGGAAATCAGCTAGGGCTTCTGACTTGATTGCTTTGCGGGGCTCGTATTTGATATCGTGGACGCCGATTTTGACGGCCCACTTGGCGACTCGCCTAGTCGCCTCGCGATTGTGTATTATGTCCTGCAACGGTGCGGATGAGACCACCATGATTGGGTGCTTTTGGAAATAGTGGGGGAGTTGCCGCTGAGCTCGAAATACCGCGTACCCCAGTTTCTGGTATTGCGGGTAGCGCTATCGTGAGTCCGTCAGGACTTCGCTGATGTCGTAGACGGGGTGTTGTATGGGGCGCTCCTTGCCCTCCTCTGGCCGTTCGACGACCATCACGGTGCTGACGACTCGATTGGAGGCCACCACGTAGACGAGCATTGGCTCTTTGCCAACTGGTGCGGCATGTAGTGGAGCCACAAGTAGCACTAATTTGAGTGCTTTGAGTGCATCGTCCGCCTCCACGTCCCATTGGAACGTGGGGTTCTTGCGCATCAGGCAATAAAGGGGCATGGCCTTCTCGCCTAGTCGGGGAATGAAGCGACTGAGAGCCGTGACTCGCCCGGCCAACTTTTGGACGTCGCGCAGGCAATCAAGTTTCTCGAGTCACGCGATGGTGTCGATCTTGGTGGGGTTGGCTTTGATGCCTCGCTTGGAGACTACGTATCCCAGTAGTTGCCCGGTGGGAACGCTGAAGGTGCACTTTCCTGGGTACATCTTGATGTTGTACCTCCGCAAATTTGTGAAGGTTTCAGCCAGATCGGCGAGCAGGTCGTCCTGGCGGGTGGAATTTACCACCACGTCATCGATGTAGACGTGAATGTTGTGGCCAATTTGGCTCGTGAGGCACTCCTGCATGCATCTTTGGTATGTGGCGCCGGCGTTCTTGAGGCCGAACGTCATGGCCGTGTAGCAGAAGGCGCCGAATGGCGTGATGAACGCCGTCTTCTCATCATCCTCGACCGCCATCTTGATCTGGTTATAACCGGAGTAAGCATCGAGGAAGCACAGCGACTCTGATCCCGCGGTCGAGTCGATGATATGATCGATGCGCAGTAGGACGAACTCCTCCTTCGGGCAGGCGCTATTGAGGTTGGTGTAGTCGATACACATTCTCCATGTGTTGTTCTTTTTCAGCTCCAGGACTGGGATTGCCAGCCACTTGGAGTGTTTTATTGGCCGAATGAAGCCTGCGGCCAACAAGCGTTGCACTTATTCGGCGATTGCTCGGCGGCGCTCTTCATTGAAGAGCCGCAACGACTGCTTTACCGGTCGCACTTTGGGGTCGGCGTAAAGTTTGTGATCAGCGAGTTCCCTCGGGACACCTGGCATGTCGGAAGGTTTCCATGCGAAGATGTCGCGGTTCCCACGGAGGAACTCGATGAGCGCGCTTTCCTATGCAGGGCTCATATGTGCCCTGATGCTGACCGTCTGGCTGGAGTCACCCGGGACGAGCTCGACGATGCGGGTATGCGTGGTTGCTCGAACGTGGAGTTCGTGGTGGTTGGCTTCTTCAGTATGGTGGGGTCGTCCTTGTTGATCTTGCTCGCGTATTTCGCGAGCTCCTCCGCGTGGTCGGTTTCTGCGGTGATGACGGCATCAGCGAGCTCAACACCTTTGTCCTCGCATTCCACGGCCATATCGGGGTCGTCGTGGATGGTGATGATGCCGCTCGGCCCTGGGAGCTTCATCATGTTGTACGCATAGTGGGGGGTCGCCATAAATTTGGCAAACATTTGACGTCCCAGGAAGCAGTGGTAGGGGCTACAGAAGTTCACTAGCTCGAACTCGATTCGCTCGGTGCGGTAGTTTGCCAGTGTGCCGAAGGTGACCGGTAATGTCACTTTTCCGATCGGGGACGATGCCGTGGAAGGTTGTCAGGGTCGGCTGGATCGCCGACTCCGGGAGCTGGAGCCTCTTGAACGTGTCCATATACATGATGTTGATGGATCTCCCGCCGTCCAACAGTGTCTTGGGTAGCCAATAATTGGCCACTTTGGGCCTGACCACCAGGGCGACTCGCCCTAGGTACTCGATCTTGGGAGCATGGTCCTGGCGACTCCAAGTGATTCTCTGCTCGGACCAATTGAGGAAGCGTGGGATTTCGACCTGTGTCACTGTGTTGACGGCGACTGCGCGGGCGAGCACCCTCCTCTCGCGCTGGGTGCCGAGCCTGGTGAAAGTGTGTAACGAGCCAACAACATTGCCGAAGCCGCCGGCATTTCTGTTGTCCCGAGGTGGGTTGTTGTTGGGGTCTTCCCTTGCTCGCCTTGCCTTTTCGATCTCTTTGAGAGAGTGGCAGTCCGCGATGGTGTGGGTGACAGGCTTCCCCTCCCTGCTATGGTAGACGCAGGGCTGGTTGAGCAGGGCAGCAGGGTCGAATTTCGGCCTCGCCGTGTTGTTGGCGCGGTAGTTTCCGGTATCGCGGTAATTTCCTTCGTCGCGTCGGTAGCTCTTGTGGTCACGTTGGCCGTAGCCGGCATTGGAGACGAAGTCGACTCGCCCGTCCGTGCGGCGCTTGCTGGTGATGCGGGTGCTGCTGTAGCGCATGTCACGCTGTCGCCCGGTGTCGTGGCCGCTGGTGCGGTTTCTTCCTCCCGACTCGTCGTCAGAGTCTTAGTTGGGGTCCTCCTCCGCATAGCGCTTAGCAATTTCGAGGAGGTCGGGGATGTTGTCGAGCGTCCGGTAGACCCGCTTGATCTTGGCGACCAGTTGTTCGTACTGGCACGCGTTCTTGAAGCAATGTATCGCCGTGTCTGGGTGGATGCCAGAGGCGTTGATCCACAGTTCTTGCCACCTTTGAATCCAGTGGCGGGTCGACTCGCGTTGTCCCTGGTGCACCGCTCCAGGTCTTCAAGCATGGTGGCACGGGTGTAGGAGCCCTCGAAGTGACTGACAAAGGCATCCCGCATTTCCTGCCAGGAGTCGATGCTATCGGCAGGGAGGGTGTTGATCCATTGCCAGGTCGCGCCCTCCATCATCAAGGGGAGGTAGCGAGCGGCGATCAAGTCAGTGTGGCCGGCAATTCCCATCGCCATGAGGTATGTGTCTAGCCATACTGCTGGGTCGTACATTGGATCATATTTTTCGATCTCTTTGGGCGCCTTGAAGTTGGCGGGGTACTTTTCCCCTCTGATCATAGGCCCGAAGCATTGGGGGCCAACTCGGCTGAGCGAGCCCCTCGGTTCAGGGTCGCCGCGATTACTGAGGGTGTGCCTCAAGTCTTTGGGCTGGCGCGCCCACCAGGCCTGGTTGTTGACGATGTGCGTGCGGGCGTTGATGGGCTGCCTGTTGGCGGCGACCGTGTTGTTCACCGGTCGCGGTTCCTTGGTGGAGAGTATGGGGTTGGCAGCCCGTGGCTAGTTCGCCAGTGGCTGCGGTGGTGGGCAGGTCACAGAGTTGGCGATGGTGGGTTGGCCACTCGAGGTCGCCCTTCTTGCTGAGGAGCTGGAATATATCAGCCCCCACGGGTCGACTCCTGCAGCTTGTTGCTCGATGGCCCTGGCGAGTAGGGCCTTGGCTTAGTGTGTCTGCAGCATGTCGTCCCCCTGGACGTCGAGGTTGGTGACCGCGGCGTCGGCCGCGACGACGTTGTCCATCAGGATGGAATAGAGTGGGAGTCCGTTGGCGTCGCGGGCTTGTCGCGAGATGATGATCCGCGGCTGGTCCAGCGGGCTCCGGTCTCCGGTGCAACGGGTGGTGGTCTGTTGCTTCCACCTGGCGACGCATTCTCGCAGTATTCACGCTCGGCCGCGCGTGCGGGGTCGCTTTCGTCATTGAAGTTCAGGACGCGGCCCTGGACGTTGGAGTTTAGGCGGGTCCTGATGCGGCACTGGTGATAGAGCAATAGCTCCCGCACCATTTCCCGCTCGAGGCGGTATTTCTCGCGCTCGGCGAGCTCATTGCGCTGCGCGTCCGCGAGTCGCAGGCAGGCCTCCTCCACCTCTGTGGCTGTGGCAGTCGGCGAGATCGGTGTGGAGAACGGATCTGGCGGGACGGCCGTGCTGCCTAACATGTAGATCGCGTTAAAGTGATTGGATCTGGCGTGGAACTCTTCAAGCGACTCCCAGCCGGAATCGGAGTCGAAGTTCCCGAGGATGGAGGAATCCTCGAAATCCTCCGGGTTGTAGACTCGCGTGATGGAGTCCTCTCGTGATGCCGCGGTCATAGATCCGTCGACCGAGGAAGGGGTCGCGGAGTCGGCGTCGTCGTTTAGGGCCTCATCGTTTGTGGCGGCGCTGGTCTCGGCCGTGTTGCTGGCGGCCGAGTCATACTCGGTGGCGAGGCTCCTGATGGAGCGGACCTGCTCCTCCGAGAGCAGATCACGATGCGGCGGCGATCCGCCAACGATCATCGTCGTTGCTCGGTCAACCGCGCCGGTGAAGCTGATGAAGAGGTTGATGGAGACGACCGGCATCACCGCGCCGTGAGTGACCGGGCGTGACGCCGGGATGTAGCTGCTGGGCAGGATCTGCAAGATCCCATCAATGGTGATCATGCGGCCCGTGGCGAGTGGCCAGTGTATCAGCGAAATGGCCACGGCAGTCGCTGAAGTAGGCTGCGATTGATTGAATCGGGGCCGAGAGTTGGCGGCCATCTGCGGTGCGAGATGGGGGCAGATGCACATGGGTTTACCTAGGTTCGGCCCCTCGGAGGGTAAAGACCTACTCCTACTAGATTATATTATTGGAGAGCGAGTTACAGGGGTGGTGAGCTCGGCGTCTAAGCAGCGAGTCGCTTGAGGGGGTGTATGATGGAACGTAAGTCCTCAGGATACCCTAGGGAGGTTTATATATGAGGGACCTCGCTAGGGTTTACAAGCTACAAACGAACAAGATAAGGATTCCGAGGTTTTGACCTAATCCGACTGGGCTTCTGGTACGCTCCTGGGCCTCCAGTCTCTAGTCGCCGGGCCTTCCCTTTAGTCGCATTCCAGTCGCCGTCCTGCAGGCCCACTCACAAGACCTTTTGGCCCAATCGGAACGTCCTGTTGAGCATACCCCATTCGGCATATCCCCATCAACATGGATTCACTAGAGTCATTGCGTGTGTTCTTATCCTAAAACCACATTGATCCACTAGTGTCATTGCATGTGTTATTTTCCTAAAACCACATTGATCCACTACTATCATTGCATGTGTTCTTTTCCAAAACCACATTGATGCACTAGTGCCATTGATCCACATGACCACATTGCAAGTGTTCTTTCCTAATTGACATTGATCGACATGACCACACACACTCTAGTGGATTCGGTGATGAAACTTCTGCCCCACGGGTGCAACATGCATTGTGGAAGCTGCTTTCTTATGTGTTTTTGGTCTCTGTGACCATGGTTTGACACATTGATCCACTAGATTCATTGCATGTGTTCTTTCAATAAAACCACATTGATCCACTAGTGTCAATGCATGTGTTCTTTTCCAAAACCACATTGATCCACGAGTTTCATTGATCCACATGACCATATTTCATATGTTCTTTTCCTAAAACCACATTGATCCACTAATGTCATTGATCCACATGACCACATTACATGTGTTCTTTTCCTAAACCGCATTGATCCAGATGACCACACACACTCTAGTGTATTCTGTGATGCAACTTCTGCCACACTAGTGCAACATGCAATTCGGAGGATGCTTTCCTATGTGTTTTTGTTCTCTGTGACCATGCTTTGACACATCGATCCACTAGAGTCATTGCATGTGTTCTTTTCATAAAACCACATTGATCAACTAGTGTCATTGCGTGTGTTCTTTTCCTAAAACCACATTGATCCACTATTGTCATTGCATGTATTCTTTTCCAAAACCACATTGATCCACACGACCACACACACTCAAGTGAATTCTGTGATGCAACTTCTGCCACACTAGTGCAACATGCAATGTGGAAGCTGCTTTCCTATGTGTTTTTGGTCTCTGTGAATAAAGTTTGACACATGGATCCACTAGTGTCATTGCATGTTTTCTTTTCCTAAAACCACATTGATCCACTAGTGTCATTGCATGTGTTATTTTCCAAAACAACAAAAATCCACATGACCACACACACTCTAGTGGATTCTATGATGCAACTTCTGCCACACTGGTGCAACATGCAAAGTGGAAGCTACTTTCCTATGTGTTTTTGGTCTTTGTGACCATGGTTTGACACATGGATCCACTAGAGTCATTGCATATGTTCTCTTCCTAAAACCACATTGATCCACTACTGTCATTGCATGAGTTCTTTTCCAAAACCATATTGAACCACTAGTTTCATTGATCCACATGACCACATTGATCCATTAGTGCCATTGATCCAAATGACCACATTGCATGTGTGATTTTCCTAAAACACATTGGTCCACATGACCAGACACACTATAGAGTATTCTATGATGAAACTTCTGCCACACTGGTGCAACATGTAATGTGGAAGCCGCCTTCCTATGTGTTTTGTTCTCTTTGACCATGGTTTGACACATGGATCCACTAGAGTCATTGCATGTGTTCTTTTCCTAAAACCACATTGGTCCACTAGTGTCATTGCATGTTTTATTTTCCTAAAACCATATTGATCCACTACTGTCATTGCATGTGTTCTTTTCCAAAACCACATTGATCCACATGACCACACACACTCAAGTGGATCCTGTGATGCAACTTATGCCACACTGGTGCAACATGCAATGTGGAAGCTGCTTTCCTATGTGTTTTTGGTCTCCGTGAACATGGTTTGACAAATAGATCCACTGGTGTCATTGCATGTGTTCTTTTCCTAAAACCACATTGATCCACTAGTGTCATTGCATGTGTTCTTTTCCAAAATCACATTGATCCACATGACCACACACACTCTAGTGGATTCTGTGATGCAACTTCTGCCACACTGGTGCAACATGCAATGTGGAAGCTACTTTCCTATGTGTTTTTGGTCTCGGTGACCATGGTTTGACACATGGATCTACTCGAGTCATTGCATGCGTTCTTTTCCTAAAACCACATTGATCCACCAGTGTCATTGCATGTGTTCTTTTCCAAAACCACATTGATCCACTAGTGTCATTTATCCACATGACCACATTGCATGTGTTCTTTTCCTAAACCACATTGACCCACATGACCACACACACTAGTGTATTCTGTGATGCAACTTCTGCCACACTAGTGCAACATGCAATGTGCAAGCTGCTTTCCCATGTGTTTTGTTCTCTGTGACCATGGTTTGACACATGGATCCACTAGAGTCATTGCTCTCTTTTCCTTAAACCACATTGATCCTCTAGTGTCATTGCATGTCTTCTTTTCCTAAAACCACTTTCATCCACTACTGTCATTGCATGTGTTCTTCTCCAAAACCAGATTGATCCACATGACCACACACACTCCGGTGGATTATGTGATGCAACTTCTGCGACGCTGGGGCAACATGCAATGTGGAAGCTCTTTTCCTATGTGTTTTTGGTCTCTGTGAACTTGGTTTGACACATGGATCCACTAGTGTCATTGCATGTTTTCTTTTCCTAAAACCACATTGATCCACCAGTGTCATTGCATGTGTTCTTTTCCAAAACCACATTGATCCACATGACCACACACACTCTAGTGGATTCTGTGATGCAACTTCTGCCACACTGGTGCAACATGCAATGTGGAATCTACTTTCCTATGTGTTTTTGGTCTCTATGACCATGGTTTAACACATGGATCCACTAGAGTCATTGCATGTGTTCTTTTCCTAAAACCACATTAATCCACTTGTGTCATTGCATGAGTTCTTTTCCAAAACCACATTGATCAACTAGTTTCATTGATCCACATGACTACATTGCATGTGTTCTTTTCCTAATACCACATTGATCTATTAGTGCCATTGATCCACATGACCACATTTCATGTGTTCTTTTCCTAAACCACATTGATCCAAATGACCACACACACTCTAGTTGATTATGTGATGCAACTTCCACTAGACTAGTGCAACATGCAACGTGGAAGCTACTTTCCTATGTGGTTTTGTTCTCTGTGACCATGGTTTGACACATGGATCCACTAGAGTCATTGCATGTGTTCTTTTCCTAAAACCACATTGATCCACTAGTGTCATTGCATGTGTTCTTTTCCTAAAACCACATTGATCCACTACTGTCACTTCATGTGTTCTTTTCGAAAACCACATTGATCCATTAGTGCCATTGATCCACATGACCACATTGCATGTGTTCTTTTCCTAAACCACATTGATCGACATGACCACACACACTCTAGTGGATTCTGTGATGCAACTTCTGCCAAACTCGTGCAACATGCAATGTGGAAGCTGCTTTACCATGTGTTTTTGTTCTCTATGACCATGGTTTGACACATGGATCCACTAGAGTCATTGCATGTTCTCTTTTCCTAAAATCAAATTGATCCACTAGTGTCATTGCATGTGTTATTTTCCTAAAACCACATTGATCCACTACTTTCATTGCATGTGTTCTTTTCCAAAACCACATTGATCCACTAGTGTCATTTTTCCACATGACCATATTGCATGTGTTCTTTTCTAAACCACATTAATCCACATGACCACCCACACTCTAGTGTATTCTATGATGCAACTTCTGACACACTTGTGCAACATGCAATGTGGAAGCCGCCTTCCTATGTGCTTTTATTCTCTTTGACCATGGTTTGACACATGGATCCACTAGAGTCATTGCATGTGTTCTTTTCCTAAAACTGCATTGATCCACTAGTGTCATTGCATGTGTTCTTTTCCTAAAACCACATTAATCCACAACTGTCATTGCATGTATTCTTTAACAAAACCACATTCATCCACGTGACCACACACACTTAAGTGGATCCTTGATGCAACTTTTGCCACACTGGTGCAACATGCAATGTGTAAGCTGCTTTCCTATGTGTTTTTGGTCTCTGTGAACATGGTTTGACACATGGATCCACTAGTGTCATTGCATGTGTCCTTTTCCTAAAACCACATTGATCCACTAGTGTCATTGCACATGTTCTTTTCGAAAACCATATTAATCCACATGACCACACACACTCTAGTGGATTCTGTGATGCAACTTCTACCACACTGGTGCAACATGCAATGTGGAAGGTGCTTTCCTATGTGTTTTTGTTCTCTATGACCATGGTTTGACACATGGATTCACTAGAGTCATTGCGTGTGTTCTTTTCCTAAAACCACATTGATCCACTAGTGTCATTGCATGTGTTATTTTCCTAAAACCACATTGATCCAGTACTTTCATTGCATATGTTCTTTTCCAAAACCAAATTGATCCACTAGTGCCATTGATCCACATGACCACATTGCATGTGTTCTTTCCTAAACCACATTGATCGACATGATCACACACACTCTAGTGGATTCTATGATGCAACTTCTGCCACATTTGTGCAACATGCAATGTGGAAGCTGCTTTCCTATGTGTTTTTGGTCTCAGTGACCATGGTTTGATACGTTGATCCACTAAATTCATTGCATGTGTTCTTTCAATAAAACCACATTGATCCACTAGTGTCAATGCATGTGTTCTTTTCCAAAACCACATTGATACACTAGTCTCATTAATCCACATGACCACATTGCATGTGTTATTTTCCTAAAAGCACATTGATCCACTACTGTCATTGATCCACATGACCACATTGCATGTTTTCTTTTCCAAAACCACATTGATCCACATGACCAGACACACTCCAGTGGATTATGTGATGCAAGTTCTGCGACGCTGGTGCAACATGCAATGTGGAAGCTGCTTACCTATGTGTTTTTGGTCTCTGTGAACTTGGTTTGACACATAGATCCACTAGTGTCATTGCATGTGTTATTTTCCTAGAACCACATTGATCCACTAGTGTCATTGCATGTGTTCTTTTCCAAAACCACATTGATCCACATGACCACACACACTCTAGTGGATTATGTGATGCAACTTCTGCCACACTGGTGCAACATGCAATGTGGAAGCTACTTTCCTATGTGTTTTTGGTCTCTATGACCATGGTTTGACACATGGATCCACTAGAGTCATTGCATGTGTTCTTTTCCTAAAACCACATTGATCCACTTGTGTCATTGCATGAGTTCTTTTCCTAAACCACATTGATCCACTAGTTTCATTGATCCACTAGTTTCATTGATCCACATGACCACATTGCATGTGTTCTTTTTCTAATACCACATTGATCCATTAGTGCCATTGAGCCACATGACCACATTGCATGTTGTCATTGTATTGGGAACGGCAGTACCTAAAAAGGTTAGATAGAGGTGTGGGGACTAGCAGGAAAACTATCGATGGCGTCCGTGGGCGAGATTGGATACGAGCGAGCGTAGCGGGACGGAAGAAGTACCCAGGTTCGGGGCCCTCGTGGTGAGGTAAAACCCCTACTCCTGCCTGATCTGACTATGTGGAATATACGAGCTACAAGTGCTCCTCGAGCTGTATTCTTTAGCTACTGCCTTAAATGAACTGAGAACAACCCTTTCTACTGAGGCCCTCCCTCTCCTTATATAGGAAGAGAGGCAAGGGTATCACTGGCTAGTCCGACTGGCGGGCAACACAGGCGGGTCCTAGCCGGCTAGTCATCTACAGTAGCTAGCATGGTATGTCACATCGGTGTATGAGCGGTATGGTTGTCGTAGGCAAAGTGGACACCATGCGAGCCCGTCGTCAGCACAGGCCACTGTTCCCCTGTCAGCCACGCCAAGTCTTCGGTATGGGCGGGTGGTTGCCCGTCTTGTCGTCATACAGGGCGTACCGTGCACCGATACGCACGTCGTCCTGTCCCTCTGATTGGATCCGGCTATGTAGTTGTATCCGACTTCCTCTCTAGGGTCCGGCTACTGGGTGGTAGCCGGTCCCTCCTACCCTGTCCGGCTGCATCTGGTCAGCTGGCCGAGACCGACTGTCTTGTTTCTTACTCGGGTGGGGTATCCGGGGATCATCCCCCTGACACTAGCCCCCGAGCGCGTGTGGATTCTGCGCCTTAGAAATCTTGCGCTCCCTTCTGCTTTTCGAATTTTGATCCGGTTGAGCCTGGCGGTTGCGCTACCCATGACGTCAGTGCTGACGCCGGCCACACGCGCACGCGCCATCATTGCTCTGCGGCGGGCAGCGTAACGTCCCGTCGCGCGTCACCTCGGGGAACTGCTTGCCCGGCGCCTCGGTTTCCGTCCCAGGATCTTCTGCGCATCCCGTCCCGGCACACGGGATCTAGGCGGCAGTTGGGATGTGGGTCGCCCAGATGTGCGCCACGTGGCCCCACCGACGGAAGCCCTTCCGGTCCTTTAAAGGGATGCCGCGGGGGAGGCAGTTCTTTTCCTTCGCTCCCCCGCTGAAATCCTCCTCTCCTTCTCGCGCGCTGCTGCTCCTGTGCTCTTGCCCTCTGCGCCGCCCGCTCGCCGCCGTCGACGCTACGGGCCACCGTCACTCCTCCATTGCCGCTCCTTCTCCTCAGCTGGAAATGGCCGCTGACCGCGGAGCCTGGTGCGGCTCCTCCGTCACCGAGGATCAGATTGCGAAGTACCGCACGACCCGCGTCCTCCTGCCGGCGGAGGAGGTGGTGGTGCGGTTGGCGCCGGTGGGGGAAGAGTCGCTGCATCCGGCGGAGGGGGAGCACGATATTTTCCTCTCACATCTGGCGCGCGGGTTTGCGCTGCCGCTCCACACCTTCTTTCTGACCTTTCTGGCTTTCTTCGACCTCCACCTCCACCACCTCGGCGCCAACGCCATTGGAACGCTGGCGCACTTCATGGCGTTCTGCGAGAGCTACCTCAGGATCCAACCGGATCTCGGGCTCTTCTGCCGGCTCTTCCGAGTTCGGCCGCAGGTCCAGTACACGAAGGGCCCGCTAGTCGTCTGCGGCGGTGCCTCCATATACTCCCGCTCCCAATCCGGCTACCCGAAGTTCTTGCTCCAGGACACGGTACGTGTAACATCCCAAATTTATTTCCTATTTTGGAATGTTATAAATAAAACCAATAGCTTGTTTGATTGTTTGACTTTGTTGAAAATTCTCAAAGAGAAGAAACTTTTTGAATAGAAAATCCTCTCAACCTTGAATTCAAAATCTTATATTCCATGGATTGATTATGGTTTTCAGAGTTGGTGTGCAAGATTTCAAAATTCAAAATCATTAAGCATGCATGACCATCATTGCATTTAAACCCTAAGAAAAACTTAGTATTGCCTAAAAGAAAAATCAAAACCCTAAATGGGATTTCCCAATTCTTAAGTACTACATGACCTATTGTTTGGGTACATATCAAAATTGATGAAAAATATTTATATAAAGTGTCCTATGATGATCTACAGAATTTTAGAAAATTTTGGAGACAAGAATCAACTCATTTGGAGATCATATGAAAAAGATATAAAGTAAATAAGGAAATAGAAAAGAAGAAAAGAATAAAAAAAAACTAAACCTAGCGCTTCTTGGGCGGCTGGCGTCCACCCTCCTTCTCCTCCCTACCGCCTTGTGGCAGCCGGTGCAGCCAGCCTGCCAGCAGGCGGCCCAACACTAGCCCGCCTCCTCTCCCGCGGCCGCTGATGCGTGGACCCCAGATGTCATCTCCCTCCTCCAGTTAGAGACCTGGACGCGAACGCCGCCACTCCTGAACGGAATTCCCACGAATTTTTCCGGTTTCCGCACAGATCCTTGCCCCCTTCTGCACGAATCCGCCTCCATATAAATCCTATAACCCCGTAGACTTTTTCCCTTTCGAAAATATCTCAAAAACCCTAGCCCTACCCGATTCGAATCTCGGCGCCGCCGCCGCCATTACCAGGAGCTCGAGGTGAGCTCCATTCCATTGTTCCCGAGCCTTCTTTTTCCTCTGGTCCTTTCCCCCCACTCAATTCCGCTTCACCGTGTGTTTTTCCTCCTTGTACAGAGCACTAAAATGCCCGGGATTTCTCGCCGGAGCTCGCCGATGCCACCCTGCTCTGTCCGACCGCCCTCATCGCTACAGGAAGCAAAGGAAGCCACCGAGCATTCTATCGAGACCCCCGTCCTCTTCTTCATCTCGTGGGCTATCTAGACATCGTCGGTGACCACCGGAAGAACCCCCACCGTCGGCATCTGAACCACCACCACCGTCGACGACTGCCCGTCGCCATTGTCGCCACCACCAACGTCCTGCTCAACGGACACCGTCGGATCTGATCTGGACGTCCCCGATTAGACCAAGCTTGAACCGGTACGGGCCAACCGTGTGGCGCCACGTCGCTGTCCATGTCGTCGCTGCGTCATCGTCATCGCTGGCATTGGTCAGCGCCAGATCCTTTCATCGCGTGGCAAAGCATATTCCCTGGAATATTCCCTGCATAATTGAAATTGATTTAAATAGGCAGAATTTTGTCCAATCTTGTAAAATTCATATAAAATTGAATACATGTCCAAAAATTATAAATAATATATGGTTGGATTCATAAAATTGTGTAGAACAATAATACAAGATTAGATATAACTTTTACAGTACATATTTACTGTAATAAATTAATTGGTTTAATGAGCTTTTTAGACATAATAAATCATAGTAAATTATCTGTAGATCCTAAAAATACAAATAAAGTGTCTATGGATTCATAATTTCATATAAAACATTAATATGCTGTTAGATCCAAATTTTGCAGTGTAAGATTGCTGTAGTGATTTAAATAGTTTTAATGGACTTTTAGAATATTAAATTCATAGTAAATAATTTATAACTCAGAAAAATATGAATAATGTGTCTCTGGAATCACATTAGCATGCGGATTACAGATCTGTATTTAGTTTGAATTTTAGACAATAGAAATTGTTTAAATGATTTAAACTCCATTAAACACTATTTAAATCATAAGAAAAGATTTATAACTCCGATTAAGTTGAATCCAATTGCTACTGGTTCGTATTAATGCCCTCTATCCAGTACACTTTAGATACAAATTTAATACAGCAATTAGTACAGAAGTTTCAATAGAACTATTAAAACCACTAGATTGGCAATCAAGTATTAATAATAGATATCCTATTTGCATTAAATGATCTCCTGCATGCATCGTGTGTTGTAGTATTATTCAGAGAACTAATTACAACCATTAAGACTTATTAAACCATCGTGCATGCTTTTGATCATCCTTGTCGTGTTTGCTATGTTTGCAATTGTTTTGATTGGAACTACTTTGTCCTCGTATTAGATTGTTCGGAGAGTGCGATTGTTGCGGAGAAATACAATCTAACACCCATATTATCAACATAAGGCAAGTTACACCACTTGTTCATATTATCGTCCCAGTTTTGATTCTATGCATGTGATCCTCAAAATTCTGTAGTATGCATGTGTAGGATGTTCTAGTAGAATTTTTCCTTAGTATTATTTTGCAAGTGCGATGATTTTGTAGTATGCCATGAGTAGCTCTATACTTAGGATTTCCCATCCTAATAGGTTACCCCTGTTTTTGCTAAGTATTGCTTGCTATGCTATATATACAAAGTACCGTTGGGGGGTTCGAAAGACAAAGAATTTTTCTAAGTATAAAGGCTCTCTAGAGCAAATTTTCTTCTCAAATCCACTTCAAAATAAAACTAAGTTTTCTTCTGGGCGGAATGGTTGTCGGGTCAACGTGTGTGAATTTTGGTGGAGGACGACCGCCCAGGAATCAAATAAGTTTGCCATGTTTCAGAATTCAGAAGCTTCCAGTGCAACCACAATACATTATGGGCTCTGTCTTGGCCTAGTACTTAGTGGGAAACCTCACCTGGGTACCAACATTTGGAGGATTCTGGGCACGGTTGGATCCGAAAGGTAGAGGGGCTACTAAAGGAAAGCCTCGCCATGGTCTTGTCTGTAAAAAGACTTGATCGTGGATTGTGGGTAAAGTGCACAAACTCTTGAGAGTATTGCAATCTGATCGATCAGCCGTGTTCACGGTAACAGAACAACAATGAGCGTCTGAAGGATGGAGCCTCTGAAGGATCTTCCTCTCTCTTTTCTAAAACAAAGTTTTGAAACCCCATGGTGTGCGTAATATCGCTAATGGGTGGGAATTTGGGAAACTTGGTGTGTAATATCCAAGTGACGCTTGGTGCGTAATATCCAAGTGTCTGGTTGTTTGGACACTTGGTGCGTAATATCCTCGTGTGCCACTCGACCTTATTTTATCCAAGCAAATGTTTACAAAGTAGGGAAATCTTCCATTCTTCTCTCTACATTAAGAAAATTAGCTTTGAGCAAATGAACTCTACAGCCTATACCAGCCTTGCATGTAGAGATAGTCTTTTCTTTCCTTGGTGTAATTTGCCAATACATTCAAAGTATTGACCCAACTTGTTGGCTGCATGTTTCATGTGCAGAATTTCAGAGATCGTTGAAAGGTGCGCTAGGATCGCGGGTCTTCACTCAACCTGCCTGTGGCATTGATGGGACTCCAAGTTGTATTTATATCGCTTCTGTTGTAATAATGTAAACTCTGGATTATTCGATTCATGTAATAAAGACTTGTGTTTTACATGATATTTCATCGACTGTGAGTGCTAGCTATTGATCCAGGGACTAGCATGTTATTCACAGGGACTTAGGATCCTTACTGATCCGAGGTCACTACAGTACGGTTGTGGCAGAAGTCGTACTTTTATGTCAAGAACGTCACCGGCATCGACCGGACAAACCTGCCGGCCTTCCAAGACGTCGAGTCCAGCCGGCAAAACTAGGACCTGAAGGTCTACAGCGACAAGGCGGAGACGGACGCGATGTTGGCATGCATGCGTTCCCTCGTCACCTGCCAGCTAACCGGTCGGGACATCACCCTTAGCTGGATGTCCCGGCTGATGATGCTGCTCCAGCAGCGGGCAAACAAGATGTGCTTCTACTCCGGCCGGCTGGACCCGACCCGGCTGTCGCGTCGTGATCCCCGCTACCACAACTTGAACGAGTGGTTGTGGACAATCAACAAGGAGCGGCTGCCGAAGAACTGGAGGTTCAGCCTGGCGCCCTACAGCCGGGAGAACCGCGCTCCCCGGGTAAGTTCTTGTAGCCGGAATTTTTGCTTATTCCCTCTGTTATCTCCTTGCTCTGTTGACTGACCTTTTGCATTCGCCAGATCTTCCCCTGCATCCTTCATGAGGAGGGCGATGCTCCTCTCGAGGTGTTCGTGCCGGACTTGCCCGAGCCGCGCGCTCGGCGATCCGGCGAGGAATCGGATGGGGACGGCGATGCCTTCCCTAGCCGGAACAACGATCCGGACGCCGACCCGCACGCGGTGGTGCATGAGGAGGAGGATGTCGGCCCGACCGCAGAGCCGGCGACGCGCGCCGCGGCGGACGGCGAAGCAGGCGGGAGCGGCTCCGGCCATTCCGTCTCCCGCCGGCCAGCGGCGGAGGAGCCGGCTTCGAAGAGGGGCCAGACTAGCGCCCTGCCGCCAAGCCGGCTTGGCCGGAAGAAAGGGCCGCCCCCGGTTGTGCCGGGGTACGTTTTTCTCCCACCCCCCATTGGTTCCTTCTGTTTGTTTTTCCTTGTCCTTGTTTTTCTGACTTTAGCCTGTTTTGCTCTTGTCTTTTCCTCTTTCTCTTTAGCGCACTGGTTTCTTTCGGCGCCGCGAGCCCGGCTCCGACGCCAGCCGGGTCGCCGCCTCGCGCCCCGTATGATCCAACCGGCGCCTCCCCTTCCTCTGAGGCGCAGCCTCCTTCTCCTCCTCAAGCCGAGCCGGCTGCCCCTCCCAGCCGGAGGGTCCCCAGTCTGAAGCGACTCGCTCCCAGCCGGAAGGTTCCTCCGCGGGCGCGCGGGAGGCTACTGGCAAGGATCTTGTCGTGGTAGGTGACGACGACTCTGACGAGGCGCTCGGGGAGGAGTGGCAGATAGCGGTGCTCGCGGCGAAGGAGTCCTTGGCCGTCAATGCCGTGGACGACGACGCCTCTTCCGCCTCTTCGCTGTCGGATCTTGCCGCCACACTCGAGCTGGCGGTGAAGGAGATCCGGCTGCTTGAGGCCACAGCCGGTGGGAACCGGACGCTGGAGCAGAAGCTTGCTGCAGCCAACGGGACCTCCCAGAGTAAGTCCGCCTCATCCATCTGGTTTTTTTAATAGTCAGCTTCGTTGCAGCTGTCCTCGTGTGCGCCCAGCGCGAGATCGATCGCTTGAAGAAAGTGAACGACCGGCTGAGCAGGTCCAACTCCACGCTGCGCTTGCAGAACAAGGACTGGCACACGCGAGTAGACGGCTTGGAGGCTACCGTCAAGGAGCGCGACGCCTTGCTCGCTAGCCGGGCCGAAGCTTTCTCCCTTCTCGAGGCCCAGAACAAGGACCAAGAGAAGGAGATAAAACGGCTAGCGGTCAAGGAGAAGGCGCTGGTGGAGGAGCTGATGCAAGTCGGCCACACTGCCAAAGGTGAGTTCTTTCTTCTGTCTTCTTTTCTTTACGGATCCGGTAGCCGGATTTGACTCCTCTTTTCTGACAGCCTTTTACCCCGGCATAGACCTGCTGGCCTACATCCGGCTGCAGGAGAACTGGCCGGGAGCGCAGCCGACGGCTCAGGAGTTCGTCGTTCTTCTTGGCGAGGAGGCCGCGAAGCTTCGTCAAGCGGCGCGGGACATCTTCTCCTTTATGTGGCCGGAGGATCTAGTTCCGGAGACGATGGCACAGCTGGCGGCGAAGGTGGGAGAGGTGCCAGCTGCGGTGGACCGGCTGCGGGATCTGACGGCGCTGGGTGGAGCGGAGATGGCCCTGGCAGTGATGCTTTCCTGGTACAAGGATGCTCGCGTCGAGAAGATCGACGGGGGCTTCCGCGCCGGAGCCGATCTTGCCGCCATCCGCCAAGCCCATCCGGAGCTTCACGGGTCCGCCATCAAGATCGCCGACTACGTGGATCCGGACGAGGTGCTCACCGACTCGGAGTCCCCCAACACTCCGGATGCGGAGTCCTCGGTGCCGCCGTCTGCCAGCGCTGGAGCCAGAACAAGCACTGCGGCTCCGCCCTCGCCTCCAGCATCTACCAGCTAGTAGCGTCCCCACGGCAAAGGCCCTGGCGTTTAGCTGTTGCCCCGGGATGCCGGGTGTATTTGTCTTGTTCTAGATTATCGTAAAACTTGTCTGTCTGTACCGGCTATCTTTGATGTCGGGTAACTCTCGGGAGCTTCGTCTCCCTTTTGCTTGTTAATATTGAATTCTTGGGTCTTCCTTTATTTGTGTCTTGAGTTTTCCTTTGATATCTTTGCCGGCTCACTTCGCCCAGCTGACCTAGCCCGGCTACACACTTTTAGCCGGATGAACTACACCTCCAGTGGGGGCGCGCCATGGCTCCTGCTGGAGTGCCAGATGAGCAGTGCTTCGAATCTTCCTTGTTCTTCCCTGCTCTTCTAACTTTATCCGACTGGCCTCGCCCCAGTCGGCTGCTTTCGTCGGCTGGACGCCTTCAGCCGGGGGAACCAACATTCCAGTGGGGGCAGGCGAGCGCACCCACTGGGTGTAGCCCCCGAGATTCGGAGTAGCTGGCATAGCCAGGTGCTTCGAATCTTTCTTGTACTTTATTGCTCCCGCCCTTGCCCTCACCTGGGCTCCGAACTGCCGGCTAAACTCCCTTAGTCGGCTAGGAACTACAAGATTCCACTGGGGGCGCTCGAGCGCACCCAGTGGGTGTAGCCCCCGAGATTCGGAGCGCTTGATGAAGGCAAGGGCTTCGAATCTTCTTTCCTTCTCCAAAATTCCGACTCGAAGTAGTCGGACAAGAACGCACATATGCATACACATACATCTTCATAGGTTAATAGGTTAGTCTGTCAAATCGTAGCCAGAAAACGGCTAATTTTTTCAAAAACTGGCTTGCTCCTTTCTAGGAACGTAGTCGCTTTCTCGTGTGCTCTACTGTTTTCGCTGCGTCCTTGCCGGACAGCCGGGTTGCGGTCTGCAGCCGGAATCATAGGGAGCTGACAGTACATTACGCACGGTACTAGCGGCTTAGCGGCTGGATTGGTTTGAGCTAGTTGCGGGGCCGGGACGCCCGATCTGTCACGCCTCCTCCCTGTTTTTCATGTGGGATGCCTCAGGCTTTTGCTCTTGCTAGCCGGACAGCCGGCTTGCGGTCTGTAGCTGAGACGAAGAGCGGGCCTCTGACATCATCGCACACTACTCAGTCGGTTTGTTGGTTTAACAGGACGGGCCAGCCGGCGAGCCCCCGGGTAGGGGTAGCCGGAGCCAGAAAATTTTAATCGGAGAACAAGTACGCACACATTTTCAGAAGGATCCCCAGAGATTCTCGTGGGAGTCCGCATTTTCATTTATGAGGTTTTCGGGATACATACACTGTTTGGCGACTAGGTGTAAAACGGGCGCAGCAGGGCCGCGTTCCAAGGACGTTCGGTCTCCTTGTCCGATTTGTCCATCTTGTTCTTGCGCGGCTGCTGCGCGTCGTTGAGGTAGTAAGAGTCATTGGGCAGCGCCCGGCTGATGATGAAGGGGCCCTCCCAGGGTGGTGATAGCGTGTGCATGCCCTTCGTGTCTTGCACCAACCGGAGAACCAGGTCACCCTCACGGAATGCGACCGGGCGAATCTGGCTGGAATGGTAGCGGTGTAGTCGATGCTGCTACAGGGCGGATCTGGACAGGGCCAGCTCGCGGGCCTCCTCCAGGAGATCTACCCCGTCCTCCCGCGCCTCCTTGTTGGCCTGCTCGTCGTAGAGGAGCTTGCGGGGGGAGTCGAATTCGATGTCGGCGGAGAGGACGGCTTCCGATCCGTAGACCAGGAAGAAAGGCGTGTAGCCGGTTGACCTATTCGGTGTGGTGCGGAGGCTCCACAGCACAGCCGGAAGTTCTTTGATCCAGCATCCGGGTGACCGCTCCAACGGCTCGATGAGACGTGGTTTGATGCCGGCTAGCACCAAGCCATTTGCTCATTCGACCTGCCCGTTGGACTGTGGATGTGCAACGGAGGCGAGGTCTAGCCGGATGCCCTTGTTGCTGCAGAACTGGGCGAAGGCCCCCTTGGCGAAGTTCGTGTCGTTGTCGGTGATGATGCTATTGGGGTAGCCGAAGCGGTTAATGATGTCGGTGAAGAAGGTAACCACCGTCGCCCCGTCCAGCTTCCGGATAGGCTTGGCCTCGATCCACTTTGCGAACTTGTCCACCGCTTCCAGCAGGTGGGTCATTCCCGCGCGAGCTCGCTTGAAGGGCCCGACCATGTCGAGGCCCCAAACCACGAAGGGCCAGGTGATCGGTATGGTCTTGAGCACCGAGGTTGGCATGTGCCTGAGCTGCCCGAAGCGTTGGCACCCCTTGCACGCGCGGACCAGCTGCTCGGCATCCTCGAGGGCGGTGGGCCAATAGAAGCCGTGGCGAAACGCCTTGGCGACTATCGCCCTTGACGAAGCGTGGTGCCCGCACTCGCCCTGGTGGATGTCCTTGAGTAGCCGGTATCCTGTGTCTACGTCGACACATCTTTGGAAGATACCGGATACACTGCGCTTGTATAGCTCGCCGTTTATGATGGTGTATGTATGCGCGTGGCGTCGGATTTGTCTGGCCTCCACCTCGTCATCCGGGAGTTCGCTGTTGGCGATGTAGTTCATGAAGGGCTGTGCCCAAGATGGCACTTCCCGGATGACGAGGACGCTCCTGTCCTCCGGCTGTCGGGTGTCGGTGGGCCGTTCGGGTGGGATGTCCGGGGCGGTAGCCCCTGAGCCACTGGGCGAGCCGGTAGCCCCTGGGTCTTGCGAGCCAGAGGGCACCGCCTGGAGGGAGTTGGCACGAGTTTTCTTCTTTGGTAGCTCCGCCGGCTCCGCCTCCGCTGCCCCAGCTGGCGGGACGCTCCCCGCCCAGATGATGGAATCTGATTCCAGCGACGGGTTGATGGATGGCTTGCGTAGGTGTTCTAGGGAGACCCCTGGTGGGATGGCCTGCCTGGTGGACCCTATCTTGGAGAGCGCGTTGGCTGCCTCGTTGTTAGTGCGGGGGACGTGATGAAATTCACACCCGTCGAAGGAGGAGCTGAGCTTCTGGATGTGGAACCGGTAGAGGGCCATGTTGGCATCTCTGGCGTCCCATTCCCCGGATACTTGTTGTACCACCAGGTTCGAATCGCGAAGCATAGGATACGGTTGACGCCGATTTCCTTGGCCAGTCGGAGCCCGTGCGCCAGCGCCTCATATTCGGCTACGTTGTTGGAGGCCTTGAAGTGGATCTGCAACACGTACTCCAGCCGGTCTCCCTTGGGCGAGGTGAGAACGATGCCGGCTCCCAAGCCCCCCAGCATCTTCGACCCGTCGAAGTGCATCCTCCAGTGGTTCGAATCCGGAACCGGTGGGAGATACTGGGTCTCGGCCCAGTCGACGAGGAAGTCCGCCATCGCTCAGGATTGATCGTGAGCCGGGGCTCGTACTGGATGGAGTAGGTGGCGAGCTCGATGGCCCATTTGGCAACCCGGCCGGTGGCGTCCTTGTTGCCGATGATTTCCGAAAGGGGTGCAGTGCACACAACCTTGATCGGGTGCTCCTGGAAGTAGTGCTTGAGCTTCTTACATGCTAGGTACACGTCGTAGCACATCTTTTGGTAGTGGGGGTAGTTTTGCTTGGAGAGGGAGAGAACCTCGCTGAGGTAGTAGACGGGTCTCTGAACTTGCTGAGCCTTGCCTTCCTCGGGCGCCCACCACCGTGACGACGCCGACGACCCGGCTGGTGGCTGCTATATAGAGCAACATCGGCTCCTTGCTAGCCGGTGTGGCTAGAACCGGCGCTGTGGACAGCATGCGCTTGAGGTCGTGAAACGCGATGTCGGCCTGCGAAGTCCAGGAGAACTTGTCCGTCTTTTTCATCAGCTAGTACAACAGAAGTGCCTTCTCCCCCAGCCGGCTGACGAAACGGCTGAGGGAAGCCAGACATCCGGTGAACTTCTGGACTCCAAGCAGGTTCTTGGGTGGTTGCATCCTTTCGATGGCCGCGATCTTCTCCGGATTTGCCTCGATGCCTCGCTGAGATACGAGGAAACCGAGTAGCTGGCCGGATGGTACTCCGAAGACGCATTTTCCGGTTCACTTCATCTCATCGGGCGGAGGTTGCCAAATGTTTCTCGCAGATCCTCGAGGAGGGTGCGCTTTTCCTTGGTCTTGATGACCACGTCATCCATGTAAGCATGCATGTTTCGGCCTATCTGCGAGTGCAAGCATTTCTGCATACATCGCTGATAGGTGGCGCCTGCGTTCTTTAGGCCGAAAGGCATGGTTACATAGCAGAAAGCCCCGTAGGGGGTGATAAATGATGTCTTAATCTGATCAGCCGGGTTTAGCCGGATCTGATTGTATCCGGAATAACAATCTAGAAAAGACAACAAATCATAGCCGGCCGTGGAATCGATGACCTGATCGATACGGGGCAAGGCGAAGGGGTCTTTTGGGCACGCCTTGTTCAGGCTGGTGTAGTCGATACACATGCGCCAGGTCTTGTTCTTTTTCAACACCAGGACTGGGTTCGCCAGCCAGTCCGGGTGGCACACTTCCATGATGAACCCGGCTACGAGGAGCCGGGTGATCTCGTCACCGATTATCTAGTCGATGGTGAGGGTCCACCCGGTGGGGGAGGTGGGAGATGAGGCTGGTTGCCCTGGTCCTTTAGCTGGCGAGTCCAGCTGCAGTTCCGGGTGGTGTGCGTAGCCGGTTTGAAGGGACCGCTATGCCATTTGCACCGGCCGTCAATCATCTGGTCGAAGGTGAGCTGGGGCTTCTTTCTTCTTGTGTCGTTAGCCGGTGCGTCGGGCGCACCCTCTACGGCATTGACCTGCCGCGCGTGGTAGCGAGGCTTCTGTTGCCTGTCCTGGCGGTCCCCGTGGAACCGGTTGTCGTTGCCGTGGCGTCTGGAGGATCCGGCTTCACCAGCCGGATTGCTCGGACGGTCGCGAGTCGGCTCCGTGGGAGTCGGACGGCCTTCCGTGTTTACTCGGAGGGGCTTGTTCATGGCGGCATCTGCCGTGGCGTACTGGTCGGCAACCGTCATGAGCTCCACCATGGTTTTCGGCTCGTCACACAGTAGCCGGTGGCGAAGCATGGTGCCCTCTCGGCATCCTTCGATGAAGAAACCAATGGCCTGGCTCTCCAGGATGCCCTCGCAAGTGTTGCGGAGCTCCGTCTACTTGGCGAGGTACTCACGGTCGGTCTCATGGTCGCCCTGGACGCACAAGGCCAGGTCGCGCGGGCGCCCTGGGCGCTTGTACATGCCGGTGAAGTTGCGGATGAAAACCTTCTAGAAATTAGGCCAGGCGTTGATGCTGTTGGGCGCGAGGCTATTGAGCCAGGTCCTTGCCGACCCGGTTAGCATGAGAGGGACGTAACGCACGGCTGTGCGCTTATTCCTGCATGGCGCCGACCGCCGTGGCGTAGTCGGTCAACCAGTCTTCCGCTTCATGCTGTCAGATTTGGGGGTGTCCCTGGGCAGGGAGAATTTATCCGGAAACGGCTCGTTTCGGATGCGGGGTCCGAAACAAACTGGTCCGATAGAATCTTCCTCCTCCGTGACGCGTGCTTGAGTGAGCAGCTCGATGCGGTCGCGGGCATCGGGACAATCCAGGTTGGGCGCACCCACCCGGCCCGAGAGGCGGGAACCGGCTGGTCTGGGTGCTCCGGCTGGTGGGGGTGGAGGTGGCGGGTTGCTGTTGACTGCGCGCTGGCCCTCGCTGCCGGAGCTGCGACGCCTGCTGCGGGACCTAGCCGGCTGAGGCGAGGACGCCTGCTGCGTGTCACGTTGTGTGCCCCTGCTGTTGGCGGGTAGCCTGCTTCCTCTGGAGTAGCTAAGGGTCCTCTACGCTCGCCTGCGGTTGCCCGCGACGCTGAGGAGCTCTCGACGCGAGCGCGGCTGGCCTCACCTCGCCTCTAGGCTGGGTAGTTCTTCTGACGTGGCTCGCGCCGCGCGCAAGTTCTTGATGGGCGTGCTGTAGGTGGGCCGTAGGGCAGGCGCGGGTCCGTTCTCCGTCCTTCTCCATCCGCCGCTAGCTCACCGCCCGACGTCGCACCTGGTGGCTGCCTCGGCTCCACGGAACCCAGGGTGAGGCCCTGCGCGCGGTCATACTCGCGCCTAGCGATCTCCAGCTGCTTGCGGGCTGCCGCCAGCTCCATGGCCTCCTGGAGGAGGATCTGTCTCTCCATGGTGAAGTTGGCTTCCTTCTGCTCTGGGTTATCCCCGAGGGTAACCGGCGTCAGGAGCCGGTAAATGGCATCCTCGACCGGGTCCCGAGGCTGCGAGGGAGCGGAAGTTCCGACCTCGTCCACGCCTCGCTCCCGCGGCCGGCGGGGCTGCGAGCTGGATCCGGCCATCATGACCTCCACGCCGCGAGGTGCGGCGGAGGTGCCGCCGCCTGAGCGTGGCGGCCCCGCGACAGAGACGATTTCCCTAGGGAAATGCTCCAGGACGGTGGCGATGTAGACGAGGAGATCACCGAATAGCAGGACGGTGCCATTTGCCGGGAAGGAAGTCCCGGCGAAGCAGGAGGCATTGTCGATGATGCAGTCGAACTTGCCAAGCGTGAGCACCAGGCCGGAGGCCACGCGCTCACCGGCTGAAGTGCGGGGTCCCGTGCGGAACGTGACTCCGGTCGAAGCCATCTGCCCCACGGTGGGCGCCAACTGTCCTTGTATTGGGAACGGCAGTACCTAAAAAGGTTAGATAGAGGTGTGGGGACTAGCAGGAAAGCTACCGACGGCGTCCGAAGGCGAGATTGGATATGAGCGAGCGTAGCGGGACGCAAGAAGTACCCAGGTTCGGGGCCCTCGTGGTGAGGTAAAACCCCTACTCCTGCCTGATCTGACTATGTGGAATATACGAGCTACAGGTGCTCCTCGAGCTGTATTCTTTAGCTACTGCCTTAAATGAACTGAGACCAACCCTTTCTACTGAGGCCCTCCCTCTCCTTATATAGGAAGAGAGGCAAGGGTCTCACTGGCTAGTCCGACTGGCGAGCCCCACAGGAAAGTCCCAGCCGGCTAGTCATCTACAGTACCCGGCATGGTATGTCACATCGGTGTATGAGCGGTATGGTCGTGAGAGGATGGACGCCGCCATGAGCCCGTCGTCAGCACATGCCACTGTTCCCCCGTCAGCCACGCCAAGTCTTCGGTATGGGCGGGTGGTTGCCCGTCTTGTCATCGTACAGGGTGTACCGTGCACTGATACACACGTCGTCATGTCCCTCTGATTGGATCCGGCTACGTAGTTGTATCCGGCTTCCTCTCCAGGGTCCGGCTACTGGGTGGTAGCCGGTCCCTCCTATCCTGTCCGGCTGCATCTGGTCAGCCGGCCGAGATCGACTATCCTGTTTCTTACTCGGGTGGGGTATCCGGGGATCATCCCCCTGACACATGTGTTCTTTTCCTAAACCACATTGATCCAAATGACCAAACACACTCTAGTAGATTCTGTGATGCAACTTCCGCCACACTGGTGCAACATGCAATGTGGAAGCTACTTTCCTATGTGTTTTTGTTCTCTGTGACCATGTTTTGTGCGGTGGCCCAGCATACCACTACATGATGTAGTACACTATAGTCGTTGACATAACACCAATGAAACACCGTTCACTAGTATTACATCCCTCAAAGTGGTACAACAAAAACACAACAGGTCCAAGACATGACTATAGATTACACCTCGACTCTTTACAAAAGACCTAGAGAACACTCTAGGTTAAACTGGAGGAAAATAACTTCTTACAAAGAAGAACCAGAAATAATAACTTAGAACTATCTAGTAACTAAGACTAGCATCTAAACTATCAGGCGTGCCATTGCTGCTATTGCAATGTTCTACAAAAGTAGGTTTTATGGCTAGAGTATCTACTCCTATCTACTCAGGAACTTCGTCTTCACTTCAGTCGATGTATTTGTGGACTTCATTTACTTTATTGAAGAACTTGAGTTGTCAATGATGGTTTCTTGAGTAGGAATTGATGTTGACATCGTCTTCAATGGCTTAGAACCTAGCAAGGGTTAAGAAGGTACGGTTGAGTACGAGCGTACTCAGCAAGTTCACTAAAAAGGAGTCTATGATGCACTATCTCTACAGCCACAGACCATAGGTCATAGACAATACAGGTTTTTGTAAACATTTCTTCAAAGATTGATTTTATTCTGAAAACTATGTCCTACAGCCTTCGCAGGTTAACCAGAACCTTCATGGGGTTCCTTTCCTGCCGCGTTCGTAGCTCCTTCCCGGAACATGGAGTAATATGTCACAATTCTTACACTCTACAGAGGTGCGTCACTTTTCTCACAAGATACCTTAGCCTTGTTGCACAACCAAGCCACGAGCTTGTCCACACTTCCTTGGTATGGGGCCCAGTCTAAGATCCAGACCAATCGCTGCCCTCTCCACGACCCCATATGTCTGCACGATCCTCTGGGGCTGACTCCACCTCTGTTAAGCCCCCAACTAGGGAAGGCTACAACCATGGTGAGTTCCCGAAGACTCTATGAGCTGGTGATGCCCCTAGTAACCTCCATAAAGGTCTGACTATACCTCCGGCATCCACTCATAAATAATCTAGACACCAAAATCGTGGGGCCTAAGGGTGCCCACCCATATGTTGGATCCACACCGGGAATCCCAATATCATGATAAGGTAATCTTGCCTCCATATGAAAGGGAGAAGATACACCTGACTTTCCAGTCCCATTCCAAGTCTTATGGTGGTTGACGCGTAATATACTGCGCTAGAATCACTGGCGAAATTGGTTGTTAAGTCCTAGATATTATGTTCCTTTACCACTGGAACTATATCAGTAGATTATTACCATCTGGTAAATATTCCATAATCATATTATTATGAAAATAGTGTTTACTATCCTTTTTGAAATGCAGGTGATGACACAGTTGAGTTCAAGCATATAAAATAATCAAAGGACATGAGCAAGTTGTGAACTTGCCTTTTGTGATTGCAAGATTATGCACTCACGGTCTTCAAGACAATAGAAGATCCAAATTTTGTAAATAGCATCATTTGTCCGGTAAGGACTAATGTTTAAAGAAGCAAGATGCAACGATGCATAAGTAATGTAATGCAATTTGATAAACGCGAATTCCTGGAATAATTGTATCTAATTTAGGGTTTAGAGTTTGTGATGAGTTCTTTGGAATGTTTTGCACCTTTATACCAGTTTCACACTTGGTCTTCTTATTAAGGCTTGTGAGAGTGTGTGTGAAACAATAAGTAAATACAACAAGTAATAAGCAATATTAAAACACTCAAATGGGTATGGTATCTAAAATATTTCTTAAACAAGATTAAGAATAAATTAAAGCTTTTAAAGAAGTGTTCAACTATCACTTTTAATGTTCCTTAAAAGAATAACTTTTAAAGAAAAGATTACTTTTACAAATTAAAAAGTATTCAAACTTAAAGCTAAGACTTTAAGGTTTTCTTATTAGCTAAGATTATTAAAAAGGAAAATATTACTACATTAAATAAACATAGTATTAGTGGATGCATTTACCTTTCTATCTTATAAATCAATGGTTATACTTAATAAGCAAATAATGGGTATTACTTCAATTACTTTGGAATTTGGCTTAAATCATTAAGTGGTTTCCTCAAACTAGTGAAGGAATTAGTAAATAAAAGTTTGGTGATGTTACAAGTGCATATGATTCTTGTGATAAACAATATACTCTTTTAGTTGATTTTATAATTGGTAAAATCTTTTGAGGAAAATTAAAATATCCTTAATTTGAGATGATAGTTTTAGTAGGTATATATTTAAAATGGTTTGACCTATTTTAACTTCACTTAAATATTGATTGACTTGTTATTATATTTTTTGACTTTGAACAAATAATACTAAAGAGAATAGTAAAGGTTTATATATTTTTAATAAATTAAAACAAAAGAAAAGGGTTAAAATAAGATTTATTAAACCTTTACCTTTTATTTAACTTTAAAGGTGAGAGTTGATATTTTTTAATGTGTAGATTTCATTTTTGTGATCATTTTGGTATATTATAAGTACTTTTGTGAATTTTAAATAATAAGATATGATTTTTACAAGTTTTTATCAATTTATAAATACCTAATAAATAATAAATATTGGTTAAGTGATACAAAAATAATTTAAACAAATTTGTAAATGTAGATTTTGTTTTTATAAGAATTTTGGTATATTATTTATATTTTTCTTATTTACTAATATTAAAATATGAATTTTTAAAGATTTATTACTTATAAAATCTTTATTAAATAATTAACACAATAATATTTGATAATAAGGTTAAATTATAGATTTTATGTTTCTAAACATTTTGAGATATTATATACATTTTTCTAAATTATAAAACAAGAGATATAGAATTAACAAGATTTAATCCTTTTATTATATTTATGGAATTATATTTATATTAAACTTATTTGATTTTATCTATTTACTAAACATATAATACTTCTTATACTAATACTAACCCTAGTCGCAGTCACAGACAGATGGGCCATAGGCCACAATAGGATGCAATAAGAAGGTCCCGAGATGTGTGAGATTACCTTGAACATGACAGTGGGCTTGGTGAGGTTGATGGTGACCGGAGATGAGCGCGCCGTCACGAATTCCAGCGAACACCGATGATAAGAAATGGTGAAATTCACCCTCCACCGAGCTCATCTTGACCTTGCACTTACCCCAGATGATCAACAGGCGAGGGCGTTCCCCCTAGACCACTTCTTGGACCTCGAGATGGTCTAAATCACTGGCTAGCTGGAGCTCGCCAGCGGCGGCATCGGTGGATCTGTGGAGTACAGCGAGCGAGATAGGGGAATAAGAAGGATAAGCACAGAGAGGTGTCAGCATGTCCTTCTTATCCGCGGCAGATAAGCGGCGACGCATTGCAAGCATCGCTAATGACGGCGAAGAATCGGCCATGGCGAGTGGATCCAATGGCGATGCGTGTGCGTGAGGATGACGATGACGCCAATTTTGTAGAAAAACCCCTGGGAATTCTTTCGTGTCAACCCACGGTCCTCCTCGGGTACCACGCGATAGTGAGAGAGATGGACGAACCAGGCTTGTTGTGGGCTTCTGCTGGGCCACGGTTGAGTGTGTGGTTTGTGCTGCATGCTGCTCGTAGGCGTGGAATAGGAAATGTCCATGGTGGGCTGGGCGGTTGACTGACTCCTTCTTCCTTTTCTTTTTACCCGTTTCTGTATTCTGCTTTCTGTTTCTATGAAAATTTCTTTTCCAAATTTATTTCTACAAGGTTTAAGCTTTTACAATTCTGGTAGAATATTCAGAATGGTGCAAAGATTCATTATAATTAATTCCTCTACATAATTTTTGTTGTATGAAAAGGAAATACAACTATATGAGAGGTTCCCTTATTAAATAGAACAAATAAGGCTTAAACTTTAGGTATTTATCTAAATACATTATTAAGGATTAATCTTTGTGGTTCATAATAGGGTGATTTAAATTGCATGGTTCTCCATATTTGGCAATTTGCCAAATCTAATTCTACTTGGTTTGTAAATTTTAGAATTACCACAGAACACTTTTGGTTAGGTAATAATGAACCAATAATAATCATTGGTAGAGAAATACTAAGGTTTATTCAAATATAGGTACATGGGTTTTGAGAGGATTTAATAACCCATATTCAATTAGAGATATGAACCAAGATCAAGGTTTAGGGATACTACTTCTAAATCTATGAGTGGGTTTGATATCTCCACATAGAGTGAGATATTGGAATTACTTAGTAATATGATTCTAATAATTCTATCATTCTAGGTTTCTATTAGGGTTTAAGACAATCAACTGGGCACGGCTTCTCAAACACTCACCTAGTTCTCTAATTACCTCTTGGAAACTTTAGTTGTCCAAGAGGTATTGTTCAACAGTTACCTAGGAATAGGAAATGGTTTCACTATCCATTTGATTCTAGGGTCTTGAATAATACAGTAGACATGGGTCTTGTCATGGCTTGATATATTCTTGGTTAAGGCTTCTAAAGAATCCTTACCTTAATACCTCACCAAGGTTACCTTTAGATAAGGAATTCCTTTCCTAAATATACTCCATATATCTTTCTTATCTTATTCACAAAGATCACATCTTCCTGAATAAGACAATCATCTGACTCCACCATATCCATCATCATATGATGACATGGTCATGCCACTTCAACATTACTCCATTCTCACTCCTAGTATATAACTCCTCTTAATCAACTACCATTGATATACTTATCAATGCATCTACTACTAACTCCATCTATTAACTTCCTTAAATCCATCTTGCTACTACTTCCAAGGCTTGCAAGACTATAATTCTTACTATACATACAAAGGATATCAATCCTTTGAAATAGGTATAGTACTACTCCCATAATACCAGTTGTCCTTATATTAACTTGGTTAAGCTACTATGCCTCCAACTACTCCATACAACTTATCAAATACTTCATCATACTCTAGCTTGACTTCTAATGATCAAGCTAGATGATTCAGCTTACTAGGACTTGCCTAACTTGGTATATTCATTAGTCTTCTTCAACACCTAATCATCTATTCTCGAGTGACTTGAGAATAATGACCACCATCCTTTGATCATACAAAGCTTAGGCTTCTAATCGTTTTATCAAGATCTATACTCAACTAAGTAGTAAACTTGTATTAGTCTCTCTATAGACTTATCTTGTTAAGAAAGCTTATTCTAAGTCATATCCACTTGTCCTAACAAGATTGTTATCTAATGTACAAATACTACTAGCTTTCTCATAGCTACTCAATTACTAGCTCAACCCTTGAGTTTAGGTACTGCTTCTAGTTAACTCATGAGTGAGTTTACTCCTCCAACATCAAATGGTTTGATCTCCACTAAGGATCACATTCCATTGATGATGGTACACTCAACCATATCTAGTTCTTCCTTCAGATTAATTAACTTAAGGTCTTTGAAAGGTCAACATAATAGGTCAAAGCTAAAGGTTAACAAGTCAATGAGTGTTAGGTCAAGCATTGATCACACACATTGATGATCAATAGACACTAGGACTTGGTTAAATAGTAATGCCAACTCTTAATATGATATTAAGGATATGTGCTAAATGGTCTTGGCTTGACTTCCCTTGCTACTCTATTTGTAATAAGATCTAATGTTTAAGAACTACCATGGTACCTATGATAAGAGTAACTATGGCAAACAAGTGCTTCAAGATTTAGTTATAGAGTTTCTTTACTTAAGTGATATGCTTAACTTAGTATTCAGGGTTTGTGGTAGACAATACCTTGATATCATCTTTACAACATTAAGTATTCATCTTTGAGTTGTGGTATGGAATACCATGTAATGATCTCTAGAAGAGCAAGTACTCCTTATTAAGTAGTGTGTTGTGACTTAGTTTTATTACATTTGATCTACCCTTAGATCAAATTATATTACCCAAAGATAAGGTTTTGGCAAAGGTCAGCTAGAAACTCATCGCAGTCAACTTTATGATCTAATTCAGTTCCACCAAGTTAAGAGAAGCTTCAATCACTCTGACAAGTTTTATTTAAAAGCGCGAAAATTACCCGGATTTTCTATGCATGAATGCAATGCACACACCTGTGTTCAGCTTATTTCTAAGCTCTTAATGCTGGGGTGTTACAGACTCTCCCTCTTAAAATAAACTTCATCACCAAAGTTCGTACTCTCTTGCGTTTTGGAATGAGGAGTTGAATTGTATTGATCACACCATTTCTCAAATCCATAGTGATCATAATTAGGGATAATTGTGATATCCCATATCTAGATTTGTTTCCTTGAATCATCTTCATTCTTGGCAACTTCGAACTATCATTCCTAATTTATCCTATGGTTTCTGTTATGATAATCCCTTGGATGATGTCCTTACAGTTCTATTTAGAATTGGTTGTGGACACCTTTTGTCCATTCCAATCTGGTTTTAGTATAATACTTTAGTGATATATCTTGGAATACTCTCTTCACTCTTAGGGACAAGGTACGAGCTGTTTCCCCTATATAACTAGTCCACTAGGTTTAAGTTCTTATATCTCCTTCGATATTTCATCCCGACATACTCTAGAGAGTACTCTTATACAGATGATTTCTTATAAGCTTATGAGAATAAGGCTTAACCTTATCCTAACTTAGTACTTCTTCTCCAACCTTTAGTCAGAAAGTTAGACAACAACACTTCAGTGTTTATTGTTTACTTCCCCCCTTAGGGCTTCCTAATGGTCTCTAAACTTCATGTATAATATCCATTAACTCAATAGTAAGGGTATTGGTCTTTGTCTAGCGTATATATTACCTAAATAAGGTCTCACGAAAGAATCTACGGTACACCCACATAGCAGTGGATCTCCAAAATGAATCTTCCGACACTATTTGTCTTACTTCTAACCTTTTGGACATTTCACTTTGGTAAGCCCGATTTCACCAAGCGTCTCGAAAGACGATCTTTAATTTCACCAAGTTTTATACTCTTTAGATTACACAAAAATAACCTAATTAGCTAAACCGCTAGGATACCAGCCGCGGATACCAAGTACGGATACCAGCTGCTGATCTTCCTAGGTGTATGGGTTACCCTACGGGTTTTTTTTTGACTTCTTCTTTGCACTAATTCATGATACTTCCATGAACTAGGTAAAACTACTTTATTAGCTTATGAGCAACATCACCTATCTTGAGTGAACTTAACTTCATGTTTTAATGTTGCTCCACACCCTTTTCAACACTACTATTCCTTCTTATTGCCATCTCATAGTGAGTTGGGATTGATCCATTCTTCAAAATAGTGTTGATACTCCTTATATTTAGCTTCCTTTTTCTTGCAAGTATTCAACTTGATCTTCGAAACTCGTCACTCCCTTACACGAATTCCCTTTTCTATCTAGGTCTATAACATCACGTAGTAACTTGATGATGCAACATGCATTTGCACATCAGGTCAAACTTCATGCACAGATCTAGTCAATCAAGAAGATGCAAGAAAAACCGAAAAATCCAAATGTGGTACGTATAACACACATCATTCTAAGCCCGGAATATAATAGTTGAGTATAATACCTCTAGAATTCAGGCTTATTTGTGTAGTATATGACACCTCCTAGTATAGGTTTACTTTGTGATACTTAGCACTTAAGTGTTAAACTACTCTTTGTCTCAATATTTACGCAAATTGCTCAGTTGCAACAGGATAATTTGAACAAACTGGTCTTACTTTGGTTCTGACTAACCTCTTACATTTCTTTCGGGAATACTATAGACTACCAAATTTCCATTCTACCATAAACTATCCTCACACGATCTCTCAAAACTACTAACAAAATTGTAGTTACTACCTTAAGTCAAAAATTATCATAATATTATGACACCTATGACTTATATCATAGACCTACATTGTTCTTTTCTTACTGTTATTACAAGATTATTTGCTAAGTACTGGTCCTAATTACAGACTTATCATGGTCTCGGAGCTATTCTCACCACGAACTTGTTAAGATCTACCTAGTCATCATGATTAAAGAGCTAATCTCACCATGACGACTATTTTTCTAGCTTACTATTAATGATTCTTAACAAAATTCTACTCCATCTCATGGAATTCTCAAGTGAATGCCACATGATTTACTTCCAATTGTATCTATACATACTCTGATGGTCTACCCTGTATGGTATAGTTGTATCAACTAGTGATAAGATTCTGCTACTTCACATGGATTCTAAATATAGACTCCATCACTTATACTACTCCACATGATATCATAATCATAATCGTAATCTTCTTTGATATTTTAACTTACTTAAGATATCTTAGTGGTGTTACACCTATTTAGAGCTACATTGAAAAGACACTTCTCTAGAGAATACATAGAATTAATCCTTAAGAAAGATGACAAGAACATCCAACTTAAGTGTGACAAGGTTTATCCTAAAATGTATATCCATCACAAGTCTTGGTTTAGATAAGATGGCTAATATAGTCACTATCCAACCTACAGATCTTCCTAAAAGGGTTTTAATCCTAATGTCAAAGCATATGCTCTGATACCAGCTGCGGTGACCCAACATACCACTGCATGATGTAGTACACTATAGTCGTTGACATAACACCAATGAAACACCATTCACTAGTATTACATCCCTCAGAGTGGTACAACAAAAACATAGCAGGTCCAAGACATGACTATAGATTACAACTCGACTCTTTACAAAATATCTAGAGAACACTCTAGGTTAAAGAGGAGGAAAATAACTTCTTACAAAGAAGAACCAGAAATAATAACTCAGAACTATCTAGTAACTAAGACTAGCATCTAAACTATCAAGCGTGCCATTGCTGCTATTGCAATGTTCTATAGAAGTAGGTTTTATGGCTAGAGTATCTACTCCTATCTACTAAGGGACTTCGTCTTCACTTCAGTCGATGTATATGTGGACTTCATTTACTTTATTGAAGAACTTGAGTTGTCGATGATGGTTTCTTGAGCAGGAATTGATGTTGACGTCGTCTTCAACGGCTTAAAACCTAGCAAGGGTTAAGAAGGTACGGTTGAGTACGAGCTTGTCCACACTTTGTTGGTATGGGGCTCAGTCTAAGATCCAAGCCAATCCCTGCCCTCTCCGCGACCCCATATGTCTGCACGATCCTCCGGGGCTGACTTGTAACATCCCAAAACTTTAATCAAAGCTTATTAAGATCCAAATCATCAAAATTAGGGTTAACAAAAAACTTTTTCAATCAAAAATATGAAAGCATTCATATGTGTGTGCATGTAAATTAGGAGTTGATTTTAATTGCCATGATTAAGTGATCCATTGCTTGTCAAATGATCTTTAGGTGAAATAAACATCATCTAAATCATTCCCAAACTTTTCCCAAAGAAAAATAACTCAAAATGAATAATTGAAGTGAATGGTCATTTTGGCCAAATTAACTATCATGCCTACTTTGGCTATTCCTAGTACTCAAAACCTAACAGAAACATTTGTGGATCTTTACACCCCTTGCTAGTACACATAATAAGGTACCAAGGCCCACCTTGTGATCTGCTAAAAACAATCAAATACAAATTTTAAATGATAGTTTAAAATTGAATTTATTTCATATGGGAAGATCCCACTATTTCAAATACCACACAAACAAGTTCAATTTTCAAAACCCTTGCAACCAGAGACTACCTAGTACTAGTGGAGCTCACTCAAAAATTTTGTACCCAAGATTCAAAAGTAAAGTTCATGCGGCCATTTCATCAAACACTTGGCAGGCAGAATTCAAACAAAACAAATTTCACTATTTTAAATAGTGTTCTGGCCAAACTTGTCTCCCATTTGACCCCCATTTGCTCCCATTGTCTCCTAATGATCTAACCATGCAATTACACCCCACTCCCCTACCCCCTAGTGACCTTGCCTTGCCATGCTGAGCCCCACCTCGCCGGCCAACTTGGTCGCCGCCGCAGCAGACCACCTCCCCCTCTCTCTCCATGTCTAGCAGCTAGCCAGCACCTCACAGTCGCCCACTGTCCCCTCCTCGATCCAGGTCAAGCAGTTGACCACCGAGAAAACCCTACGCCCAGTGCCACCGCGCCATGCCGAGCACGTGCCAGAGCGCCGCACCCGGCACGCGTGCACAAGACGCCGCTCGACCGCATCCCGCGCCCACCGCATCGCCACGACCCAGGGAGCACGCCAGACATGCCCTTTCGCCGCCCAACGCACCATAGCCACCGCCTGGCATCAAAACTCTGCCTCTGCAGCTCTGAGCGCCAGCTCCGCCCGATCGCATACCACTGCCCCTAAGCCTGCATTAAAGCCCTAGAGCACCGCCAGAAGACCGCGCGTCGATTGCCACCCGCAGCCATGCCGCTAGCATCCTGTAGCATCCCAATTGTCTAACAATTGTAATGCTACTTGGTCTAGTAATATAATGGCTACTTAATACATATAATTGTTGCATCATAATGATATCATGCTCATGTCATCATGCCACCTTGCATTTGAGCATCATATAAAACCCTTTTTGTTTTGGTTCTTCTCTCATATGCATTGTAAATTGTATTTGCCTCTTGATATTGTATTTGGTTATTGATACATTGTTTAATGCCCAAGTTGAGTTGGGGGCATATCTTTTATTTACTCCACCACCTTTCTTGTCATCACCCCATCATTCCACCATCCAACTAAATATGAGCTTTGCACTTTATTGGGTTTTACCTCTAGCTCATGTGGGTTGGGATGGATCCAATTCTATTTCCACATGCTCTCATCTTAGCATCATGTTGTTTTCACATTATTGATATATGAGAGGCACATGGCCACCTTTGCATGCCTTGTGAGTGGAACTCTTTTCCTAGCTTCCATATGGATTATTATGGATTATGCTCATGTGGGAATATTTTTGGGACTAGTAAGCATCTAGTGGAATATACACACTAGCAAGTCCCAATTATAATCAAATGTGATCATCTCCATCTACTCCACATGGGGCATCCTTCCACTTCTTCTAGTTTGGCTTATTCCATATTTTTGGAATGCATAGGTATAAATGCTATGGATATTTCTGTTGTTTTCGCAAGATGAAACCTAGCATTAATATTATGCATGGGCCATGCAACCCTCTCCATATTTTTTGCCCTCCTTGGTTTTTATTTGGTCTTTTTGAGTGGATCATCTTCCACCCTACCTCATCTTCATCTCTCTCTCTCTAATCCTCATCTTCCCCTCCCTTTTCACTTCCATTTAAGCATGGTCAAGTGGATCTTTTATAAACCCAAACCCTACACTTTTCCCACCTATTCTTGCTTGATCTAGTTTGGAGCATGCAAGCATCTAAAACCTAAGCCATCTACTACCTCTACCTCTCCCCCTAATCCTCTATCTAAGATCCTACCCTAATCACCTATACCTCTACCACCATCTTATACCTAAGCCAAACCCTAAACCATACCCTCTCTCTCTCGGCCTCTCTCTCTCTCTCACCTAGCTCGGCCCCACCTGGTCACCCTGGCCCCACCTAGCTACCCCATCCCCAGCAAAAAAAACCTAGCCCGAGCCTCCCACTACCCAACCCTAGCTCCAACCCAAGCTCACTCTCTCCCTCCCTCTCTTTTTTCTCTCTCTGCCATAAGGGCCCTTCCCTTGAGCCTCCCCACCGACCCTCCGTCCCCACCAGTCCTCCCCATCTACCCCCACTGCCTCCTGCCGAGCCAGCTAGCGCACGTGAAGGAGGAGGGAAAAAGGTGGCCGAAGCCACCTCTATCCCTAACCACTCCCCCACGGCACCCCCTCTTCTCTGCCGCTCCTCCCCTCCCTCTCTCTCACCTGCTACCTCTCCCAGGTCTCCCCAGGGTCGTGCCCATCCACTCCTCCCTCCCCAGCTACCCATACCACCGTCTACCCCCAACGCCGGCCACCGTCTGATCCACCGATGCTACTTCGATCCAGCCGACGAGCGCGACGTGGAGGTGATCGAGGAGGACGAGGAGATCCCTCTGCTTCGCCCTGAAACTGCCAGCGAGGAGGAGAAGCCCAGGAGCGCCGGTAGCAGCGCCGCCCGAGCCCAAACCCTAGTCTCCGGTCCGTCTGTGTCGTCGTCGATCCACTGCGCCTCGCGCCGATCCGACCACACCGACCTACCCCCGGTGAGCTCTCTGACCTCCCTGACATGGTCCGCCTCGCCATCGCCGTCTAGTGCCGCCGGACCAACCGTCGAGCGCCCTCAGTGCACCGCCGCTCGCTGCTGTCTGCTCGCTCCCACTCTGCATAGCACCATATCTAGGCCGTGCCCGACCCCCTAACACCAACCCCAGTTAGCCGCAGCGGTAACCGCCGCCGAGCCCTGTGTCAGTTCGAGTCCCAGCGTCGCGCTCGCTCGCGCGCCGATCTCGTCGAGTGCAGAGAAGAGAAACAGTGCACGCGTGGACACTTTTGCGCTTACCCCCCCACCTTTTTGACTCCTGTAACCCGCGCTCCTCTTGGTCCCACCTGTCTGCCTCCGCGGAAGCTTTGCAGTTAGACCCCCCTGTTTCTTCCGCCTCAACCCGCACTACCTGGATCTCCCACGTGTCGCGTCACATTTGGCTCGCTGTGTGGCCCTGAGTCCGCCTTGGCCCCACTTTGTCATCTGTGGCTAGGTCAAGCCTGTGAAAAAGCTTTTCTTGTGTCTGTCCCAGTCAGCAGCTGGCCCACCCGTCAGCGGCTGGGTCTAGATCTGCCTGAGTATAAAAAGTTTCTGTCTATTTCTGTTTTAATTTAAACCTTTTTCCAAATTAATTCAAATTCAAATTTAAATCTGTTTTCAAATAACTTTTAAAATATAATTCCAAATATTACAAATAATATATGTTTTGAAATCAGAAAAATGTGAGGATTTCAAATATGCCCTCCAAAATATATTTTGAACACTTTAATTTCAAGTTGATTAAAATTACAACAAAATGCCCTTGGCCTTAATTAATTAATAACTTTTGTTTTATAACTCCAAATTTAACAAATAATATGTCTAAAATGTTTAGCTCGACGAGACCTTTCTGTTTACGCATTCCATGTTCTGAATTGCAGCATGCATCATATAAATATAAAGATTACAGCAACTTAATTGAGGTTAAAATGTGACTAAAACTCAATAAAAGGCTTTATTCTTGTATTCCACACCTCACCCATGCCATGCTACCTCATTGCCATGAAAATTGTGCATCATTCATCATGGCATGATTGTTTGCTTGTCGCATTTAATTCATATGCTTGTGCACTTTATTTATGTTGGCCCTTGTTTGTTTGGTTCTTCTTCGAATAGACTGGCGAGGGGATATATCAAGATACCCAGGAGCACTACCCAGATCCTTCTCTCGCTTCAACTGAGCTGCCAGGCAAGCACTACCACATGCTTGCATACATATAGCACCTATTGCCTCTATCTTATTCTTGCATCATTGAGTCGCGATTGCATTAAACTGAATCCCAAGTATTGCATAGCCTTTACTTTTAAACCCCACCGAAGCTTGTTCCTCCATCCCATGAGCCATTACTACAGGAGTTGTTTGAGCCATGCGAGTCGTAGAACAGCATGTGTAGGGTATGTGAGTGTCTGATGGATAACGAGGTACCTATACAACTTAATCTGAGTAGTACTGGGATAACTAATGAAAGTGGCATCGGTGAGCCATATTTGCTATTTGGTTTTTCAGGCTCACTTGTGTCCCGTAGGACCCCGAGTACTTGATTCCTGTTCCTTGAATATTCGCGCTATCCACATCCGGGAGGCCTATGGACCCCCCTGAGCCAGAGCTTGATTCATTCTTATTTCTTGGGGCCACAAACTAGTTTGAGGTTTTATTTACTATCCTGTACTTATGCCATGCTTTACTGCTTTATTTTAAATTGTGCGAGGTACTGCACCTGTACTGTTTAGGTAAGCGGAGTGTTTTCGCGGTATCGACAAGCCCAGTCACATTTTCGGGTTCCCAGTCGTTTATAGCCATTGACGCAAACCTTGAGTCCGTCTCGGAGTAGGCCAACTTCGTTGCGGGTAGCTTAATGGGGTGGCCCCCTGAAATATTTCTGAATCCTGTGATCGCTTTGTCATGAATGCCTCGTTGGGTTTTGATTTGGTTTTTCCGAGGTTGATCGAGTGTGTGTTGCTATTTGTGCACCCCTGCAGGGTAAAACTTTCTGAAAGCCGTGTCCGCGGTTATGGACGACTTGGAGCACAGTTTCTCGATCATAGACAAGCATAACTAAAATACCGCTTTTAATTTGACTAAGTACCTGACTAGTAAATAGCACAACACTCATGGAATGGATAATAAAACTGCCAACGGATGGGGGGTTGTTCGTACGCTTCCTCGTCGGTAAGCGAGGAGGAGGATGGATCTGTTAAGATTACCGTTATAACTGTTGTTATTAATTCACGGACATCCGTCTATCTTTGGTTAGGCGGATGGTTAGCATTTATCTATAGCATTGTTAGGGTTTATCTTTTGCTGCAATTGCATCACCCCAGGTTGTGTCCCCTTTAGAGGCATAAAGACTTGCTGAGTACCCCTAGGGTCGCACACGATAAATTGTTTGATTCAGATGAACAGGTAAACTCGCAAGATGGATACTGGGTGGAAGAGACGGACGATGTGGGCAACGATCATTCGGTGTAGAGATTCCGGGAACAGGGATCCGTGAGATCTGTGGGCGAGATGTGTTTATTTGTGGGGCATCTTATGCCGATTTGCTTCTTATCCGTACTCGAATCTTGTCTTCCGCTTCCGCCTGATACTCTGATGTTTGATGTATGAGGAGATATCCTAAACTATAATATCTATCTAGGATATTTGGAACTTGCCGTATGGTGTTGCTATATTTCCTTTCTTTTTAGATGGAATGACTCTGAGAACCATTGTATGGTGGCTTGCATACATACTCATTTGTGTATGTAGTTGATCCCTTCGCCTGCCGATTACGCCGCCCGTTCTTGCCCCGATGTTTGGAAATGGTTAGGACGGCCGAAAGGTCTACCTGTGAGTGGCATTTGGGCCCCAATTGCATTATTTTAACCATTTCCGCTCATCCAGGCTTGTAACTAAGAGCGTAATTCACCGAGGTAGTTACAATTGGTATCAGAGCCATCCCGCCCTTCAGGGTCTCAGCCAAATGGTCGTTGTCTGTCTAGCAAATATTTTTGGTAGCTATGTATACTAGAAAAAAAAACGCGAGAGTAGGACTGCTTCCACTTTTCTTCTTACCCAACCACCACCCTTTTCTGGTAAGGAAGTGTAACGTTTTCAATCCTCTTCTAAAATTCAAACTAGGATTCACGTGTTCTGGGTTTCCGTAGTACCATAGGTTGTGTGTGTGTGTGTGTGTGAATTCCTTGTCTATCTGTTGCATCCAATTTGTTATCATAATCTGCCTTTGGTTATCAACTGTTGGTACATTCCATACTAACAGGCTTTTGAAAAACCGGCGCGATCTATCTGACTCCTTGTTAACCGGTGCCATCTTCTTAAGGGTGTCCTTCCTTCTAGCAACTCCACATTCTGTGAAATCATCAGTTGCTAATCTCTACCTGAGAAGTGATTTTGCGCATCTATTGGTATTTTAATGCCGAAAAATGCGGAAAATTTTTCTTTGATACATCTGTGCTTCCACACTCCTTTTCAGTCGTGTGTGAAACATTATCTATCTCCCTTTTATCAGCATGTCCATGCTAACTCATTCTTTTGTCACCGGCGCTTAATCCTGGAGTTTTATTTCATCTCCAATTCTCTTGGGCTAATTACATCACATGTGTCAATCCGATGCTGGTGATTGCAATTTGGTTCTCGGCATAGCTATATGACACTTATCATGAGTGGAATATGGAAAATGCTATCAACACTATCCTCCAAATGGTGACGGTTATCTCCTGTGATTTTGAGTACACCGTGATCATATCTATGCATATTCGAGCATCTTTGGCAATCCGGAGTTTCTCAAGGCACTCGACGGTCTATCATCTGTTCAACATGCTGCACATCTTTTTGAACCCCATATCTGCACAATTCTCCTGGATACGAGGGAATTGCATCTTTTCGTCTCTGGTAGCTTTGCTTAAGGTATGAGCTATCATCGGTTCTTATCCAAGATCTCTATATCTTTGTAACCGGTGATCCGATCGACGATGTGAACCAGGTGACGTCTCTTTTTCTTCCGAAGGACCAGATAATCTATTCTTCCAGTGCATCTTCTTCAACACGAACCCGTGCTCTTAATATTGATCTTTCTAAGAGCGTCGAGCTCAGGAAGTGTTCGAGCATTTGTTCGTTTCTCTCACCTTTTGAACTTGGTATTCTGGGAATATCTTGTTAATCCATGGTGGTATATGTTGATAATATGCTTGCCTATTCGATATCAATGGAAGGACATGGAAGATCATCTGTGTCTCTTCTCTCAAGCTTCGTGAAACCTTTTGTGTGCAAAGTCTCAAAGTGAGAATTCGGGCTTCTTGAAGTCACCTATCTCGGCCACGTCCTTCTGCTAAATAGATCGCTTCAACTCTGGAATTAGCAAGTCCATTCTTAATTCCATCCTCCATCTTCAACCAATCCGGAGTTGTTCCTTGTTGGCAAGTTATCATCGTCGTTCCGCTAAAGATTTTCCTCAAAACTGCTAAATCTCTCTCAATCATTTCAAGAAGAACATGGAGTTCTTTCACCTTAGTCTCGTCAAGTGATCTTTTGAAACCCTCTTGTTCTATCATCTATGCTCAATCCACCGGAGGCCATGCAGATTTTTCAGATCTTTTGCAATCCTTATGTGCAAGTGGTGCTATCTTTTTCTTTATCTGTGGAATCTGGCAGTTGTTCTCCGTAATCTTCCTTCATATCTTTCCGGTAGCTTGGTACTTCCGACATGACGACAACATCATCATCTTTATCTATCTATGAATCCGGTGAATCGTTTGCATCAATCTTTGTTTTCTTACGAAGTTCCATGAGTTCTTATCAATACCTTCAGTCTGTTTCCGTAGTTGGGTTGCATGGTTTTCTTATTCATGTGCAGAGTAATGCTTTGAGTGCGGGATGGAGTAGCTACCATACCACTACTCTTATCATTCGCTCTTGTACATTGAATTGGTGAATTAATGTGATTTCACTCATTCCACGGAAGCTAGAAGTGGCCTTTATTCCTCGATACTTTTACTTCCGTCCTTGTTTTTCCGGAGTGCTCTCTCGAAGAAAGTAATCAATAATCTCTTGTTGGTGGTCTGTCTATTCTAGATGGAGCAAAATATTCAATTATCTGGTGGAAACAAACGCAAACTCTTTTCTGTCCTCGTCTTTCTACCGATGCTCGACATCCCCAAACAAGATGAAAGGCAAACTATCTCTCTCTTTGTTTCATCAATTCTTTTTCTGTGGTAAAGCCAATTATGGTTGATGCCATCAGCCGCAAATCTATTGCGTTAGCCTCAAGGCTAAAGAAACCAATATGTATCTCTACAATAAACTCCAGATCCTCCATATTCGTTGCGTCTCAGGATTCCACCATGATCTAGCGTCACATCCGTCTCTGGAAGTTATATCCGCGCACCTCAATTGCGTGATCCTGGGTTCTTACCGGCGCAACAAGAATCTAATCCGACGATGTCTAACTAAATCTTTCTGTTGATATCAAGGGACTCTATTGTTCGAAGGCAATATTGTTTCCGTACTTCATTTCTCAAATCCGAGAGAAGGTACGATGCTATTGTCATAGTGGTTCAAAACTCTCCAATCTAGCTCTTTTCTTCCGGCGAGATAAAGATTCATCCTCTCTAGTATCGGTAAATCTGTAATCTTAATGGTGTGTCTTTCCTTATCCATGATACATCATCTTGTCCTTTCTTTCACAAGTGGTTCTATTCTTTTATCATGTTTCTTGAGAAAACCGGAGCTATGTCCATCCTATCCTTCTGGTCTCACGACAATCCTTCTATTCTTCTAACCCTTTGTGTCTCAAGCAAAACGCAAGACTCGCAACAAGTCTAGCAAGTTTTGCAAGGTGTAGTGGTCGCACCATTCCGTTCTTCACCAACTTGGGAACGTGAGGGTCACCTTCGTTCGAACACCCGCCTCTCCTTGTGTTGTTTTCCTTTTCCTAGGAATCTCGGGGCGAGATTCTTGTTTAGTGGGGGAGAGTTGTAGCATCCCAATTCTCTAACAATTGTAATGCTACTTGGTCTAGTAATATAATGGCTACTTAATACATATAATTGTTGCATCATAATGATATCATGCTCATGTCATCATGCCACCTTGCATTTGAGCATCATATAAAACCCTTTTTGTTTTGGTTCTTCTCTCATATGCATTGTAAATTGTATTTGCCTCTTGATATTGTATTTGGTTATTGAAATATTGTTTAATGCCCAAGTTGAGTTGGGGGCATATCTTTTATTTACTCCACCACCTTTCTTGTCATCACCCCATCATTCCACCATCCAACTAAATATGAGCTTTGCACTTTATTGGGTTTTACCTCTAGCTCATGTGGGTTGGGATGGATCCAATTCTATTTCCACATGCTCTCATCTTAGCATCATGTTGTTTTCACATTATTGATATATGAGAGCCACATGGCCACCTTTGCATGCCTTGTGAGTGGAACTCTTTTCCTAGCTTCCATATGGATTATTATGGATTATGCTCATGTGGGAATATTTTTGGGACTAGTAAGCATCTAGTGGAATATACACACTAGCAAGTCCCAATTATAATCAAATGTGATCATCTCCATCTACTCCACATGGGGCATCCTTCCACTTCTTCTAGTTTGGCTTATTCCATATTTTTGGAATGCATAGGTATAAATGCTATGGATATTTATGTTGTTTTCGCAAGATGAAACCTAGCATTAATATTATGCATGGGCCATGCAACCCTCTCCATATTTTTTGCCCTCCTTGGTTTTTATTTGGTCTTTTTGAGTGGATCATCTTCCACCCTACCTCATCTTCATCTCTCTCTCTCTAATCCTCATCTTCCCCTCCCTTTTCACTTCCATTTAAGAATGGTCAAGTGGATCTTTTCTAAACCCAAACCCTACACTTTTCCCACCTATTCTTGCTTGATCTAGTTTGGAGCATGCAAGCATCTAAAACCTAAGCCATCTACTCCCTCTACCTCTCCCCCTAATCCTCTATCTAAGATCCTACCCTAATCACCTATCCCTCTACCACCATCTTATACCTAAGCTAAACCCTAAACCATACCCTCTCTCTCTCGGCCTCTCTCTCTCTCATCTAGCTCGGCCCCACCTGGTCACCCTGGCCCCACCTAGCTACCCCATCCCCAGCAAAAAAACCCTAGCCCGAGCCTCCCACTACCCAACCCTAGCTCCAACCCGAGCTCACTCTCTCCCTCCCTCTCTTTTTTCTCTCTCTGCCATAAGGGCCCCTTCAGCCGAGCCTCCCCCACCGACCCTGCCGTCCCCACCTGGCAGTCTCCAGCCCCCCATCTACCCTGCTCCTGCCCTGCCGAGCCAGCTAGCGCACGTGAAGGAGGAGGGGAAAAGGTGGCCGAAGCCACCTCTATCCCTAACCACTCCCCCACGGCACCCCCTCTTCTCTGCCGCTCCTCCCCTCCCTCTCTCTCACCTGCTACCTCTCCCAGATCTCCACAGGGTCGTGCCCATCCACTCCTCCCTCCCCAGCTACCCCTACCACCGTCTACCCCCAACGCCGGCCACCGTCTGCTCCACCGACGCTACTTCGATCCAGCCGACGAGCGCGACGTGGAGGTGATCGAGGAGGACGAGGAGATCCCTCTGCTTCGCCCTGAAACCGCCAGCGAGGAGGAGAAGCCCAGGAGCGCCGGTACCAGCGCCGCCCGAGCCCAAACCCTAGTCTCCGGTCCGTCTGCGTTGTCGCCGATCCACTGCGCCTCGCGCCGATCCGACCACACCGACCTACCCCCGGTGAGCTCTCTGACCTCCCTGACATGGTCCGCCTCGCCATCACCGTCTAGTGCCGCTGACCAACTGCCGAAGCGCCCTCATGCACTGGCCGCTGCTTCTTGTCGCTGCCTCCCGCATAGCACCATATCTAGGCGCGCAACCCCTAACACTAACCCCTTAGCATAGCGGTAATCGCCGCCAGCGCGAGCTGTGTCGCGGGTTCGAGTCCCCCCCCCCGCGTGCGCGCTCCGCCTGTCGCGCATCGATCTCTCGTCAGGGTGCAGAGAAGAGAAACAGTGCACGCGTGGACACTTTTGCGCTTACCCCCCCACCTTTTTGACTCCTGTAACCCGCGCTCCTCTTGGTCCCACCTGTCTGCCTCCGCGGAAGCTTTGCAGTTAGACCCCCCTGTTTCTTCCGCCTCAACCCGCACTACCTGGATCTCCCACGTGTCGCGTCACCGCTGGCTCACCCAGTGTGGCCTCGAGTCCGCCAGCCCCACTGTCATCTGCGTGGCTAGGTCAAGCCCTGTGAAAGCTTTTTCTTGCTGATCTCTCGATCAGCTGGCCCACCCACACAGCTGGGTCTAGATCTGCCTGAGTACAAAAAGTTTCTGTCTATTTCTGTTTTAATTTAAACCTTTTTCCAAATTAATTCAAATTCAAATTTAAATCTGTTTTCAAATAACTTTTAAAATATAATTCCAAATATTACAAATAATATATGTTTTGAAATCAAAAAAATGTGAGGATTTCAAATATGCCCTCCAAAATATATTTTGAACACTTTAATTTCAAGTTGATTAAAATTACAACAAAATGCCCTTGGCCTTAATTAATTAATAACTTTTGTTTTATAACTCCAAATTTAACAAATAATATGTCTAAAATGTTTAGCTCGACGAGACCTTTCTGTTTACGCATTCCATGTTCTGAATTGCAGCATGCATCATATAAATATAAAGATTACAGCAACTTAATTGAGGTTAAAATGTGACTAAAACTCAATAATAGGCCTTATTCTTGTATTCCACACCTCACCCATGCCATGCTACCTCATTGCCATGCAAATTGTGCATCATTCATCATGGCATGATTGTTTGCTTGTCGCATTTAATTCATATGCTTGTGCACTTTATTTATGTTGGCCCTTGTTTGTTTGGTTCTTCTTCGAATAGACGCTGAGCAGGGGATATATCAAGATACCCAGGAGCACTACCCAGATCCTTCTCTCGCTTCAACTGAGCTGCCAGGCAAGCACTACCACATGCTTGCATACATATAGCACCTATTGCCTCTATCTTATTCTTGCATCATTGAGTCGCGATTGCATTAAACTGAATCCCAAGTATTGCATAGCCTTTACTTTTAAACCCCACCGAAGCTTGTTCCTCCATCCCATGAGCCATTACTACAGGAGTTGTTTGAGCCATGTGAGTCGTAGAACAGCATGTGTAGGGTATGTGAGTGTTTGATGGATAACGAGGTACCTATACAACTTAATCTGAGTAGTACTGGGATAACTAATGAAAGTGGCATCGGTGAGCCATATTTGCTATTTGGTTTTTCAGGCTCACTTGTGTCCCGTAGGACCCCGAGTACTTGATTCCTGTTCCATGAATATTCACGCTATCCACATCTGGGAGGCCTATGGACCCCCCTGAGCCAGAGCTTGATTCATTCTTATTTCTTGGGGCCACAAACTAGTTTGAGGTTTTATTTACTATCCTGTACTTATGCCATGCTTTACTGCTTTATTTTAAATTGTGCGAGGTCTTTTTGTCTTGTTAGGTAAGCGGAGTGTTTTCGCGGTATCGACAAGCCCAGTCACATTTTCGGGTTCCCAGTCGTTTACAGCCATTGACGCAAACCTTGAGTCCGTCTCGGAGTAGGCCAACTTCGTTGCAGGTAGCTTAATGGGGTGGCCCCCTGAAATATTTCTGAATCCTGTGATCGCTTTGTCGTGAATGCCTCGTTGGGTTTTGATTTGGTTTTTCCGAGGTTGATCGAGTGTGTGTTGCTATTTGTGCACCCCTGCAGGGTAAAACTTTCTGAAAGCCGTGTCCGCGGTTATGGATGACTTGGAGCACAGTTTCTCGATCATAGACAAGCATAACTAAAATACCGCTTTTAATTTGACTAAGTACCTGACTAGTAAATAGCACAACACTCATGGAATGGATAATAAAACTGCCAATGGATGGGGGGGTTGTTCGTCCGCTTCCTCGTCGGTAAGCGAGGAGGAGGATGGATCTGTTAAGATTACCGTTATAACTGTTGTTATTAATTCACGGACATCCGTCTATCTTTGGTTAGGCGGATGGTTAGCGTTTATCTATAGCATTGTTAGGGTTTATCTTTTGCTGCAATTGCGTCACCCCAGGTTGTGTCCCCTTTAGAGGCATAAAGACTTGCTGAGTACCCCTAGGGTCTCACACGATAAATTGTTTGATTCAGATGAACAGGTAAACTCGCAAGATGGATACTGGGTGGAAGAGACGGACGATGTGGGCAACGATCATTCGGTGTAGAGATTAGAACGGGATCCGTGAGATCTGTGGGCGGGATGTGTTTATTTGTGGGGCATCTTATGCCGATTTGCTTCTTATCCGTACTCGGATCTTGTCTTCCGCTTCCGCCTGATACTCTGATGTTTGATGTATGAGGAGATATCTTAAACTATTATATCTATCTAGGATATTTGGATCTTGCCGTATGGCGTTGCTATATTTCCTTTCTTTTTAGATGGAATGACTCTGAGAACCATTGTATGGTGGCTTGCATACATACTCATTTGTGTATGTAGTTGATCCCTTCGCCTGCCGATTAAGCCGCCCGTTCTTGCCCCGATGTTTGGAAATGGTTAGGACGGCCGAAAGGTCTACCTGTGAGTGGCATTTGGGCCCCACCATACTATTTTAACCATTTCCGCTCATCCAGGCTTGTAACTAGGAGCGTAATTCACCGAGGTAGTTACACATCCCGTAGCCATGTCGCCACCGTCGACTGGCCATGCCATGCTGTCCCGCCGTCGAGCCTATAAAAGGAGAGCCCTCCCAGCCGTTTGAAGCACACCACTCCACTCCCCTCACCTCACTGATCGTCCCACACCTCTAGTCGGAGCACGGGGAGCAGCAGCTCGCCGGAATTGTACCGGAGCAGGCCGCCTCTAGAGGAGAAGGGCGCCGATGATTGCCACCACCCCCAGAGCTGCCTCGATCGTCCCTGAGCTTGCCGTCGACCACCAGTCCATTTGTCCGCCTCACCATCGTCGCTAGAGCCCTGGTACGCCCCCTATGCACCCCCACTGAGCCGCTAGGGTTAGAGCTCGCCGGCGACAGGTCCGTCGTCGATGACGATCCCCATCCGTTGATCCCCAACACCCTACATCGCCCCGTACCACTTGGCGTGTTATGAGCCACTGGCCGGTGGACCTCCCTGTCATGAGCCTCAGCTGTGAGTGACACTGGCCGCCCATAGCGCTTCAGCGACCCAGTTGGTTTGAATTAGGATTTTTCTTTTTAGTTTAAACTTAGTTATGTCCCTTAGTTCAAAATTCAATTCAGAGAGATTTAAAAATCCAAATGAAGTGATTCCAATTTTGTTGGAAAGCTACTGAAAAGATATATCCAAGCCCGTTGGATTTAATTCATTTAGAGTTATAGATCTCTCCTATTAAAAATAATAAAACAGAAGCATTTGCAACTTGCAACATTTTTATAAAATCAACCAAGTTAGCTTTTGAGTTGATTCCAACTCTCAAAAATCACATTTCATCATACCTATCTGAATATGTAATAATATTAGTATTTACATGCAGTGACTTTGGACTAGTACAAAAATAATGCTATATAGGCATTTCTAGTCACTTTAAATCATTAAACAATGAACTTAAACCAAAATAGTTATGATCCAACCCTTAAATTACATTCCCACATGTTAGAATATGTGGTGATGACATGTGTCGACATGATTCCATATTTTAAGTGGTGAATATTAAATCTTAGTTAATTTTTCAATGAGTAGAAATTACTTTTGTAAAATAAAAAGGAGGAAACTATGGAATAAAACTTGTGATGCTTGTGATGAGAATAGATCATCAATTGTGTGCCTTAGAGTACTAAATTAGACTAGTTAAGTATTGTTTGGTTATTGTGTACTCCGTATGTATTTATAGAAGATAGTACCGACCAAGCTTACGAGGAGGAGGAGTGCTACCAAGAAGAAGAAGAAAACTTCAACCACTGCACCAACCAAGGCAAGCTAGTGTTAGCAAGCTAGAATTAAGCTAGATGAATGAGCAAAGATGCCTTAGGCATGCTTTGGTCACACCACTTTGACTATTACTACCCCAAGTATTACCTTACAAGCTTTACTTCCTTTACTTTACACAAAGCCCCTTACTTGTTTTGAAGGTAGCATAAAGAGTATAAAACTTGACCTATCTAGATAGCTTTAGATGTCATTCTATGGCATGAGATTGAACCCATCATCTTTCCACCTTAGTGAACACTCTTAACTTACTAGTTTAGAGTAGATCAAAAACTTGAGTCACTTTAGATGGGAACACTTGGTGAAAATGTATTGTGAAAACCTTGGAATGATGAGTCATTCTATTGAGATGTTTTGACATGTGTTGAGAAACACAAATGGTTTATGAGGATGAAAATGTTGAGGCATGAGCCTTAGCCCTTTTATAAAACTGATGGTTGGATTCGGATGCGATACCATTCCAAATTTACCGTACAACCACACTACCTGAATTGGATAAGGCTTAGTCGGAAGTTTATATGCATTAGTATTAGTTCCCTCGCGGGAGAGGTTTGAGCTGAGGCTACCTCTCAATGTTGTCCACCTATGCAGTGCCCAAGATGAACGATGGTCATGGTTGGGAGGCCATGCTCATAGGAGAGGTGCTTATACTAGGGTGTGTAAAGGAAAGGTTATGTTTGATTATCTGCATACGAAGTATGATGATTCAGGGTTGTCCCTGACGGATGTATCGAATCTTGTGGTGAAAGTGTACCGCCTCTACAGAGTCTCAAACTATTCGAATAGCCGCGTCCGCGGTTATGGACAGTTGGAATGGCCATACTGTTTCGTTGTCAGATGTTTTAAAAACAACTTATGAAATGAATGATGAATGATGAATCTTGACTTGACCACAACAGGGTTGTGCTTATGATAATAGCTTCCCAACTTAAGTGATTCTAGAACTTTATTTTACCTTTCTTTGCTTCAGAACTCAGCTTAGGTTTCAAACTTAACTTTATAATTAAACTTAGATGTAGCACTTTAACTTAGCACTATACTACTCGTTAGTGGTAGTTTGCGAGTACTTAAAGAGTACTCATGGCTTTTGTCCCTGGCTATTCTCATGGCCAGACTATGAAGGAGACTACCAAGATGATGGCCAGCAGGACGACTATGATAACTAGGACTATCTGCCTTCGTCAGCATTGCCTGTGCCACCTGAAGATGGACCCCACCGCTATGCTTATCTTTTATTTCCGCTGCTTGTTGTATTAAGACTGGATCCTGAGATCCTTATTTGTGTAAGACCTTATGTATGGTTTGTAATGGATGATGTACTGTGATATCCAATCTGTTATGTCTCGCAAAAATGGTAATCCTGGGATTGGGAGGTATGCCATAACGGGCATCCGGGATTAAAAATCCGGGTGTTGACAAGTTGGTATGAGAGCCATCCTGACCATAGGAGACCCTAGTTAGAATGGACGTCCGAACAAAAACTTAGTTTCAAAACCAAAGTGAGTATTTATGAAAAATATCTCCTCTCTTATCCTTGGGAATTCTTTCTTTCTCAAAAATTCATGTTCCTCAAAATTCTTACATTACTACTTAAAATTTGACACACTTGATCACTTCACTAATTTCCTCATCCTTAATTCTTGTAGATGGAGACTCAGTTCAGCAAGTTTTACCAGTTGGGAAACGGAGGTCAGCTGATCTTCGAGAGGGATCTGGATTCACTGTCAGAGTTATTGGGACGCCCGCATCTGGAGTTTCTTGGAGCTCAACTTCCAGGACCCCCAGGAGGAGACCTACAGTGGCTAGTCACCGCTGATCTTAGAGGAAGCATCAAAGCACCAACTTCCGGGAGAATTCAGTTCTCCGTGAGAGAGAACAACTGGCTAGATGGATTAGCCAGGGCAATGCATGAAGCTCTCGCACGTCTATGTGCCCTCAGCGTCAACAAAATCCAAGGAACCCGTTTTGCTCACTATGCAAGACGTGACTTCATGGGAATGCCGATGGAGATGCCAAGTCACCCAGAATTGAGGCGTCAAGTGGAGAATCTTGACTTCTTGCTGCATGACAGACATCAGGAACTAGACAATGCCAGGGAGTTAGCCAACCAGAACCGTGCCATTGCCGACCAGAAGGCCCAGACTTTCGCACTGCTCATCCAGGATCGCCAGTCTCTTCGCCGCCAGCGTGCCAAGAAGGATCACACCATCGCCCGTCTTTGCAAGAAGGTGGCCGACCTCGAGAAGACCGTAAAGGAGCAGGAAGCTCAGCTTGCCGCCAAGGAAGAAGAAGATGAGGGTGAAGACATCTAGGGAGACATGAATTCTTACCTCAGCAATGATGATGACTTTTTGGAGGAGGATGTTGTGGACTTCTACACTGATGATGAGGACTCCGACTTCATTGACGATGAGTAGATGCACTAGAGCATTGTCGTAGCATGAGATGTATCGGTTCGACTGTATCATAGCTTGCAGAATGGTTCTTCAAACCATCTGTTTTCCTTTGTTTGTTGTGGTGTGTGTTCTATCGTGTGTTTGTTTGCATGAATGAAATGGAGTTAGTTGAAAAACCTAAGTCTAACTCAAAGTTTTAGCTTTGAAACCAAAACCATGAACCTTAGAATTTCCCTCTTACCCCTATATCTATCTCAATCCTCAGATGACTCGTGGAAACCAAGGAGGGAGCAGCTCATCGTAGGACCCAATGTTGCAGATCTTGCAGAATCTCATCGCAGACAGAGAAGCAAGCAGGGCAGAACGTCAAGCCAACTTAGCAACACTACAGCATATCGCCCAGATGGCTCTCAACAACCAAGGGCATGTAAATCAGGATCACCATGGATCCAAACTCAAAAAATTTCAGAATACCAATCCCCCAATCTTCAACCAATATGAAAACCCATTAGATTCAAGGACTGGTTGCGCATTTATGGAAAACAACCTAGAAGTTGCAGGAGTTGATGAAAACGAGAAAGTTCTCTTTGCCACCCACTATCTGGCAGGAGATGCAAGAGCTTGGTGGACTAGTATCCGCAATATGAACCATGGTCAGGTTATGACATGGGAAGCATTCAATGTCAAGTTCAGCCGCACCCACGTACCGCAGGGTCTAGTCAACCGAATGAGAGATGAGTTCCACGAATTGAAGCAAGGAAGAATGACTATGGTGGAGTACTGTGACATATTCATGTCACTTGCCAGATATGCACCTGATGAGATCAACACGGAGGCCAAGAAGAAGGAGAGATTTTTGAACGGACTGGATGATGAGATGCACAGTGTCCTCGTCAACATCCGTTTTCAGGATCTCGAAGAGCTAGTCGACTCTGCCATTCAGATGGAAGGGAAGATTAATCAGGCAAACGACAACCGCAAACATCATATGATGCAGCAATCAGATCCAGATCACCAAGTACATTGCCCAACCCCTCACCAGGATATGCACCAAGGAACAACCGACCCCCAATGTCTCGCCCAAGCTACCCCAATCGTAGTGGAGGAAATGTGAAGTCCGTAGGAAACCATCACAACTTCGGCAACACCAAAAATTTCAACCGTGCACCTCCCAAGAGCAACAACAACAACAACACTGCACCCAGAACTGGCAGCAATGCTGTGCCTGTCGCAGCAAAGGACAAGTCCCAGATCACTTGTTTCGAGTGTGGAGTGAAGGGTCACTACTCCAATGAGTGTCCCAAGAAGACTACCGCCAATGCCACTGTGAATGCCCTAGCTCAACAACCGCGTCGTGTTCAACCAGGAAGAAGGTTTGCCCCGGGGAACCCTCACAACCGCAACGGTCGTCTCTTCCACATGAACGCGGAAGAAGCCCAAGAAGCGCCAAATGTAGTGCTTGGTATGTTTTCTGTCAACTCAGTTTTAGCAAGAGTATTGTTTGATTCGGGAGCATCGCATTCATTTGTCACCAAAGAATTTGCATGCACTAGTAAGATTCACACAACCAACCTAAAGCATGTCATGATAGTTCAAATCCCCGGTTCAACTACAAAAGCTAGAAAAAATTGCAAAGTTGTGCCTATCAGAATACATGGGATAGATTTTTATGCCAACCTAATAGTAATTGGAACCAAAGGATTGGAAGTAGTACTAGGTATGGACTGGATGTCAAGGCATAAAGGACTGATAGACTGTGCTAAGAAAGCCATCACCATGACCAGTAGTTCTGGAGTAACAATAGAACATATCTCTGAAACCTTACCCCATCAATTCAAGTGCAACAAGAGTCTAGCCCTACCCACCATAGACCAGGTCAGAGTAGTCTGTGAATACCCCGACGTATTCCCAAATGAATTGCCATGTATGCCCTCGAATAGGGATATTGAGTTCATTATCGAACTAATCCCCAGAACCGGACTTATAGCCCAGAGACCCTATAGCATGAACCCCTCGGAGTTAGTTGAGTTGAAGAAGCAGTTAGATGCCATGTTAGCAACAGGCTTGATTCAGCCAAGCGCATCGCCATGGAGATCACTAGTGTTATTCGTCGACAAGAAATATGGAGGCAATCGTCTGTGTACAGATTACAAAAAGTTGAATGATGTCACCATCAAGAACAAGTACCCCTTGCCAAAGATAGAGGATCTATTTGATCAGTTGACTAGAGCCCAGGTATTCTCAAAGATTGATCTTAGGACTGGTTATCACCAACTTAAGATTCGTGCAACAGATATTCCGAAGACCGCCTTTACTACTCGCTATGGTTTATACGAGTATACGGTTATGTATTTTGGATTAACCAATGCCCCTGCTTATTTCATGAACCTCATGAATAAGATCTTTATGAATTTCCTAGATAAGTTTGTAGTTGTATTTATCGACGACATCCTTATCTACTCCAAGTCAGAAGAAGAGCATGAACAACATCTGAGAATCATCCTAGAAACCCTGAGAGAGCATCGGTTATATGCCAAGTTCAGCAAGTGTGAGTTTTGGCTGAAAGAAGTAGGATTCCTAGGACATATTGTGTCTGCCGAAGGAGTCTCTGTTGATCCCGCCAAGATCAAAGATGTCGAAGAATGGGAAGCCCCAACCACTCAAACCCAAGTCCGTGCATTTCTCGGATTAGCGGGATACTACCGCAAGTTCATAGAAGGATTCTCGAGCGTCGCAAGACCCATGACCCAATTGTTGAAGAAGGACAAGAAGTTTGAATGGACAGACAAGTGTGAAGCCAGTTTCCAGGAGCTGAAGAAGAGATTGATATCAGCCCCAATATTGATCATGCCAGATATCAAGAAGCCATTTGATGTATATTGTGATGCATCCAAGATTGGTCTCGGATGTGTATTGATGCAAGAAGGCAAATTCATCACTTATCTGTCTCGACAGCTGAAGCAGCATGAGCAGAACTATTTGACCCATGATCTTGAATTAGCAGCCATAGTGCTGGCATTGAAGACATGGCGTCATTATCTGATGGGTAATCGTTGTGAGATTTACTCAGATCATAAGAGCTTGAAGTATATTTTCACTCAGAAGGAGCTGAATATGAGGCAAAGGAGATGGATAGTGTTAATCAAGGATTATGACCTTGACATTCACTATCACCACGGCAAAGCCAATGTGGTAGCGGATGCTCTTAGAAGATTGCCGTGTAGGCTTAACACCATGATCAGGGAGAAGCAGCCAAGTTTGTATGAGGAGTTGGAGCAGTTCAGGACTGAGTTAGTTAGCAAAGGATTCTTAGTTAGCATTGAACTTCAGCCCACTCTGATTAGCCAAATCAAGGAAGCCCAGAAGGGGAATGAAAGTATCGACGGAATCAAACATCGTATGGGTACAGGAAAGGTAGCTGGATTCACTGAAGATGAAGAAGGAGTACTGTGGTACAAAGGACATATCTGTGTGCCCGCCGATTCGGAACTGGAGCAAGTTATCATGAAGGAAGCTCATGATACTCTTTATTCTATCCACCCGAGAGGAACGAAGATGTATCAGGATTTGAAAGAGCAATTTTGGTGGCACAAGATGAAGAGAGAAATCGGAAGCTACATCGCCAAGTGTGACATCTGTCAAAGAGTCAAAGTAGAACACCAGAGACCTGCAAGGCTGTTGCAACCATTGCAAATTCCAGAAAGGAAATGGGATTTCGTCGTAATGGACTTTATCACCGGTTTGCCTACTTCTAGTAGGGGAAATGACTCAATCTGGGTCATAGTTGATAGACTGTCCAAGGTATCCCACTTCATACCTATCAAGACTACCTACCAGAGTGTGAAGCTAGCAGAACTGTACATTGCTAGGATTGTTAGTCTGCATGGAACCCCCAAGACCATAGTATCAGATCGAGGAACCCAGTTTACCTCGAGATTTTGGCAGAAAGTTCAGGAAGGATTGGGAACCAAGTTGAACTTCAGCACCGCGTATCACCCGCAAACAGATGGACAGACTGAGAGAGTCAACCAGATCTTAGAGGATATGCTTAGAGCTTGTGTGTTTGAATATGGATCAAAATGGGAAGACTGCCTGCCTTTCGCAGAATTCTCATATCACAACAGTTATCAAGCTAGTTTGCAAATGGCACCATTTGAGTTCCTATACAGAAGGAAGTGTCGTACCCCTTTGAATTAGTAGCAAGTAGGGGAGAGTCAGATTTTTGGACCCGACATTCTCCGAGAAGACGAAGAGAAAGTTCACAAAGTCCGTGAGCACCTCAAGACCGCCCAATCCAGACAAAAGAGTTATGCTGACAAGAGAAGGAGAGACCTGACTTTCAATGTCGGAGATTTTGTATATCTCAAGGTTTCACCATTGAAGGAAACTCAACACTTTAGTCTGAAAGGAAAGTTAGCCCCTAGATATATCGGGCCCTTCAAGATTCTGAACCGTCGAGGAGAAGTATTGTATCAACTGGAACTGCCTGAAGAGATGTCAGCCATCCACAATGTGTTCCATATCTCGTTACTTCGCAAATGCCTAGAAGTGCCGGAGAAGACTGAAGTCTTCAAGAACATCGATCATAGAGCTGTGGATATCAACAAGGACCTGACATATCATGAAGTGCCTATACGTATCTTAGAAGAAGCTTACCGAACCACCAGGACCAGGAGTATCAAATTTCTCAAGATTTAGTGGAGCAACCATACCGAGGAGGAAGCCACTGGGTAGCACGAAGATTACATTAGGACAGAGTTCCCAGATCTCTTTAGTTCCTAGTTTTCTTTGTAAATCTCGGGACGAGATTTTGTTTAAGGGGGAAGGTTTGTAACATCCCAAAACTTTAATCCAAGCTTATTAAGAGCCAAATCATCAAAATTAGGGTTAACAAAAAACTTTTCCAATCAAAAATATGAAAGCATTCATATGTGTGTGCATGTAAATTAGGAGTTGATTTGAATTGCCATGATTAAGTGATCCATTGCTTGTAAAATGATCTTTAGGTGAAATAAACATCATCTAAATCATTCCCAAACTTTTACCAAAGAAAAACAACTTAGAATGAATAATTGAAGTGAATGGTCATTTTGGCCAAATTAACTATCATGCCTACTTTGGCTATTCCTAGTACTCAAAACCTAACAGAAACATTTGTGGATCTTTACACCCCTTGCTAGTACACATAATAAGGTACCAAGGCCCACCTTATGATCTGCTAAAAACAATCAAATACAAATTTTAAATGACAATTTAAAATTGAATCTATTTCATATGGGAAGATCACACTATTTCAAAAACCACTCAAACAAGTTCAATTTTCAAAAACCTTGCAACCAGAGACTACCTAGTACTAGTGGAGCTCAATCAAAATTTTTGAACCCAAAATTCAAAAGTAAAGTTCATGCGGCCATTTCATCAAACACTTGGCAGGCAGAATTCAAACAAAACAAATTTCACTATTGTAAATAGTGTTCTGGCCAAACTTGTCTCCCATTTGACCCCCATTTGCTCCCATTGTCTCCTAATGATCTAACCATGCAATTACAACCCACTCCCCTACCCCCTAGTGACCTTGCCTTGCCATGCCGAGCCCCACCTCGCCAGCCAACTTGGTCGCCGCTGCAGCAGACCACCTCCCCCTCTCTCTCCATGTCTACCAGCTAGCCAGCACCTCACCGCCGCCCACTGTCCCCTCCTCGAGCCAGGTCAAGCAGTGGACCACCGAGAAAACCCCGCGCCTAGTGCCACCGCGCCATGCCGAGCACGCGCCAGAGCGCCGCACCCGACACGCATGCACAAGCCGCCGCTCGACCGCAGCCCGCACCCACCGCGTCGCCACGACCCAGGGAGCACGCCAGACATGCCCGTTCGCCGCCCAACGCACCACATCGAACGCCCACCATCGAAACCGCCGCCTCTGCCACTCAGAGCACCAGCTCTGCCCGACCGCATACCACCGCCCCTAAGCCCGCATTAAAGCCCTAGAGCACCGCCAGGAGACCGCGCATCCATTGCCACCTGCAGCCATGCGCTTAGCCATGTCGTTTACTGGCCATGCCATCTTGTCATCCGTGCCGAGCCTATAAAAGGAGAGCACCCCCAGCCGTTTGCAGCACACCACTCCACTCCCCTCACCGTTGGATTTAATTCATTTAGAGTTATAGATCTCTCCTAGTAAAAATAATAATACAGAAGCATTTGCACCTTGCAACATTTTTATAAAATCAACCAAGTTAGCTTTTGAGTTGATTCCAACTCTCAAAAATCACATTTCATCATACCTATCTGAATATGTCATAATAGTAGGATTTACATGCAGTGACTTTGGACTAGTACCAAAATAATGCCATATAGGCATTTCTAGTCACTTTAAATCATTAAATAATGAACTTAAACCAAAATAGTTATGATCCAACCCTTAAATCACATTCCCACATGTTAGAATATGTGGTGATGACATGTGTCCACATGTTCCCATATTTTAAGTGGTGTATATTAAATCTTAGTTAATTTTCCAATGAGTAGAAATTACTTTTCTAAAATAAAAGGAGGAAGCTATGGAATAAAACTTGTGATGCTTGTGATGAGAATAGATCATAAATTGTGTGCCTTAGAGTACTAAATTAGACTAGTTAAGTATTTTTTGGTGATTGTGTACTCCGTATGTATTTATAGAAGATAGTACCGACCAAGCTTACAAGGAGGAGGAGTGCTACCAAGAAGAAGAAGAAGAAGAAAACTTCAACCACTTCACCAACCAAGGCGAGCTATTGTTAGCAAGCTAGAATTAAGCTAGATGAATGAGCAAAGATGCCTTAGGCATGCTTTGGTCACACCAATTTGACTATTACTACCCCAAGTATTACCTTACAAGCTTTACTTCCTTTACTTTACACAAAGCCCCTTACCTGTTTTGAAGGTAGCATAAAGAGTATAAAACTTGACCTATCTAGATAGCTTTAGATGTCATTCTATGGCATGAGATTGAACCCATCATCTTTCCACCTTAGTGAACACTCTTAACTTAGCAGTTTAGAGTAGATCAAAAACTTGAGTCACTTTAGATGGGAACACTTGGTGAAAAAAAATTGTGAAAACCTTGGAATGATGAGTCATTCTATTGAGATGTTTTGACATGTGTTGAGAAACACAAATGGTTTATGAGGATGAAAATGTTGAGGCATGAGCCTTAGCCCTTTTATAAAACTGATGGTTGGATTCGGATGCGATACCATTCCAAATTTACCATACAACCACACTACCTGAATTAGGTAAGGCTTAGCCGGAAGTTTATATGCATTAGTATTAGTTCCCTCGCAGGAGAGGTTTGAGCTAAGGCTACCTCTCAATGTTGTCCAGATATGCAGTGCCCAAGATGACTGATGGTCATGGTTGGGAGGCCATGCTCATAGGAGAGGTGCTTATACTAGGGTGTGTAAAGGAAAGGTTATGTTTGATTATCTGCATACTAAGTATGATGATTCAGGGTTGTCCCTGACGGATGTATCGAATCTTGTGGTGAAAGTGTACCACCTCTGCAGAGTGTCAAACTATTCTAATAGCCGCGTCCGCGGTTATGGACAGTTGGAATGGCCATACTGTTCCATTGTCAGATGTTGTAAAAACAACTTATGAAATTAATGATGAATCTTGACTTGACCACAACAGGGTTGTGCTTATGATAATAGCTTCCCCAACTTAAGTGATTCTAGAACTTTATTTTATCTTTCTTTGCTTCAGAACTCACCTTAGGTTTCAAACTTAACTTTATAATTAAATTTAGATGTAGCACTTTAACTTAGCACTATACTACTCATTAGTGGTAGTTTGCGAGTACTTAAAGACTACTCATGGCTTTTGTCCCTAGCTATTCTCATGGCCAGACTATGAAGGAGACTACCAAGATGATGGCCAGCAGGACGTCTATGATAACTAGGACTATCTCGCCGTCACAAGCATTACTGTGCCCCTGAAGATGGACCCCACCGCTACGCTTATCTTTTATTTCCGCTGCTTGTTGTATTAAGACTGGATCCTGAGATCCTTATTTGTGTGATACCTTATGTATGGTTTGTAATGGATGATGTACTGTGATATCCAATCCGTTATGTCTCGCAAAAATGGTAATCCTGGGATTGCGAGGTATGGCATAACGGGCATCTGGGATTAAATATTCGGGTGTTGACATGACTCCACCTCTGTTAAGCCCCAAACTAGGGCAGGCTACAACCATGGTGAGTTCCAGAAGACTCTATGAGTTGGTGATGCCCCTGGTAAGCTCCATAAAGGTCTGACTATACCTCCGGCAGCCACTAATAAATAATAGAGACACCAAAATCATGGGGCCTAAGGGTGCCCACCCATATGTTGGATCCACACAGGGAATCCCAACGTCACGATAAGGTCATCTTGCCTCCATATGAAAGGGAGAAGATACAACTGACTTTCCCGTCCCATTCCAAGTCTTATGGTTGACGCGTAATATACTACGCTAGAATCACTGGTGAAATTGGTTGTTAAGTCCTAGATATTATGTTCCTTTACTACTGGAACTGTATCAGTAGATTATTACCATCTGGTAAATATTCCATAATCATATTATTATGAAAATAGTGTTTTCTATCCTTTTTGAAATGCAGGTGATGACATAGTTGAGTTACAAGCATATAAAATAATCAAAGGACATGAGCAAGTTGTGAACTTGCCTTTTGTGATTGCAAGATTATGCACTCACGGTCTTCAAGACAATAGAAGATCCAAATTCTGTAAATAGCATCATTGGTACGATAAGGACTAATGTTTAAAGAAGCAAGATGCAACGATGCATAAGTAATGTAATGCAATTTGATAAACGCGAATTCCCAGAATAATCGTATCTGATCTAGGGTTTAGAGTTTGTGATGAGTTCTTTGGAATGTGTTGCACCTTTATACCAGTTTCACACTTGTGCTTATTATTAAGGTTTGTGAGAGTGTGTGTGAAACAATAAGTAAATACAACAAGTAATAAGCAATATTAAAACACTCAAATGGGTATGGTATTTGAAATATTGCTTAAACAAGATTAAGAATCAATTAGAGCTTTTAAAGAAGTGTTCAATTATCACTTTTAATGTTCCTTAAAAGAATAACTTTTAAAGAAAAGATTACTTTTACAAATTAAAAAGTATTCAAACTTAAAGCTAACACTTTAAGGTTTTCTTATTAGCTAAGATTATTAAAAAGGAAAATATTAGTACATTAAATAAACATAGTATTTGTGGATGCATTTACCTTTCTATCTTATAAATCAATGGTTATACTTAATAAGTAAAGAATCGATATTACTTCAATTACTTTGGAATTTAGCTTAAATCTTTAAGTGGTTTTCTCAAACTAGTGAAGGAATTAGTAAATAAAAGTTTGGTGATGTTACAAGTGCATAGGATTCTTGTGATAAACAATATACTCTTTAAGTTGATTTTATAATTCGTAAAATCTTTTTAGGAAAATTAAAATATCCTTAATTTGAGATGATAGTTTTAGTAGGTATATATTTAAAATGGTTTGACCTATTTTAACTTTACTTAAATATTTATTGACTTGTTATTATATTTTTCGACTTTAAACAAATAATACTAAAGAGAATAGTAAAGGTTTATATATTTTTAATGAATTAAAATAAAAGAAAAGGGTTCAAATAAGATTTATTAAACCTTTACCTTTTATTTAACTTTAAAGGTGAGAGTTGATATTTTTAATGTGTAGATTTCATTTTTGTGATCATTTTGGTATATTACAAGTACTTTTGTGAATTTTAAATAATAAGATATGATATTTACAAGTTTTTATCAATTTATAAATACCTAATAAAAAATAAATATTGGTTAAGTGATAGAAAAATAATTTAAACAAATTTGTAAATGTACATTTTGTTTTTATAAGAATTTTGGTATATTATTTAGATTTTTCTTATTTACTAATATTAAAATATGAATTTTTAAAGTTTTATTACTTATCAAATCTTTATTAAATATTAATTATTTAAATAATTAACACAATAATATTTGATAATAAGGTTAAATTATAGATTTTATTTTTCTAAACATTTTGAGATATTATATACATTTTTCTAAATTATAAAACAAGAGATATAGAATTAACAAGATTTAATCCTTTTATTAAATTTATAGAATTATATTTATATTAAACTTAGATTTATTAAACCTTTACCTTTTATTTAACTTTAAAGTTGAGAGTTGATATTTTTAATGTGTAGATTTCATTTTTTTGATCATTTCGGTATATTACAAGTACTTTTGTGAATTTTAAATAATAAGATATGATATTTACAAGTTTTTATCAATTTATAAATACCTAATAAATAATAAATATTGGTTAAGTGATACAAAAATAATTTAAACAAATTTGTAAATGTAGATTTTGTTTTTATAAGAATTTTGGTATATTATTTAGATTTTTCTTATTTACTAATATTAAAATATGAATTTTTAAAGTTTTATTACTTATGAAATATTTATTAAATAATAATTATTTAAATAATTAACACAATAATATTTGATAATAAGGTTAAATTATAGATTTTATTTTTCTAAACATTTTGAGATATTATATAGATTTTTCTAAATTAGAAAACAAGAGATATAGAATTAACAAGATTTAATTCTTTATTAAATTTCTAGAATTATATTTATATTAAACTTATTTGATTTTATCTATTTACTAAACAGATAATACTTTTATACTAACACTAACCCTAGCCGCAGTCATAGACAGATGGGCCATAGGCCACAATAGGATGCAATAAGAAGGTCTAGAGATGCATGAGATTACCCTGAACATGACGGTGGGTTTGGTGAGGTTGATGGTGACCGAAGATGAGCGCGGTGTCTCGAATTCCGGCGGACACCGACGAGAAGAAACGGTGAAATTCACCCTCCACCGATCTCCTCTTGACCTTGCACTTACCCCAGATGATCAACAGGCGAGAGCGTTCCCCCTAGACCACTTCTTGGACCATGAGATGGTCTAAATCACTGGCTAGCTGGAGCTCGCCAGCGGTGGCATCGGTAGATCTGTGGAGTACAGAGAGCGAGAGAGGGGAATAAGAAGGATAAGGATGGAGAGGTGTTAGCGTGTCCTTCTTATCCGTGCAGATAGCAGCGACGCGCATCACAGCGCACTGCTGACGACGGCGAACGGCATCGAGCGGCGGCGAGTGGCTCCAGCGAGCAGTCTGTGTGCGTGAGGATGACCACGATGTCAATTTTGTAGAAAACCCCCTGGCAATTCTTTCGTCTCAACCCGCGGTCCTCCTCGGGTCCCACGCGACAGTGAGAGAGATGGACGAACCAGGATGGTGGTGGGATTCTGCTGGGCCACGGCTGAGTGTGTCGTTTGTGCTGCCTGCTGCTCGCAAGCGTGGAATAGGAAATGGCCATGGTGGGCTGGGCGGTTGACTGAATCCTTCTTCCTTTTCTTTTTACCTGTTTCTGTATTCTGCTTTCTTTTTCTATGAAATTTCTTTTCCACATTTATTTCTACAAGGTTTAAGCTTTTAAAATTCTGGTAGAATATTCAGAATGGTGCAAAGATTCATTATAATTAATTCCTCTATATAATTTTTGTTGTATGAAAAGGAAATACAACTATATGAAAGAGGTTCCCTTATTAAGTAGAACAAATAAGGCTTAAACTTTAGGGATTTATCTAAATACATTATAAAGGATTAATCTTTGTGGTTCATAATAGGGTGATTTAAATTGCATGGTTCTCCATATTTGGTAATTTGCCAAATACAATTCTACTTGGTTTGTAAATTCTAGAATTACCACATAACACTTTTGGTTAGGTAATAATGAACCAATAATAATCATTGGTAGAGAAATACTAAGGTTTATTCAAAAATAGGTACATGGGTTTTGAGAGGATTTAATAACCCATATTCAATTAGAGATAGGAACCAGGATCAAGGTTTAGGGCTACTACTTCTAAATCTATGAGTGGGTTTGATATCTCCACATAGAGTGAGATATTGTAATTACTTAGTAATATGATCCTAATAATTCTATCATTCTAGGTTTCTATTAGGGTTTAAGACAATCAACTGGGCAAGGCTTCTCAAACACTCACCTGGTTCTCTAATTACCTCTTGGAAACTTTAGTTGTCCAAGAGGTATTGTTTAACAGTTACCTAGGAATAGGAAATGGTTTCACTATCCATTTGATTCTAGGGTCTTGAATAATACAATAGACATGGGTCTTGTCATGGCTTGATATATTCCTGGTTAAGGCTTCTAAAGAATCCTTACCTTAATATCTCACCAAGGTTATCTTTAGATAAGGAATTCCTTTCCTAAATATACTCCATATATATTTCTTATCTTATTCACAAAGATCACATCTTCCCGAATAAGTCAATCATCTAACTCCACCATATCCATCATCATATGATGACATCGTCATGCCACTTCAACATTACTCCATACTTACTCCTAGTATTAACTCCTCTTAATCAACTACCATTGATATACTTATCAATGCCGCTACTACTAACTCCATCTATTAACTTCCTTAAATCCATCTTGCTACTACTTCCAAGGCTTGCAAGACTACAATTCTTACTATACATAAAAAGAATATCAATCCTTTGAAATAGGTATAGTACTACTCCCATAATACCAGTTGTCCTTATATTAACTTGGTTAAGCTACTACGCCTCCAACTACTCCATACAACTTATCAAATACTTCATCATACTCTAGCTTGACTTCTACTGATCGAGCTAGATGATTCAGCTTACTAGGACTTGCCTAACTTGGTATATTCATAACTCTTATTCAACACCTAATCATCTATTCTCGAGTGACATGAGAATAATGACCACCATCCTTTGATCATACAAAGCTTAGGCTTCTAATTGTTTGATCAAGATCTATACTCAACTAAGTAGTAAACTTGTATTAGTCTCTCTATAGACTTATCTTGTTAAGAAAGCTTATTCTAAGTCTATATCCACTTGTCCTAACAAGATTGTTATCTAATGTACTAATACTACTAGCTTTCTCATAGGTCCTCAATTACTAGATCAATCCTTGAGTTTAGGTACTGCTTCTAGTTAACTCATGAGTGCGTTAAGTCCTCCAACATCAAATGGTTTGATCTCCACTAAGGATCACATTCCGTTGATGATGGTACACTCAACCATATCTAGTTCTTCCTTCAGATTAATTAACTTAAGGTCTTTGAAAGGTCAACATAATAGGTCAAAGCTAAAGGTTAACAAGTCAATGAGTGTTAGGTCAAGAATTGATCACACACATTGATGATCAATAGACACTAGGAATTGGTTAAATAGGAATGTCACCTCTTAATATCATATTAATGATATGTGCTAAATGGTCTTGGCTTGACTTCCCTTTCTACTCTATTTGTAATAAGATCTAATGTTTAAGAACTACCATGGTGCCTATGATAAGAGTAACTATGGAAAACAAGTGTTTCAAGATTTAGTTATAGAGTTTCTTTAATTAAGTGATATGCTTAACTTAGTATTCAGGGTTTGTGGTAGAAAATACCTTGATATCATCTTTAGAACATTAAGTATTCATCTTTGAGTTGTGGTATGGAATACCATGTGATGATCTCTAGAAGAGCAAGTACTCCTTATTAAGTAGTGTGCTGTGACTTAGTTTTATTACATTTGATCTACCCTTAGATCAAATTATATTACCCAAAGATAAGGTTTTAGCAAAGGTCATCTAGAAACTTATCGCAGTCAACTTTATGATCTAATTCAGTTCCACCAAGTTAAGAGAAGCTTCAATCACTTTGACAAGTTTTATTTAAAAGCACGAAAATTACCCAGATTTTCTATGCATGAATGCAATGCACACACCTGTGTTCAGCTTATTTCTAAGCTCTTAATGTTGGGGTGTTGCAGACTCTCCCTCTTAAAATAAACTTCATCCCCAAAGTCCGTACTCTCTTGCATTTCAGAATGAGGAGTTGAATTGTATTGATCACACCATTTCTCAAATCCATAGTGATCATAATTGGGATAATTGTGATATCCTATATCCAGATCTGTTTCCTTGAATCATCTTCATTCTTGGCAACTTCGAACTATCATTCCTAATTTATCCTATGGTTTCTGTTATGATAATCCCTTGGATGATGTCCTTATAGTTCTATTTAGAATTGGTTGTGGACACATTTTGTCCATTCCAATCTGGTTTTCCTATAATACTTTAGTGATATATCTTGGAATACTCTCTTCACTCTTAGGGACAACTTACGAGCTGTTTCCCTATATAACTAGTCCGCTATGTTTAAGTTGTTATATCTCCTTCGATCTTTCATCCGGACATACTCTAGAGAGTACTCTTATACAGATGATTTCTTATAACCTTATGAGAATAAGGCTTAACCTCATCATAACTTAGTACTTCTTTTCCAACATTTAGTCAGAAAGTTAGACAACAACACTTCAGTGTTTATTGTTTACTCTCCCCCTTGGGGTTTACTAATGGTCTCTAAACTTCATGTATAATATCCATTAACTCAATAGTAAGGGTATTGGTCTTTGTCTAGCTTATATATTACCTAAATAAGGTCTCACGAAAGAATCTACGGTACACCCACATAGCAGTGGATCTCCGAAATGAATCTTCCGACACTATTTGTCTTACTTCTAACCTTTTGGACATTTCACTTTGGTAAGCCCGATTTCACCAAGCGTCTCGAAAGACGATCTTTAATTTCATACTTCCTTAGGTCTAACTTAACTTAGGCTAAGTTTTATACTCTTTAGATTACACAAAGATAACCTAATTAGCTAAACCGCTAGGATAGAGCCACGGATACCAACTACGGATACCAGCTGCAGATCTTCCTAGGTGTATGGGTTACCCTACGGGGTTTTTTTTGACTTCTTCTTTGCACTAATTCATGATACTTCCATGAACTAGGTACAACTACTTTATTAGCTTATGAGCAACATCACCTATCTTGAGTGAACTTAACTTAATCTTTTAATGTTGCTCCACACCCTTTTCAACACTACTATTCCTTCTTATTGCCATCTCATAGTGAGTTGGGATTGATCCATTCTTCAAAATAGTGTTCATACTCCTTATATTTAGCTTCCTTCTTCTTGCAAGTCTTTAACTTGATCTTCGGAACTCGTCACTCCCTTACACAAATTCCCTTTTCTATCTAGGTCTATAACATCAAGTAGTAACTTGATGCAACACGCATTTGCACATCAGGTCAAACTTCATGCACAGATCTAGTCAATCAAGAAGATGCAAGAAAAACCGAAAAATCCAAATGTGGTACATGTAACACACATCGTTCTAAGCCCAGAATATAATAGTTGAGTATAATACCTCTATAATTCAGGCTTATTTGTGTAGTATATGACACCTCCTAGTATAGGTTTACTTTGTGATACTTAGCACGTAAGTGTTAAACTACTCTTTGTCTCAATATTTACCCAAATTGCTCAGTTGCAACAGGATAATTTGAGCAAAGTGGTCTTACTTTGGTTCTGACTAACCTCTTACTTTTCTCTCGGGACTACTAAAGACTACCAAATTTCCATTCTATCATAAACTATCCTCACATGATCTCTCAAACTAACAAAATTGTAGTTACTACCTTAATTCACAAATTATCATAATATTATGACACCTATGACTTCTATCATAAACCTACATTGTTCTTTTCTTACTGTTATTACAAGGTTATTTGCTAAGTACTGGTCCTAATTACAGAATTATCATGGTCTCAGAGCCATTATCACCACGAACTTGTTAAGATCTACCTAGTCATCATGATTAAAGAGCTAATCTCACCATGACGACTATTCTTCTTAGCTTACTATTAGTGATTCTTAACAAAATTCTACTCCATCTCATGGAATTCTCAAGTGAATGCCACATGATTTACTTCCAATTGTATCTATACATACTCTGATGGTATACCATGTATGGTATAGTGGTATCAACTAGTGATAAGATTCTGCTACTTCACATGGATTCTAAATATAGACTCCACCACTAATACTACTCCACATGATATCCTAATCCTAATCGTAATCTTCTTTGATATTTTAACTTGCTTAAGATATCTTAGTGGTGTTACACCTATTTAGAGCTACACTGAAAAGACACTTCTCTAGAGAATACATACAATTAATCCTTAAGAAAGATGACAAGAACATCCAACTTAAGTGTGACAAGGTTTATCCTCAAATGGATATCCATCACAAGTCTTGGTTTAGATAAGATGGCTCCTATAGTCACTATCCAACCTACAGATCTTCCTAAAAGGGTTTTAATCCTAAGGTCAAAGCATATGCTCAGATACCAGCTGCGGTGACCCAGCATACCACTGCATGATGTATTACACTATAGTCGTTGACATAACACCAATCAAACACCATTCACTAGTATTACATCCCTCAGAGTGGTACAACAAAAACATAGCAGGTCCAAGACATGACTATAGATTACAACTCGACTCTTTACAAAAGATCCAGAGAACACTCTAGGTTAAAGAGGAGGAAAATAACTTCTTACAAAGAAGAACCAGAAATAATAACTCAGAACTATCTAGTAACTAAGACTAGCATCTAAACTATCAGGCGTGCCATTGCTACTATTGCAATGTTCTATAGAAGTAGGTTTTATGGCTAGAGTATCTACTCCTATCTACTCAGGGACTTCGTCTTCACTTCAGTCGAGGTATCCGTGGACTTCATTTACTTTATTGAAGAACTTGAGTTGTCGATGATGGTTTCTTGAGCAGGAATTGATGTTGACGTCGTCTTCAACGGCTTATAACCTAGCAAGGGTTAAGAAGGTATGGTTTAGTACGGGCGTACTCAGCAAGTTCACTAAAAAGGAATGTATGATGCACTATCTCTGCAGCCAGAGACCATAGGTCGTAGGCAATGTAGGTTTTCGTAAAAATTTCTTCAAAGATTGATTTTATTTTGAAAACTATGTCCGACAGCCTTCGCAGGTTGACCAGAACCTTCATGGGGTCCTTTCCTGCCGCGTTCGTAGCTCCTTCCTGGAACAGGGAGTAACATGTCATAATTCTTACACTCTGCAGAGGTGCGTCACTTTTCCCACTAGAGACCTTAGCCTTGTTGCACAACCAAGCCATGAGCTTGTCCACACTTCCTTGGTATGGGGCCCAGTCTAAGATCCAAGCCAATCGCTGCCCTCTTCGTGACCCCATATGTCTGCACGATCCTCTAGGGCTGACTCCACCTCCGTTAGGCCCCCAACTAGGGCAGGCTACAACCATGGTGAGTTCTCGAAGACTCTATGAGTTGGTGATGTCCCTGGTTAGCTCCATAAAGGTCTGACTATACCTCCGGCAGCCACTCATAAATAATCTAGACACCAAAATCGTGGGGCCTAAGGGTGCCCACCCATATGTTGGATCCACACCGGGAATCCCAATGTCATGATAAGGTAATCTTGCCTCCATATGAAAGGGAGAAGATACACCTGACTTTCCCTTCCCATTCCAAGTCTTATGGTTGACGCGTAATATACTGCGCTAGAATCACTAGCGAAATTGGTTTTTAAGTCCTAGATATTATGTTCCTTTACCACTAGAACTGTATCAGTAGATTATTACCATCTAGTAAATATTCCATAATCATATTATTATGAAAATAGTGTTTTCTGTCCTTTTTGAAATGCAGGTGATGACACAGTTGAGTTACAAGCATATAAAATAATCAAAGGACATGAGCAAGTTGTGAACTTGCCTTTTGTGATTGCAAGATTATGCACTCACGGTCTTCAAGACAATAGAAGATCCAAATTCTGTAAATAGCATCATTGGTCCGATAAGGACTAATGTTTCAAGAAGCAAGATGCAACGATGCATAAGTAATGTAATGCAATTTGATAAACGTGAATTCCCAGAATAATCGTATATGATCTAGGGTTTAGAGTTTGGGATGAGTTCTTTGGAATGTGTTGCACCTTTATACCAGTTTCACACTTGTGCTTCTTCTCAAGGCTTGTTAGAGTGTGTGTGAAACAATAAGTAAACACAACAAGTAATAAGCAATATTAAAACACTCAAATGGTTATGGTATCTGAAATATTGCTTAAACAATATTAAGAATCAATTAGAGCTTTTAAAGAAGTGTTCAAGTATCACTTTTAATGTTCCTTAAAAGAATAACTTTTAAAGAAATGACTACTTTTACAAATTAAAAAGTATTAAAACTTAAATCTAACACTTTAAGATTTTCTTATTAGCTAAGATTATTAAAAAGGAAAATATTACTACATTAAATAATCATAGTATTAGTGGATGCATTTACCTTTCTATCTTATAAATCAAAGTTTATACTTAATAAGTATATAATGGGTATTACTTCAATTACTTTGGAATTTGGCTTAAATCTTTAAGTGGTTTTCTCAAACTAGTGAAGGAATTAGTAAATAAAAGATTGGTGATGTTACAAGTGCATAGGATTCTTGTGATAAACAATATACTCTTTTAGTTGATTTTATAATTGGTAAAATCTTTTTAAGAAAATTAAAATATCCTTAATTTGAGATGATAGTTTTAGTTGGTATATATTTAAAATGGTTTGACCTATTTTAACTTCACTTAAATATTTATTGACTTGTTATTATATTTTTGGACTTTAAACAAATAAAAATAAAGAGAATAGTAAAGGTTTATATATTTTTAATGAATTAAAATAAAAGAAAAGGGTTCAAATAAGATTTATTAAACCTTTACCTTTTATTTAACTTTAAAGGTGAGAGTTGATATTTTTAATGTGTAGATTTCATTTTTGTGATCATTCTAGTATATTATAAGTACTTTTGTGAATTTTAAATAATAAGATATGATTTTTACAAGTTTTTATCAATTTATAAATACCTAATAAATAATAAATATTGGTTAAGTGATACAAAAATAATTTAAACAAATTTGTAAATGTAGATTTTGTTTTTATAAGAATTTTGGTATATTATTTAGATTTTTCTTATTTACTAATATTAAAATATGAATTTTTAAAGTTTTATTACTTATAAAATCATTATTAAATAATAATTATTTAAATAATTAACACAATAATATTTGATAATAAGGTTAAATTATAGATTTTATTTTTCTAAACATTTGGAGATATTATATACATTTTTCTAAATTATAAAACAAGAGATATAGAATTAACAAGATTTAATCCTTTTATTGAATTTCTAGAATTATATTTATATTAAACTTATTTGATTTTATCTATTTACTAAATAGATAATACTTTTTATACTAACACTAACCCTAGCCGCAGTCACAGACAGATGGGCCATAGGCCACAATAGGATGCAATAAGAACGTCCAGAGATGCGTGAGATTACCCTGAACATGACGGTGGGCTTGGTGAGGTTGATGGTGACCGGAGTTGAGAGCGGCGTCACAAATTCCGGCAAACAACGACGAGAAGAAACGGTGAATTCACCCTCCACCGAGCTTCTCTTGACCTTGCACTTACCCTAGATGATCAACAGGCGAGGGCGTTCCTCCTAGACCACTTCTTGGACCTCGAGATGGTCTAAATCACTGGCTAGCTGGAGCTCGCCAGCGGTGACATCGGTGGGTCTGTGGTGTACAGAGAGCGAGAGAGGGGAATAAGAATGATAAGGATGGAGAGGCATCGGCGTGTCCATCTTATCCGTGCAGATAGCAGCGGCACGCATCACAGCGCACTACTGACGACAGCGAACGGCATCGAGCGGCGGCGAGTGGCTCCAACGAGCAGTCTATGTGTGTGAGGATGACAACAACATCAATTTTGTAGAAAACCCCCTGGCAATTCTTTCGTCTCAACCCACGGTCCTCCTCGGGTCCCACGCGACAGTGAGAGAGATGGACGAACTAGGCTGGTGGTGGGCTTCTGTTGGGCCATGGCTGAGTGTGCGGTTTGTGCTGCCTGCTTCTCGCGGGCGTGGAATAGGAAATGGCCATGGTGGGATGGGCGGTTGACTAACTCCTTCTTCCTTTTCTTTTTACCTGTTTCTGTATTCTGCTTTCTTTTTCTATGAAATTTCTTTTCCACATTTATTTCTACAAGGTTTAAGCTTTTAAAATTCTGGTAGAATATTCAGAATGGTGCAAAGATTCATTATAATTAATTCCTCTATATAATTTTTGTTGTATTAAAAGGAAATACAACTATATGAGAGGTTCCCTTATTAAATAGAACAAATAAGTCTTAAACTTTAGGGATTTATCTAAATACATTATAAAGGATTAAGCTTTGTGGTTCATAATAGGGTGATTTAAATTGCATGGTTCTCCATATTTGGTAATTTGCTAAATCCAATTCTACTTGGTCTGTAAATTTTAGAATTACCACAGAACACTTTGGTTTAGGTAACAATGAACCAATAATAATCATTGGTAGAGAAATACTAAGGTATATTCAAATATAGGTACATGGGTTTTGAGAGGATTTAATGAACCAGGATCAAGGTTTAGGGATAGTACTTCTAAATCTACGAGTGGGTTTGATATCTCCACATAGAGTGAGATATTGGAATTACTTAGTAATATGATCCTAATAATTCTATCATTCTAGGTTTCTATTAGGGTTTAAGACAATCAACTAGGCAAGGCTTCTCAAATACTCACCTGGTTCTCTAATTACCTCTTGGAAACTTTAGTTGTCCAAGAGGTATTGTTCAACAATTACCTAGGAACAGGAAATGGTTTCACTATCCATTTGATTCTAGGGTCTTGAATAATACAATAGACATGGGTCTTGTCATGGCTTGAAATATTCTTGGTTAAGGCTTCTAAAGAATCCTTACCTTAATACCTCACCAAGGTTATCTTTAGATAAGGAATTCCTTTCCTAAATATACTCCATATATCTTTCTTATCTTATTCACAAAGATCACATCTTCCTGAATAAGACAATCATCTGACTCCACCATATCCATCATCATATGATGACATGGTCATGCCACTTCAACATTACTCCATTCTTACTCCTAGTATATAACTCCTCTTAATCAACTACAATTGATATACTTATCAATGCAGATACTACTAACTCCATCTATTAACTTCCTTAAATCCATGTTGCTACTACTTCCAGGCTTGCAAGACTACAATTCTTACTATACATACAAAGGATATCAATACTTTGAAATAGGTATAGTACTACTCCCATTATACCAGTTGTCCTTATATTAACTTGGTTAAGTTACTATGCCTCCAACTACTCCATACAACTTATCAAATACTTCATCATACTCTAGCTTGACTTCTAATGATCAAGCTAGATGATTCAGCTTACTAGGACTTGCCTAACTTGGTATATTCATAACTTTTCTTCAACACCTAATCATCTATTCTCGAGTGACTTGAGAAAAATGACCACCATCCTTTGATCATACAAAGCTTAGGCTTCTAATTGTTTGATCAAGATATATACTCAACTAAGTAGTAAACTTGTATTAGTCTCTCTATAGACTTATCTCGTTAAGCAAGCTTATTCTAAGTCTATATCCACTTGTCCTAACAAGATTGTTATCTAATGTATTAATACTACTAGCTTTCTCATAGCTCCTCAATTACTAGCTCAACCCTTGAATTTAGGTACTTCTTCTAGTTAACTCATGAGTGATTTAACTCCTCCAACATCAAATGGTTTGATCTCCACTAAGGGTCAGATTCCATTGATGATGGTACACTCAACCATATCTAGTTCTTCCTTCAGATTAATTAAATTAAGGTCTTTGAAAGGTCAACATAATAGGTCAAAGCTAAAGGATAACAAGTCAATGAGTGTTAGGTCAAGCATTAATCACACACATTGATGATCAATAGACACTAGGACTTGGTTAAATAGGAATGTCACCTCTTAATATCATATTAAGGATATGTGCTAAATGGTCTTGGCTTGACTTCCCTTTCTACTCTATTTATAATAAGATCTAATGTTTAAGAACTACCATGGTACCTATGATAAGAGTAACTATGGCAAACAAGTGTTTCAAGATTTAGTTATAGAGTTTCTTTACTTAAGTGATATGCTTAACTTAGTATTCAAGGTTTGTGGTTGAAAATACCTAGATATCATCTTTATAACATTAAGTATTCATCTTTGAGTTATGGTATGGAATACCATGTAATGATCTCTAGAAGAGCAAGTACTCCTTATTAAGTAGTGTGTTGTGACTTAGTTTTATTACATTTGATCTACCCTTAAATCAAATTATATTACCCAAATATAAGGTTTTAGCAAAGGTCATCAAGAAATTACCCAGATTTTCTATGCATGAATACAATGCACACACCTGTGTTCAGCTTATTTCTATGCTCTTAATGCTGGGGTGTTACAGTTTGACACATGGATCCACTAGAGTCATTGCATGTGTTCTTTTCCTAGAACCACATTGATCCACTAGTGTCATTGCATGTGTTCTTTCCTTAAAACCACATTGATCCACTACTGTCATTGCATGTGTTCTTTTCCAAAACCACATTGATCCATTAGTGCCATTGATCCACATGACCACATTTCATGTGTTCTTTTCCTAAACCACATTGATCGACATGACCACACACACTCTAGTGGATTCTATGATGCAACTTCCACCACACTGGTGCAACATGTAATGTGGAAGCTGCTTTACCATGTGTTTTTGTTCTCTCTGACCATGGTTTGACACATGGATCCACTAGAGTCATTGCATGGTCTCTTTTCCTAAAACCACATTGATCCACTAGTGTCATTGCATGTGTTATTTTCCTAAAACCACATCGATCCACTACTGTCATTGCATGTGTTCTTTTCCAAAACCACATTTATCCACTAGTGTCGTTGATCCACATGACCACATTGCTTGTATTATTTTCCTAAACCACATTGATCGACGTGACCTCGCACACTCTAGTGGATTCTGGATGCAACTTCTGCCACACTGGTGCAACATGCAATGTGGAAGCTGCTTTCCTATGTGTTTTTGGTCTTAGTGACCATGGTTTGACACATTCATCCACTAAATTCATTGCATGTGTTCTTTCAATAAAACCACATTGATCCACTAGTGTCAATGCATGTGTTCTTTGCCAAAACCACATTGATACACTAGTTTCATTGATCCACATGACCACATTGCATGTGTTCTTTTTCTAAAACCACATTGATCCACTAGTGTCATTTATCCACATGACCACATTGCATGTGTTATTTTCCTAAACCACATTGACCCACATGACCACACACACTAGTGTATTCTTTGACGCAACTTCTGCCACACTAGTGAAACATGCAATGTGGAAGCTGCTTTCCCATGTGTTTTGTTCTCTGTGACCATGGTTTGACACATGGATCCACTAGAGTCATTGCATGTGTTCTTTTCCTAAAACCACATTGATCCTCTAGTGTCATTGCATGTGTTCTTTTCCTAAAACCACTTTGATCCACTAATGGAATTGCATGTGTTCTTTTCCAAAACCACATTGATCCACATGACCACACACACTCCAGTGGATAATGTGATGCCACTTCCGCCACACTGGTGCAACATGCAATGTGGAGGCTACTTTCCTATGTGTTTTTCGTATCGGTGACCATGGTTTGACACATGGATCCACTAGAGTCATTGCATGTGTTCTTTTCCTAAAACCACATTGATCCACTATATCATTTTTCCACATGACCATATTGCATGTGTTCTTTTCTAAACCACATTGATCCACATGACCACCCACACTCTAGTGTATTCTATGATGCAACTTCTACCACACTCGTGCAACATGCAATGTGGAAGCCGCCTTCCTCACTGCTTTTGTTCTCTTTGACCATGGTTTGACACATGGATCCACTAAAGTCATTGCATGTGTTCTTTTCCTAAAACCACATTGATCAACTAGTGTCATTCCATGTGTTCTTTTCCTAAAACCACATTGATCCACAACTGTCATTGCATGTGTTATTTTACAAAACCACATTGATCCACATGACCACAAACACTCAAGTGGATCCTTGATGCAACTTCTGCCACACTGGTGCAACATGCAATGTGGAAGCTGCTTTACTATGTGTTTTTGGTCTCTTTGAACATGGTTTGACACATGGAGCCACTAGTGTCATTGATATGGGGTGGACCGATCTTCTCAGCAAGCTCTTGTCGATCGTGATGGTGGATGATAGATAACTAGTGCGTAGCTATGATCTCTCCCGCTCGAACCCTGATGCCAGTGCAACAGATCTCAAACCTTGTAGGGTATTCACAACAGCACACTCTTGCGCACGCAGCCGTGACCAGGAACGGTAGTATGCAATCTACTAATTCCCAATGGAACAACAGATCACACTCAATTATAGTTGGTAAATTCGAACACACGGTAATTCCAGAGGTTCTATGAAAGAAACAACTCCAAAATATTTTAACGTGGTCTAAACCTAGATAGTAGTGCGCCCCATCTATTTAAGAGTCTGGGGGGCAGCGGCCTACGGGTGGATCCGAGTTGGTCCCACCCAACTAAGGGTACAAACCGACCCAAATTGGGTTTGGTTCAGGTTTCTGCCGTGGGAGAATTCGGGCCGGTTTCTCTGTCGCGGCAGCCTGCCATGGCAGAAAATGACTTTGTTTCTGTGCCACGGTAGCCTGCCGTGGTAGAAAAAAGTGGCGTTTCTCTGCCACGGCAGAGATTGTCCACCAAGTGTTGATCGTCAAGCTTGTGTGCTCCATGCGCTTCCTCCCTCTCCTCCCTCGCACATTCTTCATTGATCAACACGCCTCGTTCCATTAGCTCCTCGCTTTGTGCTACGCCTTCTTCTCCTAAGTACCTGATCATGCAATAATTCAAAGATTTAGGTAGTATAAAATTCTCATTAATTAAAACACCAGGTTCATTAAGAAACAAGTTCACCTATTGTTCTAGTATCTTAGCATGAGCTCTAGTGATTGGTCCAATCCTTATCTCATTGGATTGATCTTTCTTTGCAATTGGAACATCATCATTAGCAATTGGGGTAGGTGTAACTGTAGGGATGTCCTTATCATCTCCCCCTTCAAAAGGCACCGACCTCAATGCACCAAGGTCTTCTCCAGCATATGGTGACAAATCAGCAGCATTGAAGCTGTTGCTAGCTCCACCAAACGCCTCAATAGGTATGTCAACCGAGTAGGCATTGTCATTAATTTTGGCTAGCACCTTGTAAGGACCAGCACCACGTGGATTCAACTTGGACTTGCGAAGTAATGGAAATCTATCCTTGTGCATATGCACCCAAACCATATCTCCAGGCTTGAACAACACTTCCTTCCTTGCTTGATTCCTTGTAGAAGCAATGTTATTGCCTTTCTTCTCAATAGCCTCTCGATTCTTCTCATGTATTTTCTTCACATAATCAACACATTTTGATGCCTCCATATCAACTCCCTCATGTAATGGCAGAGGCAACATATCAAGTGGCGTTAATGGCTTGAAACCATATACCACCTCAAAAGGACAAAGCTGAGTAGTTGAATATACAGCCCTGTTGTATGCAAACTCAAAATGTGGCAAACACTCTTCCCACTCCCACAGATTCTTCTTTATCATAGTCCTTAGCAGCTATGACAATGTTCCATTACAAAGAATGCACGAGGGAGGAGAGGGAGGAAGCGCAAGGAGCACACAAGCTTGAAGATCAACACTTGGTGGACAATCTCTGCCGCGGCAGAGAAATGCCACTTTTCTTTGCCACAAGGCCGCATGCATAGAACAGTCATTTTCTGCGCCACGGCGTCCGTGGGCGTAGAACGGCCAGAATTCTGCCACAGCAGAAACCTGAACCGAACCCACTTTGGGTCGGTTTGTACCCTTAGTTGGGTGGGACCAACTCGGATCCACCCTTAGGCCGCCGCCCCCCCAGACTCTTAAATAGATGGGGGTGCACTACTATCTAGGTTTAGACCATGTTAAAATATTTTGGAGTTGTTTCTTTCATAGAACCTCTGGAATTACCCTATGTTCGAATTTACCAACTATAATTGAGTGTGATATGTTGTTCCATTGGGAATTAGTAGATTGCATACTACCATTCGTGGTCATGGCTACGTGCGCAAGAGTGTGGTGTTGTGAATATCCTATAAGGTTCAAGGTCTGTTGCACTGGCATCAGGGTTCGAGCGGGAGAGATCATAGCTACGCACTAGTTATCTATCATCCACCATCACCATCGACAAGAGCTTGCTGAGAAGATCGGGCCACCCCATATCATCTTGGTATCAGATTTCCTCGTTGCCTCGCTAAGCAATCCATAATACATCCATATATTAGAGAGTGTTTTTAGTCCTATATAGAAAAAGCCCCACAAAAAGAGTTGCCATAGACTAGATTGCATCGTAGACGAGTAATAGTTGTTGGTTGTGTTCATCCTTTAGTTTAGATCTAGATCTATTCTTCGTAGATCTGTTTTCTAGTTCTTCTAGTTGTTTTCCACCATCTTTTTCCGCCGCCACAAGGTCAGATCTGATCTAATCTAAGAGTCCAAGTTTCCTACTCTTGGCTGAGTCGGAATTAAAAAAATAAAAATAAAAAATTTCCTACCAACTCTACAACGACACGGAAACAACCTGTTTTCCTACCGCGAGTCCTGTTCTGCCACGATTCGGATTCGCTGCCGCGGCACGTTTTTGACGTGTTTTTCTACCGCAGCAGGATTTTCTGCCACGACAAGATTTTGCCCTGTTGACATGGGTATGCCTAATAGGCACTCAACTACAGCGTACCTGGTGCGGCTCGACGGAAGGTCCACTCGATGAATTGCTAAGGTTCACGACGTCTATGATGGTTCGAGTGGTATGAAGCCCATATGTACATGGACTCCCAAACACACAAGACAAGGAAGTCTCAATACTAGAGTTTGAATCTAACTTGTAACCAACTCGTATTGGTACCTGAGACCTAGCCTCCCCATATATAAAGGCTAGGAGGGTCCAACGAGGAGGACACGCTACGCCACAATAGATCTAGACATCGCGACTCCCACAATAGATCTAGACACCGCAATAGACAATAGATAGATCTACGATCTCCCATATGCCAGATCTAATCTGCGCATACACTGCCATCGGCAACATTGTAATCCTTCGGATCATCATTAATCAAGAGCAGACAAGTAGGAGTAGGGTCCTCTACGAGGCCTGAACCTGGGTAAACCTTGCGTCCTTGTGTGCTTGTTTGCTAGTCGATCAAGACTTTCAACGCTCCCTTCTTCTCCAAAACCCAAGTCCATAACAATGGGCATTGATGAGTTAAACTCTCGTCAATTGGCGTCGTCTGTGGGAACTGGGAGCGTTGATGTTGCGATCTCGACGGCTCCATCACCTGCGATCTACAACTTTTCGACTTCCATCAAGAAGCTCTACTTCGGATCCCTCATTGTCAACGGCGATCGGATCACATCGGGTTGATTCGTCTTCATCGGTGCACTCAACTTCTTCATCATCAAATCTTCCACATCGCATCTTCAACCACGGCCTTCATCGTCTGCAGCACTGCCATGGTCTACTTCATCTTCATCGCGGCCAAGCATGCGAATTAGGAGCTTCATGGAACCCGTGGCGAGTACGCAACAGGCTATTTCTAATCAGTTTGAACAAGAAGGAAAGTGCCACGTCTGGTCTTGTTACTCCATGAAGATCAAGAAAAAATAGAGAGAAAAAGGTGATCTGAAGCAGCACGTCACAAAAAGTACTAATTCATGTGATTTTTCAATTTTCTTGGAAAAGAGTAGCAGTCGGAGGAAAGCCCTACGTCTGATCATGTTGCGATCAAGTCTAAGACGCATGAGAATTTCCGTGCAAGAGTTTCAATCTACCCAAAAAAAGTGAAGCTACAAGTGCAAGCATCACGTAATGTCAAAACCAGTAGGAGACGGAAAATAATTGACTTTCTTTCACGAGTTGTCTCATGCATGTGTCACGTCTACGACTCCACCAAAGCAGCTCGTCCCGCCAGATCAGGAGGACGGACCTGCAGCGCAGTGACTCTACACTGGATTACATCGAGCAGAATAACTACATCAAGCTTCCCAAGAGGAAAAGAGGAATTAAAACAGAATACAGATGGCTACGTACGGCCTCGTCATGGCCTACTCCAAGTGGATTTCTCGACTAGATCGAACGAGTCGACACATCGTCAAGCACTCAGAACCGGCGACTGCTCGATACTCCGGTGGCTCGACTTCAACACTGCCACCGCGGTACACTTTCGCTTCACCATGGTCTACTTTATCGCTTTTGTACCCACTACTCCAGCTATCGCAGTATCGTTCTCGTCCGCAGTGTGGCTCCGCCTCCATCGCGACAACTCCGATCCATCGACCTCGACTACACAATCGCAATGAGTCTACGATCGGAGGCTACGCCAACCCGCTGCTGCGTGAACTCCCGTCCGTCGGTGACCCGCCGCTCTGTCGACTCCGTGCGCTACATCAATCACATCTACTCTACACTCGGGGGCTCCATAAACCCACTGCGGCCTTCGGCTTCGGGGACCCGAGGGCTCTTTCGACTTCGCCGCATGACCCAATGAGTCTTCGACAACAACAACTCGTGGGTGGCCTGTTGTGATCTTCGGATGCGGTGAACCCGCTTCAGTCTCCGGCTGCCCTGACCCACTTCGTTTTGGGTTGCCGCGGCCCACTTCAGTATTCAGCTGACACGACCCGCTACGGTCTTCGACTCCGTCGCATGACCTGTTACTACCATTGGCACCGCGCGACCTGCTTCGGTCTTTGGCTCTAGTGACTCGGGGGCTCCCTCCTCTAGAGTGACCCTCCGTGTCCTTCGACTCCGACGACTCTCTGTGGTCTTCAGATGAGGCGACCCGATGCGGTCTTCGATTTATATGGCCCGTCACGGTCTTCGGATGCGGCAACTCGTCATCACCACGCGACTCCGTTTCGCTGCGTCGACTACGTTCGCCACGTAACCCGCTGCCACATCGACTCTGTTTACCACGCGACTCGCCGCCGCGTCGACTCTATCTATTGTGCCACTCCACCGTTTCGGGAGTCGACCTCGACCATGATCTGCCGGTTGCATCGGCTCCCACGACCACAACTCATCGGTCGCAACGGCTCCACGTCGACTTCTTCCAACACGCGACTTCATCGACCTCAAATCTACACTCGGGGGCTCCTTCGACTCTGTCATACGACCCGCTTCGGTCTTCGACTCCGGCGACTCGGGGGCTCCCTCAGCATTGGCGACTCAGCGACTCGCTGCATCCTTCGACTCCGGCGAGATGTTGCCTCCCTCAGCATTGGCGACCTGCTATAACTTTCGACTCCCGCAATCTGCGACCATGTCGACTATGTCTGTGTCCATATCAATTTCTTCCATGACAACTACCCATAAAGCTAAGTTCTCTACTTAGAGATGATTTCTTTCTTACTTTAATCACACTCGAAACAATCGGGAGATGCTCCCTCTTCGAGTAACCTAATGTGTCATCGACTCCACGCACTCGAGTACCTCATACGTGACAGCCCGAGTAGCTGATTCTGCCTGATCGTCGAATCCTTGAACTCCGAGTACCTCGGCAAGGTACTGAGACTAAGGGTAATCAGGCTAACGAAAAGGCCTAGCATACAGTGCAAAAGTGTCGACTCGATCGGCACCAGAATTTTACTTTGCAAACCGACATGCAAATATCATTTACAAGATACATATACTTCACAACTCTTTGCATTTTCTACAGTTTACAAGGACATCGACTGCGTCAAGCTATTCTATCGTGTCCTCCAATAGGAGTCAACAAAACAATTGGCTACGATGTAGACTCAAGACCCGAGTCGAGTCCCTCCTCGGATGGTTGCATCACTTAATGCTACACACACGCGATGTTTGACTCACCCGGCTAATCGCCGCATGATTTTGACTACATCGTCAACTCTTGGATCCTTATGCGTGAGACGCTGACTCAATGCACTTCCGGGTCAGTGGTTTCTCCTCACGTGATTGTCGACTACGTATACAAGATACAATACTCGAGTCTCTGCCCGAGTCTACGACTCCGCCATATACTCGGGGGCTACTCCAAACTGGAGCACTGAATGTGCATATACAAGATCTTCGAGTGGCACACTCTGAATCCTCACTTGAATACACGATTCGACTAAGGACTCAGGGGCTACTCCAAACTGGAGTGTTGAATGTGCATATACAAGATGCTCGAGTGACACGCTCTGAATCCTCACTCGAATCCACGATTCGACTAAGGACTCGGGGGCTACTCCTATAGGAAGCGTTGGCCGCGCACCCGAAGGAATTTGTGAAGATATCCAAGCATTATGAAAACCCTTCACTTGAATCTACGATTCAATTGTGGGCTTCGGGTTACTCCCATAGGTAGCACTGAAAGCACATTCGACTGAAACAAGCAAGAAAAAGACGACAGCGGTCGCAAAAGTTCTTTAGTCCCTGCCTGAGTCTTCGACTCAACCAGGCACTCGGGGGCTCCTCCCATAGGGAGCGCTAGTCGCGCACCCTATGATTATTTTTCCTTGTACATCGTACTGTGTGTCGATAACATCCACACTCGAATGCTATGGCGAATCCGCCACGTATTTCCCCTACAAAGAGATTACATCTCCTGGGACACCCAAATCATCTCCGTGATGACAAAAAATTCGGATGCCGCGCTTACAGCGTGAAGATAGGACCTAAATAAGGACTGGCAATGTATCTGCTGCGTTCTACCAGAAACATATCCGTGCCTGTAGGTACGATGAACATGCCTTGACGGACGCGTCGAGTGCTCACACTTATACACTGGGATTCGACTCTATAAGACCTCCACGGCCTGAGTCGAATTACGCCAGCAATTTCCGAATTCGAGTCCGGGGACTCGAGTTTGAGTAGGTAGCGTTGTTTTTGCCCTAGAGCAATTAACTGGTCCCGATCCGTCAAGCGCACCAGGCACGTTTACCATCATCCCTATGAACTACTACAAATTCGACTGACTCGATGTACTTCCGGGTGAAAGTGCTTCGCACTCGACACAATTGTCGACTCCGACATCCTAATGCAAAGATCAAGACTTCTGAGTCTCCATCCGAATCTACGATTCACATGGACACTCGGGGGCTACTGACATGGGTATGCCCAATAGGCACTCAACTATAGCGTACCTGGTGCGGCTCGACGGAAGGCCCACTCGATGAATTGCCAAGGTCCACGACGCCTATGATGGTTCGAGTGGTATGAAGCCCATATGTACATGGACTCCCAAACAAACAAGACAACGAATTCTCAATACTAGAGTTTGAATCTAACTTGTAACCAACTCGTATTGGTACCTGAGACCTAGCCTCCCCATATATAAAGGCTAGGAGGGTCCAACGAGGAGGACACGCTACGCCACAATAGATCTAGACATCGCGACTCCCACAATAGATCTAGACACCGGAATAGACGATAGACAGATCTACGATCTCCCATATGCCAGATATAATCTGCGGATACACTGCCATCGGTGACATTGTAATCCTTCGGATCATCATCAATCAAGAGCAGACAAGCAGGAGTAGGGTCCTCTACGAGGCCTGAACCTGGGTAAACCTTGCATCCTGTGTGCTTGTTTAATAGCCGATCGAGACTTCCAACGCTCCCTCCTTCTCCAAAACTCAAGTCCATAACAATGGGCATTGATGAGTTAAACCCTTGTCACCTATTTTTCTGCCACGGCAGGAATTGTTACAAAGTGTGAATTTGCACTTTTCCTTCAACCCTAGCCACAGCCATTCTATTACATAGGTGTAGGAACTTGCCCATTGAGACTAGTTTCCGCTCCTACAGGCTGCTCTTAGGATTTTGGTGCTATTCTTTGTAATTTGGACGTGTGTGATCTAAATATAAAAATAGAGAGAAAAAAACAATATATCAAAAGAAAAAGAAAAAAGAGCTATACAAAAGAAAAAGAAAAATTGTGAAAAAAGAGAATTTGAGCAAGAGGACTAGTGATATTTTTGTGCACCAGTAGATTGAGCAATCTTGTGTCTGTTTACTTTGAGCTTTGCAAGTGTCTCTCGAGAGTAGTGCAACACCCTTCATAGTTTCATTGTCACATTTTTCTCCACGTGTGTGTTTCTTGGGTTTTTGTACGATCAACACTAGGACTTGTTTGCGGTGTAGATAGGATACCAGACCTATAGCTCCACCATAAATAACATGTGTGCTCTGGGATCGTTCTCTATACCTTTGATATTCACTTCATCACATGAGTGCATCAGTCTTTGATTTCGTTTGGTAGAGCATATCTATTCACTTTGGAATGGTAAGATCTCCTTTCTTGTCAGTTGTGAGTGAGTTGTGAGAGTTTCCACCATACTGATTTTGATTTTTGCACTAACCTACTAATCATGTCTTTAAGTGATGATGAAGTTGTGTCACAGAAAAAATAGCTTGAGGAGCTTGTTACTTGGCGTGAGTCTGTTGATAGGAATATCACCGACATACAAGATGCTGTGGAGAATAATATTGGAGCAATCAATAATATTCAGACGCAGCTGATGGCAATGAATGTCAACTTTGCCACCTTGCACCGTTCAATTAAGGCTATTCAAGTGACACTCCAACCAGGACACGCACATCAACATGATGATGCGTTTGAGGACCTTGATGAGGGTAGTGCGGCTGATGCTGCCCTACATCATGGCAGGGGACATGCCAATCCCCCTGCACCTGCGGCTTCCCCTCTTCATGGCCGTGGGTATGCTCCTGTTGGACGTGCCCAACGTGTGTACAATCTAGCCGATGATAGTTTGGGTAAGCCCAAGTTCTCAATTCCCTCTTTTAGTGGCTCGCTTGATCCTGAGGATTATATTACTTGGGAGCTGAAGATTGAGAAGCTCTGGCATTTGTTTGATTATCCAGAAGACAAGAAGGTCAAGCTTGCAGCATCAGAGTTTGATGGTTATGCTTTGCGTTGGTGGGATGCTATTATGCAGAATAGACGGAACAACAATTAACTTCCTGTGATGAATTGGCTCGAGATGAAGGCCATTATGACAGATCGTTTTGTCCCCTCCAATTACTTGCGAACAGTGATTGACAAGCTTACACAGTTGACCCAAGGCACAATGACAGTTGATGAATACTACATGGAGATGGAGATGCTTATGCAGCGTGCTAATGTTCGTGAATCACGAGAGATGACAATGCAGCGTTTCCTCAACAATTTGAAGCTTCAAATCAAGAGCATTGTGCGTTATCACAAGTATGAGACAATGAACGAGTTGTTGGACCATGCTAGAGAGGCTGAATCCTAGTTGGTTGAAGAGGCGAAGTCACGTGCTTGTTTTCCATCCTCTAGCCATTTTTCGGCCAGATCTACACTTCCTAGTGTAGCGCCACCTGCTGCTAGTCCTCCTCCACCATCGGCCAAGCCAGCAAGTACTTCTTCGTTTGGTTCCAATGCTCAGAAGCCGTTGCTCCTGCTGCTAGCTCGGGTTCCAATATGTCTACTGCGCGTACTCACAATGTGGTGTGCCATACTTGTGGAGGTAGAGGGCACTACAAGAAGGATTGTCCAAACAGCAAGGTTATGTTTGTCAACAAACAAGGTTAAGTAGACAGTGGAGATGAAGCGGATGACGATGATGATGAGGATGGTGGTGATGCTTATCTTGAGCATGCACTAACTATTGTCGTATATTCACGTATACTTAGTGTGCAACCGATTGATGAGTCTCAGCGTTGCAACTTGTTCCAAACAAAAGCTCTAGTTGGACCTAACAAAGCTTGCAAGGTAATTATTGATGGAGGTAGCTATAGAAATCTTGAAAGGAATTATGTGCGAAGCTGAATTTGACATATTTGCCTCATCCGAAGCCATACTACATACAATGGTTGAGCAACAATGGTGAGATGAAGGTGAATCATATGGTACATATGGGGTGGCCCGATCTTCTCAGCAAGCTCTTGTCGATGGTGATGGTGGATGATAGATAACTAGTGCGTAGCTATGATCTCTCCCGCTCGATCCCTGATTCCAATGCAACAGCTCTGGAACCTTGTAGGATATTCACAACACCACACTCTTGCGCACGCAGCCGTGACCATGAACGGTAGTTTGCAATCTACTAATTCCCAATGGAACAATGGATCACACTCAATTGCAATTGGTAGAATTCGATCATAGAGTAATTCCAGAGGTTCTATAAAAGAAACAACTCCAAAATAATTTTAACATGGTCTAAACCAAGATAGTAGTGCGCCCCCATCTATTTAAGAGTCTGGGGGGCGGCGGCCTAAGGGTGGATCCGAGTTGGTCCCACCCAACTAAGGGTACAAACCGACCCAAAGTGGGTTCGGTTAAGGTTTCTGCCATGGCAGAATTTGGGCCCGTTTCTCTGCCGTGGCAGAAAAGGACTCTGTTTCTATGCCACGGCAGCCTGCCGTGGCACAGAAAAGTAGCGTTTCTCTGTTGCGGCAGAGATTTTCCACCAAGTGTTGATCTTCAAGCTTGTGTTCTCCTTGCGCTTCCTCCCTCTCCTCCCTCGCGCATTCTTCATTGATCAACATGCCTTGTTCCATTAGCTCCTCGCTCTGTGCTACGCCTTCTTCTCATAAGTACCTGATCATGCAATAATTCAAAGACTTAGGTAGTATAAAATTCTCTTTAATTAAAACACCAGGTTCATTAAGAAACAAGTTCACCTGTAGTTCTAGTAGCTTAGCACGAGCTCTTGTGATTGGTCCAATCCTTATCTCATTGAATCGATCTTTCTTTGCAATTGGAACATCATCATTAGCAATTGGGGTAGATATCATTGTAGGGATGTCCTCATCATATCCCCCCTTCAAAATGCGTCCACCACGAAGCTCCAAGGTCTTCTCTAGCATATGGTGACAAATCAGCAATGTTGAAACTGTTGCTAGCTCCACCAAACTCCTCAATAGGTATGTCATCCGAGTAGGCATTATCATTAATTTTGGCTAGCACCTTGTAAGGACCAGCACCACGTGGCTTCAACTTGGACTTGCGAAGTATTGGAAATCTGTCCTTGCACAAATGCACCCAAACCATGTCTCTAGGCTTGAACAACACTTCCTTCCTTGCTTGATTCCTTGCAGCGGCAATGTTCTTGCCTTTCTTCTCAATAGCCTCTCGAGTCTTCTCGTGTATTTTCATCACATAATCAGCATGTTTTGATGCCTCCATATCAACTCTCTCATGTAATGACAGAGGCAACATATCAAGTGGCGTCAATGGCTTGAAACCATATACCACCTCAAAAGGACAAAGCTGAGTAGTTGAATGCACATCCCTATTGTAAGCAAACTCAACATGTGGAAAACACTCTTCCCACTCCCGTGGATTCTTTTTTAGCATAGTCCTTAGCAGCTGTGACAATGTTCGATTCACCACCTCCGTTTGACCATCTGTTTGGGGATGACATGTAGTACTAAACAGCAGCTTCGTTCCTAGCTTCCCCCATAAGGTCTTCAAAAATTATCTCATGAACTTAACATCACGATCAGAAAAAATCGTCTTAGGTACTCCATGTAATCTCACGATGTCCCTGAAAAACAGGTTACCAACATGCGATGCATCATCGCTTTTGTGGCAGGCAATAAAATGAGCCATCTTAGAGAACCTATCCACAAATATAGAATCATGATCTCTCTGAGTTTTAGGTAGACCTAGCACAAAATCCATACTAATGTCTTCCCATGGAGTAGTAGTTGCAGAGAGAGGTGTATACAAACTATGAGGCTTCAGCTTAGATTTCGACTTGTGGCATGTAATACATCGGCTCACAAATCTGTACACATGACGCCTCATCTTGGGCCAATAAAAGTGATCAGCAAGCATGAGCAACGTCTTCTCACGCCAAAAGTGACCCATCAAACCACCAGCATGTGATTCCTGCACTAAGAACAAACAAAACAACAATTATGGAATACATAGTTTGTTAGATCGAAACAAATATCCATCATGTATATGATACTTATCCCATGCGTTTCTAAGAGCACACAAACGATATGGTTCAGCAAAATCATGATCAGTTGCATAAAGTGCACAAATAGCTTCTAATCTAGGAATTTTAACATCAAGATTGGTTAATAGCATGTTCTTCCTAGATAGAGCATCAACAACAACATTCTCTTTTCCCTTCTTATAATTAATGATGTAAGGAAAATACTCAATGAACTCAACCCATTTAGCTAATCTTCTATGCAAGTTTGATTGAGCTTTCAAGTATTTCAATGCTTCATGATCAGAATGTATGATGAATTCCTTTGGCCACAAATAATGTTGCCAAACCTCAAGTACTCTAACAAGTGCATACAATTATTTATCATAGATAGAATAATTCAAGCGAGCACCAGTAAGTTTATCAAAAAATATGCTATAGGCCGACCCTCTTGCATCAAACGCCACCTATGCCTATACCACTAGCATCACATTCAACTTCAAATGGCTTCGAAAAATCAGGTAATGCAAGTAATGGTGCAGAAGTAAGCAAACGTTTCAATGTATCAAATGCAATGTCTTGGGCTACGCCCCATACAAAAGGAACACCTTTCTTTGTCAAATAATTCAAAGGTGCAGCAATGGTGCTTAAATCTTTCACAAATCACCTATAGAAACCAGCTAAGCCGTGGAAACTACGCACTTGACTTACATTCATGGGAGTAGGCCAATTCTGAATTGATTCAAATTTAGATTGATCTACCTCTACCCCATTCTTAGATACACCAAATCCAAGGAATATGACCTTATCTTTTGCAAATATGCACTTCTCAAGATTAGCATACAATTTATTATCACACAACACTTGCAAAACTTGTCGAATATGAGTGCAATGTTCAGTTTCAGTGTGGCTGTATATAAGTATATCATCAAAGTAAACAACCATAAAACGACCAATAAAATCTCTCAAAACATGGTTCATTAATCGCATGAATGTACTAGGTGCATTAGTGAGACCAAACAGCATGACTAACCACTCATACAAACCAAATTTTGTTTTGAAAGCAGTTTTCCACTCATCCCCTTCTTTCATCCTAATTTGATGATAACCACTACGCAAGTCAATTTTAGAGAAAACAACAGCACCACTCAATTCATCTAGCATATCCTCTAAGTGTGGAATAGGATGACGATATCGAATAGTGATGTTATTAATCACTCTACAATCTACACACATGCGCCAAGTGCCATATTTCTTAGGCACTAAAATAACAGGAACATCACAAGGGCTAAGAGAAACACGAATGTACCCTTTATCCAGCAACGCTTGTACTTGCTTCTGTATTTCCTTAGTTTATTTGGGATTAGTCAACAATTTGAAGCTTCAAATCAAGAGCATTGTGCGTTATCACAAGTATGAGACAATGAACGAGCTTTTGGACCATGCTAGAGAGGCCGAATCCTAGTTGGTTGAAGAGGCGAAGTCACGTGCTTGTTTTCCATCCTCTAGCCGTTTTTCGGCCAGAAATACACTTCCTAGTGTAGCGCCACCAGCTGCTAGTCCTCCTCCACCATTGGCCAAGCCAGCAAGTACTTCTTCGTTTGGTTCCAATGCTCGGAAGCCTGTTGCTCCAGCTGCTAGCTCGGGTTCCAATATGTCTATTGGGCGTACTCACAATGTGGTGTGCCATACTTGTGGAGGTAGAGGGCACTACAAGAAGGATTGTCCAAACAGCAAGGTTATGTTTGTCAATGAACAAGGTTAAGTAGAGAGTGGAGATGAAGCGGATGACGATGATGATGAGGATGGTGGCGATGCTTATCTTGAGCATGTATTAACTATTGTCGTATCTTCACGTATACTTAGTGTGCAACCGATTGATGAGTCTCAGCGTTGCAACTTGTTCCAAACAAAAGCTCTAGTTGGACCTAACAAAGCTTGCAAGGTAATTATTGATGGAGGTAGCTATAGAAATCTTGCAAGGAATTATGTGCGAAGCTGAATTTGACATATTTGCCTCATCCGAAGCCATACTACATACAATGGTTGAGCAACAATGGTGAGATGAAGGTGAATCATATGGTACATATGGGGTGGACCGATCTTCTCAGCAAGCTCTTGTCGATGGTGATGGTGGATGATAGATAACTAGTGCGTAGCTATGATCTCTCCCGCTCGATCCCTGATGCCAATGCAACAGCTCTCGAACCTTGTAGGATATTCACAACACCACACTCTTGCGCACGCAGCCGTGACCATGAACGGTAGTTTGCAATCTACTAATTCCCAATGGAACAATATATCACACTCAATTGCAATTGGTAGAATTCGATCACAGGGTAATTCCAGAGGTTCTATAAAAGAAACAACTCCAAAATAATTTTAACATGGTCTAAACCTAGATAGTAGTGCGCCCCCATCTATTAAAGAGTCTGGGGGGCGGCGGCCTAAGGGTGGATCCGAGTTGGTCCCACCCAACTAAGGGTACAAACCGACCCAAAGTGGGTTTGGTTAAGGTTTCTGCCATGGCAGAATTTGGGCCCGTTTCTCTGTCGCGGCAGCCTGCCATGGCAGAGAAAAGTAACGTTTCTCTGTCGCGGCAGAGATTTTCCACCAAGTGTTGATCTTCAAGCTTGTGTTCTCCTTGCGCTTCCTCCCTCTCCTCCCTCGTGCATTCTTCATTGATCAACATGCCTTGTTCCATTAGCTCCTCGCTCCGTGCTACGCCTTCTTCTCCTAAGTACCTGATCATGCAATAATTCAAAGACTTAGGTAGTATAAAATTCTCATTAATTAAAACACCAGGTTCATTAAGAAACAAGTTCACCTGTTGTTCTAGTAGCTTAGCACGAGCTCTTGTGATTGGTCCAATCCTTATCTCATTGGATTGATCTTTCTTTGCAATTGGAACATCATCATTAGCAATTGGGGTAGATATCATTGTAGGGATGTCCTTGGTGGTTAATATCAATAGATTAGGCACTCTCTCACTTTTCGTTATATTACTCAATTTAGGCTCGATTACATCAGGAACAACTATCACACAATCTCGCCGAACTATAGGATCTTCCTTCAAATTCACCTCTATCTTCTAGCGAGAATCATTCACAATGTCTTGTGGTGGCGATCTTAAAGCCAAGGCCGACCCAATAGTAGGTGACAAACAGTCATAGGAACCACATCAAAATCAATAGAATCTTTGTATGGCCCTATTTGAAAATTCACACGTACCGTATGATTTACCTTGATCTCACCATTGTATGTAGTATGGCTTTGGATGAGGCAAATATGTCAAATTCATCTTGGCACATAATTCCTTACTTGCAAGATTTATGCATCTACCTCCATCAATAATTACCTTGCAAGCTTTGTTAGGTCCAACTAGAGCTTTTGTTTAGAACAAGTTGCAATGCTGAGACTCACCAATCGGTTGCACACTAAGTATACGTGAATATACGACAATAGTTAGTGCATGCTCAAGATAAGCATCACCCCCATCCTCATCATCATCGTCATCAGCTTCATCTCCACTCTCTACTTCACCTTGTTCTTTGACAAACATAACCTTGATGTTTGGACAATCCTTCTTGTAGTGCCCTCTACCTCCGCAAGTATGGCACACCACATCATGATCTGTGAAGAGAACATATTGGAACCCGAGCTAGCAGCAGGAGCAGCAGGCTTCCGAGCATTGGAACCAAACAAAGAAGTACTTGCTGGTTTGGCTGATGGTGTAGGAGGACTAGCAGCAGGTGGCGCTACACTAGGAAGTGTAGATCTGGCCGAAAGACGGCTGGAGGATGGAAAATGAGCACGTGACTTCGCCTCTTCAGCCAACTGGGATTCGGCCTCTCTAGCATGGTGCAGCAACTCATTCATTGTCTCATACTTGTGATAACACACAATGCTCTTGATCTAAAGCTTCAAATTGTTGAGGAAACGCTGCATTGTCATCTCTCATGATTCACGAACATTAGCACGCTGCATAAGCATCTCCATCTCCATGTAGTACTCATCAACTATCATTGTGCCTTGCCTCAACTGTGTAAGCTTGTTAAACACTGTTCGCAAGTAATTGGAGGGGACACAACGATCCGTTATAATGGCCTTCATCTCAAGCCAATTCATCATAGGAAGTTGATTGTCGTTCTGTCTATTCTGCGCAATAGCATCCCACCAACACAAAGCATAACCATCAAACTCTGATGCTGCAAGCTTGACCTTCTTGTCTTCTGGATAATCAAAGAAACGCCAGAGCTTCTCAATCTTTAGCTCCCAAGTAATATAATCCTCAGGATCTTACCGTTCCAAAGTGAATAGAGATGCTCTACCAAACGAAATCAAATACCGATGCACTGATGTGATGAAGTGAATATCAAAGGTATAGAGAACGATCGCAGGGCACACAGGTTATTAATGGTGGAGATATAGGTATGGTATCCTATCTACACCGCAAATAAGTCCTAGTGCTAATCGTACAAAAACCCAAGAAACACACACGTGGAGAAAAACGTGGCAATGCAACTATGAAGGGTGTTGCACTACTCTCGAGAGACACTAGCAAAGCTCAAAGTAAACAGGCACAAGATTTCTCAATCTACCAGTGCACAAAGATATCACTAGGCCTCTTGCTCAAATTCTCTTTTTTCCACTATTTTTCTTTTGTAATGATCTTTTTGCTTTTCTTTTGCTAATTTGCTTTTTCTCTTTTTTTATATAGATCACACACGGCCAAATTACAAAGTACAACACCAAAATCCTAAGAGCAGCCTGTAGGAGTGGAAACTAGTCTCAATGGGCAAGTTCCTACACCTATGTAATAGAATGGCTCTGGCTAAGGTTAAAGGAAAAGTGCAAATTCACACTTTTTAAAAATTCCTGTTGTGGCAGAAAATCAGGGCAAAATTGTGTCGTGGCAGAAAATTCTACCGCGGCAGCAAATCCGAATCGTGGCAGAATAGGACTCGCGGCGGGAAAAACAGGCTATTTCCATGCCGTGGCAGAGTTGGTAGGAATTTTTTTAATTCTAACTCAGCCAAGAGTAGGAGACTAGGACTCTTAGATTAGATCGGATCTGACCTTGTGGCGGCGGAAAAAGATGGTGGAAAACAACTAGAAGAACTAGAAAACAGATCTACGAAGAATAGATCTAGATCTAAACTAAAGGATGAACACGACCAGCAACTATTACTCATCTATGATGCAATCTAGTCTATGGCAACTCTTTTTGTGGGGCTTTTTCTGTATAGGACTAAAAATACTCTGTAATCTATGGATGTATTTGGATTGCTTACCGAGGCAACAAGGAAATCTGATACCAAGATGATATGGGGTGGCCCGATCTTCTTAGCAAGCTCTTGTCGATGGTGATGGTGGATGATAGATAACTAGTGCGTAGCTATGATCTCTCCCGCTCGAACCCTGATGCCAGTGCAACATATCTCGAACCTTGTAAGATATTCACAACACCACACTCTTGCGCACAGTACGTGACTATTTAGCAGTAGTATGCAATCTACTAATTCCCAATGGAACAACAGATCACACTCAATTATAGTTGGTAAATTCGAACACAGGGTAATTCCAGAGGTTCTATGAAAGAAATAACTCCAATATATTTTAACATGGTCTAAACCTAGATAGTAGTGCGGCCCCATCTATTTAAGAGTCTAGGGGCGGCGACCTAAGGGTGGATCCGAGTTGGTCCCACCCAACTAAGGGTACAAACAGACCCAAAGTGGGTTTGGTTCAGGTTTCTGTCGTGGCAGAATTCGGGCCCGTTTTCTCTGCCGTGGTAGCCTGCCGTGGCAGAAAAGGACTGTGTTTTTGTGCCGTGGCAGAGAAAAGTGGCGTTTCTCTATCATGGCAGAGATTGTCCACGAAGTGTTGATCTTCAAGCTTGTGTACTCCTTGCGCTTCCTCCCTCTCCTCCCTCGCACATTCTTCATTGATCAACACGCCTTGTTCCATTAGCTCATCGCTCCGTGCTACGCCTTCTTCTACTAAGTACCTGATCATGCAATAATTCAAAGACTTAGGTAGTATAAAATTCTCATTAATTAAAACACCAGGTTCATTAAGAAACAAGTCCACCTGTTGTTCTAGTAGCTTAGCACGAGCTCTTGTGATTGGTCCAATCCTTATCTCATTGGATTGATCTCTCTGTGCAATTGCAACATCATCATTAGCAATTGGGGTAGGCGTAACTGTAGGGATGTCCTCATCAGTCATTGCATGTGTTGTTTTCCTAAAAGCACATTGATCCACTAGTGTCGTTGCATATGTTCTTTTCTAAAACCATATTAATCCACATGACCACACACACTCTAGTGGATTCTGTGATGCAACTTCCACCACACTGGTGCAACATGCAATGTGGAAGGTGCTTTCCTATGTGTTTTTGGTCTCTATGACCATGGTTTGACACATGGATTCACTAGAGTCATTGCGTGTGTTCTTTTCCTAAAAGCACATTGATCCACTAGTGTCATTGCATGTGTTATTTTCCTAAAACCACATTGATCCAGTACTATCATTGCATGTGTTCTTTTCCAACACCAAATTGATCCACTAGTGCTATTGATCCACATGACCACATTGCATGTGTTCTTTCCTAAACCACATTGATCGATATGACCACACAAACTCTAGTGGATTCTGTGATGCAGCTTCTGCCACATTGGTGCAACATGCAATGTGGAAGCTGCTTTCCTATGTGTTTTTGGTCTCAGTTACCATGGTTTGATACATTGATCCACTAAATTTATTGCATGTGTTCTTTCAATAATACAACATCGATCCACTAGTGCCAATGCATGTGTTCTTTTCCAAACCCACATTGATACACTAGTTTCATTAATCCACATGACCATATTGCATGTGTTCTTTTCCTAAAACCACATTGATCCACTAGTGTCATTGATCCACATGACCACATTGCATGTGTTCTTTTCCAAAACCACATTGATCCACATGACCACACACACTCAAGTGGATTATGTGATGCAACTTCTGCGACGCTGGTGCAACATGCAATGTGGACGCTGCTTACCTATGTGTTTTTGGTCTCTATGAACTTGGTTTGACACATGGATCCACTAGTGTCATTGCATGTGTTCTTTTCCTAGAACCATATTAATCCACTAGTGTCATTGCATGTGTTTGTTTCCAAAACCACATTGATCCACATGACAACACATACTCTAGTGGCTTCTGTGATGTAACTTCCACCACACTTATGCAACATGTAATGTGGAAGCTACTTTCCTATGTGTTTTTGGTCTCTGTGACCATGGTTTAACACATGGATCCACTAGAGTCATTGCATGTGTTCTTTTCCTAAACCACATTGATCCACTTGTGTCATTGCATGAGTTCTTTTCCAAAACCACATTGATCCACTAGTTTCATTGATCCACATGACCACTTTGCAAGTGTTCTTTTCCTATTACCACATTGATCCATTAGTGCCATTGATCCACATGACCACATTGCAAGTGTTCTTTTCCTAAACCACATTGATCCAAATGACCACAAACACTCTAGTTGATTCTGTGATGCAACTTCCGCCACACTGGTGCAACATGCAATGTGGAAGCTGCTTTCCTATGTGTTTTTGTTCTCTGTGACCATGGTTTGACACATGGATGCACTACAGTCATTGCATGTGTTCTTTTCCTAAAACCACATTGATCCACTAGTGTCATTGCATGTGTTCTTTTCCTAAAACCACATTGATCCACTACTGTCATTGCATGTGTTCTTTTCCATAACCACATTGATCCATTAGTGCCATTGATCCACATGACCACTTTGCATGTGTTCTTTCCTAAACCACATTGATTCACAGGACCACACACACTCTAGTGGATTCTGTGATGCAACTTCCGCCACACTGGTGCAACATCCAATGTGGAAGCTGCTTTACCATGTGTTTTTGTTCTCTATGACCATGGTTTGACACATGGATCCACTACAGTCATTGCATGTTCTCTTTTCATAAAACCACATTGAGCCCCTAGTGTCATTGCATGTGTTATTTTCCTAAAACCACATTGATCCACTACTGTCATTGCATGTGTTCTTTTCCAAAACCACATTGATCCACTAGTGCCATTGATCCACATGACCACATTGCATGTATTCTTTTCCTAAACCACATTGATCGACATGACCACACACACTCTAGTGGATTCTGTGATGCAACTTCTGCCACACTGGTGCAACATGCAATGTGGAAGCTGCTTTCCTATGTGTTTTTGGTCTCAGTGACCATGGTTTGACACATTGATCCACTAAATTAATTGCATGTGTTCTTTCAATAAAACCACATTGATCCACTAGTGTCAGTGCATGTGTTCTTTTCCAAAACCACATTGATACACTAGTTTGATTGATCCACATGACCATTTTGCATGTGTTCTTTTCCCAAAACCACATTGATCCACTAGTGTCATTTATCCACATGACCACATTGCATGTGTTCTTTTCCTAAACCACATTGACCCACATGACCACACACACTAGTGTATTCTGTGATGCAACTTCTGCCACACTAGTGCAACATGCAATGTGCAAGCTGCTTTCCCATGTGTTTTGTTCTCTGTGACCATGGTTTGACACATGGATCCACTAGAGTCATTGCTCTCTTTTCCTTAAACCACATTGATCCTCTAGTGTCATTGCATGTCTTCTTTCCCTAAAACCACTTTCATCCACTACTGTCATTGCATGTGTTCTTCTCCAAAACCAGATTGATCCACATGACCACACACACTCCGGTGGATTATGTGATGCAACTTCTGCGACGCTGGGGCAACATGCAATGTGGAAGCTGTTTTCCTATGTATTTTTGGTCTCTGTGAACTTGGTTTGACACATGGATCCACTAGTGTCATTGCATGTTTTCTTTTCCTAAAACCACATTGATCCACCAGTGTCATTGCATGTGTTCTTTTCCAAAACCACATTGATCCACATGACCACACACACTCTAGTGGATTCTGTGATGCAACTTCTGCCACACTGGTGCAACATGCAATGTGGAAGCTACTTTCCTATGTGTTTTTGGTCTCTATGACCATGGTTTAACACATGGATCCACTAGAGTCATTGCGTGTGTTCTTTTCCTAAAACCACATTGATCCACTTGTGTCATTGCATGAGTTCTTTTCCAAAACCACATTGATCAACTAGTTTCATTGATCCACATGACTACATTGCATGTGTTCTTTTCCTAATACCACATTGATCTATTAGTGCCATTGATCCACATGACCACATTTCATGTGTTCTTTTCCTAAAACACATTGATCCAAATGACCACACACACTCTAGTTGATTATGTGATGCAACTTCCGCTAGACTAGTGCAACATGCAATGTGGAAGCTACTTTCCTATGTGTTTTTGTTCTCTGTGACCATGGTTTGCCACATGGATCCACTAGAGTCATTGCATGTGTTCTTTTCCTAAAACCACATTGATCCACTAGTGTCATTGCATGTGTTCTTTTCCTAAAACCACATTGATCCACTACTGTCACTGCATGTGTTCTTTTCGAAAACCACATTGATCCATTAGTGCCATTGATCCACATGACCACATTGCATGTGTTCTTTTCCTAAACCACATTGATCGACATGACCACACACACTCTAGTGGATTCTGTGATGTAACTTCTGCCACACTCGTGCAACATGCAATGTGGAAGCTGCTTTACCATGTGTTTTTGTTCTCTATGACCATGGTTTGACACATGGATCCACTAGAGTCATTGCATGTTCTCTTTTCCTAAAACCACATTGATCCACTAGTGTCATTGCATGTGTTATTTTCCTAAAACCACATTGATCCACTACTTTCATTGCATGTGTTCTTTTCCAAAACCACATTGATCCACTAGTGCCATTGATCCACATGACGACATTGCATGTATTCTTTTCCTAAACCACATTGATCGACATGACCACACACACTCTAGTGGATTCTATGATGCAACTTCTGCCACACTGGTGCAACATGCAATGTGGAAGCTGCTTTCCTATGTGTTTTTGGTCTCAGTGACCATGGTTTGACATATTGATCCACTAAATTCATTGCATGTGTTATTCAATAAAACCACATTGATCCACTAGTGTTTATGCATGTGTTCTTTTCCAAAATCACATTGATACACTAGTTTCATTGATCCACATGACCACATTGCATGTTTTCTTTTCCTAAAACCACATTGATCCACTAGTGTCATTTATCCACATGACCACATTGCATGTGTTCTTTTCGTAAACCACATTGACCCACATGACCACACACACTCTAGTGTATTCTAAGATGCAACTCCTGCCACACTAGTGCAACATGCAATGTGGAAGCTGCTTTCCCATGTGTTTTGTTCTATGTGACCATGGTTTGAAACATGGATCCACTAGAGTCATTGCATGTGTTCTTTTCCTAAAACCACATTGATCCTCTAGTGCCATTGCATGTGTTCTTTTCCTAAAACCACTTTGATCCACTAATGTCATTGCATGTGTTCTTTTCCAAAACCACATTGATCAACATGACCACACACACTCCAGTGGATTATGTGATGCAACTTCTGCAACACTGGTGCAACGTGCAATGTGGAAGCTGCTTTCCTATGTGTTTTTGGTCTCTGTGAACTTTGTTTGACACATGGATCCACTAGAGTCATTGCATGTATTCTTTTCCTAGAACCACATTGATCCACTAGTGTCATTGGATGTGTTCTTTTCCAAAATGTAGCATCCCAATTGTCTAACAATTGCAATGCTACTAGCCTAGTCTATATAAATGCTACTTCCTACATATAATTGTTGCATCATATTTGTATCATGCTCATGTCATCATGCCACCTTGCATTTGAGCATCATATAAAGCCCTTTTCCTTTTGGTTCTTATCTCATCTGCATTATTAATTGATTTTGCCTCTTGATATTGTATTTGGTTATTGATATATTGTTTAATGCCCAAGTTGAGTTGGGGGGATATCTTTTATTCCACTCCACCACCTTTTCTTTCACCACCTTATAATTCCACCATCCAACCAAATATGAGCTTTGCACTTTATTTGAGTTTACCTCTAGCTCATGTGGGTTGGGATGGATCCAATTCTTTTCCACATGCTCTCATCTTAGCAACATGTTGTTGTCACATTATTGATAGATGAGAGCCACATGGCCACTTTTGCATGCCTTGTGAGTGGAACCCTTTTCCTAGCTTCCATATGGATTATTATGGATCTATGCTCATGTGGGAATATTTTTTGGGACTAGTAATCATCTAGTGGAATATACACACTAGCAAGTCCCAATAATAATCAAATGTGATCATCTCCATCTACTCCACTTGGAACTTTCCTCTACAATTCTGTTGCTTGGCTTAATCCCACTTTTGGGAATGCTTAAGAATGATGCCATGTTAATATTATTGTTTTCACAAGATTTAATCATGGCAATTATCATTTTTGCATGGCCCATGCAAGTACCACCTTTTGCTTGTCATTTGTATTTTATTTGAATTTTGAGTGGATCTTTTCCCCATATCTCTCTCTCTCCCTCCTTTTGGCTTGATCTAGTTGATCTTGCTCAAACCACATCACCACCTTTTTCTTACCCTCTCTTATTCTTGTCTAAATCTTGTTTGAGCTTGGCATGTTCTTGCTTGATATTGTCAAAGGCAAACATCTCCACCTCATCTCTCTCTCTAAACCTCTCTCATAATCTATACCTAATCTAAACCACACCCCCCATCTCTTCTTTTCCTTCTTTTGCCAACACTTTGTGTTAAAACAAATCCTATCACCTCTCCATCTCTTCTATCCTTGCATGATGTTGATCACCTCATGCCAAGACCCAAAAACCCTAAGTCCCTACCCTACCCTAACCTATCTCTTTAACCCTCTCTCTAAACCCTAACCCGAGCTACCCCCTCTCTTGCCTTCTCTCTCGGCCCCCTCTCTATCTGCCAAGGCTACCCCACCTGACCACCCTGGACCCACCTAGCTGGCCCCACCTGGTTCCAAACCCTAGACCGAGCCACCTATCTACCCCAACCCTAGCTCCAACCCGAGCTCCCTCTCTCCTTCCCTCTCTCTTTTCTCTCTCTGCCTTAAGGGCCCCACCACACCGAGCCTACCTCGCCCCACCTGGACGCCCCGATCACTGCCGTGCCTGCCTGCCCCTCAGCTCGAGCACGTGAAGGAGGAGGGAAAGGTGTTGAGCCACCTTTCCATCTACCCCACCTCCCACGGCATCTCCCTCTCCTCTCGCTTTCTACCACCACTCCGGCTCTCCTCGCCTCTCCAGATCTGGCCGAGGCACCTGGCCTCCTCCCTTCTTCTCCCACCGCCACTACCCCCCAACGCCACCGTCGGCATCACCCTACCACACCGTAGCAGCAGGAGGGCGAGGAGTCTGGACGTTGGGGAAGATCGAGATGACCAACTTTACCGCCCCTGTACCCGCAGACGTGAAGGAGGAGCCCCAGGAGCGCTGGATCCCCGTGTGGCCGACGAGAAACCCTAGCCCCAGGTCCGGAGTTCGATCCACAAGGCGCCTCTGCAAGCACCGGATATGTCTCATGGAGAAGATCCACAGCATGGCGACTTTTTGCACTTAACCCCTATCTTTCGGCTAAACCCAAGGGTCCGCAGACCCCACGGTCGGCCACCACATGCAGAAAAAACCCCGGCCTTTTCCTCATTCAGAACCTGCGGCCCACCTCGGCCCTACATGTCGTCTACTGTTCACACAAGTGCGTGTGGGTCAAAGCCCAGCCCCAATGTCATACTCAAGTTATGGCAGCAGCCGCGGTGAGTAAAGCTTTTCACAGGTGGCCCCACTCCGTTTGACCCCACCCGTCAGTGTCTAGGGCTAGGACAAGCTGAGTAATAAAATGTTTTCTGTTTCTGTTTTAATTTAAATCTTTTCAAATTAATTTAAATTCAAAAATTTAAATTTGTTTCAATATAACTTTTCAAATATAATTCCAAATAATACAAATAATATATGTTTTGAAATCAGAAAAATGTGACGAATTCAAATATGCCCTCCAAAATATATTTTGAACACTTTAATTTCCAAGTTGATTAAAATTAGAATAAAATGCCCTTTTCCTTAATTATTTAATAACTTTTGATTTATAACTCCAAATTTAACAAATGATATGTCTAAAATGATTAGCTCGACGAGACCTTTCTGTTTATGCATTCCATGTTCTGTTTTGCAGCATGCATCATATAAATATAATGTGTACAGCAACTAATATGAGGTTAAAAGGTGACCAAAACTCAATAAAATGATTACTTCTTGTCCTCCACACCTCACCCATGCCATGCTACATTATTGCCATGCAAACTGTGCATCATTCATCATGGCATGATTGTTTGCTTGTCGCATTTTATCCATATGCTTGTGCACTTTATTTATGTTGGCCCTTGTTTGTTTGGTTCTTCTTCGAATAGACGCTGAGCAGGGGATATACCAAGAGAACCAGGAGCACTACCCAGATCCTTCTCCCGCTTCAACTGAGCTGCCAGGCAAGCACTACCACATGCTTGCATACATATAGTACCTATTGCCTCTTTCTTATTCTTGCATCATTGAGTCGCGATTGCATTAAATTGAATCCCAAGTATTGCATAGCCTTTACTTTTAAACCCAAAGCTTGTTCCTCCATCCCATGAGCCATTACTACAGAGTTATGCAGCCATGCAGTCGAGAACAGCATGTGGAGGGTATGTGAGTGTCTGATGGATAACGAGGTACCTAAACAACTTAACCTGAGTAGTAATGGGATAAATAATGAAAGTGGCATCGGTGAGCCATATTCGTTATTTGGTTTTTCAGGCTCACTTGTGTCCCGTAGGACCCCGAGTACTTGATTCCTGTTCCTTGAATATTCGCGCTATCCACATCCGGGAGGCTTATGAACCCCCCTGAGCCAGAGCTTGATTCATTCTTATTTCTTGGGGCCACAAACTAGTTTGAGGTTTTATTTACTATCCTGTACTTATGCCATGCTTTACTGCTTTATTTAAATTGTGCGAGTCGCATCTTTGCTTAGGAAAGCGGAGTGTTTTCGTGATCGACAAGCCCAGTCACATTTTCGGTTCCCGATCGTTACAGCCATTGGCGCAAACCTTGAGTCCGTCTCGAGTCGGCCAACTTCGTCATGGTAGCTTAATGGGGTGGCCCCTGAAATATTGAATCCTGTGATCGCTTTGTCGTGAATGCCTCGTTGGGTTTTGATTTAGTTTTTCCGAGGTTGATCGAGTGTGTTGTTATTTGTGCACCTCGCAGGTAAAACTTTCAAAGCCGTGTCCGCGGTTATGGACGACTTGGACAACAGTTTCTCGATCATAGACAAGCATAACTAAAGTACCGCTTTTAATTTGACTAAGTAACTGACTAGTAAATAGTGCAACACCCATGGAATGGTTAATAAAACTGCCAACGGATGGGAGGGGTTGTTAATTAGCTTCCTCGTCGATGGCGAGGAGGAGGATGGATCTGTTAATATTACCGTTATAACTGTTGTTATTAATTCACGGACATCCGTCTATCTCTGGTTAGGCGGATGGTTAGCGAGTATCTATAGAATTGTTAGGGTTTATCTTTTGCTGCAATTGCGTCACCCCAGGTTGTGTCCCCTTTAGAGGCATAAAGACTTGCTGAGTACCCTTAGGGTCTCACACGATAAATTGTTTGGTTCAGATGAACAGGTACCCTCGCAAGATGGATACTGGGTGGAGGAGACGGACGATGTGGGCAACGATCATTCGGTGTAGAGATTCAAGGAACGGGGGTCCGTGAGATCTGTGGGCGGGATGTGCTTATTTATGGGGCATCTTATGCCGATTTGCTTCTTATCCGTACTCGGATCTTGTTTCCGCTTCCGCTTGCTACCCTGATGTTTGATGTATGAGGAGATATCCTAAACTATTATGTCTATCTAGGATATTTGGATCTTGCCGTATGGCGTTGCTATATTTCCTTTCTTTTTAGATGGAATGGCTCTGATGTACTGTTGTATGGTGGCTTGCATACATACTCATTTGTGTATGTAGTTGATCCCTTCGCCTGCCGATTACGCCGCCCGTTCTTGTCCCGATGTTTGGAAATGGTTAGGACGGCCGAGAGGTCTACATGTGAGTGGCATTTGGGTCCCACCGTACTATTTTAACCATTTCCGCTCATCCAGGCTTGTAACTAGGAGCGTAATTCACCGAGGTAGTTACACAAAACCACATTGATCCAAATGACCACACACGCTCTAGTTGATTCTGTGATGCAACTTCTACCACAGTGGTGCAACATGCAATGTGGAAGCTGCTTTCCTATGTTTTTTTGTTCTCTGTGACCAAGGTTTGACACATGGATCCACTAGAGTCATTGCATGTTTTCTTTTCCTAAAACCACATTGATCCACTTGTGCCATTGCATGAGTTCTTTTCCAAAACCACATTGATTCACTAGTTTCATTGATCCACATGACCACATTGCATGTGTTCTTTTCCTAATACCACATTGATATATTAGTGCCATTGATCCACATGACCACATTGCATGTGTTCTTTTCCTAAACCACATTGATCCAAATGACCACACACACTCTAGTTGATTATGTGATGCAACTTCCGTCACACTTGTGCAACATGCAATGTGGAAGATGCTTTCCTATGTGTTTTTGTTCTCTGTGACCATGCTTTCATACATGGATCCACTAGATTCATTACACGTGTTCTTTTCCTAAAACCACATTGATCCACTAGTGTCATTGCATGTGTTCTTTTCCTAAAACCACATTGATCCACTACTGTCACTGCATGTGTTCTTTTCCAAAACCACATTGATCCATTAGTGCCATTCATCTACATGACCATATTGCATCTATTCTTTTCCTAAACCACATCGATCGACATGACCACACACACTCTAGTGGATTCTGTGATGCAACATCCGCCACACTGGTGCAACATGCAATGTGGAAGCTGCTTTACCATGTGTTTTTGTTCACTATGACCATGGTTTGACACATGGATCCACTAGAGTCATTGCATGATCTCTTTTCCTAAAACCACATTGATCCACTAGTGTCATTGCATGTATTATTTTCCTAAAACCACATTGATCCACTACTGTCATTGCATGTGTTCTTTTCCAAAACCACATTGATCCACTAGTTCCATTGATCCACATGACCACATTGCATGCATTCTTTTCCTAAACCACATTGATCGACATTACCACACACACTCTAGTGGATTCTGTGATGCAACTTCTACCACACTGGTGCAACATGCAATGTGGAAGATGCTTTCCTATGTGTTTTTGGTCTCAGTGACCATGTTTTGACACATTGATCCACTAAATTCATTGCATGTGTTCTTTCAATAAACCCACATTGATCCACTACTGTCAATGCATGTGTTCTTTTCCAAAACCACATTGATACACTAGTTTCATTGATCCACATGACCACATTGCATGTTTTATTTTCCTAAAACCACATTGATCCAGTAGTGTCATTTATCCACATGACCACATTGTACATGTTCTTTTCCTAAACCACATTGACCCACATGACCACACACACTCTAGTGTATTCTGTGATGCAACTTCTGCCACACTAGTGCAACATGCAATGTGGAAGCTGCTTTCCCATGTCTTTTGTTCTATGTGACCATGGTTTGGCACATAGATCCACTAGAGTCATTGCATGTGTTATTTTCCTAAAACCACATTGATCCTATAGTGTCATTGCATGTGTTCTTTTCCAAAACCATTTTAATCAACATGACCACACACACTCTGGTGGATTATGTGATGCAACTTCTGCGACGCTGGTGCAACATGCAATGTGGAAGCTGCTTTCCTATGTGTTTTTGGTCTCTGTGAACTTGGTTTGACACATGGATCCACTAGTGTCATTGCATGTATTCTTTTCCTAGAACCACATTGATCCACTAGTGTCATTACATGTGTTCTTTTCCAAAACCACATTGATCCACATGACCACACACACTCTAGTGGATTTTGTGATGCAACTTCAGCCACACTGGTGCAACATGCAATGTGGAAGCTGCTTTCCCATGTGTTTTTGGTCTCTGTGAACTTGGTTTGACACATGGATCCACTAGTGTTATTGCATGTATTCTTTTACTAGAACCACATTGATCCACTAGTGTCATTGCATGTGTTCTTTTCCAAAACCACATTGATCCACATGACCACACACACTCTAGTGAATTCTGTGATGCAACTTCTGCCACACTGGTGCAACATGCAATGTGGAAGCTACTTTCCTTTTTTTTGTTCTTTGTGACCATGGTTTGAAACATGGATCCACTAGAGTCATTGCATCTGTTCTTTTCCTAAAACCACATTGATCCACTTGTGTCATTGCATGTGTTCTTTTCCCAAAACCACATTGATCCACTATTGTCAATACATGTGTTCTTGTCCAAAACCACATTGATCCACTAGTGCCATTGATCCACATGACCACATTGCATGTTTTCTTTTCCTAAGCCACAATGATCGACATGACCACACACACTCTAGTGGATTCTGTGATGCAACTTCTACCACACTAGTGCAACATGTAATGTGGAAGCTGCTTTCCTATGTGTTTTTGGTCTTAGTGACCATGGTTTGACACATTGATCCACTAAATTCATTGCATGTGTTCTTTCAATAAAACCACATTGATCCACTAGTGTCAATGTATGTGTTCTTTTCGAAAATCACATTGACACACTAGTTTCATTGATCCACATGACCACATTCCATGTGTTCTTTTCCTAAAACCACATTGATCCACTAGTGGCATTGATCCACATGACCACATTGCATGTGTTCTTTTCCTAAACCACATTGATCCACATGACCACACACACTTGTAAACCCCAGTTTTATCTAATCCTAATTAGGGTTTTGATTGTGCATTCATGAGCATCATCTTTTAAATTGCATGCAAAAGGAATAATGCAAACCTTAAATCCCTAGTTTCTTCTCCTTATCTAAAGCAATTCAAAATAGTTTGAATTTAGAAAAGATACAAAAGGTTTGGAGCCCAAATAGTATAAAAGGGCCCTGCAATAATTTCTTATTGTTTACAAAGCCTCTTGTATTTCTAAAATTGTACAAAATAGAAAGAAACTTGAAACACAAATAGAAAAACAGAAATTTAAAAATAAAAAGGGTTTTGTTAAAAAAATGAGCCAGAGCCGAACCAGGCCCAGCCCAGCTAGCCTCTCTCCCTCTCCTCAAGCTTCCTGTGGCCCGAACTCGGCCCAAGCCAGCCCAGGCGCAGCCCACATACCGCTTCAGCCTTTTTCCCGTTCGTCGTCTTCCCCGATGACGAGGAAGCAGCTTCCTGGTAGCTCCTCCGCCGCTCGCCAGTGTTGCGATGCCCCTTGCGCGTCAAGATTCCAGCTACCGATGCCACCGATGCCTATAAGGACCCCTGCCGCCGTTGGACGAACCCTAGTTCCCCTCTTCTTCCTTATCCTCTCCCCGTGTGTGAGAACCCGAACCCTAGCTTGCCAGTCGCCGCGCCGCCTCGCCATCTCTGGCCTCTCCGTGCCCTGTTGATGGTCCCCTGAACTCTGCCTCACCACCAACCTCCTTCTCGCCGAGTGGATCGAGCCCAGGAGCTCCTAGACGCCCGCATCGGCCCTTTCTTCTTCGAGCTTCCTTCTTCCCTCTTGTTTTATAAACAAAGACAACTTTATGCAAAGCTCATAATCATGCATTGTTAAGCAACTTATATGACAAGTTTAATTAGAAGAACATTTGAACCCTCGTAGGTGACTCCGAGGTTCCCCCTATTTAGGGTATGTACCCCTCGGACCCCATTTAAATTGCCAAGCATGTCTTAGGGTTTCATTTCAAATCAATTTAACTTGTCATATCATCATTCTTGCTTGAGCATTGCATCGATGCCATGTGTTGATTGTTGCTTTCCTTTCCGGTGTTTCTTCTTCTTCTCGGTAGACCTCGGAGTTGATGTGAGCAACGAGAGTGAGTCCAAGATTGAAGACCGAGATTAACACCATCAAAGATAAGTACTTGATCAACGGTGAACAATGTCAAGCAGATGAACCTGAAGTTCTATATCTGAGTATCAACAGGCAAAGGCAAGCATAGCCCCACACATGATAAAATCCTATGCTTTCAAAGTATTTCATTCTTGACATGTGCATACGATTCCAAAGTCTTTTATCGATAGATAGATTAATCCTATCTGATGCATGTTACCTTTGTAGCCTATACTCCCTGATCCACTTCTCCTAGCATAACTAGGGTTTGGCTTTATGAGCTTCGCTAGAGCTAGTTATACATGTTGTGCTTAGCCAAGCTTAGCTGTTACCGGTGATCCATCCGGTTGATGAATCAGAGCTACGAATGAACCTAGTTGGATAGGATGACATGGTATGGTCAGAGATGGAAGTTAAACATGCTAAGGCTTGTATGGGAGGCCACGTCGGGTTGTGGTTTTTGCAGTCTCATACTTGCCACTACTAGGACCTGAGTTCTTGCCTCTTGAACCAAGACGAGCGTACAACCACACGGGGGCCTAGAAACCCCCTCGACCAACTAACTTGCCTAGTAGATTCCATGAGTCACATAGTTCAGGCATTCCATTCGACATTTGCATTTTGGTCGTTCCTGAAGGAGGTGGAGGAGTTGCATTCATACAGGTAGGTAAGCGTGGCCGGGAACAAGAGAGGCACGGCCTCCGTAATCTGGAACCCTGCGCACATCTCTAGGGACCAGCTTCGAGACTTGACCCGTTATGGTGGCATCTCCTTAGGGCGTGACTCATGGTCTCAGCGAAAGAAAGGTAAAGGTCATGGTCAACCACTCTCTACAGGCCTTCCAAGGAAGAGGGCTAATTGTTAACTGGCACTAAGAATCGGTTGGTATGTGTGGGTAAAGTTGTGTACCCCTACAGGGTTATTAATATTTTCGAAAATCCATGTCCACGGTTATGGACGACTTGGGAACGGACATGATGATCATAGAGAACTATAACCTAATCGTAAAACTTGGCAAGTTAAGTAATGTGTGCTTAAGGATGCTTCCTCAGGGATCGAGGGGGTGATCCTAGTTGGTAGGTTTAGCTGATAAAGGTTCGGTGGATATCAAATATGATCAAATCTAGTGATATCGTTTACTTATCCCCTTTTAAAAGGTTCCATTAGTCGAGCTTCTCCTCTCTCTTTTATAAAGGAAGTTAGCTTTATGCAAAATAACCCACCAGCCATAAGTCTTGCAGCAACTAAGTGTTACCACAGAAGAAAAGTTTGTTACAGCATCGACATCGACGAGTAGCTTGGGGTTCCCGGTCGGCAACCTGGAATCTATGGTTTGGGACATCATCGTTATGCTTCAGGCCTCTTAGGCCATTTGTTAAGTTTGCTATACTTAATAGCATAATTTGCCTTCCGTTGTTTGATGTTTGTGGTTAGTGACCTCTGCTTGTAATATTTTGGTTTTTTGCTCAGTTATGAGCTTGCTATAATAATTTTTGTGTTGTAGGGTCGTTGTAATGTTATCGATTCTCTCTTTGTACGCTTCTGAGATTTAGGTTAGGCTTATATCAGACAGAGGTCTGGGATTTGTCTAGCCTTAATCCCGGGTGTGTCACAGGTTTTGGTATCACAAACCTCAGAATTATCCTCCGAGATAAACTTAAATCCAACCTCAGAGACTCACAGTATATGATTTGGTAGCATTACAGGACGCAGGGATTCAACAACATAAGTTTAAACTCTTAATAGAGTATGATATCAGATTATTGCAAACCAGGGGTCACAGACCCATCATTACACCAAACAGCAAAAGAAAATTATGTTGTTCTACACAACAAACTTAACAAAGGGCCTAAGAGTCCATAAACATAAGCGACGTCCAACCCATAGTTCTCAAGCTGCTACCTAGGAGTCCCAACTACTCGTCGATGTCAACGTAGAAGCCTCCTTCAGATGCGACTAGATCATTTGAAGAAAAACAACAATAGCGCAAGGCTGAGTACGAGAATGTACTCCGCAAGACTTAGATAACCTAGTGTCTACATGCTCTGGCTAGAAAAGCTTTCTCTGGATTTTCTTTGCATAAAGCCAACTTTTTTTGTAAACAAGAGGGAGAGAAGAGGCTCGTCTACACAGAATACTTTCAAAACAGGGTAAGAGAGCGACAACTCCATCTGGAACATCTGAACTTGTTAACCAAGTACATCTAAACTCCTCCTCTAGGATCACCTCCTCGAACCCCCGAGGAAGCATCCTTAAGCACACGTGGAACAATAAGTTTTATATTCAGTTATCGTTATCTATGATCATCACGTCCGTTCCCAAGTCGTTCATAACCGTGAACACGGCTTTTCAAAAATATTTAACCCTGCAGGGGTGTACAACTTTACCCACACATACCAACCAACTCTTAATGCAAAATATTATTAGCCCTCTTCCTTGGAAGGCCGGTAGAGGATGGTTAACCACGACCTTTACCTTGCTGTCGCCGAGACCATGAGTCACGCCCTAAGGAGGGTTCCACTGTAACGGGTCAAATCCCGAAGCCGGTCCCTAGAGATGTGACGCGAGGTTGGTTTACTAGGCAAGTTAGTCAGTCGAGGTTGGTCAAATCCTCTTTCGAAAAAAAATTCAATGCATATGCCAAAAGGAAAGCCCGAACTATGTGACTCATGGAATCTACTAGGCAAGTTAGTCAGTCGAGGGGTTTTCCAAGCCCCGTATGGCTGTATGGTCATCTTGGTTCCGAGGGCAAGAACTCGGATCCTAATGGTGACGAGCATGGGACTACAAAAACCACATCCCACTGTGGCCTCCCATACAAGCCTTAGCATGTTTAACCTTTACGACTGATCTTACCTCATCAGTATACCTTGTTCTCCTGTCATACTAGATTCTCTGCATTTGGTACATCATCTGGATGAAGCAGCACTGACAGCTATGCATGGCTAAGCAAGACACAGATAATAGCTCTAACAGTGCACACAAGCCAGACCTAGTTATGCTAGGAGCAGTGGATCAGGTAATATAAGCTCAAAGGGAGTAATGCAACAGATGGGATACTCTATCTATCGATAGAAGACCATAGTAGAATCGTATGCATCATGGCAAGAATGAAATACTTTATAAATCATAGGATTGTATAATGGTGGGGCTATGCTTGCCTGTGCCTGTTGATATCCAGATATAGATGTTCGGATATCTTGTACTTGACTTGATTATAGTTGGTCAAGTATTATTCGTCGATCTTCGATGGTATTGATCTCGGTCTTCGATCTTGGTCTTGATATCGTATTCTACCGGAAATAACCAAACACCAGAAAGAAAAGGAAACAACAATCAACACATGGCATCGATGCAATGCTCAAGCAAGGATGATGCTATGACAAGTTATTTAGAGTTGAAGTGTGACCTAAAGCATGCTTGACCGTTTTAAACAGGGTCTGAGGGTCACAAACCCTAGAACAGGGGAAACCCGGAACACCTGTGAGGGGTTGATTTAGTTCTCTAATTAAACTGGCAATTAAAGTTGTTGAACAATGCATGATTATGAGTCTATTGTAAAGATCTCATTTTTCTGAACATTTTGATATATTATACATATTTTTCTTTGTAAATAATTAGATATTGAATTTATAAGATTAACTCAATTTCAGAAATTAATTAAACCAATTTAAAATTATAACAAAAGCTGGAAATTACTTTTTATACAGGGGCTAACCCTAGCCAGAGAGGCTGACGGGCGGGCTCGGTGCCACCTCAATAGCCACGTGGGCGGAGTGGAACCCGGCGCGGTTTGACCACGCTGACCGACGCGCTGCTGACGCTCGGGTGACGTCAGCATGACATCACGCTGGCGGGAGCTCTCGGATCGGCGACGGGGCGGCGCTAGAGGGTGTGCGGGGCTGCGGGATCTATCCTATACGAACCAACACAACAAGGGCAACCCTATGGCGGGGCGCTGGTTAATGGTCGCCAGAGACGCGACTGCGACGGTGAGCGGCGGAGGAAGACGGCGGCGTGCGACGCTGGGGCGAACTAGAGAGGAAGGGGAAGCGCGGAAGGGTTCGCAAGAACTGTAAGCTCACCCTGAGGATGAAGGGGCACGAGGTGGATCGGAGCGACGACAAGGTCGACGGCGGAGCTCGTCGGGCTCGGAGAAGAAAGGGCCGATGCGGGCGTTTGGGAGCCCATGGGCTTGATTCACTTGGGGAGAAGGAGGTTGGCGGCGAGGCAGAGCTCAGGGGACCATCCACAGGGCACGGGGGGGCCGGAGACGGCGGGGCGGCGTGGCGACTGGCGAGCTAGGGTTCGGGTTCTCACACTCGGGGAGAGGATAAGGAAGAAGACGAGAACTAGGGTTCATCTGGCGGCGGCAGGGGTCCTTATAGGTGTCGGTGGCGTCGGTAGCGGGAATCTTGACACGCGGCGGGCATCGCAACGCTGGCGAGCGGTGGAGGAGCTACCATGCAGTTGCTTTCTCGTCGTTGGGGAAGACGACGAATGGGAAAAAGGCTGAAGCGGTATGTGGGCCGCGACTGGGCTGGCTTGGGCCGAGTTTGGGTCGCAAGAAGCTTGAGGAGAGGTAGAGAGGCTAGCTGGGCTGGGCCTGGTTTGGCTCTGGCTCATTTTTTTAACAAAAACCTTTTTCTTTTTAAATTTATATTTTTCTATTTGTGTTTCAAGTTTCTTTCTGTTTTTTACAATTTCAAAAATACAAGAGGCTTTGTAAACAATAAGAAATTTTTGCAGGGCCCTTTTATACTATTTGGGCTCCACACCTTTTGTATCTTTTTGAAATTCAAACTATTTTGAATTGCTTTAGATAAGGAGGAGAAACTAGGGTTTGAAGGTTTTGCATTATTTCTTTTGCATGCAATTTAAAAGATGATGCTCATGAATGCACAATCAAAACCCTAATTAGGATTAGCTAAAACTGGGGTGTTACAGCTCTATCCCCCTTACGAGAATCTCGACCCAAGATTCCAAAGGTAGGAAGAGAGACAGATGGAGAAAGAAACAGGGTCACTTCTAAGGATAAGAGGGAAACACACTAACAACACACATAGTATCTCATTGTCAACTCATGAAAGGAGTGTTTGTAAACGACTCTGAGATGACAAACATGAAACACGCCAAGGTAACAGAGGGAACAAAAGGAGATAGGCTTCAAGTTGATAGATAGCTGGTCTTCATAAGGATTGAGACCATGGAGTTTCAGAGAAGTTAAACATCTGAAAAGGAAAGCTTACAACAGAAAGAACATGACCATAGACTTCGAGAGATGAACCTCTACTAAATGGCTAAAGTAGGGCTTCATTGATACAAAGATAGATCAGGAGGACCAAGCTGTTGAGCTACTTTTGATACAGAAGGATAACTCTTCGTTCAACAGAAGGCCAAGACGGAAAAGTGTTTTGTTGCGAGGACTCGTAAGTGTCACAAGGAATATGTAACAAGAGGAACCATTCATTACCAAAATCATTGTCACTCTTAAACATGATCGAGAAACGAAGGAAACTCTTTATTCATCAAGGGCTATCAAAATCTTTGCCAAAGATCATGATATCACTTTACACCACCAAGATGATTAAGTAAGAAGATTCCTGATGACACGAGGAAAAAGAAACTTCATTCTTAGACTTCAATTACTTGGAACAACAAGATGCTTACCAACATAAAAGGGTCTAGAGGATCGACGGAGAGACATTTAGCAACACTACTTTAAATGTTCTCCTTGATGTTCAAGAAAGCAGACACCAAGTAAAGGTTAGACTTCGGATACAAAGGAAACCATAAGCGCAACTCCTACAGTTAAATCATAGAAGATGCCTCATGAAGAGTGGTTGTTATTTGCTGATTCAAGAGAATATGACAATAGGTCTTCGGACTAGTTGTGTCAACCACTACATCAATCTTGCCGGATTTACAAAGCGACCTATGTCAAAACCTTGTAGAGCACTAACCATCATATCTGCTTGAGATTTAGATTTGGTTAGGTGAAATGATACTTCTGACTCAGCATGTGCGAATAGAAAGTTTGCAACATTTACCACGAAGGTAAAGTCACTAGATTCTCAATACATGGACTACAGTGTCAAGCTCCAATAGACTGAGCTAGGTTGTGAAACCCATGCATTAACAACTTGTCTAAGGACAACTGCTCATACATCGAGTACTTGCAACAAAATACACAAGTATCCTTAAAGCAACAAAGTTAACTCTACTCAAATCCATGATGACATCTTTCGACAATTGCCTGTGGATTGGAGAAGGTTACTTCCAACATCCAGAACACATACTTCGAGATGACCTGAAGATGGTTCTCAAAAGTTTTCCAACATTAATGCCAAATGTTCCATATGAATCTAGTATAGCTTGGAGAAAACAAGGATGTCATCGATGGGCTCAACAACAAACTTATCGAGATACTCCAGGAACATGGACTCATATGTTGTATGAACAAGACAAAACTATTGGTCAGACCAATGGACATGAGGATGTACTCAAGTGAAACATCACGAGTACAAACATCGTCAAAATAGTCCTCAGAACTGAGTTTGAATTGACGATAACCCAAATCAAATCAATGGTGGGGGAAGATGACATATCCATATTGTGTAGATCTCATTTTTCTCCTCAGGATGTTGACTGCTGACCGCCAACGTGGCTGCTGATGTGGCCTCGGGCCCAGCAGTCAGCCATAGTGGCTAGGTCCAGCCACTGTGAAAAATGTTTTAACGCTATGCGCTGATGCCATGCTGATGCAATAACACATTTAATTGGTTTAATATTTTCAGAATTTGATATAATCTTGTAAAATTAATAACTAATTCATTTTAAATCATAAAAATATGTATAATATATCAAAATGTTCAGAAAAATGAGATCTATATAATAGACTCATAATCATGCATTGTTAAGAAACTTAAATGACAAGTTTAATTAGAAGAACGAAATAACCCCTCTCATATGCATCCGGGGTTTCTCTGAATTAGGGTTTGGACCCCTCGGACCCCGTTTAATTTGCCAAGCATGTCATAGGGTTTAATTTCAATACAATTTAACTTTTCATATCATCATTCTTGATTGAGCATTGCATCGATGCCATGTGTTAATTGTTGCTTTCCTTTCCAGTGTTTTTGCTTCTTCTCGGTAGACCTCGGAGTTGATGTGAGCAATGATATCGAGTCCAAGATTGAAGATCGAGATCAACACCATCGAAGGATAACAACGAATGATGCCAAGAAGATGAACCTGAATTTTTATATCTGAGTATCAACTGGCAAAGGCAAGCAAAGCCCCACACATGATAAAATCCTATGCTTTCAAAGTATTTCATTCTTGCCATGTGCATACGATTCTAAAGTCTTTTATCGATAGATAGAGTAATCCTATCTGATGAATGTTCCATTTGTAGCCTATATTCCCTGATCCACTACTCCTAGCATAACTAGGGTTTGTCTCATATGCTTCGCTAGAGCTGTTATATCTTTTGTGCCTAGCCCAGCTTAGCTGTTACCGCTGATCCATCTGGTTGATGAATCAGAGCTGCGAATGAACCTAGTATGACAGGATGACATGGTATGATTAGAGATGAAAGTTAACCGTGTTAAGGCTTGTATGGGACGCCATGTCGGGTTGTGGTTTTTGCAGTCCCATACTTGCCACTACTAGGACCTGACTTCTTGCCTCTTGAACCAAGACGAGCGTACAGCCACACGGGGGCCTGGAAACCCCCTCAACCAACTAACTTGCCTAGTAGATTCCATGAGTCACATAGTTCAGGCGTTCCATTCGACATATGCATTCTGGTTGTTCTCAAAGGCGGTGGAGGAGGTGCATTCATATAGGTAGGTAAGTGTGGCCAGGAACAAGAGAGGCACGACCTCCGTAATCTTGAACCCTGCACACATATCTAGGAACCGACTTCGGGACTTGACCCATTATGGTGGCATATCCTTAGGGCGTTACTCATGGTCTCGGTGAAAGCAAGGTAAAGGTCGTGTCTAACCGCTCTCTGCCGGCCTTTCAAGGAAGAGGGCTACTACTAGTGGCATTAAGAGGAGGTTAGTACGTGTGGTTAAAGTTGTACACCCCTACAGGGTATTAATCTTTTCGAAAAGCCATGTCCACGGTTATGGACGACTTGGGAACGGACGAGATGATCATAGAGAACTATAACCTAATCGTAAAACTTGACAAGAGATGTGAGGTGTGCTTAAGGATGCTTCCTCGGGGATCGAGGGGGTGTTCCTAGATGGTAGGTTCAGCTGATAGAGTTTTGATGGATATCAAGAGATGATCAAGTTAGAGATATTGCTTTCTTATTCCCCTAGTAAACCAACCTCGCCTCACATCTCTAGGGACCGGCTTCAGGATTTGACTCGTTACGGTGGAACCCTCCTTAGGGCGTGACTCATGGTTTCAGCGAAAGCAAGGTAAAGGTCGTGGCCAACCACCCTCTGCCGGCCCTCCAAGGAAGAGGGTTAATAATATTTGGCACTAAGATTCGGTTGGTACGTGTGGGTAAAGTTGTACACCCCTGCAAGGTTAAATCTTTTCGAAAAGCCGTGTCCATGGTTATGGACGACTTGGGAATGAGTGTGAGATCATAGAGAACTATAACCTAATCGTAAAACTTGGCAACTAATGTTTGTTAAGGATGCTTCCTCATGGGTACGAGGGGGTGATCCTAGTTGTGAGATGAGGATTACTTTGGTGGATATCAAGATGATGATCAATTCTTCGGAGATGTCGCCCTCTTATCCCCTTTTAAAATATTCTGATTAGACGAGCTTCTTCTCTCCCTCTTGTTTAATAAACAAAGATGGCTTGATGCAAAATAACCCCACCATCCATAAGTCTTGCGGAGTATAACCTGTACTCACCCTTGCTTTGTTGATACTTTCAGAGTAAGTGTTCCCTTGAAGACGAGTTTGGTACAACATCGACACCGACGAGTAGCTTGGCGTTCTTGGTCGGCAGCCTGGAATCTATGGGCTAGGACGTCATCGTTATGCTTCAGGCCTCTTAGGACATTTGTTAAGTTTGCTATACTGAATAGCATAATTTGCCTTCTGTTGTTTGATGTTTGTGGTCAGTGACCTCTGCTTGTAATATTTTGGTTCTTCGCTCAGTTATGAGCTTGCTGTAATAATTTTTGTGTCGCAGGGTTACTGTTGTGTTACCGATTTTTCACTAGATATCATCGAGGTCTAGGTTAAGCTTATGTCAGGCTAAGGTCTAGATTTGTTTAATCCTGATCCCGGGGGTGTTACAACACTCTAGTGTATTCGGTGCTGCAACTTCTGCCACACTAGTGCAACATGCAACATGGAAGCTGCTTTTCCATGTGTTTTTGTTCTCTCTGACCATGGTTTGACAAATTGATCAACTAGAGTCATTGCATGTGTTATTTTCCTAAAACCACTTTGATCCACTACTGTCATTACATGTGTTCTTTTCCAAAACCACATTGATCCACATGACCACACACACTCCAGTGGATTATGTGATGCAACTACTGCGACAATGGTGCAACATGCAATGTGGAAGCTGCTTTCCTATGTGTTTTTGGTCTCTGTGAACTTGGTTTGACACATGGATCCTCTAGTGTCATTGCATGTGTTCTTTTCCTAAAACCACTTTGATCCACTAATGGAATTGCATGTGTTCTTTTCCAAAACCACATTGATCCACATGACCACACACACTATAGTGGATTCTGTGATGCAACTTCCACCACACTGGTGCAACATGCAATGTGGAAGCTACTTTCCTATGTGTTTTTGGTCTTTGTGACCATGGTTTGACACATGGATCCACTAGAGTCATTACATGTGTTCTTTTCCAAAAACCACATTCATCGACTTGTGTCATTGTATGAGTTCTTTTCCAAACCACATTGATCCACTAGTTTCATTGTTCCACATGACCACATTGCATCTGTTCTTTTCCTAAAACCACATTGATCCATTAGCGCCATTGATCCACATGACCACATTGCATGTGTTCTTTTCCTAAACCACAATGATCTAAATGACCACACACACTCTAGTGGATTATGTGATGCAACTTCTGCTACACTGGTGCAACATGCAATGTGGAAGCTGTTTTCCTATGTGTTTTTGTTCTCTTTGACCATGGTTTGACAAATGGACCCACTAGAGTCGATGCAAGTGTTCTTTTCCTAAAACCACATTGATCCACTAGTGTCATTGCATGTGTTATTTTCCTAAAACCACATTGATCCACTAGTGTAATTGCATGTGTTATTTTCCTAAAACCACATTGATCCACTACTGTCATTGCATGTGTTCTTTTCCAAAACCACATTGATCCACTAGTGCCATTGATCCACATGACCACATTGCATGTGTTCTTTTCCTAAACCACATTGATCGCCATGACCACAAAAAACTCTAGGGGATTCTGTGATGCAACTTCTGCCACACTGGTGCAACATGCAATGTGGAAGCTGCTTTCCTATGTGTTTTTGGTCTGTGTGACCATGGTTTGACACATTGATCCACTAGATTCATTGCATGTGTTTTTGGTCTTTGTGACCATGGTTGGACACATGGATCCCCTAGACTCATTTCTTCTGTTCTTTTCCTAAAAACACATTGATCCACTAGTGTCATTGCATGCGTTCATTTCTAAAACCACATTGATCCACTAGTTCCATTGATCCACATGACCACATTGCATGTGTTCGTTTCCTAAACTACATTGATCCACTAGTGTCATTGATCCACATGACCATGTGTTCTTTTCCTAAAACCACATTGATCTGCATGACTACACACACTCTAGTAGATTCTGTGATGCAACTTCTGCCACACTGGTGCAACATTCAATGTGGAAACTCCTTTCCTATGTGTTTTTGGTCTCATTGAACATGGTTTAACACATGGATCCACTAGTGTGATTCCATGTGTTCTTTTCCTAAAACCATATTGATCCACTAGTGGCATTGCATCTGTTCTTTTACAAAACCACATTGATCCACATGACCACACACACACTAGTGGATTCTGTGATGCAACTTCTTCCACACTTATGCAACATGCAATCTGGAAGCTACTTTTGTATGTGTTTTTGGTCTTCGTGACCATGGTTTGACACATGGATCCACTAGAGTCATTGCATGTGTTCTTTTCCTAAAACCACATTGATCAACTAGTGTCATTGCATTAGTTCTTTTCCAAAACCACATTGATCCACTAGTTTCATTGATCCACATGACAAAATTGCATGTGTTCTTTTCCTAAAACCACATTGATCCATTAGTGCCATTGATCCACATGACCACATTGCATGTGTTCTTTTTCTAAACCGCATTGATCCACATGACCACACACAATCTAGTGGATTCTATGATGCAACTTATGCCACACTAGTGCAACATGCAATGTGGAAGCTGCTTTCCTATGTGTTTTTGGTCTCTGTGAACATGGTTTGACACATGGATCCACTAGTGTCATTGCATGTGTTGTTTTCCTAGAACTACATTGATCCACTAGTGTCATAGCATGTGTTCTATTCCAAAACCACATTGATCCACATGACCACACACTCTAGTAGATTCTGTGATGCAAGTTCTGCCAAACTGGTGCAACATGCAATATGGAAGCTACTTTCCTATGTGTTTTTGGTCTCTGTCACCATGGTTTGACACATGGATCCACTAGTCATTGGATGTGCTGTTTTCCTAAAACCACATTGATCTACTAGTGTCATTGAATGAGTTCTTTTCCAAAACCACATTGATTCACTAGTTTCATTGATCCACATGACCACATTGCATGTGTTCTTTTACTAAAACCACATTGATCCATTAGTGACATTGATCCACATGACCACATTGCATGTGTTCTTTTCCTAAACCACAATTATCCAAATGACCACACAGACTCTGAAAGAACATTTCATGATCTCTAATGTTTTGTATGTTAGATAACAATACCATGGATCATCTCATATGTGCTAAGTGTTGTAGATTATTGGTCATATAAAAACAAGCCAAAATCAGTTGTTGGGGGCGGATTATCTGCCCCTACCAAGGGCCGGATAATCCGGCCTAGCCCAATTGAAAAACATCGGCAAGGCGCGCCATGTAGTATGGGGGGTGGACTATTCTTTGGTTTGTCCGGCCCTGGCCGGATTATCCGTCCCTATAGGGGGCCGGATAATACCCCCCGAGAAGTTTTGCAAAGGCTGGCTAGGCGCATCATGTAGTAAGGGGGGCGGAGTATCTCTTGGATTGTCCAGCAAGGGACGGAGTTTTTTCCCGGGCCGAATAATCCGCCCCCAAGAAAGTTTGCAAAAGGAGGAAAGGCGCGTCGTGTGGTATAGGGGCGGATTTACCCCCAGAAAATCCGACTCTAGGGTGGAGGATTGCCCTAGTCGGATAATCTTGTTGGAGATATACCCAAGAGGCAATAATAAAGTGGTTATTATCATATCTTCATACTTATGATAAATGTTTACATACCATGCTATAATTGTATTAACCGGAAACATTAATACTTGTGTGATTTGTAAACTAAAATAAGAGTCCCTAGTAAAGCCTCTTGTTAAACTAGCTTGTTGGTTAATATATGATCATTGTTTCCTGATCATGAACATAGAGATGTTATTAACAACAGGGTCATATCATTAGGAGAATGATGTGATGGACATACTCCTATAGATAAGCGTAGCATAAAGATCAAGTCATTTCAATAGTTCAATTGCTATATGCTTTCTGATACATAGTAACCTAATTCCTTCGACCATGAGATCATGCATATCACCTTTACTGGATGGATGCTTTGATGTCATCAAACACCACACCGTAACAGGGTGGCTATAAAGGTGGCATTGAGTGTTCGGAAAGTATTGGTTGAAACACATGGATCAAGAGTGGGATTTGTCCATCCACATGACGGATAGATATTCTCTGGGCCCTCTCGGTGAAATGTCATCCAATTAGCTTGCAAGCATGTGACTGGCTCACAAGGGATCACATATCACGGGAACGAGAAAAGAGTACTTATCAGTAACGAGGTTGAACTAGGTATGCAGAGATACCGACGATCATAACCTCGGATAAGTAACATATCGTGAGACAAAGGGAAATTGGTATCGTATGTAAGTGGTTCATTCGACGCAAAGTAATCAGAAATATGTGGAGCCATATGAATTTCCAGATTCCTCTATTGGTTATTGTTCGGAGAAGTGTCTCGATCATGTCCGCATAATTCACGAACCGTAGGGAGACACACTTAAGGATTCGACGTTGGTGGAGTAGTTATGGTATTATGAGAAAGAGACCGAATGTTGTTCGGAGTCTCGGATGGGATCCGGGATATCACGAGGAGATCCGGAATGGTCCGGAGAATAAGATTCATATAAGGAAAGTCCCATTTCGGAGTTGGGGAATGGTTCCGGTGTTTTCATCGGGAACATTCTAGAAGGTCCCGGAATGTCCGGCACTCCGGAGGGGGAAGGGTACATGAATGTGTCATTGTAAGTTGGAATGATTGCATCATGTACTAAGTGTTCTCGCTGTCCAAAATAAAGGGTTTATTTTAATCCTAAATTGAAAAGTCAAACGGCTAGTTTGAAAGTCAAACGGCAAGTTTTGGAAAGTGGAAAGAGGAGGAGAAGAGGGAAACCGAGTTGGGGAGGGAGACCTCCTCCAACCGGCGGCCAACTCCAATGCCGAGTTGGGGAGGGACTCCACTCCCACCCCTGGCGCGCCAGCCCCCTCCCACCTATATATGGAGGGGCAGGGCTCCCCTCCACACACACACAAGTTCCTATCCTCTAAACTAAACCCTAGACCTAAACCCCGGTTTAGAGCTATTTCGGTTTAGAGCCTTCTAATTGGTTTAGAGCCTTCTAATTGGTGTGTCTAATTACTAGACCACTAATAGCCTCTCTCATAAGCTCCACCATACTCGCACCGGCTTAAGGCGAAGCCTCGGATCTTCCTCTACTTCCTGCACCACGCCGTCAGGTCCGCCGAATCGCGAGGAGAGTGCTACAACCTCCGCCTGCTGAACAAGGGAGAGGAAGGTCTTCATCGAAAATTTAACGTGTGACCGATCATGGGAGCGCTGCTGAACGTGGGCGCTGAAGGATCGCTCACGCGATCTTGAGATCGGAAAGAGTACGACTACATCACCCACGAGAATCGCTCGTTAACCGCTTTGGAATCTTCGAGGGTGAGTTCCTCTATCGACTGTTGCTACAATCTAGTAGATAGATCTTGGCTTGTTTGTTTGTATGCGATAGAAAATTTTGTTTTCCATGCTACGAACCCCACAAAGGGTATCGTGAGCCGTGTCTATATGTAGATCTGTTGACGAGTAGAACACAATGGTCATTGTGGGCGTTGATGCTTTTATTGTCGATTACTTCTTGTGTACTTTGCATCTTGCGGTATGTTGGGATGAAGCCCGGCTAACCTTACATGACATCGTTCATGAGACTTGCTCCACGCTTGACATGCAACTAGTATTGCATAAGTGGCTTATGGGTGCCTGTTTCTCCTAGCATAGTAAAGATCCAATTTACAACGGGTAATCAACAATGCTAGTATCAATGTTGTGGTTCTTGTTCGTAGGTTAGAACGACACCTATTGAAAGCCCCAAACCACGTAAAATATGCAAAGAAAGTAGAGGCGTCTAACTTTGTTTTGCGAGGTGCAAATGATGTGATATGGCCATGATTGTGATTATATTTGATGTATGCAATGTTCCTTATTGTAAGTTGGCAACCGCAGAGCCATATGGTTGTCTTTAATTTCTGTTAAGACCTGCGTGTCTATTCAAAATAGTTGTAATAGTTGAAGCTGGTGGACGACAACCATGAAGAAGCGTCATTGACCTTGATGCTATGCCGGTGATGATGGAGATCATGTTCGTGCTTGAAGATGGAGATCGGAAGCACAAAGAAGAAAGGCCATATCATATCACATATTATGAATTGCATGTGATGTTAATCCTTTATGCATCTTGTATTGCTTAGTAGACGACGGTAGCATTATAAGATGATCCCTCATGCACATAAATTTCAAGTTCTAAAGTGTTCACCCTTAGTATGCACCGCTGCCAAAGCTTGTCGCTCAAGCACCACGTGATGATCGGGTGTCTTTGATTCCGCGGTGAATACAACGTAAGCAAGCCAGATTTGCTTATGCGGTAGCTAAGGTTTGATCTTGACGAGCCTAGCATGTACAGACATGGCCTCAGGAACACGGATTACCGAAAGGTAGAGCATGAGTCATATAGTAGATATGATGGACATGTTGATTGTTCGCCATTAAAGCTATATCAACTCTCGTGATGATCGGTTTTGATGTGGTGGATTTGGTCTGTGATCACTAAAACAATGTGAGGGATATTGTTTTGAGTGGAGTTCACCTAGATTAATTTAATTATTAATTAGAACTCAATTTATCATAAACTAAATCAAAGTGAATTTGCATAGTTGTTGTAGTCATTGGCATCCGTTTACCACCTTGCGCTTAGTTATAATTGAGATGATAGAACTATAGAATTCTGGTTAGTTACTTTACGAACTGGTATCGTATAGTATTGAAGTGTTAATCTAAAGTTTAAAAGTCCTATTGCAAACTTTCAGTAAGTTCCGGTTACTCCATGAAGTTTAATAGTTGGTATTAAATCAAGAGTAATAATTCCAGTGTTAGTATATAAGTATCATGTTTATCTCCATGATTCTTGATATTCAAAGAATTGTCTTAATATCAAGGTAATCTAGGATCTGAAAGAGTTGTTTCAGAAACCATGATGTGTGGAAGATATTGAGATATCTGAAACGAAGTTTTGGTTGCAACATGATAGAGTATAATATGGCAAAAGTCATGTTCTCATATTTGATGAGAATTTGCAAAAGGTTGGAGACACTAGTTGTCCTAATCTTCCAAAAGGTTTTGGAGAGCAACATTATACTCACGATTCAATTGCTACAAGCTAAAAGTAGCTAGATCATGGATAAGTCCATGATGAGGGTGAATATTTGATGTAGGTAAAATGTTTACTACACCAAGAGATTACTAAAGAAAGGAATTTGAAAGAACACCAAATATTTGATAATGGTGATCTACTTCAAAGTGCAAGTTCAAAGACATTGGTATTTAACTATACACGCTTTGGACTATGTGTCATAAGTATGACTCCACTATTGATGTTGATAGATTCTTTCAAACAGAAAAGGAAATACTGAAAGAGAATCTCATAAATATATGGCAGAAAAGAAAAGACTAGAATTGTTCAGTTTAAAGTATATAGATGATATACATGTTATGGCTATATTCTTTGGTTATTAAACAATGTGGTTCTTAAGTACTTGATACTGAATTTGTTGGTATGAATCGTCATACGAAACAACACAATTCATGAACTACAATGGCCTAAGTAACTAGCAAAAGAATATGTGATGATGTTCATCGAAAACAAATAAAGGGTTATTGTGTTGCTCGTTAAACATCAAAGCTTGCCTTCAGGATTTGTTTTATCAGGTATTATGAGAACAAAAGGGTTGTTCAAATAATTGCCGTAATCCATAAAAGATGGATGATTCACAAATCTCGTTGGATAAATCATATCCATAAAACTAGTGCTAAAATTGATTGAAAGATCACTTAGGAAGTGACATCGCCGTTTAAATTATATTGGAAAGAAAACATGAAGAAACTCCATGTGGGTGGAATTTTGGAGTCTATTTGATTTTGATCAAATGACGTTTGTGAAACTTTCCTAGAGATAATTAAAACTTCGTTCATAGGCCAAAAGGGAACGATGGACTAGCTTATTGGAACTTGTACATATTGTTGTACGAAATCCATTATGTGTAGTCAAGAGCGATGGATTTCAACTTCATATGCTTTCTCCAAAAATTTGAGTGAATATATGAATATTTACTTAATAAGGATGAAGTGTGAAATATTTGAAAAGTTCAAAGAATTTTAAGATGAAGTGCAAAATCATTGTAACAAGAATATAAATAGTTTATGATAAGATCATAAAGGAAGATATTTGAGTTACAAGTTTAGCATAATACCTAAGATTTAAGGAATCGTTCCTGTGGATTTGCATTTCCAAACACCATAAGAGTATGGAGCGCTCGAGATATGTAATTGAACCTTGTTTGACATGGTAAGATCAAGGTATAATTCATAAAACTGCTATTATATTTTAAAGATTAAAAGCTTTAGAGACTACCGTTTTCCACTAAAAGAGCTCCATCATAATCCGCTGAAATGACACCATATAAGGTTATGGTTTGGGATAAAACCCAAGTAGTCCTTTCTTAAACATTGGTATGCTATGCATAAGAAAGATGTTTGCAACCAAAGTCGGATAAACCTGTCTTTGTATTACAAGTTAAGTATTCCTCCATAAACACCGGAGACAAAAGTGTTTGTCGCTTAGAACGCCAAGTTTCTTTGAGAAGGAATTTTCGTGAAAAGTGAAGTGGGAGGACAATAGAACTTTGATAAGGTTAAAAGAACCTTAGCTATATGTGCAAAGTTGCGCAAAGACCTAAAAAGTGTTCCGGAGGCAAAGAATAATGCTCATGGCTCACGTGCCTCAAAGGTTGTGGTCACGGAGGTCTAAAGTTTCTATTGAAACAAGTAGGTCGGATGAACAATCAAATACCAAGATTTGAGGGTTGAATCATTATTTGAGAATAATGAACCTACTACATGCAAAGAAGCGATGATGGGCCCTGACTCCGTCAAATGGCTTGAAGCCATAAAATCCGTGATAGTTCCATACACGAGAAATCAAGTTTTGAACTTGAAGGACCCTCGAGAAAGGTGTAAGACCTGCTTTGTGTTTGGATCTATAAAGAAGTAGACATGGATGTTTCACATCTATGAAATAGTCGACATGTTGGGAAAAAGTTCACAGCAATGTTCAAAGGTTGACTATGACAAGATTTGATCTTTCATAGTGATATTTAGTCTAGACGGAGTAATGTAGCAACCACTACATATAAATTTTGTTATATGGTAGTTGAATAAACAAAACAAGTTCTTCTAATAGAATCGTTACCTAGGACATGTGCATAACACGGTCCATAGGGTTTTGTTAATTCAAAGGATGCTAAAAGCATATGCAAACTTCAATGGTTAAAGTGAGCATCGCGGAGTTGGAATCTTCATTATGATGAAACTGTTAAAGGAGTTTAAAAGTTCATTAGAGACGATGAAGATGCTTGCATTTGCAAGAAATTAAGTGGGAGCGCTAAGACATGTTTCTAATACATTATGTGGAAGACATATTGTTGATTGGAAATAATGTATCTTTTATTAACACATATTAAGAATTTCATCCCGATGAAAGACTTAGGCAAAACCCAAATATTTGGCATCAATAGACGCTAATATGGTTGTGCCGTATACATATAGACGAGATATTGAATGAATTCAATATAGAAACTACAAGAAAGGTTCTTGTTGCACAGAAAGGATTGAAAGAGTTCAATATTGATGATATATTCAAGTGTATTGACATTTGGTAAGTGAAACAAAGATTCAAGTATAGATTGATACTTGATGTATGAAATCACAAAGAGTATTTATATCAATCATACTGTGATATGTACAAATCCAGATATGTCCTATGCTCTAAATGTTGTGAGCATATACCAGAATGATTTGTAAGATGATCATTGGACAATAGTAAGGATATTCTTATGATCTTTTGGAAGAACTAAGAGTATATTATTTGTAGAAGTGACAAATAGATGGTTAGTTCATTGTAAAAGTACTACATTGATACTAGTTTTGTCACAAAGTACAAATTTAGTTTATCTCAATCTAAACTAAGGGTGGCAATATAATGGAAAGTGAGTTCCATAATGGATTTGGATGAGTTCCAAAGTTAAGACATTGTGACAGATACTACAACAAAAGGCTAAGTATATGACTGCTATTATAGCAGCAAAGAGGGCGTTTGTGTCAAGTAGTTTGTTATCAAACTAGGTGTAGTTCACAGGATAATACTATGAAGATATATTGTGCACAATATTATCAACATGTTTTAATCCCAAAGAACTAAAGGTCACACCAAAAGACCAAATTATACAAAGCCATCTCATTAGAGAATGAGTGATGCGAGAGACGCAAAGACATGCAATTACACACGGACTGAAGTGTCGATCCGAGATCATTGACCACTAGCAATCGTATACATACAACACCGGAAAGCCATAGGTGTTGAAATACAAAGGTTTGAAACTAGATTATTGACTCTAGTGCAAGTGGGACTGTTGGAGATATACCCAAGAGGCAATAATAAAGTGGTTATTATCATATCTTCATACTTATGATAAATGTTTACATACCATGCTATAATTGTATTAACCGGAAACATTAATACTTGTGTGATTTGTAAACTAAAATAAGAGTCCCTAGTAAAGCCTCTTGTTAAACTAGCTTGTTGGTTAATATATGATCATTGTTTCGATCATGAACATAGAGATGTTATTAACAACAGGGTCATATCATTAGGAGAATGATGTGATGGACATACTCCTATAGATAAGCGTAGCATAAAGATCAAGTCATTTCAATAGTTCAATTGCTATATGCTTTCGATACATAGTAACCTAATTCCTTCGACCATGAGATCATGCATATCACCTTTCTGGATGGATGCTTTGATGTCATCAAACACCACACCGTAATGTGGTGGCTATAAAGGTGGCATTGAGTGTTCGGAAAGTATTGGTTGAAACACATGGATCAAGAGTGGATTTGTCCATCCACATGACGGATAGATATTCTTCGGGCCCTCTCGGTGAAATGTCATCCAATTAGCTTGCAAGCATGTGACTGGCTCACAAGGGATCACATATCACGAGAACGAGAAAAGAGTACTTATCAGTAACGAGGTTGAACTAGGTATGCAGAGATACCGACGATCATAACCTCGGATAAGTAACATATCGTGAGACAAAGGGAAATTGGTATCATATGTAAGTGGTTCATTCGATCGCAAAGTAATCAGAAATATGTGGAGCCATATGAATTTCCAGATTCCTCTATTGGTTATTGTTCGGAGAAGTGTCTCGATCATGTCCGCATAATTCACGAACCGTAGGGAGACACACTTAAGGATTCGTTGTTTGAGTAGTTATGGTATTATGAGAAAGAGACCGAATGTTGTTCGAGTCTCGAATGGGATCCGGATATCACGAGGAGATCCGGAATGGTCCGGAGAATAAGATTCATATAAGGAAAGTCCCATTTCGGAGTTGGGGAATGGTTCCGTGTTTTCATCGGGAACATTCTAGAAGGTCCCGAATGTCCCAAGACCGGAGGGGGAAGGGTACATGAATGTGTCATTGTAAGTTGGAATGATTGCATCATGTACTAAGTGTTCTCGCTGTCCAAAATAAAGGGTTTATTTTAATCCTAAATTGAAAAGTCAAATGGCTAGTTTGAAAGTCAAACGGCAAGTTTTGGAAAGTGGAAAGAGGAGGAGAAGAGGGAAACCGAGTTGGGGAGGGAGACCTCCTCCAACCGGCGGCCAACTCCAATGCCGAGTTGGCGCGCCAGCCCCCTCCCACCTATATAAGGAGGGGCAGGGCTCCCCTCCACACAGACACACAAGTTCCTATCCTCTAAACTAAACCCTAGACCTAAACCCCGGTTTAGAGCTATTTCGGTTTAGAGCCTTCTAATTGGTTTAGAGCCTTCTAATTGGTGTGTCTAATTACTAGACCACTAATAGCCTCTCATAAGCTCCACCATACCGCACCGCTTAAGGCGAAGCCTCGGATCTTCCTCTACTTCCTGCACCACGCCGTCAGGCCGGAATCGCGAGGAGAGTGCTACAACCTCTGCTCGCTGGAACAAGGAGAGGAAGGTCTTCATCGAAAATTTAACGCAGGACCGATCATGGAGCGCTGCTGAACGTGGCGCTGAAGGATCGCTTCACGCGATCTTGAGATCGGAAAGAGTACGACTACATCACCCACGAGAATCTGCTCTCGTTAACCGCTTTGGAATCTTCGAGGGTGAGTTCCTCTATCGACTCGTTGCTACAATCTAGTAGATAGATCTTGGCTTGTTTGTTTGTATGCGATAGAAAAATTTTGTTTTCCATGCTACGAACCCCTACAAATCTGTCCCCCACTTGGGCCGGATAATCCGGCCCCCAACGTCTTCGACGGCCAAGTTTGGACAGGAGGTATAAATGCCCCAATCACTCCTCCTATCAGATCTCTAGATTCATTCAAAAAAGGACTGGCCTATTCTTCAAAATGCTAATCGAGATCTCTCACTTGAACCAGCCGAAGGCTCCGATCTTTGGGGAATCGAAGGAGGAAACTACAATCATCGACATCACAAATCAAGTGCATCACTTCCCATCCATTGATGCCCACAAGTATAGGAGGTGTATCGCAGTATTTTCGAGGGAAGTGAAACCCAATTTATTGATTTGACACAAGGGGAGCCAAAGAATATTTATAAGCCTTAACAACTGAGTTGTCAATTCAGCACACTGAAATAATCTTGCTCACGCAGTTTATCAAGAGCAACAGCTTTTGTAGTAGGAATAGTAAAGTAATAGCAGTAGTAAAGCAAAGACAAGAGTAACAAAAGCAAGAAATGGGATTCGAAAAGTGAGGCATAGGGATGGATGGACGGGCGTTGCATGGACAAGACAATTCACATAACAATCAGAACATAGGGAAATTGCAGATAAATAAGATAAAGCATCCAAGTACTAGACAATCCTAGGCATGTGTTCCATATATAGTCATACGTGCTCGCAATAATAACTTGCACAACATCTTTTGTCCTGCCAGCCCGTTTGCAGCGGGGCCTCTAGGGAACTACTGGCAATTAAGGTGCTCCTTTTAATAGAGCATGGAGCAAAGCATTAACACTCTGTGAACACATGTGATCCTCACATCAAAGCCATTCCTTACGGTTATCCCGATTGGCCACTGGGGCCATAGGTTCCGGACAACAACGTGTGTATACAACTTGCAGATAAGACCAAAAACAATACTATCATAATGAATCAATAACATGTTCAGATCTGAAATCATGGCACTCGGGCCCTAGTGACAAGCATTAATCACAACAAGTCGCAACAAAGTCATAAAGCACTAATAAAAGATACTAGGCACCATGCCCTAAAAATCTGATGCCATTACATGAACGATATCATCCAATCCCTACCATCCCCATAGCCTACAGCGGGGGATTACTCACTCATAGATGGGGGAAACATGGATGGTCAATGGAGAATCAATGGTGATGATGATGGCAATGATCTCCAATTCCCGTCCCGCAGGTGCCGAACGTAGTTTCGTGTTGTCGTGGAATCTGGTGGTGGCAGAGCGGAACTCCTTCGAAAAACGCCGAACCCCCGGTTTTTAGGTCAAGGCTCCTTATAGGCGAAGAGAGGCCGAGGGGTGCCTGGGGCCCACACTACCTGGCGCGCAGCCTGCTCGGCTCACGCCAGCCAGTGTGGTGTGGCCACCCCGGCTCTTCTCCGCCTCAGATTCTGCCCGGAGTCTTCGGGTGAAATAGGATTTTTGGCATATTTTCCGGGATTTTTCCTAATAGTTGATTTTCTGCACAAAAAGTAGACACTGAGGCAATTCTGCTGAAAACAGCATCAGTCCGCATTAGTTGTATCCAAATCACACAAGTATAGAGGAGAAACAATAGCAAAAGTGTCCGGGAAAGTAGATATGTTTTGGACGTATCAACTCCCCCCAAGCTTAGCTTATTGCTTGTCCTCAAGCAATTCAGTTGAAAACTGAGTGCGATTAAAGAACTTTCACGAACACATTTGCTTCATAAGATGTAAATATTCTCAGCAATGCAATCAACTACTTAAACAGTTCATAATAAAGAGTATGCAACTGAGTCTACTTAATAGTCATTGCAAGCTATGAAGAGATTCCAACTCAAGAATAATAAGTAGCATGAGGCACAAACATAAGCAACATTATAATGCTCATAGAAAGGTATGATAGAGTGGTATCTCACTTGCCTTTGATTATGAATATCAAGGCACCTCTGAAGTTCAAGTGATGACTAGAAGTAAAGATATCAAGGATACAAGCATCAAAGTCATAACACAAATAATCAAGTAATGGAACAAACACAAAGAATGACAACTATGCTCTCAAGAAGGTGCTCAAAGAATAAATGGAGACTCAACAAGTAAAGAAAAAGGTTTTGAATAATTTTGGAAAGCTTCCAAATGCTGAAAGTATGGTACTCATTAGCTTTGAGCTCTCATTGCCCCTATCATAAGCATCTTTAAATGGTTAAGGTTAAAGTGACACAACTAAGAGGATATGCTTGACAAGTTATAAATCGAAGTCTCATGCCCCTTACTTACGAAGACTGATCCTCATGCTACTCAACTTCAGTCACAAGTAAGCTCTTGTCATTGTAAGTAAATACGTATCATAGAGAACCGCCAACGGGGTACCCCTTGCACATGACACGGGAGCTATCCCATAATCAAAATAACAAGGCAAGCAGACAATGAGCATCTCAAGATCTTTTATTTACTATGTGCATAGATTTTTATTGAGGATGCTTCATAGAATGCTCATTATGGTTATGCTGCAAGTTTCCACCATGATTAGGCATGGCTTAGGCTAGCGGCCCAGGCGTTTCTCTAACATAGATACAAACTCCATGATCTTACAAGTTCCACTATTATTTCACATCGCCGGGATCCATAAGCAAAAGAACATGATATCAACTAGGTACAAAGTACCTATGAAGCGTTAAAAGTGGTCCCCATGATACATGGTTCTGCTAACTTCAACTCATAAAGCGCAAGCATATGCGCAACAAAGAAGGACGCGATGGTTCAGGTTTATTAAGTGAAGGAAAATAGAGTGTGCTATCAAGTCCGTGAGAGCTTTACTAACAAACTTTCTCATAACAAGCAAACATTTTATTCGGAAGAAAACAAAGCATATTGAATATGCACGGAAGTAGAAAATGCTGCTAATAGGTAGGTATGGTGGACACTTTGGAAATATTTAGTTTAGAGAGTTGGGAACTTGAGTAAAACATACTCAGTGAAAATGAATGCTAGCAATAGTAAGGGAGCAACAAACGAGAGAGCAATAGTTGTCATTATCATGCTTGCAACAAAACAGGACTACTCATGGCATGAAAGCGATTCAAGATCCTCAAGGCAAAATAATTCATCAAGGCTTACCTGATTATCACAGTCATGTGCATGCGTGAGCATGTGCCAAGTCAATTAAAATGAAACATTCAGAGGAGGATACCGCGGTGTCATACCAATTTATGAATAGAGCAATGCAAGCAAACATTCATAAGACATGCTACAAACTATTAGCTAGCTGGAGCTAATCATAAGAAAGCAAGAACTACTAAGCATCCAAATATAACATACACCTTACTTGAACGGACTAAGCAAGCTCACAATGATGAGTATATGTACAAAATGAAAACAAATAGAGTTCGTTACCAGCCTCTTACCACGCCTCAAGTTGTCATTGATCCTCATTATTTCTCTTCACTTGTGTGGCTTGAATAATAATATGAAACCAATATCCACTGAGGACTATTGAACCTTGTAGCAAACTCACAAAACCAAAGAAGAACGACAAATATTTTTGGTGTTTTCGATTTTTAAACAAGAGCCAAAAGGGGAAAACAAGCAAAGCAAAATCTTTTGGGTTTTTTGAATAGTTCAAACAAAGAAAAAAGGGGAAAGCAAACCAAATAGAAACAACAGAAATATTTTTGGTCTTTTTGTGTTTTTAGAAAGCAAAAGCAAAGAAGAACGAAAACTAAGAAGAGAACGAAAACATGAATATACAAAGTACCGATGCAACATGATATGGAGATGAGTGCGGTGTCGGCGTACCTCCCCCCAAGCTTAGGCTTTTGGCCTAACTGGGTATCAATCCATGTACGGATAGGGGTTCCAAGCGGGCGGATCTTGGTAAGAATGGTCGTAGCTGTGCCCATGAGAAGAAGAAGCTCCCCAATCATAAGCGGGCTGCTGATATGAAGACTCTCCCTCATTCGAGGGCTGGACCGAATCATCCGTAACCTCCCTTCTAGTGTCCTGCTCCTGTTGGGAGAGCTCTCCCAAGTACATGTCAAGCTCCTCCTCAGTGAAGGACCATCCTTCCCTGTTATCAAGGTTAAACAAAATAGGTGTAGGCAAAAGAACAACATGCTCGGACTTGCTCTTTCTCCAACCATCTTTGAGAAAGGTTATTTCATAAGATAACTCACTCATACTAGCCCACGAGGAAACAAATTTATGTTGTATCATGGAATTAAGATCAAGCCTTTCTATGGGAAACTATAGGTCTAGATGATGAGGCACTAAACCATGCAATGCTAGTAAACAAGAAGAAATGAGGCCTCCACAAATTCCACCTTTCTCACGGTTAGCAGCAAGACGAAAGCTATCAAAGCACCTAAGTTGTAAGACCTATCTCGTTTAAGAGCAGCAGAGATAAATGCTAGATCAAACGAAGATAACTTATTGGCAGTTTTCCTAGCAAGAACACACTTGGCAATAAAGTAGGCAAAGTAGCGAATGGAGGGAAAATGAATGCTATGGATTTTTCCACTCTCCTTCGAGAAGATACTCCCTTGGCAAATTTCTGCGTATAAATCCATGAGTGGTTCAGGTCTCTCCTTAATCTTTCTACATGATCCCCATTGAGGTACCTTAATAGCTGCACAAAAATCATCAAGAGAAAGGTCGACAGCTATATTTTAAATTTTGTAATGGACCATGGGGTTAGGCAAAGAGTGATAAATTGGAAGTCCTGCACCACAGACATGGTTAGCTTCACAAATTGACAAGGTTCGTCTTCCAAAAATTGCTCTAACCCTGCATTAGAAACCAAAGTGTGGAAATCTTGTAGAATTCCTGCAGCTCTCATGAACTCAGAGCACGGTTAAATGGAAGGAAAAACTTCCTCCTCCCGGTGGACCTTCATGACCTCAGGCACCCAAATCTCATGTTGGTTTAGGTGGTGTTCACTCATCTTCTATTCTGAAATTTAAACACCTATTAAACAAGTAATTGCAAAGTAAATATAATGAAGGATTCTACTCATAGGGACTTGCAAGAGGCCTAAACATGCATCAAAACTATATCTCTAAGCATCAAACAAGCTTACAAGCTCTCATAACCAGTCACCTATAGCAGCAAAATACTCAATATATAATCCACTAAACACAAATCTACTTGGACAAGGGGAGGAGTCACATACCAGGGAACAAATGCTCCAAATTTCAGCAAGAAAGATGGGCTGAGCAAGGAGATAAAAAAAAACAAGAGCAAGCACAGCAAGAATGCGATTTTGAGCTATGAACTGGAGCTTACTCGGGAGAGAGAAGAAAGTGGCAGGTGAGAGAGTTAGTGGGGGGCCAGGGGTGGCCCACACCAGGGCATGGCGCCACCCAAGGCTCGCCGCGCCACCATGTGGTGTGCCTGCCTGTTGGGCCCCCCTGGTACCTCCCAGGTACTCCTCTGCCCCTTTTTTCACGTAAAATTTTAATATGAATTTTCTGGAATTTTTCGAGACACTTTATTTTTTCGCATTTTTCAGAAATAGAAGAATGATTTTTCTGACAGACAGATTTTTTAATTTTGGAAACACGATGCAAAAACAAGGCTAGAACTACAGAATTTCTAACATGCAAGCAACTAACAACAAAAAGAAAACTAAACGAAAGCAAAAACTAAAATGCAAAGGATAGAAATAAACGGAGATAATCATAATGAAAACATTGTTTTGTTCAATGGAATCCTTTTGTTAACAAGGTTGATCAAGTCTTGCTACCAAAACAATTGCATATGAGACCAAACTTTGTACTCCACTAATGATTATGTTACCTCAACCTTGATAGCAATGGTCCCAATCAAAATAGTTTCAAATTTTTCTCTTGGTATGGGACAATATATTTCTCCAACTTGAATGCCTTCAACATGTTCAATTGAATTCAAACCATAAGTCCTTTCAATCTTCTTGGGGAAATAGACAGTATGTTCCTTGTCATTAACATTGAAGGTCACCTTTCCTTGATTACAATTAATAACAGCTCATGCAGTATTAAGAAAAGGTCTCCCAAGAATAATAGACATATTATCATCTTTGGGCATTTCAAGCACAACAAAATCAGTTAATATCAAACAATTGTGAGCCACCTGAATAGGTACATCCTCACATATACCCACGGGAATAGTGGTAGATTTATCAGCCATTTGCAAAGATATATCACTTGGTATTAATTTTTCAAGTTGAAGCCTCTTATAGAGAGAGAAAGGCATAACACTAACTCCAGCTCCCAAATCACACAAAGAAGTTCTAACATAAATGTTCTTAATAGAGAAATGGATAGTTGGAATCCCTGGATCTCCAAGTTTCTTAGGAACAATACCATTGAAGGAATAATTAGCAAGCAAAGTAGAAATTTCTACATTAGGGATCTTCCTTTTATTCGAGACAATGTCCTTCATATACTTTGAGTAAGGAGACAATTTAATAGCATCAGTCAAAGGAATTTGCAAGAATAAAGGCTTCATCCACTCACAAAACTTATTATAGTGTTCATCTTCCTTTGACTTGTGTTTCTTATCAGGGAAAGGCATAGGTTTTTGGACCCAAGGTTCTCTTTCACTACCATGTTTCTTAGCAATAAAATCTTCTTTGGTGTATTTAGTATTCTTAGTGTGGTTTTCAGGTTCTTCTTCAACTTTTTCTTCATTAGGAACAACATTTTCTTCATTACCACTTTCAGTTTCAGCATCAGAGATAGATATACTATTTGGATATATAGCAGGTTCAGAGGGTTCTACAACAGTTTTATGTTTCTTTTTCCTTTTCTTACGAGTAGAACCACTATTTTCAGCTTGTTGAGAATCCTGCTCAATTCTTTTGGGATGCCCCTCAGGATATAGAGGATCCTGGGTAGCAACACCACTTCTAGTTCTAATTTCATAAGCATGTTTTTCTTTAGCAGAATTAACTAGCAAGTCGTTTTGCACTTTAACGAGTTGATCTATTTGAGTTTCAACCATTTGAAAGTGTTTAACAATCATTTTAACATCATTAGAGGTTCTTTCCACAATATCTTTCAACTCAACAATAGCTCTAGTATTTTGCATTAGATGATTTTGCACCCTTTTATTAAAGTTATGTTGCTTAACAATAAAGATATCAAATTCTTCTAAGCATTGATCAGAAGGTTTAGAGTAAGGGATATCACCTTCATCAAAGTGTTGGAGAGAGTGTACCTCAATAGTGGATGAGTAGGGAATAGGCTTACATAATTCTTCTATAGGAGGTAAATTCTTGACATCTGCAGCTTTAATTCCCTTCTCCTTAAGACATTTCTTAGCTTCCTTCATCACTTCATCATTTAATGCAATAACTCCCCTCTTCTTTGATGTTGGAATAGGCACAGGAATAGATGGTTCAGGTACAATTACTTCAGGTATAGCTTGTTTAGGAGGAGTCCAATCTTCATAATTCTTGCTTATTTTAGCCATTAATTCCTCAGCTTCCTTAGGAGTCCTATTCCTGAAAACACAATCAGCACAACTATCTAGGTATGTCCTAGATTCTTCGGTTAGTCCATTATAAAATATATCAAGAAGCTCATTCTTAGGTAATGGACTTCCAGCCCGTGCATGAATCAAAGCACAAAACCTTGCCCAAGATTCGGGCAATACCTCTTTTCTCCCTGTTTAAAATCAAAAAGTTCCTGCAAAATTGCATGTCTAGCACTGGGAGGAAAATATTTCTGCAGGAAAGTACTAATCAAGCACTCAGGGCTATCAATAGATCCAGGAGGTAAATTACTGAACCAATTTTTAGCTTCTCCTTTCAGTGAAAAGGGGAAAATCTTAGCAACAAAGTAAGTATGCATCTTAATATCATCAGAAAACAAGCCACTCATGGTAGAAAGTTCATTCATATGTGCTACCGCACTTTCATTCTTAGTCCCACAAAAAGGTTCTTTCTCGATAATAGCTATGTAAGATAGATCGAGAGAGAAATCATAATCTTCATCTATAATGTTTATGGGAGAAGCAGCAAACTTAGCAGCAGGAGATAATTTGGGTCTAATAGTACGCCTCTCAAGGAGACTCTTAGCAGCGCTCCTATCATGGGTGTTCTTATATTCTTTAATAAACTCATCGGTCATCTCAACATAACCATCTTCAATATCATAACTCTCACTAGACTCAGGTGAGCTAACAGGTGTGGTAGTGTCTTCATTAGGAGTTTCGGTATTTCCTGCTATAGTTCTAGCAATCGTAGCATCTAGGAAAGGACCTAATGAACCACTCTTATCAAGCACAGTAGAAGCAGCATCATAAGCATCAGAAGTTTCAGATTCAGCAGTAGTAGCAGTGTGTAGCATGTGTATGTGGTGGTGTAAGGAACTTACTCATAACAGACGGTGAATCAAGAGCAGCAGAGGTGTTCAGAACCATACCTCTTCTTGTAGTGGATGGTAAAATAGGAACCTTGCCATCACGAGACTTACCGATGATGGATGGATGACAGCAAACAATAGAGAATCCAAGTGAACTTGATAAATAAAGCTATGCTCCCCGGCAACAGCGCCAGAAAATAGTCTGAATGACCCACAAGTATAGGGGGTGTATCGCAGTATTTTCGAGGGAAGTGAAACCCAATTTATTGATTCAACACAAGGGGAGCCAAAGAATATTTATAAGCCTTAACAACTGAGTTGTCAATTCAGCTGCACCTAGAAACAATCTTGCTCACAGCAGTTTATCAGTAACAATAGTTTTGTAGTAGGAATAGTAAAGTAACAGCAGTAGTAAAGCAAAGACAGTAGTAACAAAAGCAGTAAATAGTGGGATTCGAGTGCGGTAGGCATAGGGATGGATGGACGGGTGTTGGAAGGACAAGACAATTCACATAACAATCAGAACATAGGGCAATTGCAGATAAATAAGATAAAGCATCCAAGTACTAGACAATCCTAGGCATGTGTTCCATATATAGTCATACGTGCTCGCAATGAGAACTTGCACAACATCTTTTGTCCTGCCAAATTTGCTTGCGGGCCTCTAGGGAACTACTGGCAATTAAGGTGCTCCTTTTAATAGAGCACCGGAGCAAAGCATTAACACTCCATGAACACATGTGATCCTCACATCAAAGCCATTCCCTTCCGGTTATCCTGATTTCTGTCACTTCGGGGCCATAGGTTCCGGACAACAACGTGTGTATACAACTTGCAGATAAGACCAAAAACAATACTATCATAATGAATCAATAACATGTTCAGATCTGAAATCATGGCACTCGGGCCCTAGTGACAAGCATTAAGCACAACAAGTCGCAACAAAGTCATAAAGCACTAATAAAAGATACTAGGCACCATGCCCTAACAATCTGATGCCATTACATGAACGATCTCATCCAATCCCTACCATCCCCATAGCCTACAGCGGGGGATTACTCACTCATAGATGGGGGAAACATGGATGGTCAATGGAGAAGCGATGGTGATGATGATGGCGATGATCTCCTCCAATTGCCCGTCCCGGCAGGGTGCCAGAACGAAGTTTCTGGTGCTATTTCGTGGAATCTGGTGGTGGCGGCGGAGCGGAACTCCTTCTGGAAAAACGTCGAACCCCCCGAAGTTTTTAGGTCAGAAGGCTCCTTATAGGCGAAGAGAGAGGCCGAGGGGTGCCTAGGGGGCCCAGACCACCCCCTGGCGCGGCCTAGCCTGGCCCTCGCCACCAGGTGGTGTGGCCACCCCTGGCTCTTCTCTGTCTCGTGATTCGCTCTGAGTCTTCGGCTAAAATAGGATTTTTGGCATATTTTCCGGGATTTTTCCTGATAGTTGATTTTCTGCACAAAAAGTAGACACCAAGGCAATTCTGCTGAAAACAGCGTCAGTCCGCATTAGTTGTATCCAAATCACACAAGTATAGAGGAGAAACAATAGCAAAAGTGTTCGGGAAAGTAGATACGTTTTGAACGTATCATCCATTCACTTGGAGGATTCTTGATCTAGTATTATTTGCTAATATCAAGATCTTGTATTTCGGTTTTAATAATATTTGTTATTGTGGCACTTGTTGTCATTACGAGAGCCTCCAATTCAGTTGTGGATGTGTGCCCTGCTAGTTGTATAAAGGAACCGGTTCCTGCCTCGAAGGGTACCAATAGCGGAAAGGTGGATCAGGCCTTTGGTGGTGATATCCATCGGAGAACAGGGTGAGGCCTATTGTGGCGTGGTGGTCTTAGTACCGCCCATGCCTCCAATGCAAACGTACTTCCCTTAACATGGAAGGAACTGCGATAAAAAATCCCGTGTCTCCGCGTGCTCCACTACGGTTTCCTCGCTCCTCACTCTTAATTGCCTTTACTCACTTAGTAGTTAGGTTTACATATAGGGAAATTCTCCATAGTTGCATATCTAGAGAATTTACCTTTGTGTCGAGCTTAAAATTGAAAAGTATTAAAATTTGGAGTAGCACCTATTCACCCCCTCTAGGTGCCCATACAATCCATTTCAATTGGTATTAGAGCCTCGGGTCTATATTCGGGCTTAACATCCTAAGAGAAGTATGGGTACTAAGGGATATGGGAGTGTGGATGTGGACAAGGTCACAATGGATGATCTCAAGACGTTGGAAACAACCTTGTTGAAATCCTTTGAGTCCAAAATGGAAGAGATGCAGCAAATGATTGCTCATCTCACTTCATCTACAACCCCACCTCCATCTACATCTGAGGCCTCCACTCTGCTATCTAAGGACAAAGCTTGCTAACTCCAAGGAAGATGAGTTGGGTGGTGAGAAAAATAATGGCTCCTCCTCTAAGAAAGGAAGTGGAAACTAGGACTATAGTGAGGTCTCTCACCTATATTCTCCTGATCCACCAATCCCACACCCTCATCTAAACAATATGGGTGATCCACCCAAGCTTACTGCATCCTCATTTAATCAATGGAAATTCTTAATGAAATCTCATGTGTGCAGTTCGTCCATTGAGGTTTGGAGGATCATTGAAGATGGCCTCCACATTGGAGACTCCACCAACTTGACAAGAAGAGAAGTTGTGGACAGTCAAATCAATGCAATGGCTCTTCACATGATTTAGCTTGGTGTGGGTCCCAAGGACATGCCACATATTGAAGACCTCAACACCGCCAAGGAAGCTTGGGATGCTCTCAGCACCTTGTTCATCAGCAATGAAAGCATGAGAAGAAATATGTATGATGCTCTAAGCAATGAAGCTGAAGGATTCTACATGTTGGATGGTGAGGACCACGAAGACATGTATAGAAGGATCAAGAGCATTGCAACAACATTTAGAAAGCATGGCGCCACTCATATTGATGATGCTTGGATCAAAAGAGAATATGTGAGTGCCCTCATGCCATTTGAGCCCACAAACTTGAAGAGTTTGCAAGATAGACACAACTACCACCAAATGACTTCCAACGAATGGTGGCTTTTAAAGTGGCAACTAAGAACACCGAAGATGCTCATGCTCAGGCAATTGGGATGCAAAAAGGCGTAAATGTAGCATTAAAGGCCAATGTTGTTGAACAGATGAAGATGATATAGGGTTTGACATTGTCTCCATGAGCTGACTTGAGGAGGTCAAGCGTTTTCATGGTGAGTACATGGCCTTCTACGCAAGAAACTTTTGGAAGGACCCAGCTAAGGCTAAATATAAACTTGAGCGCAAGAATGGGTCAAGTGGGCAAAATGAAAATAGCCCAAAACTGAGAACTTATTACAAGTGTGGAGACCGTTTGCACTTTGTGGCTGAGTGTCCCTATCAAAGTAGAGAAGATAATGGGGGTTGGCTCCTCCTAAAGGAAAAGTCCAAGACACCTCGGAAGAAGCCATTCGTCAAGAAAAATGCTCCCTACAAGAAGCAACCTAAGATTATTTTGGTGGCACAAGATGAGTATTCATCCGCAAGTGAAGATGAAGAGGATGAAGATAGCACTCGAGAGGTGGCTGCAATATGTTAAGGGGTAACCCCATGGGTGTCCCGATCTTCATGGATCTCATGGTCAAATCGATGGGAAAGCGAGGGGAAAGAGAGAAGGTAGCGGAAGCGGACGCACACCTCGTGAAGAACACGATGAACACACACAAAACTCACACGATACAAGGCCGATTTCTCGCGCCTGTGGCCACCGGTCTGATAGAATCCTTGCAAGGAAAGATCGGTCAACATGCTCTCTCGATCCCACGCGGAGCGGGAAGAACACCTTGGAGAGGGTCTTGACGTCTTGGCAAAGGGACACCAATGCCAAGGCCTTGTACAATGAGAGAGGCGCAATGCAAACTCCAACGAGGTGGTGACGATAGTCGATCCCCTTTGGTAGAAGGGGATGAGGCAAAACTAGAGATTCCACAAAGGGGGTTGTCTTTAGTCTATCATCTATGCCTAAGGGATACATGAGGGGTGGGGGCTCTATTTATAGGCCAGCCACTAAAATGGGGGTAGTTTAGGCAAAGGGGTAAGTAAAAGGGAATATTCCAGGGCATCAAACCCATAGTTGACTCTCGTCAGGGAATTCCGGCGATAAGTCCGGCGGCGCCGAGGTTGGCGCCGGACTTTATGGTCGTCGCCGGTTCTTCCGGTCTGCACCGGAATAGCGTGCAGAAACGTCGTTCGGTCGGCGCCTGTTGTCTTCGGTGCACGCCGGTAATTCTGGTCCGGGGTCTGGTTTGCCGGAGCTGGTGCCGGGAATTCTGGCATGGAGACCGGTTCGCCAGTTCTACCGCCGTTTTGGCTCCGCCTCCTTCGTCTCCTCGTCCAAGCCTCCATCTTGTCGGGCTTCTTGCTCCGGGCTTCCTCCCTTGCCTCTATACTCGTCGGTATGAACCTATCATTAATATGTGACGGAGTATGAAGTAGCATACCATTCAATAGGGTAGGAATTGGGCTCGCATAGAGGAACAGATTCACCTTTGGAGTCCATGACGACTTGGCATAAGTTGGAGACTTTGATGTGGTAACAACCGTAGGTTGGGCTACATCATCTCCCTCCTTCAAAAAGAGTCATCCTCGACTCTACATGCTCATCACAAAGTAGAAGATGTCGAGATACCTTCTTGCTCCTGGGGTTCAGCATATAGTCGTCCTCAGGAAGATTGAGTTGACAACACTTCAATGTTCCTTCACCTTCCATGAAGCCTGCAAAGCTCATAGAAACAAAGCAACACTCAAAGCATAGCCAATTCATAAAGATTATAGCATGAGTCCTCAAGTAGAGTGAAGTCACCTTAGGATGTAGAGATAGCTCGGTGAGGAGCAGCCATAGGTAACTCTCTACGGTTCGTCTTGTCAACTCTTTGTCCATAGAGGTTGACGCGGAAGCAATTGTACCTTCACACAACAAAGACCAAGCAACATATGTTTCTGTGTGATAGAGGAGCATGTCATTTGTGGCATGTCCATTCTTGTTCACAACACTATTAGCATAACTCAAGTATAGCAAGCCGGATGCATATGCAAGGTCAAAGTGCATGGAAATTGTTTGAACATCATCCAAATGTGGGAACTCAAAACCTCCATATAACATCTTAGTGTGGCACTCAAAGCAATTGACTAAGATATGGATCAACATCTTTCATGCAAGAGTAGGAGAATTTGGCAAAAACACATGCGGAAGAATATCCAAAGCAACATCATTATGTGTGCAAACCAACCATTGGAAAGAAAAATTGTTCAATATGTTGGATGCATACACATACCATCAAAAGCCAAAATCATGGGGGTATGAGTATCGCAAGTGGAAGCAAAAACAACGTGTTTGCAAACAAACCATATGAAAGAGCAAGTGGTCCTTATGTTTGTTGCAACAACAATACGAGAGACTTGGAAGCTCTCCTGACAATACATGCTCAAATTGGCATTATGGTTGCACACAAAACATCGGAAAGAGAAATTTTTCAACATTTTTGTGGCAACACACAAAGCATCAATATCAAATAGCAACGAAACATGATTGTTACAAGGTGAAAGAATACCATTAACATGCTTGCAATCAAACCATAGGAAAGAGAAATTTGACAACATGAAAGATGCAAAGCATGCAAAAGGTATCAGAGCTGGATTCGATCTTGAACTCACTTGGGGATGCTCTCTAGAGCTCTTTTGTCAACTCGTCCTCAACCGAGGTTGACATTATCTTGCGGGTACCTACACACATCAAGCACAAAAGTAATAATGTGTGTGCATGGTAGAGAAACACATCATCCATCATGACATATCTCTTCTTGTGCACATCACCATGAGTGTCAATCAAGTATGAAATAAATGCATGGTGAGTATGCAAGTGGGGAACATGCTTATCATGGAATTTACTAAAATCTCCAAAAGTTGAGAAAGCTATGGGGGCCATCTCAATAGAAAACATATGATAATTTTTGTTGCAAGCAAAACAAGTGAAAGAGCAATCATCCATATTATTGCAAGCAACGGGAGAAATAGTAAAACACTCATGACAAAGCATGGTTCGAGGGGTACTATTGCTAACATCATTGCAAGCAAAACATTGGAAAGAGCAATTGTTCAACAAAGTGCAAGCAATGATATCATCAACGTAACGTTTAGAGCATGGCATGTCTATGGCAACATCATCACAATTAAATAATTTCACATGCTCAACATTATGCAAAGGCAAAGTATCGCATGGAAATACCAATGAGTCATATGTGATATCACAAACATTATCCATAGCATGCCAATCATCACAAGTCATCATGTCCACTAGTGGGATCATGGCATCATCAACACCCTTATTTTTACCTTGTTCATAACTCTCATATGATATGGGTGTTGTGGTAGTATTGGCCTCCATGTGGGCGACTTCTTCTTCTTGTATGGGGATGTCCTTAGCTTCATCCACCATGTTCATCTTCTCGGTCAGAGGCATCATCATGTCCAAGATTGGCGCTTCTTCATCCATGGAACCTAGCACATCATGAGAAAACACACTAGAGGTAGAGGGTAAGTTGTTAGAAATCAAAGTGGTCTCACATGACCTATCAACTACCACTCTCAACTCACTAGGTGTATCACTCATGCCCTCCAAGTGGAAGTACTCAATGTCATGTATGGTGGAGTCACTCATCTCACTCTTGTTTTCACTCAAGTGGGCTAAGTGTCTCTCATACTCACATGGGATTGGTATCACATCACCACTCAAGCATGTAGGGGTAGGCTCGGTTCTCTCAACTTTGTGCCTCCTTTGGTGTAGGGAAAATCACATGCTCACCATTCTCGACCTTGTCGTCGCCATCTTGTAGCATAGGCTCTTAACTTGGAGCTTGCTCATCCTTCGCCGTGGCCACCTTGGCTTGTGTAGCCATCCTCTTGACATACTCGTCCAACTTGGCGAAGTAGAGGTCTTCATCTTCCTCCTCCATGAAGTTGCATGCGTCATCTAGGATGTCAAAGTTGGGCGTTGAATCTTGATGGCGTGGAGGAGAGCTTGCCCTTGGTGCCATTTTGGTGGTGGCACGAGTAGTTGAAGTTGCCTTATGATGGTGTCGACATAGGTCATTGGCGTGCCTTGCCAAAGGTTGATGTAGATGGCGCACTTGGTCATCCACATGACGCTCGCGACGATGCTCCTTGTCCTTCGCACTCTTCTTGGTGAGGCGTTGCAATGAGCGCAAAACATCATTTGTCTTGGCCATCATGCTCATGGTTTTGGCGAAGTTGTTGTCCATGTCGCGCTTGAAGTTATTCATTTGATGGTGGACCTTGTTTCTATTGAGGTGGAGGCTCCATCTTGTTCAACATGACTTGAGGAGCTTGTTGTTGTCGTTCTTGAAGTCTTCCATGCTTGGGGAGTTATTGTTGTTGTAGAACTCCATATCACCCAAGCATGTGGATCCATTGTCGGTGTAGTGCTCCACCATGTCATCCATGCTTGTGGAGGCGTTGGCATGGTGTCTCATCGTGGATTCTTCATAGATATCATCCTTGGTTCCGGAGTTCCTAGACATGCTTCACAAGACCAAGTGGTGTATATGGAAGTGGTAGACGGGTTAGGGATGCAACATCAAACCTTACTTTACCTTGGAAGATAGTATCTTGCAAGTGGCAACACTTGAGAGCAATCAAAATCAAGTAAAGTGAAGTTCACGCGGAACACCAAAACCAACTAACCTCTATAAACACACACACAAAGCTTATGGTGGATGGGTATGGAAGGTGGCGTGTCCAAGAACAATCTGAAATCAAGATATTGTAATGGCAAGTAAAGAACCACGATGATCACAAAGCAAACGCGTTAATCCACAAGATAGGAATTATATACAAGGAAACACACACGGTGGGATAAATGGGACTTGTGCGACGGAGAAAGCAAGCTAAGAACCAAATGATTACCTAGCGAAGACTATAAGCTCATGTCGCACAAGTGCAAGGAGAGACGCTAGTTCGATTGAAATAAATTGGTGGGCTACAAGATATGCACAATAAGTACCACCTATTTGATGTTAATCGAGCTTGCGCTTCCTATTCTATGAGGCACTTGTTTCTTTCTTTCTCTTTTTCTTCTTTTTTTCTTCTATTTTTTTATTTTTCTTTTCTTTTCTTTTATTTTTCACTTGCCCTTTCCTTGTGCCAACAACTATATAAGATAACTATATGAGATAGAACGCTCGCAACTTTTGCTCGGTATTCTACAAGTATCAAATGTGCATAGCCCAAGCAATCATTGGAGGAACTAGTCTCAATAGGTGTTTGTTGAACGCAAAGATAGTGTTGCTCACAAAAGGATGCAAGTCGGGAGAAGTTGTGGAATGTATATACCTTTCCTCGCCGATCTTCACCCTTTATTGGTGAATTCCGCCTTGTTCACGAAATTGGATGGAGTAGGTAGCATGAACCACGGATATGATGATGTAGTGCTCCTTCTCCTCTTCAAAATGAGCTAAAAACACCAAAATCCGAGTTTGTATACAAAAGTTATGCTTAAAATAGTGCGGGGCTGAATCTATTGGTGGCCAAATCGGCGGACCGGAATTTGTGCCGAAATTTCCGGCGGTTGGACCGGTTTTACCGGAATTCTGACCGGAAATTCCAGCGGCTGAATCGGTCCGCCGGAACGCGTTCGAGACGCGAAAATCCACGATTTCTATGGAAAAACTCGAGGAAAAAGTTCAGATCTGAGGGGTAAATGATGGAATTAAGCCATGAGAACGCAGGGAAAGGTAGATCAACGAGTTTAGCAAATAATCCACGGATCAAACCTACCAAAATGCACTCAAATCACATATTGATCCAAAACAAGAATTGGGGCTATTTTTGGTGGAAATTTTCAAATTTATGGGGAAAAGACCAAATCGATGAGGACGCACACCTCCCCAAGAACATAATGAACACACGCAGAACTCACACGATACAATGACGATTTCTACCGCTGGTGGCCACCGGTCCGATAGAATCCTCGCAAGGAAAGATCGGTCAACGTGCTCCCTTGATCCCACGCAGAGAGGGAAGAACACCTTGGAGAGGGTCTTGATGTCTTGGCAAAGGGACACCGATGCCAAGGCCTTGTACAACGAGGGAGACGCGATGCAAACTCCAACGAGGTGGTGACGATAGTCGATCCCTTTGGTAGAAGGGGATGAGGCAAAACTAGAGATTCCACAAAGGGGGTTGTCTTTAGTCTATCATCTATGCCTAAGGGATACATGAGGGGTGGGGGATCTATTTATAGGCCAACCACTAGAATAGGGGTAGTTTAGGCAAAGGGGTAAGTAAAAGGGAATATTCCAAGGCATCAAACCCATAGTTGACTCTAGTGAGGGGATTCCGGCGAAAAGTCTGGCGGCGCCGAGGTTGGCGCCAGACTTTCTGGTCATCGCCGGTTCTTCAAGTCTGCACCGAAACATCGTGCAGAAACATCGTTCGGTCAGCGTCGATCGTCTTCGGTGCACGCCGGTAATTCCGGTCGGGGGTCCGGTCTGCCGGAGCTGGTGCCGGGAATTCTGGCGTGGAGACCGGTTCGCCGGTTTGGCTCTGCCTCCTCCGTCTCCTCGTCCAGGCCTCCGTCTCATCGGGCTTCCTGCTCCGGGGTTCCTCCCTTGCCTCCGTACTCGTCGGTATGAACCTATCATGAATATGTGATGGAGTATGAAATAGCATACCATTCAATAGGGTAGGAATTGGGCTCGCATAGAGAAACGGATTCACCTTTGGAGTCCAGGACGACTTGGCATAAGTTGGAGACTTTGATGTGGTAACGACCGTAGGTCGGGCTACATCACACTATCCAACAAATCTACCCCCACATAGCTCTTCAACTCTCCCAATGAAAACATCATCAACAAGAACGTCACTTGCTTTATGGCAAGAGGTTCTGAGGTATCATCTTCTATCTCTTCTTTTCCTAAGACTACTATGAATGTTGATATGGATGACTGTACAAGTCTTAGAATAAAGGAAGAAGTTATTTCTTTGGACCATTTTGAGGCTCTCATTATCCAACTTCCTCACTCCGAAGAGCTCCTCGAAGAAAAGGGCAGAATTGAAAGAGAGGATGCGATGAAGATTGCATCTTTGTAGAATGCTCTAGAAGAGGAAGAAGAGACTCGAGTCTCTCTAGAGGAGAGGATTGAGTCAATTGAGGAATCACATGACGATGGTGTAGCCTAGCTCATAAAGGAACGTGACAATGCTCTTGCCAAGGTAAAGAAATTAAAGGACAAGATTGAATTTGGGGCTGCTCATGCTAGACTCTGTGAGAAATTAGAGGAACTTGACATTGCCTACAAGGCATTGGAGAGTGAACACTCTACTCTAAATGAGTCGCGTGATCAGCTCCAAACTCGATTGGACAAGTATGATATGCCTAGCACCTCTACACCATCATGTGGACATGAAAATGTCATTGAAGAAAATGCTAGGTTGAAATATGAACTTGTCAAGGGATCCCAACCCAAAGGTAAGGAAATCCTAGATGAGATCCTTGGTAAGCAAAGGGAAAGCAATGTAAAAGAGGGACTTGGCTATGTTCCCAAGACCAAGAAGAAGAACAACAAGAAGAAGAAAAGAAAAAATCCTCAAGCAAAGACAAGCACCGTCACAAAGGACAAAACTAACTATATTGGTTTTGCAGGGTCTAATAATACTAATTATGAATTATTTTGTGATTACTATGGTGATGTCTATTTGGGTTCCAAAGGCCCTTGTTACTAACATGAGAGGACCCATTGAAAATGGGTACCTAAATCCAAGAAGTAATTCTCTTGCAGGGATATGCTTCTGGTGGTTCTAAATGGGTGCTCGATAGCGGGTGCACAAGTCATATGACCGAAAGCAAGGAGATCATCATGGAGATGAGGCCAAACCATGATCAAATAACCGTCTCATATGCTGATAAGTCTAAATCTGAGATATTGGGTCTTGGCAAGGTTGTGGTTTCCTACGATAATTCACTCATGGACATCATGCTTGTTGAGACCCTCGATTACAATTTACTATCTGTTCATGCCCTTGGTAAGACGGGCTTTGCAGTTTTTATTGATGGTGATTTAGTGGTACTCTTGTGGAGAAAGTATCTAAAGGTCGCTTTCATTGGGTACGTCGAAAATGACCTATATGTGGTGGACTTTTTAGGGAAAACCATAGCAGGTATGATTTGCTTATTCAGAAAGGCCGACGTGGGCTGGTTATGGCATCGCCAACTAGCTCATGTCAACATGAGAACTTTGCAAAGTATTCACAAGGGTGGCCACATTCTTGGACTAAAAGAAAATGTTTCCTTTGCCAAAGATCGTGTTTGCAGGGCTTGTGTTGAAGGGAAGATGCATGACTCTCCCCATCGAAGGAAAACAATTATTTCATCAAAGAGGATTTTGGAGCTGCTTCATGTGGACCTCTTTGGTCCTCCGTCTCATGTGAGCCTTGGTGGGAACAAATATTTCCTCGTAATTGTCGATGATTATTCAAGATATACATGGGTCTACTTCTTCAAGCTAAAGAGTGAGACTCAACAAACTATCAACGATTTTTCTAACGAGGTCCAACATCAACACAATGTCCCTATATTTCTAATTAGAAGGGATAACGGTTCTGAGTTCAAGACCTACATTCTGAATGAATTCCTAAGTGAAGAGGGGATAAGACACCAATATTCCGCTGCGTACACACCTCAAAAAAATGGTGTAGCCGAGAGGAAGAACCGGACTTTAATGGATATGGCAAGGTCTATGTTGGCTGAATTCAAGTCACCATATAACTTCTGGACTGAAGCCATTTCCACCGCATGTCATTCATCCAACCGGCTTTACCTCCGCAAAATCTTGGACAAGACACCTTATGAAATACTTACGGGTAACAAGCCCAACATTACATACTTCTGGGTATTTGGTTATAAGTGTTTCTTTCTCATCAAAGGAGTTCATTTATCTAAATTTGAGTCTAAGGCGTTAGAAGGAATTTTTGTTGGTTATGGTGCCGAATCCCACACTTATAGAGTCTACAATAAGCTCTCCAGGACTGTTGTAGAATCTTGTAGGTGTTCGAGGAAAATGATGGCTCCCGTGCGGGGCAAGTTAATGTTTGTGATGCAGATGTTGAAATACCCCAAGATTCCATAAGAAGAATGGGTGTGGGATTTTTCTGCCCCATTAAGGAACCCCTTGTGGCAAATCGGGAAGGACAGTGCTCTACTCAAGTAGAGCCCTTATCGACACAAACTCAACAAGCTCCACTCGCTGGAGAAACCACTGCACTAACAGCTCAACCTGCTGAAGGCCATCCATCGTATGAAGTTTTCGGAAGCTCCAGGTCGGATTTTCTAGGTGAAGCCGGATTATCAGGTCATAATACATTGAATGCAAGGAACGAACAGAATGACCAAGAAAAAATGCAACTCCCAGGCCGGATTTTCCAGGTGACACCGGATTATCCGGCCCTTCTCCAACTCGTGCCAGGAGCATATAGGATGATTAAGAAGGACCAAGAACTCCTAGGCCAGATTATCCGACCACTCCCTCAGCCGGATTATCCGGCCCTAAAGAGTCAGAACAGCAGCAGCCTCCTGTTATGGCTACTGATCAAAATCAAGGGCAAGGTTCTTCATCTCCTATTCTTGTTGAACAAGTTGTTGATCAAGGTCAAGCTAGTGGTCCCGACGAAGACTCAAATGATGAAGAAATTCCTCCTAGAAACAACAAGTTGATTGAACTTCGTCACAAAGCTCATGTAGAAATAAACCTCGAATTAAGAGGACATACTCTTGATAAAGTTGTAGGTGACCTTAGACGAAGGGTGTCCACAAGAGGGGAGCTAGCAAGCTTCGGTGAGCATCAAGCTCACATATCCATGGTCGAACCCAAGAAGGTGTTTGAAGCTCTTAAAGATCTGGACTCGGTTGTTGCTATGCATGAAGAGTTAAATAATTTCGAGCGCAACAAGGTCTAGAAATTAGTAGAGAAGCCCAAAGATTGCTGCAATGTTATCGACACAAAGTGGATCTTCAAGAATAAGCAAGATGAGAATGGAATTGTTGTAAGGAACAAGGCAAGACTCGTGGCACTAGGATTTTCCCAAGTTGAAGGCATCGACTTTGGCGAGACTTATGCTCTAGTGGCTCGTCTTGAGTCCATTCGTATCCTCCTTTCTTATGCAGCTCATAATAATTTTAAATTACAACAAATGGACGTTAAGACTGCTTTTCTTAATGGTCCTCTACATGAGTTGGTATATGTAAAGCAACCCCCGGGTTTCGAGGATCCCAACTTCGTGAACCATGTTTACAAACTCGATAAGGCTCTCTATGGCCTTAAACAAGCCCCACGTGTGTGGTATGAGCACTTTAAAGAGCTTTTGCTAGACCGTGGCTTCGAGGTTGGACAAATCTATCCCACTCTTTTTACTAAGAAGGTTAAGGGGGATGATGTAGCCCGACCTTTGGTCATTGCCACATCATGGTATCTAACTTATGCCTAGTCGTCATAGGCTCCAAAGGTTAATCCGTTCCTCTATACGAGCCCACTTCCTACCCCATTGAATGGTATACTACTTCATACTCCATCCCGTATCGATCATAGGTTCACACCAACGAGTACGGAGGTATGGGAGTGTCAACACCCAGATTTTGAATCCCAGATGCCTGTTATGTCATACATCGCAATCCTAGGATTACCATTTTTGCGAGACATAACAGATTGGATATCATAGTACATCATCCATTACAAACCATAAATAAGGTCTTACACAAATAAGGATCTCATGATCCAGTCTTAATATAACAAGCAGCGGAATAAATAATAAGCGTAGCGATGGGGTCCATCTTCAGGGGCACAGGCAATCTTAAGGCAAGTAGTCCTAGTCCTAGTTATCATAGCCGTCCTGCGGGCCATCATCTTGGTAGTCTCCTTCATAGTCTGGCCATGAGAATAGCTAAGGAAAAAAGCCATGAGTACTCTTTAAGTACTCACAAACTACCACTAACAAATAGTATAGTTGTAATGTAAAGTGCTAACTCTAAGTTTATTTGTAAAGTTAAGTTTGAAACCTAAGCTGAGTTCAGAAAAAAAGAAAGATAAAATAAAGTTCTAGAATCACTTAAGGTGGGAAGCTAGTGTCATAGTCACAACCTTGTTGTGGTCAAGTCAAGATTCATCATTCATTTCATAAGTCATTTTGAAAACATCTGACGACGAAACAGTATGGCCACTCCAACTGTCCATAACCGCAGACGCGGCTATTCGAATAGTTTGACACTCTGCAGAGGTGGTACACTTTCACCACAAGATTCGATACATCTGTTAGGGATAACCCTGAATCATCATACTTAGTATGCAGATAATCAAACATAACCTTTCCTTTACACACCCTGGTATAAGCACCTCTCCTATGAGCATGGCCTCCCAACCATGACCATTTGTCATTTTGGGCACTTTATAGGTGGACAACATTGAGAGGTAGCCTCAGCTCAAACCTCTCCCGTGAGGGAACTAATACTAATGCATATAAACTTCCGGCTAAGCCTTACCCAATTCAGGTATTGTGGTTGTACAGTAAATTTGGAATGGTATCGCATTCGAATCCAACCATCAGTTTTTATAAAAGGGCTAAGCCTCATGCCTCAAAAATTTCATCATCATAAACCATTTGTGTTTCTCAACACATGTCAAAACATCTCAATAGAATGACGCATCATTCCAAGGTTTTCACAATTCATTTTCACCAAGTGTTCCCATCAAAAGTGACTCAAGTTTTTATCTACTCTAAACTACTAAGTTAAGAGTGTTCACTAAGGTGGAAAGATGGGATCAATATCATGCCATAGAATGACATCTAAGGTTATCTAAATAGGTAAAGTTTTATACTCTTTATGCTACCTTCAAAACAAGTAAAGGACTTTGGTAAATTAAAGGAAGTAAAGCTTGGAAATAATACTTGGGGTAAGTAATAGTCAAAGAGGTATAACCAAAGCATGCCTAATGCATATTTCTTAATTTATCTAACTTAATTCTAGCTTGCTAACAATAGCTTGCAAGTGTTAGCTTGCATTGTTAATGGTGGCTTGCCTTGTGCAGTGCAGTGGTTGAAGTTTTCCTCTTCCTCCTCTTGATAGAACTCCTCCTCCTCAAAAGCTTGGTCGGTACTATCGTATATAAATACATACGGAGTACACAATCACCAAACAATACTTAACTAGGCTACTTAGCATTCTAAGACACACATTTGATGATCTAATATCATCACAAGCATCACAAGGTTTTATTAACTACTTTCATTCTTTTTATTTAAGAGAAGTAATTTCTACTCATTGAAAATATCTAAGATTTAATATTCTCGACTTAGAATATGGGATCATATGGACACACGTCATCAGCACATATTCTAACATATGGGAATGTGATTTAAGGGTTGGATCACATTTACTTTGGTTTAAGTTTAATATTTAATGATTTAAAGTGTCTAGAAATGCCTATATAGCATTATTTTGGTATTAGTCCAAAGTCACTGCATGTAAACCTTAATATTATTACATATTCAGATAGGTATGGTTAAATGTGATTTTTGAGAGTTGGAATCAACTCAAAAGCTATTATGGTTGATTTTATAAAAATGTTTGAATGTGCAAAAGCTTCTGTTTTGTTATTTTAACTAGGAGAGATCTAACTCTAAATGAATTAAATCCAACAGGCTTGGATATATCTTTTCAGAATCTTTCCAACAAAATTGGAATTACTCAATTTGGTTTAGTAAATCTTCCTGAAATGATTTTCAAACTAGGGGACAGAACTAAGTTCAAAGTAAATTAGAAAAATCTAAGTATGAATTGCTGGGCTAGCGTTGGAACTAAAATGGGCCGGCCCAGTGGCGCTCCACGGCACGGTGAACAGCTGACAGGGGGGTCCACAGGTCAGTGGCTCTTAAAACGCGAAGCGGTATGGGGCAACGTGGACCGTGCGATTAAAAGGAAGATCTACGGCTGAGGATCGTCGTCCCTGGCGAATAGGTCACCGGCGAGGGCTAACCCTAGCGGCTCGGTGGGGGTGCAATGGGGGCATACCAGGGCTCCAGCTACTACGGCGATGCGGGAAAATGAACTGGTGGACGATGGCGAGCTCAGGTGAGGTCCCGGCAGCTCCTGGGGTGGACAAAATCGACGGCGCCTCTCCTCCTCTGCTGCGGCAAGCTCCGGCTAAATTCTGGCGAACGGCGGTCCGCCTTGCATCGGGGATGGGGTGGAAGGATCAGTGGAGAGAGGGGAGTGAGATGGTGTGAGGAGTTTGTGTTGGGGTGGCCTCTATTTATAGCTTGACGAGGCGACCGAACGGGATGGGTTGGCGACTCCGGCGAGGGCTGCACAACGTGCTAGAGGCGTGGCTGGAGGTAGGGGACGGTGGTCTACCTCCTGGCAGTGCTCTACTGCTTAAATGCGTGGCTAGGGGCGGTGGCGTTTGGTCGGGGGAAGCTGGTGCTCTGCGCGGCAGCGGCGGTGTTTGACGCGGCGCACGGGGGCTGAGGTCCAAGCGGCGGCGAACGGGCATGTCCAGGTGGTTCCCTGGGTCGTGGCGACGCGGTGAGCACGGGCTGCGGTCGAGGCGCGGCTTGTGCATGCTTGTCGGGCGTGGCGCTCTGGCGCATGCTCGGCATGGTGCAGACGGTGTGGGCCCGGCGCTCTGCGAGTGGTCCATGGCTCAGCTCTACTTGGGGAGGGGACAGAGGGTGGTGGTGTGGCCTGGTCTAGCGCCTAGACATGGCGAGAGTGAGAGATGGTGAGCTGCGAGCTATCCATGCTCGACCGGCGAGCATGGTGCTCAGGTGGCACGGTACTGCTTCAAACGGCTATGGGGTAGCTTCTTGATGGCTGGGTTGGGTCTGGGGGAGACAAGGGCATCTACTAGGGTTCAAATGGTTTGACAAAAATCGATCAAAAACAGTATAAGTGAGGCCAGTTTGATTCTGTCTGCAAGGTGTTCGACACAATGGCCGCAAGAGAAAAATATTTGAATTTTTAGTTGAATTTTGGTGGAGTTGTTGATCACATGCTTGAGCATCTCTGGTTGCTTGGGATTTGAAAATGGAACTCCTTTGAGTTGTTTTTGAATAAGTGCGATCTTCTCATATGAACTACATTCAATTTTCAAATACCATTTAAAATTAGTGTTTGCAAGATTTTGGTAGATCACAAAGTGGGCCTTGGTACATCATTGTACTAGCACGGGGTGCAAAGATCCACATTTTTTTCTGTTAGGTTTTGAGTTCTAGGAATAGCCAAAGTAGGCATGTTGATTAAAATGGCACAAATGACGATTTGCTTCTTTTATTCATTTTGATTTGTTTTTCTTTGGGATTTGTTTGGGAATGATCTACATGATGTTTAATTCACCTAAGAATCATTTTACAAGCAATGGATCACTTGATCATGGCAATTCAAATCAACTCCTAAATTAAATGCACACACATATGAATGCTTTAATATTTTTAAATGAGAAAGTTTTTGTTAACTCTAAATTTGATGATTTGGATCTTAATAACCTTGGATTAAAGTTTTGGGATGTTACAAACCTTCCCCCTTTAAACAAAATCTCGTCCCAAGATTTACGAAAGAAAACTAGGAACTAAAGAGATCTGGGAACTCTGTCCTAATGTAATCTTCTCGCTCCCAAGTGGCTTCCTCTTCGGTATGGTTGCTCCATTGAATCTTGAGAAACTTGATACTCCGGGTTCTGGTGGTTCTGTAGGCTTCCTCCAAGATACGGATGGGCACTTCATCATATGTCAGGTCATTGTTGATCTCAATAGTTCGGTGATCGATGTTCTTGAAACCTTCAGTCCTCTCCGGCACTTCCAAGCATTTGCTAAGTAACGAGATATGGAACACATTGTGGATGGCTGACATCTCTTCGGGCAGTTCCAGTTGATACGATACTTCTCCTCGATGGTTTAGAATCTTGAAGGGCCCGATATATCTGGGGGCTAACTTTCCTTTCAGACTAAAGCCTTGCGTTCCCTTCAATGGCAAAACCTTGAGATATACAAAATCTCCAACATTGAAAGTCGGGTCTCTCCTTCTCTTGTTAGCATAACTCTTCTGTCTGGATTGGGTTGTCTTGAGGTGCTCACGGACTTTGTGAACCTTCTCTTCAGCTTCTCGGAGAATGTCGGGTCCAAAGATCTGACTCTCTCCTACTTGTGACCAATTCAAAGGGGTGCGACACTTCCTTCCATATAGGAACTCAAATGGTGCCATCTGCAAACTAGCCTGATAACTGTTGTTATATGAGAATTCTGTGAAAGGCAGGCAGTCTTCCGATTTTGATCCGTACTCTAACACACAAGCTCTCAACATATCCTCTAAGATTTGGTTGACTCTCTCAGTCTGTCCATCAGTTTGCGGGTGATACGCGGTGCTGAAATTCAACTTGGTGCCTAATCCTTCCTGGACTTTCTGCCAAAATGTCGAGGTAAACTGGGTTCCTCGATCTGATACTATGGTCTTGGGGGTTCCATGCAGACTAACAATCCTAGCAATATACAGCTCTGCTAGTTTCGAACTCTGGTAGGTTGTCTTGACAGGTATAAAGTGAGCTACCTTGGACAGTCTATCAACGATGACCCAGATTGAGTCATTTCCCCTACTAGAAGTAGGCAAACCGGTGATAAAGTCCATTCCAACGGAATCCCATTTCCATTCTGGAATCTGCAGAGGTTGCAACAGTCCTGCGGGTCTCTGATGCTCTGCTTTGACTCTTTGACAGATGTCACACTTGGCGATGTAGCTTCCAATTTCTCTCTTCATCTTGTGCCACCAAAATTGCTCTTTCAAATCTTGATACATCTTTGTTCCTCCGGGGTGGATAGAATAAAGAGTATCATGAGCTTCCTGCATGATAACTTGCTTCAGTTTCGAATCTGCTAGCACATAGATACGACCTTTGTACCACAGAACTCCTTCTTCGTCTTCGGTGAATCCAGGTACTTTTCCTGTACCAATACGATGTTTGATTCTGTCGATACTTTCATTTCCCTTCTGAGCTTCCTTGATCTGGCTAATCAAAGTGGGTTGAAGTTCAAGGCTAGCTAGGAATCCTTTGCTAACTCGCTCAGTTCTAAACTGCTCCAACTCCTCATACAAACTTGGTTGCTTCTCCTTGATCATGGTATTTAGCCTACATGGCAATCTGCTAACAGCATCCGCTACCACATTGGCTTTGCCGGGGTGATAGTGAATGTCAAGGTCATAATCCTTGATTAACTCTATCCATCTCCTTTGCCTAATATTCAGCTCCTTCTAGTGAAAATATAATTCAAGCTCTTGTGATCTGAGTAAATCTCACAGCGATTACCCATCAGATAATGACGCCATGTCTTCAATGCCAAAACTACGGCTGCTAGTTCAAGATCATGGGTCAGATAGTTCTGCTCGTGCTGCTTCAGTTGTCGAAACAAATAGGCGATGACTTTGCCTTCTTGCATCAATACACATCCGAGACCAATCTTGGATGCATCACAATACACATCAAACGGCTTCTTGATATGGCATGATCAGTATTGGGGCTGATATCAATCTCTTCTTCAGCTCCTGGAAACTGGCTTCACACTTGTCGGTCCATTCAAACTTCTTGTCCATCTTCAGCAATTGGGTCATGGGTCTGGTGATGCTCGAGAATCCTTCGACGAACTTGCGGTAATATCCTGCTAATCCGAGAAATGCACGGACTTGGGTTTGAGTGGTTGGGGCTTCCCATTCTTCGACATCTTTGATCTTGGCGGGATCAACAGAGACTCCTCCGGCAGACACAATATGTCCTAGGAATCCTACTTCCTTCAGCCAAAACTCACACTTGCTGAATTTGGCATAAAGCCGATGCTCTCTCGGGGTTTCTAGGATGATTCTCAGATGTTTCCCATGCTCTTCTTCTGAGTTGGAGTAGATAAGGATATCATCGATGAACACAACTACAAACTTATCGAGGAGGTTCATAAAGATCTTATTCATGAGATTCATGAAATAAGCAGGGGAATTGGTTAATCCAAAAGACATAACCATATACTCATATAAACCATAGCGAGTAGTAAAGGCGGTCTTCGGAATATCCATTGCACGAATCTTAAGTTGGTGATAACCAGTCCTAAGATCAATCTTTGAGAATACCTGGGCTCCAGTCAACTGATCAAATAGATCCTCTATCTTTGGCAAAGGGTACTTGTTTTTGATGGTGGCATCATTCAACTTCCTGTAATCTGTGCACAAACGGTTGCCTCCATCTTTCTTCTTGACGACTAACACTGGTGATCTCCATAGCGAAGCTCTTGGTTGAATCAAGCCTGTTGCTAACATGGAATCCAACTGCTTCTTCAATTCCACTAACTCTGAGGGGTTCATGCTATAGGGTCTCTGGGCTATGGGTCCGGTTCCAGGGATTAGTTCAATAATGAACTCAATATCCCTATCCGGGGGCATACCTGGAAATTCATCTGGGAATACGTCGGGGTATTCACAGACTACTCTGACTTGGTCAATGATGGGCAGGGCTAGACTCTTGTTGCACTTGAATTGGCGGGGTAAGGTTTCAGATATATGCTCTACTGTTACTCCAGAGCTACTGGTCATGGTGATGGCTTTCTTAGCACAGTCTATCAGTCCTTTATGCCTTGACATCCAGTCCATACCTAGTACTACTTCCAATCCTTTGGTTCCAAGTACTATTAGGTTGGCATAAAAATCTATCCCATGTATTCTGATAGGCACAGCTTTGCAAATTTTTCTAGCTTTTGTAGTTGATCCGGGGATTTGAACTATCATGACATGCTTCAAGTTGGTTGGGTGGATCTTACTAGTGCATGCAAATTCTTCGGTGACAAATGAATGCGATGCTCCCGAATCAAACAATACCCTTGCTAAAACTGAGTTGACAGAAAACATACGCAGCACTACATCTGGCGCTTCTTAGGCTTCCTCGGTGTTCATGTGGAAGAGACGACCGTTGCGGTTGTGAGACTTCCCTGGGGCAAATCTTCTCCCCGGTTGAACACGATGCTGATGTTGAGCTAGGGCATTCACATTGGCAGTGGTGGCAGTCTTCTTGGGACACTCATTGGAATAGTGACCCTTCACTCCACACTCGAAACAGGTGATCTGAGACTTGTCTTTAGCTGCGACGGGCACAACATTGCTTCCAGTCCTGGGTGCAGCGTTGTTGTTGTTGCTCTTGGGAGGGGCACGGTTGAAATTGTTGGCGTTGCCAGAGTTGTGGTTGTTTCCTCCGGACTTCACATTGCCTCCGCTACAGTTGGGATAGCTGGGGCGAGACATTGGGGGTCGGTTGTTCCTTGGTGCATATCCTGGTGAGGGGTTGGGATGGTACTTATGGTGACTGCTGGATCCAGATTGCTGCATCATACGACGTTTGCGATTGTCGTTTGCCTGGTTAATCTTCCCTTCCATCTGAATGGCAGAGTCGACTAGTTCTTTAAGATCTTCGAAGCGGATGTTGATGAGGACAGTCTGCATCTCATCATGCAGTCCATTTAGGAATCTCTCCTTCTTGGCCTCTGTGTTGATCTCATCAGGTGCATATCTGGCAAGTGACAGGAATCTGTCACGGTACTCTACCACACTCATTCTGCCTTGCTTCATGTCGCGGAACTCATCCCTCATTCTGGTGACTAAGCCCTGCGGCACGTGGGTGCGGCTGAACTTGATCTTGAAGGCTTCCCATGTCATCACTTGACCATGGTTCATCAGACGGATACTGTTCCACCATGCTCTTGCATCTCCTGCCAATTAGTGGGTGGCAAAGAGAACTTTCTCGTTGTCATCAACTCTGGCTACTTCTAGATTGTTCTCCATTTTCTACAACCAGTCATCTGCATCTAATGGGTTCTCTGAAGTGCTAAAGATTGGCGGATTTGTATTCTGGAAGTTCTTCAGCTTGGATCCTTGATGATCCTAATTTCCATGCCCTTGGTTGTTGAGAGCCATCTGGGCGATCTGTTGTAGTATTGCTAGATTAGCTTGGCGCTCTGCCCTGCTTGCTTCTCTGTCTGCCATGAGATTCTTCAAGATCTGCAGCATTGGGTCTTGCGACGAGCTGCTCCCTCCTTGGTTTCCACGACTCATCTGAAGATTGAGGTAGATAAAGGGGTAAGAGGGAAAGTTCTAAGGTTCATGGTTTTGGTTTCAAACTAAACTTTGAGTTTGACTCTGGTTTTGCAACTAACTTCATTTCATTCATTCAAGCAAGGCACACGATACAAACACACACCACAACAACAAAGGAAAACATATGGTTTGAAGAACCATTCTGCAAGCTACCATACAGTGGGATCGATACATCTCATGTTATGACAGTGTTCTAGTGCATCTACTCATCGTCAATGAAGTCAGAGTCTTTATCGTCAGTGTAGAAGTCCACGGCATCCTCCTCCAGAAAGTCATCATCATTGCTGAGGTAAGAATCCATGTCTCCCTGGATGTCTTCACCCTCCTCTTCTTCCTCCTTTGCTGCAAGCTGAGATTCTTGCTCCTTGACGGTCTTCTCGAGGTCGGCCACCTTCTTGCAAAGACGGGCGATGGTGCGATCCTTCTTCTCGCACTAGAGGCAAAGAGACTAACGGTCCTTGATAAGTAGTGAGAAAGTCTAGGCCTTCTAGGTGGAAATAGCACGGTTGTGGTTGGCAAACTCCCTAGCATTTTCCAATTCCAATTCCTTCTGGTTCTCCACTTGACGCTTCAGCTCTGGGTGACTAGGCATCTCCATCGGCATTCCCATGAAGTCATGCCTTGCATAGTGAGCAAAACGGGTTCCTTGGATTTGGTTGACACTGAGGGCACATAGACATGCGATCACTTCATGCATTGCCCTGGCTAATCCATCTAGCCAGTTGTTCTATCAGACGGAGAACTGGATTCTCCCGGACGTTGGTGCTTCTATGCTTCCTCGAAGATCAGCGGTGACCAGCCACTGTAAATATCCTCCTAGGGGTCCTGGAAGTTGAGCTCCAAGAAACTCTGGATGCGCGCGTCCCAGTAACTTCGACAGTGAATCTAGGTCCCTCTCGAAGATCAGCTGACCTTCGTTTCCCAACTGGTAGAACTTGCTGAACTGAGTCTCCACCTACAAGAATTAAGGATGAGGAAGTTAGTGAAGTGATCAAGTGTGTCAAATTTTAAGTAGTAATGTAAGGATTTGAGGAACATGAATTTTTTGAGAAAGAATGAATTCCCAAGGTTAAGAGAGGAAATAATTTTTCATAAATACTCACTTTGGTTTTGAAATTAAGTTTTTGTTCGGACGTCCATTTTAACAAGGGTCTCCTATGGTCAGGATAGCTCTGATACCAACTTGTCAACACCCGGATTTTTAATCCCAGATGCCTGTTATGTCATACATCGCAATCCCAGGATTACCATTTTTGTGAGACATAACAGATTGGATATCACAGTACATCATCCATTACAAACCATAAATAAGGTCTTACACAAATAAGGATCTCATGATCCGGTCTTAATACAACAAGCAGCGGAATAAATAATAAGCGTAACGGTGGGGTCCATCTTCAGGGGCACAGGCAATGTTGACGAAGGCAGATAGTCCTAGTTATCATAGCCGTCCTGCTGGCCATCATCTTGGTAGTCTCCTTGATAGTCTGGCCATGAGAATAGCCAGGGACAAAATCCATGAGTACTCTTTAAGTACTCGACAGCTACCACTAACAATTAGTATAGTTCCAATGTAAAGTGCTAACTCTAAGTTTATTTGTAAAGTTAAGTTTGAAACCTAAGCTGAGTTCAGAAACAAAGAAAGATAAAATAAAGTTCTAGAATCACTTAAGGTGGGAAGCTAGTGTCATAATCACAACCCTGTTGTGGTCAAGTCAAGATTCATCATTCATTTCATAAGTCATTTTGAAAACATCTGACGACGAAACAGTATGGCCACTCCAACTGTCCATAACCGTGGACGCGGCTATTCGAATAGTTTGACAATCTGCAGAGGTGGTACACTTTCACCACAAGATTCTATACATCTGTCAGGGATAACCCTGAATCATCATACTTAGTATGCAGATAATCAAACATAACCTTTCCTTTACACACCCTAGTATAAGCACCTCTCCTATGAGCATGGCCTCCCAACCATCACCATTTGTCATCTTGACCATGGCCTTAGCTCAAACCTCTCCCACGAGGGAACTAATACTAATGCATATAAACTTCCCGCTAAGCCTTACCCAATTTAGGTATTGTGGTTGTATGGTAAATTTGGAATGGTATCGCATCCGAATCCAACCATCAGTTTTTATAAAAGGGCTAAGGCTCATGCCTCAACAATTTCATCATCATAAACCATTTGTGTTTCTCAACACATGTCAAAACATCTCAATAGAATGACTCATCATTCCAAGATTTTCACAATTCATTTTCACTAAGTGTTCCCATCTAAAGTGACTCAAGTTTTTATCTACTCTAAACTACTAAGTTAAGAGTGTTCACTAAGGTGGAAAGATGGGATCAATCTCATGCCATAGAATGACATCTAAGGTTATCTAAATAGGTCAAGTTTTATACACTTGATGCTACCTTCAAAACAAGTGAAGGACTTTGGTAAATGAAAGGAAGTAAAGCTTGGAAATAATACGTGGGGTAAGTAATAGTCAAAGTGGTATAACCAAAGCATGCCTAATGCATCTTGCTTAATTTCTCTAACTTAATTCTAGCTTGCTAACAATATCTTGCAAGTGTTAGCTTGCATTGTTAATGGTGGCTTGCCTTGTGCAGTGCAGTGGTTGAAGTTTTCCTCTTCCTTCTCTTGATAGAACTCCTCCTCCTCGAAAGCTTGGTCGGTACTATCATATATAAATACATACGGAGTACACAATCACCAAACAATACTTAACTAGGCTACTTAGCATTCTAAGGAACACATTTGATGATCTAATATCATCACAAGCATCACAAGGTTTTATTAACTAGTTTCATTCTTTTTATTTAAGAAAAGTAATTTCTACTCATTGAAAATATCTAAGATTTAATATTCTCCACTTAGAATATGGGATCATATGGACACATGTCATCACCACATATTCTAACATATGGGAATGTGATTTAAGGGTTGGATCACATTTACTTTGGTTTAAGTTTAATATTTAATGATTTAAAGTGACTAGAAATGCCTATATAGCATTATTTTGGTATTAGTCCAAAGTCACTGCGTGTAAACCTTAATATGATTACGTATTTAGATAGATATGGTTAAATGTGATTTTTGAGAGTTGGAATCAACTCAAAAGCTATCATGATTAATTTTAGAAAAATGTTTGAATGTGCAAACGCTTCTGTCTTGTTATTTTTACTAGGAGAGAGCTCTAACTCTAAATGAATTAAATCCAATGGGCTTCGATAGATCTTTTCAGAAGCTTTCCAACACAATTGGAATCGCTCCATTTGGATTTTTAAATCTCTCTGAAATGATTTTCAAACTAGGGGACAAAACTAAGTTCAAACTAAATTAGAAAAATCTAAGTTTGAATTGCTGGGCTAGCGCGGGAACTAAAATGGGCCGGCCCAGTGGCGCTCTGCGGCGCGGGGAATAGCTGACAAGGGGGTCCACAGGTTAGCGGCTCTTAAAACGCGAAGCGGTACGGGCAACGTGGACCCTGCGATTAAAAGGAAGATCTACGGCTGAGGATCGTCGTCCCCGGCGAATAGGTCGCCGTTGAGGGCTAACCCTAGTGGCTCGGTGGGGGTGCAATGGGGCCATACCAGGGCTCCAGCTACTGCGGTGATGCGGGCAAATGAACTGGTGGATGACAGCAAGCTCAGGCAAGGTCGCGGCAGCTCCTAGGGTGGACGAAATCGATGGCGCCTCTCCTCCTCTACTCCGGCAAGCTCCGGCTAAATTCCGGTGAACGGTGGTCCGCCTTGCTCCGGGGATGGGGTGGAAGGATCAGTGGAGAGAGGGGAGTGAGATGGTGTCAGGAGTTTGTGCTGGGGTGGCCTCTATTTATAGCTCGACGAGGCGACCCAACGGGATGTGCTGGCATCTCCGGCAAGGGCTGCACAACATGCTAGCGGCGTGGTTGGAGGTAGGGGACGGTGGCCTGCCTCCTGGCGGTGCTCTACGGCTTAAATGAGCCGCTAGGGGCGGTGGCGTTTGGTCGGGGGAAGCTGGTGCTCTGCGCGGCAGAGGCGGTGTTTGACGCGGCGCACGGGGGCTGCGGTCCAAGCGGCGGCGAACGGGCATGTCCGGGCGGTTCCCTGGGTCGTGGCGACGCGGTGAGCGTGGGCTACAGTCGAGGCGCGGCTTGTGCATGCTTGCCGGGTGCGGCGCTATGGCACGTGCTCGGCATGGTGCAGACGGTCTGGGCGCGGCGCTCTGCGAGTGGTCCATGGCTCGGCTCCGCTCAGGGAGGGGACAGAGGACGGTGGTGTGGTCTGGTATAGCTCCTAGACATGGCGAGAGAGAGAGATGGTCGGCTGCGAGCTATCCATGCTCGACCGGCGAGCATGGTGCTCAGGTGGCACGACACTGCTTCAAATGGCTATGGGGTAGCTTCTTGATGGCTGGGTTGGGTCTGGGGGAGACAAGGGCATCTACTAGGGTTCAAATGGTTTGACAAAAATCGATCAAAAATAGTATAAGTTAGGCCAGTTTGATTCTGTCTGCAAGGTGTTCGACATAATGGCCGCAAGAGAAAAATATTTGAATTTTTAGTTGAATTTTGGTGGAGTTGTTGATCACATGCTTGAGCATCCCTGGTTGCTTGGGATTTGAAAATGGAACTCCTTTGAGTTGTTTTTGAATAAGTGGGATCTTCTCATATGAATTACATTCAATTTTCAAATACCAATTAGTGTTTGCCAGATTTTGGTAGATCACAAAGTGGGCATTGGTACATCATTACATGTACTAGCAAGGGGTGCAAAGATCCACATTTGTTTATGTTAGGTTTTGAGTTCTAGGAATAGCCAAAGTAGGCATGTTGATTAAAATGGCACAAATGACCATTTGCTTCTTTTATTCATTTTGATTTGTTTTTCTTTGGGATTTGTTTGGAAATGATCTAGATGATGTTTAATTCACCTAAGAATCATTTTACTAGCAATGGATCACTTGATCATGGCAATTCAAATCAACTCCTAAATTAAATACACACATATGAATTCTTTAATATTTTTAAATGAGAAAGTTTTGTTAACTTTAAATTTGATGATTTGGATCTTAATAACCTTGGATTAAAGTTTTGGGATGTTACAGGGAGGAAGCCAGAAGCACCAAGCCCGACAAGACGGAGGCTTGGAAGAGAAGACGGAAGAAGAAGCGGCTGAAGCCCCGGAGAGTCCGCCTCATGCCAGCTAGAGGGTCCGACCAGATCCCGCCGGAGTGTCCGGCCTACCCGGCTCCATCTTGGCACGAACAGTCAGTAGGCCACATCGGACTCTACCCAGACACTACCTGGAGTGTCCGGTCCACCCGACCCGGACTGTCCGGCCTAAGTGATGGGCCTGCGAGCCAACATCTAGGCCCTTGGCCCGTGTACCCCTCTATTCCGCACCAAACCCTGGTTTTATGCCCAAACTACCCCTGAACTTGTGGCTGGCCTATAAATAGGGCCCCGCCCCCTCATTGTATCCCTTAGGCATAGATGATAGACTAAAGACAACCCCTTTGTGGAATCTCTAGTTTTGCCTCATCCCCTTCTACCAAAGGGGATCGACTATCGTCACCACCTCGTTGGAGTTTGCATCACGCCTCCCTTGTTGTACAAGACCTTGCCATTGGTGTCCCTCTGCCAAGACGTCAAGACCCTCTCCAAGGTGTTCTTCCCTCTCCGCGTGTGATCGAGGGAGCATGTTGACCGATCTTTCCTTGTGAGGATTCTATCGGATCGGTGGCCACCGGCGAGAGCAATCAGCCTTGTATCGTGTGAGTTTTGCGTGTGTTCATCCTGTTCTTCGCAAGGTGTGTGTCCGCTTCCACTACCTTCTCCCTTTCCCCTCGCTTTCCCATTGATTTGACCATGAGATCCATAAAGATCGGGCCACCCACGGGGTTACCCCATAACATCTGGTATCAGCAGCTTGTGGTTGCCACGAATTCTTCATCGATTTGGTCTTTTCCACATAAATTTGAAATTTCCACCAAAAATAGCCCCAATTTGTGTTTTGGATTGATCTGTGATTTGAGTGAGTTTTGGTAGGTTTTGATCTGTGGATTACTTGCTAAACTTGTTGATCTACCTTCTCTTACGTTTCCATAGCCTAATTCCCTGATTTCCCCCATCAATTTGAGATTTTGGTTGGAGTGTTTCCGCCAAAACTCGTCCTATTCGTGTTCCGGAAGTCCTGGTTCGACCAGACCGGACTGTCCAGCCAAAACGGACCGGAGTATCCGCCCCACCGGAGTATCTGGCCTAAACGGACCGGAATCTCCGCCTAACGGATCAATAACTGCAGCATCGCATGTTTCTTTGTGAGAAAAATCTGCTTCACGGTTTTGAGCATAACTTTTGTATACAAACTCAGATTTTGGTGTTCTTTAGATCATTTTGAAGAAGAGAAAGAGCTCTACATAATGATCTCCTTAGTTCATGCTATATACTCCATCCAAATTCCGCGACCAAGGCGGAATCCACCAATAAAGGGTGAAGATCGACGACGAAAGGTATAAAAATTCCGCGACTTCTCCCCACTTGCTTTCCTTTGTGAGCTACACTATCTTTGCATTAAACAAACACCTATTGAGACTAGTTCCTCCTATGATTGCTAGGGCTATGCACATTTGATACCTTGTAGAATTCTGAGCAAAAGTTGTGAGCGCGTTATCGCATATAGTTATCTTGTATAGTTGTTGGCACAAGGAAGGGGCAAGTGAAAAAGAAAAGAAAAAGATAAAAAAATAGAAAAAGAAAAAGAAGAAAAAGAAAGAAACAAACAAGTGCCTCATAGAATAGGAAGCACAAGCTCAATTAACATCAAATAGTTGGTACTTATTGTGCATATCTTGTAGCCCACCAATTTTATTGCAATCGAGCTAGCATCTCTCCTTGCACTTGTGTGACATGAGCTTATAGTCTTCGCTAGGTAATCATTTGGTTCTTAGCTCACTTTTTCCTTCGCACAAGTCCCATTTATCCCACAGTGTGTGTTTTCTTGTATATAATTCATATCTTGTGGATTGACTTGTTTTGCTTTGTGATCATCGTGGTTCTTTACTTGCCATTACAATATCTTGATTTTGGATTGTTCTTGGACATGCCACCTTCCATACCTATCCACCATAATCTTTGTGTGTGTGTTTTTAGTGGTTAGTTGGTTTTGGTGTTCCGCGTGAACTTCACTTTGCTTGGTTTTGATTTCTCTCAAGTGTTGCCACTTGCACGATACTATCTTCCAAGGTAAAGTAAGGTTTGATGTTGCATCCCTAACCCCTACCACTTCCATATACACCACTTGGTCTTGTGAATCATGTCTAGGGACTCCCGGACCGAGGATGATATCTATGAAGAATCCACGATGAGCCACCATGCATATGCCTCCACAAGCATGGATGACATGATGGATCACTACACCGACAACAGCTCCACATGCTTGGGTGATATGGAGTTCTACAACAAAAATAACTCCCAAAGCATGGACGACTTCATGAACGACAACGACAAGCTCCTAAAGTCGCATCGACCAAGAGGAAGCCTCCACCTCGAGAGCTCTAAGGTCCACCATCAAAAAGACAAGTTCGAACGCTCCCTCAACAACTTGAAGAGCGACATGGACAACAACTTCGCCAAAACCATGAGCATGATGGCCAAGACTAATGATGCTTTGCTCTCATTACAACACCTCACCAAGAAGAGTGCCAAGGAAAAGGAGAATCGTGGCGAGCGTCATGTGGATGACCAAGTGGGCCATCTACATCAACCTTTGGCAAGGCACGCCAATGACCTCCATCGACACCATCATAAGGCGCCTTCAACTACTCGTGCCACCACCAAAAGGGCACCAAGAGCAAGTTCTACTCCACGCCATCAAGCTTCATGCTAAGAGTCTACATTTCAAGATGGAGGAAGCCAAGGCCACATATGTGATGAAGTCGATCCGAGCACCGCTCTCGACAACAACATGAGCCTACTTCCACCACTACCACAAGACGCCGACGACAAGGTCAAGAATGGTGAGCATGGGACTTTCCGTTCACCAAAGGAGGCGCATGGAGTTGAGATAACCGAGCCTATCCCCATATGCTTGAGTGATGATGTGGTACCAATCCCATGTGAGTATGAGAGCCACTTAGCCCACTTGATTGAAAACAAGAGTGGGATGAGTGACTCCACCATAGATTGAGTGCTTCCACTTGGAGGGCATGAGTGATACACCTAGTGAGTTGAGAGTGTTAGTTGATAGGTCATGTGAGAGCACTCTGATTTCTAACAACTTACCGTCTACCTCTAGTGTGTTTTCTCATGATGTGCTAGGTTCCATGGATCAAGAAGCGCCAAGCTTGGAGATGATGATGCCTCCGAACGAGAAGATGAATATGGTGGATGAAGCTAAGGCCATCCCCATACAAGAAGAAGTCGCCCACATGGATGCCAATACTACCACAACACCCACTTCATATGAGAGGTATGAACAAGGTAACAATATGGGTGTTGATGATGCCATGATCCCACTAGTGGACATGATGACTTGTGATGATTGGCATGCTATGCATGATGTTTGTGATATCACATATGCTTCATTGATATGTCCATGTGATACTTTGCATAATGTTGAGCATGTGAAATTATTTGATTGTGATGATGTTGCCATAGACATGCCATGCTCTAAACGTTACGTTGATAATATCATTGCATGCACTTTGTTGAACAATTGCTCTTTCTAATGTTTTGCTTGCAATGATGTTACCAATGGTACCCCTCGAACCATGCTTTGTCATGAGTGTTTTACAATTTCTCTCATTGCTTGCAATAAGTTGAATAATTGCTATTTCACTTGTTTTGCTTGCAACAATAATGATAATATGTTTTCTATTGAGATGTCCCCATAGCTTTCTCAAATTTTGGAGATTTTGGTAAATGCCATGATAAGCATGTTCACCACTTGCATACTCACCATGCATATTTTTCATACTTGGTTGACACTAATGGTGATGTGCATAAGAAGAGATACGTCATGATGGATGATGTGTTTCTATACCATGCACAGACGTTCTTCCTTTTTTGTTTGATGTGTGTAGGAACCCGCACAAGAATGTCAACCTCGATTGAGCACGAGTTGACAAAAAGAGCTCTAGAGAGCATCCCCCATGTGAGTTCAAGATCGAACACAGCTCTTATACCTTTTGCATGCTTTGCATCTTTCATGTTGAAAAATTGTTCTTTCCTGTGGTTTGCTTGCAAGCATGTTGATGGTATTCTTTCACCTTGTGACAATCATGTTTTGTTGCTATTGGATATTTATGCTTTGTGTGTTGCCACAAAAATGTTGAACAATTTCTCTTTCCGATATTTTGTGTGCAACCATAATGCCATTTTGAGCATGTATTGTCACGAGAGCTTCCAAGTCTCTCATATTGTTGTTGCAACAAACATAAGGACCACTTTCTCTTTCATATGGTTTGTTTACAAACATGTTGTTTTTGCTTCCGCTTGCGATACTCATACCCCCATGCTTTTGGCTTTTGATGATATGTGTATGGCATCCAACATATTGAACAATTGTTCTTTCTGAAGGAAATATGCCCTGAGAGGCAATAATAAAGTTGTTATTATGTATTCCTTGTATATGATAGATGTTTATTTTGCATGCTATAATTGTATTGATAGGAAACATCAATACATGTGTGTTTAATAAACAAAAAGGGTTCCTAGTTATGCCTCTATTATAGACTAGCTTGTTGATTAACAAGATGATCAAGGTTTCCTGATCATGGACATTGGATGTTGTTAATAACAAGGTCACAGCATTTGTGAAATGATGTGATGAACATTCATCCGAAGTATAGCATTACGATCAAGTCATTATGTTTATATTGCTATAACATCATACGAAGTAATATTTATCCTTAGACCATGAGATCATGTTAATTGCTAACACCGGAAGAGTATCTTGATAACATCATATGTCACACCGTAACAGGGTGACTATAAAGATGGGTTCAGTACTACGAAGGTGTTATGTTGAGGCTCATGGATCAAGAGTAGAATTTGTCAATCTAGATGACGGATAGATATACTCTGGGCCCTCTCGGTGATATCACATTAGGATAGCTTGCAAGCAAGTGATGTGATCACTAGAATGCTATATCACGGGAACAAGAAAAGAGTGCATGTCGGTAACAATATCAAACTAGGTATGGAGATACCGATGATCGAATCTCGGACATGTAATATATCGAGAGACAAAGGGATTTAGTTACAAGCGTTAAAGGTTCTCACGATCACAGGAGTCATCGTTGAATGTGTAGGAGTCAGTACCGATCTCCAGGTCCCGCTGTGCATTATTGATCATAGAAGGGTCTCGATCATGTCTGCATTATTCGTGAACCATAGGGTGGCACACTTAAGAGTTACCGGACACCATTTTCGAGCACATATGTTTCAGACGAAAGAATTGCAAAGCGCAGGAATTGTTTCAATAGAAACCGGAAATTGTTTCGGGTGAAATTGCAGAAGATGGTTCTGCATGTGAAATTGAAATATTGCAAGGGGCTATATGTGAATGTTTGTTAATTAAAGTAATTAACAAAATTCTGAATAAATTTAATAAAAAGAGTTTTATTAAATGAGAGAGCATTAAATTTGGAGAAATTTAATGCATTTAAAGTGGAGACTTTAAAAGGGAATGTGAAGAGGCAATTTAATGTGGAGGGGTTACCACCACATGAATGGGGGAGGTGAGGGGTCACCCCTCCCCATGCGCTGGCCATGGAGAGAGGGGGCACCCCCCTCCTCCTATAAAAGGCCACACATTCCCTCCTTCATCCTCACACCTCCTTGTGAAGGATCTCTCTCCCCCTCTAGAATTATTCCCCCATGGTCTCGGATTAGCGAGATACATGTTCCCGGTGGCATTTCGTCTGGAAGGAGTTGCTGCTTCCGCTGGATTGCTGGAGCGAGGAGGTGGAGGTTGTCCGGTGGCTTGAACGTGTGTGCAAGGACGGATGTGCTGCTGATTTGCGGCGCTCGGACTTCCACACGATCTTGAGATCGGCAAGCGTATGACTACATCAACCACGATTTCCTACTCGTTAACAAAACTCGTTGTCTTCGAGGGTAAGTTCTCCATGGATGTATGTCCACCCGTTGCTCTGTATCTAGTAGATAGATCTTGGCGTATAGTTCTCATCGTAGGAAAATTTTTGTTTTCTATGCTGCGGACCCTACAGTGGTATCAGAGCCTGATCTATGCGTAGGTGCTTTTCACGGGTAGTACACATATGTTTATATGTGGGCGATGATGATCGTGTTATTGCATCTTCTATGTACTTTGGATATTGGTGGCATAGTGGGATGAAGCGGCCCGGACCAACCTTACATGTCATCGTACATGAGACCAGTTCCACGACTGACATGCAACTAGTTTTGCATAAGTGGCTAGCGGGTGTCTGTCTCTCCTACTATAGTCATATCTGATTTACAATGAGTTGCTAATAACTTGGTTATCCTCGTTGTGGTTCATGTTTGTAGGTAAGACCGTTTCTATCTCTGAAAGCCCTAAGCCACGTAAAACTTGCAATTGATAAATTAGAGGCGTCTAGTTTAGATCGTTGCTGGGCTAGTGTCTTGATATGGTATTGTTGTAAGTAGATGTATGATAGATACTCTTACAACTCACTTAACGTGTAAGTTCCATAGACCTTGGCCTTACACACAAAGGAATGATAGAGATCATACCACGATGCAAATGATAGAGATCAAATGCATGGACCATATCATCTCACTTTACACATTAGCATCTTATATTGCTAGTTTGGCGCTTTTGGTAGCATTATAAGATGATCCCTCATTTAGATATCAAGATAAAATGTGTCCTTCCTTAAGTATGCACTGTTTTGTGGATCGTTTTTTGAGGCATCACGTGATGATCGGGTGTTCTCGACTCTACGCTTTCATACAACGGGTGTAAGACAGTTTTACACACTCAAATACTAAGGTTCTTACTTGACGAGCCTAGCATGTACAAACATGGCCTCGGAACACGGACCAAAAGGTTAAGCATGAGTCATATAGTTGATATGATGCCCATATAGATGCTCGCCTTTGAAGCTACACCGACTCACGTGATGATCGGACTTGGTGTAGTGGATTTGGTTCATGTAATCACCAAAAGGACACGAGGGATGTCGTTTTTGAGTGGGAGTTCAGTAGTAATTTGGATTAGTTGAACTCAATCTATCATAAACTTAGTCTAAATATATTTTACAAATTCTGTTGTAGATGGCACCACCTGCTTTTAATTTCAATGTGTTCATGGAGAAAGAGAAGCTTGCTACGAATGGTAGCAACTTCACCAACTGGGCTATGAATTTGAGGATTCTCCTCACTGCTGCACAAAAGCAATATGTGCTAGAGGCGCCGCTAGGCCCACCAACTCTGATGCTGACGAGGAAAAGAACGTCTATATAACTCGTCAGGAGGACCACAACTTAGTTCATTGCGGCATACTGTATGGGCTAGAGCCAGAACTTCGAAAACGTTTCGAAAATGGCAATGACTTTGATACCATGGGAGAATTGAAAATGATTTTCGATACCCATGCTACCGTAGAGAGTTATAATGCTTCTGAAAAGTTCTTTAGCTGCATGATGGAAGAGAACAGCTCCGTTAGTGAGCACGTACTCAAAATGTCGAATGCACGCCGATAAGCTTGTGTCCTTGGGAATAACGATTCCCATTGACTTAGGCCTACATCGTGTTCTCCAATCTCTGCCACCTAGCTACAAGAGCTTCGTGATGAACTATAATATGCAGGGCATGAAGAAGTCTCTTCCCGAGCTTCTGTCAATGCTTAAGACTGCAGAAGTGGAGATTAGGAAAGAACATCAAGTGTTGATGATCAATAAGACCACCGGTTTCAAGAAGGACAAGAAAGGCAAGCAGAAGGGAAAGAAGGGCGGAAAATCTGTTGCAGCGCCTGAAAAGAAACCCCGAATGGCCCTAAGTCTGACACCGAGTGCTACTATTGCAAGGGGACTGTCTTGGAAGCGCAACTGCCCCAAGTATTTGGTGGAAAGAAGGACGGCAAGGCAAACAAAGGTATATGTGATATACATGTTATTGATGTGTACTTGACTAGTACTCATGATAGCACTGGGTATTTGATACGGGATCGGTTGCTAATATATGTAACTCGGTTCAGGGGCTGCGGAACAAGCAACAACTAGCAAGGGATGAGGTCACGATGCGGATCGGCAATGGATCAAGAGTTGACGTGATCGCCGTCGGAACGCTGCCTCTCCATATGCCGTCGGGATTAGTTATAAACCTGAATAATTGTTATTTGGTGCCTGCACTAAGCATGAACATTGTATCCGGATCATGTTTGATGCAAAGTGGTTATTCGTTTAAGTCTGAAAACAATGGTTGTTTGATTTATATGAATAATATCTTTTATGGTCATGCACCTGTGTTGAATGGTTTATTTCTGTTGGATCTCGATAGTAGTATTACGCATATTCATAATGTTGATGCTAAAAGGATTAAACTTGATAATGATATATCTACATATATGTGGCACTGCCGTCTAGGTCATATTGGCGTTAAACGCATGAAGAAACTCCATTCTGATGGACTTTTGGAATCACTTGATTTTGAATCATTTGATACATGTGAGCCATGCCTTATGGGCAAGATGACTAGAACGCTGTTTTCCGGTTCAATGGAGCAGGCGACATTTATTGGAAATCATACATCTTGATGTGTGTGGACCAATGAGTGTGTAGCGAGGTGGATATCGTTATTTTGTTACTTTCACGGATGATTTGAGTAGATACGGGTATATCTATTTGATGAAACATAAGTCTGAAACCTTTGAAAGGTTCAAAGAATTTCAGAATGAAGTGGAAAATCATCGTAACAGAAAGATCAAATTTCTACGGTCCCACCGTGGAGGAGAGTATCTTAGTTACGAGTTTAGCACACATATGAAAGACTGTGGAATAGTTTCACAACTCACGCCTGCCGGAACAGCACAACGTAATGGTGTGTCAGAACATCGTAATCGTACTTTATTGGATATGGTTTGATCTATGATGTCTCTGACTGACTTACCTCTGTCATTTTGGGGTTATGCACTAGAAACAGCTGCATTCACTTTAAATCGGGCACCATCTAAATCCGTTTAAAAGACACCGTATGAATTATGGTTTGGAAACAAACCTAAGCTGTCATTTCTTAAAGTTTGGGGATGTGATGTTTATGTGAAGAAACTTCAACCGGATAAACTCGAACCCAAAGCGGAAAAATGTGTCTTCATAGGATACCCTAAGGAAACGATTTGGTATACCTTCTATCACAGATCCGAGGGCAAGGTCTTTGTTGCCAAGAATGGATCCTTTCTTGAGAAGGAGTTTCTCGCGAAAGGTGTGAGTAGTCGGAAGGTAGAACTTGAAGAGGTTATTGAACCTTCTCTTCATGAAATGGCGAGTAGCGCAGCTCCAGAAGTTGTTTCGGAGTGGACTTCACCTAATGAAGAGAGAGATAATGATATTGATCATGAAACTCCGAAAGAGCACACTACCGAACCTCGCAGGTCAAGCAGGACACGTGCAGCTCCTGAACTGTACGGCAATCCTGTTGTGAATTTCATGGTTGATGAAATGGATGACCCTGCGACGTATGAAGAAGCGATGATGAGCCCGGATTCCAACAAATGGCTAGAAGCCATGAAATCCGAGATGGAATCCATGTACGAAAACCAGGTTTGGACCTTGGTGGACTTACCTCACGATCGAAAGGCCGTTGAGAATAAATGGATTTTTAAAAGAAAAACTGATGCTGATGGTAATGTAACCATCTATAAGGCTCGACTTATGCATAAAGGGTTTCGACAAATTCAAGGAGTTGACTACGATGAGACATTCTCTCCCATAGCGATGCTTAAGTCGGTTAGGATTATGTTAGCAATTTCTGCATATTTCGATTATGAAATATGGCAGATGGATGTCAAACTGCGTTCCTCAATGGTAATATTGAAGAAGAGTTGTATATGATACAACCTAAGGGTTTTGTCGATCCTAAGGATGCTGATAAGGTGTGCAAACTTCAGCGATCCATCTATGGACTGAAGCAAGCATCCTGGAGTTGGAATCTCCGCTTTGATGAGGTGATCAAAGAGTTTGGATTTGTCCAAACTTATGGAGAGGCTTGTATTTACAAGAAAGTGAGTGGGAGCAATGTGGCATTTCTGATATTATATGTGGATGACATATTATTGATTGGAAATGATATAGATCTTTTAAACAGTGTTAAAAGTTATCTAAACAGCAAATTTTCGATGAAGGACCTTGGTGAAGCTTCATATATATATTAGGCATTAAAATCTATAGAGATAGATCAAGATGCCTAATTGGGCTATCGCAGAGTACATACCTTGATAAGATATTAAAGAAGTTTAATATGGACGAAAGTAAGAAGGGGTTCTTACCTATGTTGTAAGGCAAGACATTGAGTAAGATTCAAAGTCCGGCTATGGCGGAAGAAAGAGAGATGATGGATAAGATCCCCTATGCCTCGGCCATAGGCTCTATTATGTATGCCATGCTATGTACAAGACCGGATGTGGCACATGCTATCAGTTTGACTAGTAGGTACCAATATGATCCAGTTGAACCTTTGGATAGCGGTAAAGAACATCCTCAAGTACTTGAGAAGAACTAAGGATATGTTTCTTGTATACGGGGGTGAAGAAGAGCTAGTCGCTAAGTGTTATGTTGATGCTAGCTTTGACATTGATCCAGATGACTCTAAGTCTCAATCCGGATACGTATTTCTCTTGAACGGAGCAGCAGTTAGTTGGAGAGCTCCAAACAACCTGTGGTGGCTGGATCAACGATGGAGGCGGAATATGTTGTTGCTTCAGAAGCAGCGCAGGAAGCGGTTTGGATGAAGGAGTTCATAACGGAACTAGGTGTGGTTCCTAGTGCGTTGGACCCAATGGTGATCTATTGTGACAATAATGGAGCCATAGCCAACGCCAAGGAACCAAGGTCTCACAAGAATTCCAAGCATATTAAGCGCCGGTTTCACTCCATCCGCGAGCATGTCAAGGATGGAGATATAAAGATTTGTAAAGTGCACACGGACCTGAATGTAGCAGATCCGTTCACTAAAGTACTCCCTAGGGCAAAACATGATCAACACCAGAACTCCATGGGTGTTAGATTTATCACTATATAAACTAGATTATTGTATCTAGTGCAAGTGGGAGACTGAAGGAAATATGCCCTGAGAGGCAATAATAAAGTTGTTATTATGTATTCCTTGTATATGATAGATGTTTATTTTGCATGCTATAATTGTATTGATAGGAAACATCAATACATGTGTGTTTAATAAACAAAAAGGGTTCCTAGTTATGCCTCTCTAATAGACTAGCTTGTTGATTAACAAGATGATCAAGGTTTCCTGATCATGGACATTGGATGTTGTTAATAACAAGGTCACAACATTTGTGAAATGATGTGATGAACATTCATCCAAAGTATAGCATTACGATCAAGTCATTATGTTTATATTGCTATAACATCATACGAAGTAATCTTTATCCTTAGACCATGAGATCATGTTAATTGCTAACACCGGAAGAGTATCTTGATAACATCAAACGTCACACCGTAACAGGGTGACTATACAGATGGGTTCAGTACTACAAAGGTGTTATGTTGAGGCTCATGGATCAAGAGTGGAATTTGTCAATCCAGATGACGGATAGATATACTCTGGGCCCTCTCGGTGATATCACATTAGGATAGCTTGCAAGCAAGTGATGTGATCACTAGAATGTTATATCACGGGACCGAGAAAAGAGTGCATGTCGGTAACGAGATCAAACTAGGTATGGAGGTACCGATGATAAAATCTCGGACATGTAATATATCGAGAGACAAAGGGATTTAGTTACAAGCGTTAAAGGTTCTCACGATCACAGGAGTCATCGTTGAATGTGTAGGAGTCGAGACGGATCTCCGTGTCCCTGCTGATTATTGATCGGAGAAGGGTCTCTCTCATGTCTACATTATTCACGAACCGTAGGGTGGAACAATTAAGAGGTACCGGACACCATTTTGGAGCACATATGTTTCAGATGAAAGAATTGCAAAGCGCAGGAATTGTTTCAATAGAAACCGGAAATTGTTTCGGGTGAAATTGCAGAAGGTGGTTCTGCATGTGATATTGAAATATTGCAAGGGGCTATATGTGAATGTTTGTTAATTAAAGTAATTAACAAAATTCTGAATAAATTTAATAAAAGAGTTTTATTAAATGAGAGAGCATTAAATTTGGAGAAATTTAATGCATTTAAAGTGGAGACTTTAAAAGGGAATGTGAAGAGGCATTTTAATGTGGGGGGTTACCACCACATGAATGGGGGAGGTGAGGGGTCACCCCCATGCGCCGGCCATGGAGAGAGGGGGCACCCCCTCCTCCTATAAAAGTCCACCCATTCCCTCCTTCATCCTCACACCTCCTTGTGAAGGATCTCTCTCCCCCTCTAGAATTATTCCCCCATGGTCTCGGATTAGCGAGATACATGTTCCCGGTGGCATTTCGTCTGGAAGGAGTTGCTACTTCCGCTGGATCGCTGGAGCGAGGAGGTGGAGGTTGTCCGGTGGCTTGAACGTGTGTGCGAGGATGGATGCGCTGCTGATTTGCGGCGCTCGGACTTCCACACGATCTTGAGATCGGCAAGCGTACGACTACATCAACCACGAGTTCCTACTCGTTAAAAAAACTCGTTGTCTTCGAGGGTAAGTTCTCCATGGATGTATGTCCACCCGTTGCTCTATATCTAGGAGATAGATATTGGCGTATAGTTCTCATCGTAGGAAATTTTTTGTTTTCTATGCTACGTACCCTACACTTTCCAATGGTTGGTTTGCACACATAATGATGTTGTTTTGGATATCTTTCCTCATGTGTTTTTGCCGAATTCACCTATCCTTGCATCAAAGATGTTGACCAATATTTTAGTCCATTGCTTTGAGTGCCATACTAAGATGTTATATGGAGTTTTCGAGTTCCCACATGTCGGGACAACGAGTGGAGTTTTGGTGGAGGACGGCCGCCCAGGAATCAAAGAAGTCTACCATGTTTCAGAATTCAGAAGCTTCCAATGCAACCACAATACATATGGGCTCTGTCTTGGCTTAGTACTTAGTGGGAAACCTCACCAGCGTACCAACATTTGGAGGTTCTTGGCACGGTTGGATCCAGCTGGTAGAGGGGCTACTAAGGGAGGGCCTCTCCATGGTCTTGTCTGTAAAAGGACTTGATCGTGGATTGTGGGGAAAGTGCATGCCCTCTCGAGAGTATTGCAATCTGATCGATCAGCCGAGTTCACGGAAAAGAACACTTGAGCATCTAAAGGATGGAGCCTCTGAAAGATCTTCCTCTCTCTTTTCCAAACTTAAAGTTTTTATAAAACCCCAGGGAGTGAGTAATATCGCCGTTTGGTGGGATTTTGGGCACTTGGTGCGTAATATCCAAGTGATAGGTTGATTGGACACTTGGTGAGTAATATCCTTGTGTTTCACTCGACCCTATACTACTTAAACAATGTTTACAAAGTAGGGTAAAACTCTCCCTCTTTTCTTCTTACTTAGAGAAAATTGGCGTAATGCAAATGAACCCCAAAGCCTACTCCAAGCCTTACATGTAGAGTTAGTCTTATTCTTTCCTTGGTGTAATTTGCCAATACATTCAAAGTATTGACCCAAATTGTTGGCTGCACGTCTTATGTGGAGAATACGAAGACTGAAAGGTGCGTAGGGATCGCGGGTCTTCACGCAACTAGCCTGAGACATTGATGGACTCAAGTTTTATTTAGTTTCCGCTGTTTTATTTGAGATATCTATAAGCTATGCAAGTTGTAATAAATATACTCTGGATTATTCGTGTAATAATGACTTGTGTTTTACATGATATCATCGACTGTGAAGTGCTAGCTATTGATCTAGGGACTAGCATGTTAATCACAGGGACATAGGATCTTTAACAATACGAGGTCATAATAGTCCACCATCACATGGAAAAGTTAGAAAGATCCCTCAACAACTTCAAGAGCGACATCGACAACGACTTCGCCAAAACCATGAGCATGATGACCAAGACTAATGATGCTTTGCGCTCATTACAATGCCTCACCAAGAGGAGTGCCAAGGAAAAGGAGAATCATCACGAGCGTCATGTGGATGACCAAGTGCACCATCTACATCAACCTTTGGCAAGGCACACCAATGACCTCCGTCGACACCATCATAAGATGCCTTTAACTACTCGTGCCACCACCAAAAGGGCACCAAGCGCAAGCTCTCCTCCACACCATCAAGCTTCACGCCAAGAGTTTACACTTCAAGATAGAGGAAGCCAAGGCCACATATGTGATGAAGTCGATCCGAGCATCGCTCCCGACAACAACATGAGCCTACTTCGACCACTACCACAAGATGGCGACGACAAGGTCAAGAATGGTGAGCATGGGACTTTCCCTTCACCAAAGGAGGCACAAGGAGTTCAGCACACCGAGCCTATCCCCATATGCTTGAGTGATGGTGTGGTACCAATCCCATGTGAGTATGAGAGCCACTTATCCCACTTGAGTGAAAACAAGAGTGAGATGAGTGACTCCACCTTATGTGAGATTGAGTGCTTCCACTTTGAGGGCATGCGTGATACACCGAATGAGTTGAGAGTTGTAGTTGATAGGTCATGTGAGACCACTTTGATTTCTAACGACTTACCCTCTACCTCTAGTGTGTTATCTCATGATGTGCTAGGTTCCATGGATCAAGAAGTGCTAAGCTTGGAGATGATGATGCCTCCAACCAAGAAGATTTACATGGTGGATGAAGATGATGCCATCCCCATACATGATGAAGAATTCGCCCACATGGAGGCCAATGCTACCACAACACCAACTTCATATGAGAGGTATGAACAAGGTAACAATATGGGTGTTGATGATGCCATGATCCCACTAGTGGACATGATGATTTGTGATGACTTGCATGCTATGGATGATACTTGTGACATGACATATGTTCCACTCTTATTCCCATGTGTTAATCTTGCTATGCATCATGATGACCATGTGGATTTCCTTTATTTCCATCATAAGCATGTTCCCCGCTTGCATACTCACCATGCACATAAATTACACTTGATTGAAACTAATGGTGATGTGCACAAGAAGAGATATGTCATGATGGATGATGTATTTCTCTACCATGCACACACTTTCTTCCTTTTATCTATGACGTGTGTAGGTACCCGCACAAGAATGTCAACCTCGGTGGAGCACGAGTTGACAAAAATAGCTCTAGAGATCATCCCCCAAGTGAGTTCAAGATCGAACCCATCTCTGATACCTTTCGCATGCTTTGCATCTTTCATGTTGACAAATTGCTCTTTCCTATGGTTTGATTGGAAGCATGTTGATGGTATTCTTTCACCTTGTGACAATCATGTCTCGTCGCTATTGGATATTGATGCTTTGTGTGTTGCCACAAAAATGTTGAATAATTTCTCTTTCTGATGTTTTGTGTGCAACCATAATGCCATTATGAGCATGTATTTTCATGAGAGCTTCCAAGTCTCTCGTATTGTTGTTGCACCAAACATAAGGACCACTTGCTCTTTCATATGGTTTGTTTGCAAACACGTTGCTTTGCTTTTGCTTGCGATACTCATACCCCCATGATTTTGGATTTTGATGATATGTGTATGGCATCCAACATATTGAACAATTGTTCTTTCCAATGGTTGGCTTGCACACATAATGATGTTGCTTTGGATATTCTTCCGCATGTGTTTTTGCCAAATTCTCCTATTCTTGCATCAAAGATGTTAATCAATATTTTACTCAATTGCTTTGAGTACCACACTAAGATGTTATATGGAGTTTTTGAGTTCCCACATTTGGATGATGTTCAAACGAGTTCCATGCACTTTGACCTTGCATATGCATCCCGTTTGCTATACTTGAGTTGTGTTAATAGTGTTGTGAACAAGAATGGACATGCCACAAATGACATGCTCCTCTATCACACACAAACATATGTTGCTTGGTCTTTGTTTTGTGAAGGTACAATTTCTTACGTGTCAACCTCTATGGACCATAAGTTGACAAGACGAATCGAAGAGAGTTACCTATGGCTACCCTTCAACAAGCTACCTCTACACCATAAGGTGACCTCCTTCTACTTGAGGACCCATGCTATAATTTTACTGAATTGGCTATGCTTTGAGTGTTGCTTCGCTTTTGTTGTGAGCCTTGTAGGCTTCATGGAAGGTGAAGCAACATTGAGGTGTTGTTAATTCAATCTTCTCGAGGACGACTATATGGTGAACCCCAGGATCAAGAAGATCTCTCGACATCTTCTACTTTGTGATGAGCGTGTAGAGTCGAGGACGACTCTTTTTGAAGGGAGGGGAGATGATGTAGCCCAACCTTCGGTCGTTGCCACATCATAGTCTCCAACTTATGCCAAGTCATCATGGGTATACTACTTCATACTCTGTCCCATATTGATGATAGGTTCACACCAACGAGTACGGAGGCATGGGGGGAAGCCCGAAGCACCAAGCCCGACAAGATGGAGGCTTGGAAGAGAAGACAGAAGAAGAAGCGACTGAAGCCCCGAAGAGTCCGCCTGATGCCAACCAGAATGTCCGGCGCAGCCGGAGTGTCCGGCCAGATCCAGCGGGAGTGTCCGGCCTACCCAGCTCCATCCTGGCGCGGACAGTCAATAGGCCACATCGGACTATACCCAGACACTACCCGGAGTGTTCGGCCACCCCGGACTTTCCGGTCCACCCGACCCGGACTGTCCGGTCTAAGTGATGGGCCTGCGAGCCAACATCTGGGCCCGTGTCCCGTGTACCCCTCTATTCCGCACCAAACCCTAGTTTTATGCCCAAACTACCCCTGAAATTGTGGCTGGCCTATAAATAGAGCCCCCACCCCTCATTGTATCCCTTAGGCATAGATGATAGACTAAAGATAACCCCCTTTGTGGAATCTCTAGTTTTGCCTCATCCCCTTCTACCAAAGGGGATCGACTATCGTCACCACCTCGTTGGAGTTTGCATCACGCCTCCCTCGTTGTACAAGGCCTTGGCATCAGTGTCCCTTTGCCAAGACGTCAAGACCCTCTCCAAGGTGTTCTTCTCTCTCCGTGTGGGATCGAGGGAGCACATTGACCGATCTTTCCTTGTGAGGATTCTATCGGACCGGTGGCCACCGGCGAGAGAAATCGGCATCGTGTTCTTTGCAAGGTGTGCATCCGCTTCCACTACCTTCTCCATTTCCCCTCTCTTTCCCATCGATTTGACCACGAGATCCGTGAATATCGGGCCACCCACGGGGTTACCCCATAATAGGGGAGCTCTTCGTATGCCAACTATATGTAGAGACATTATCTTTGGCTCTACTAATAAAGATTTTAATGACGAATTTTCAAAGCTTATAACCGACATGTTTGAGATGTCTATGATGGGGGAATTACGGTTCTTTCTTGGATTTGAGATCAAACAACTTAGAGAAGGAACCTTCATAAATCAAGCAAAGTACATCCAAGACAAGCTCAAGAGGTTCAAGATGGCGGATCTTAATGGCATCATCATACAGTGAAGATCTGGCTCCCTCAATAGGGCCAGCAAACCTTGAGTCACAGACTGACGCCACCATGGGTGGCTCAGGTTTTGATAAGGGTGAACCCTCTTCGGGTAATGATCGGCAGAGACTTTCGCCGAAAACCTCCTGAACAATCCGGGACTTGCCAAATTTGGCTTGTCTCGGAAATCTGCGGAGGAAATCCAGCGGCTAGGCCGGAAATGCCTGGAAAGCCATAATCTCTCTACCGAAGAAGACGCACAAGAAGCGGCGGACGTGAAGTACTTAGGATCATGTAAGTCGAGAAGGTTACCACTAAGGTGAACATGTGCCTAAGCAAGCTCACACATGAACATCATGTAAGTCGGAATTCCAACTCACATTTTTCTTTATTGTACTTTATATCATATCCTCTAGCCCCCAAGCATGAAGTTGGATATACATTCTGGGTTTATGCTTCCTTAGGATGCCAAAGAATGAACTAGTGTAGCCCCCAAGGCTCGTGATGATATTAGCTACAATATTAGCCCGAGTCTTTAGTAGACTTCTGACTCTGGGTATTCTAACTTACAGAAAGTTAATTCATATAACCAGGAATTGTTGAAGAATGTATGTAATAAGCAAAGAGAGATCAGAGCTCTCCAACTTAAAAATGCTAAGCTTAAGGTTTCCAAAGATGAGGCCGAAGGTAAACATTCCGAGACTCAAACCTTGTCCTGTATTTTCATAGTCAAATAATTTTGCTGAACTGTTATTCTTCTTGACTTACAGCACTGGTAAAATAGTCATGTGCTATGATCGAAGAGGCCGAAAATCTGAAGACCCTGGTGGTGGAAAACAAGGATCTCCGCCAAGAGCTTGGCCAGCTTAAGGCGGATCATGACTAGAGCATAGCTCAAGTTAATCCTCCTCCATGGCCACCGTGGAGCGTGATCGCAAGATTGCACTCTACGAGCAAAAAATCTCGGACCTAAAAGACGAACTTTGTAGAGAGAAGGACCTTTCCGAGGCGCTCCAGGCTAAACTCCGGAGTCTTCGTGAAGAGAAGACCAAAGTTGATGATGTCATCTTTGGTATGTTTCCATCTTTCTGACTTGTCTACATTCTTAGACTCTTTCGATGTCGGATTTACATAACCGTTTTGCGCTATATGTATAGGTCCTCTGAACTTGACGGACTCCACCTCTACCGAGCCTCGCACCCACCGGCTTACCCAAGTCGGTGATCTACTTCATGACTTCCGCCAATCCATTGAGGATATTGGCGAAGCTCTCAAGGTTCCGGACATGCATAGCATGTCCGACTTTCAGGTGCGGGACAAGGCAAAGGAGATACCGCAGCTTGTCCGTGACTAGAACATGTCCTACGCGCGATCAGCAGCGCAGAACGCCCTCACAATGGTCATGAGCCACCATGGAAGCATGGAAATCTGGCAAGTGACTAGAGGGTACTGCAAGGTGGACGAAGACGGACAGGAGCAAGACATCAAGGCCATCATGGACTCCTGCGCCGGATATGGGTGTCATGTAGCTGACTTAACCAGCTACGACACTCCCTTCTTCACCCACGTGGACACGTCGCCTCTGCCTCCCAAAGAAGCAGCAGAAGTGTCCGACGATGAACAAACCATATCAGATTTGGACATCTCGGATCGTTATCAGGGCGCGGCTGATGTGTCCAGCGAGCCGGCAGCTCCTACCTCTTCTCCTGCATCATAGATTATCAGAAACAAATGTGTTATTCTGAAAAAACATTATGGATCTGTAAATATGTAGTATGATACTTTTTGCTAGTGCTAAGTTTTAATCTATTCAGCACTTTTGGCTTTAAATTTTTGTGTGCCTGAAATGTTTGCATAAGCACTTATACTTTTTGGTCTACACTTATCGTTTATCTGGATTTCCGCCTCGTCCCTTTCGTGAGCCGGCTAAACTTTCAGCTCGGAAACTTTGCCGAGCAACGGAGCTCAATTGCTAAACCAGTTTAAACTCGAAAACAAAGCCGGCTTCTAGTACCAATAATTCACTACTCGGAAAATACCCGCATCCGGCAATCAGACAAATAACCAAAGTATAGACTAGAAACTTTAGAGTTATACCCGAAGCATATTTAAAATCGGAAATCTAAACCAGAACAAACATGAGCATAAAGTACTTTCAAGTATTCTGGGATTTTCGACTGTGACATGATCATTCAGAAATAAGATGGTAAAAACTTCTCAGAAAAACTTTGAGGAAACCAAAACTTTTATTTCTCTTAGAACATGTACATATATATGATTACAAAGAAGGATAAACTAAGAATAAAAGGGACGTAGCTGAGCAATATTCCATGGTCTGTCTAACTCATCCGGATTTGTACTGCCTCCAGCTCTCTTTCTCTTCTTAGTAGCAGGTCTTTCTTTAACATGCCTCATATCAGGTAGCTAGTATGAACCATTGTGCAATACTCAACTAACTAAAAATGGCCCTTCCCATACTAGGGAAAGTTTGTGCTTTCTTTGTTGCACAAGCCGGAGAACCAGATCACCCTTATTGAAAGATCTATTTCTGACTCTCTGGCTATGATACTTGCGTAACTTCTGCTGATAGGCTGTTGATCTCATTTTAGCAACGACGCGAACTTCTTCGACTAAGTCGAGATCATTTTGTCAAGAAATCTCGGCATCCTCTTCGATATACGCGGCCACTCTAGGAGAAGTGTGAATAAAATCACTAGGAAGAACTGCTTCAGCGCCATAGACCAAGAAGAAAGGTGTGTATTTGGTTGACCTGTTCGGAGTTGTTCGTAAACTCCATATTACAGAAGGTAATTCCTCTGCCCAAGCCCCCGCAGCACGTCGTAATGGTGCTTCGAGACTCGGTTTTAGGCCTTGTAGGATTAAACCATTTGCTCTTTCGACTTGTCCATTAGCCTACGGATGTGCGACTGATGCAATGTCAAGCCGGATATTTTGTTTGTTGCAGAATTCGGCAAGTTCTCCCATAGAGAAATTACTCCCGTTGTCCGTGATAATACTATGCGGATAACCATACCGGATTATAACATCCTCGACAAATCTTTTGGTTGTTGCTCCATCACAACTAGTGATAGGTTTAGCCTCAATCCATTTGGTGAATTTATCCACCATCACTAAGAGGTGAGTAAATCCACTTGGAGCCCGCTTAAACGGTCCTACCATGTCAAGCCCCCAGACCACGAAAGGCCATGTTATAGGTATTGTTCGCAGCTGATCAGCCAGAACGTGAGCTTGTTTGGCGTACTTTTGGCAGCCTTTGCACGTCTTGACTAGCCATTCGGCATATGCCTGATCTGTAAGCCAGAAAAAACCATGTCGGAAAGCTTTTGCGACTAAAGCTTTGGCTGCAGCATGGTGACCACACTCGCCTTCGTGGATTTCTCTTAAGATTTCCACTCCTTCCGGAGATACGCAGCGCTGAAAGACCCCAGATACACTCCGCTTATAGAGCTAACCACTAACTACAGTATAGTCTTTTGCTCGTCGGATGATCTGCCAGCTCAAAACTTCGTCTTCGGGTAATTTGCCATCTACCAAATAATCAAGGTAGGGTTGAGTCCAGCTAGGAATTACAGCCAGAACTGCTATCAAAGGTGAGTCGGCTTTGGTCAGAAATTCCTCATCCACTCCCTTTATTGAGGGAACTTTGAGGTGCTCTAAAAAAGCGCCATCCGGGACCTCTTTCCGTGCAGAGCCTATTCGAGATAATGCATCTCCTTCCTCATTTTCTGCTCGAGGGATGTGTTGAACCTCAAACCCTTCAAACGATTTAGATAGATTATCCATGACAGGTTTATAAGATGCCATGTGTTTATTTGCATTACAAATATCCGACACTTGCTGAGCAACCAGATCGTAATCTCCATAACACATCAAGCGTCGGATGCCGATATATTTAGCAATCCGGATTCCATGCAGCAGTGATTCATACTCGGCAATATCGTTTGTCGCTGTGAAGTGGATCTGCAACACGTATAAAAGTTTATCTCCTTGGGGTATTTGAGTACCACGCCAGCCCCCGCGAGCCTTACACCCATCAAAGTATAGGGTCCAATATTTCGACTCAGGGAGGGTCATATTCTCCATCGTCTCTGTCCAATCAGTAACAAAGTCGGCAAGGATTTGGGATTGCTGTCCGAGGTTTGTACTCAATATCGAAAGCTGGGAGCTCTATGCCCCATTTGGCGACGTGTTGTGTGGCGTCACTGTTGTTGATTATATCTCTCATGGGAGATGTGCTCACCACGGTAATTGTATGCTCCTGAAAATAATGTCGCAGCTTACGAGATGCTAAGAACATACCATAAGCTAGCTTTTGATAGTGCGGATACCACTGTTTCGATTCTGTCAAGACCTTGCTGATAAAGTAAGTTGGACGTTGCACCAAGTGTTCCTGATTTTCCTCTGGTCTCTCCACTACCATAACGATACCAACGACTTTGTTTGTCACAGCAAGATAGAGCAATATCGGTTCTTGTGGTTCCGGTGCAGCAAGGATTGGAGCAGATGAGAGTACTTTCTTCAGGTCTTGTAGTGCAGCTTCAGCTTCGTCGGTCCACACAAAATCCTTGGTCTTTTTCAAGAGTTTGTATAATGTGCGGCTCTCTCACCGAGCCGGCTTACAAACCGACTGACTGTAGCGATGCAACCAGTTAGTATTTGTACGTCCTTCAGGCGAGTTGGCCTGGAAATATTGAGTATAGCCTTCATTTTGTCTTGATACGTCCATTTTGCATCACTATTCTATGTCTTAATTCACTATTATTCATTGATATATTTCGTATTGAGAGGTGATACTTATGTTATTTCATCTATTTTTGCATGGTTGATGACTTTTGGAGCATGGATCGCTGCACTCAGGATTCTGATAGAAAAGGTGCTGTTTGGAGGCAAAATTCGCGAAGATCAGAAAATCCGGGAAAATATACAGAAAATCCTTTTTTTCTAGAAGACTAAGGTAGCCAAAAGATGGAGTGGAGGTGGGCCACAGGGGGCCCACACCACCCCATGGCGCGGGCAGGCCTAGGCCGCATCTAGAGGTGGTGTGGCCACCCTAGCCCACTCCAGCCTCTCCCCTCTAGCGTATATCAACCTCCCGAAACCCTAAGACTCAGGGAGCGACCACATAAAGATTCCGCCGCCTCTGCGGGGCGGAAAACACCGAGAGAGAAAGATCTCTCAGGTAGACAGATTTCTGCCGAGGGAATTCCTTCCCGAAGAGGGGAGATCGTCGCCATCAACATCACCATCAAGCTGGACTTCATCGGGATCATCATCATCATCACCACCATCATCACCATCAGCACCCTCATCACCATCTCCATATTGCTGTAACAATTGCGTTGAATCTTGCATAGTTCATAGGGGAAACTCTCCCGGTGTTGATTACTCTTTGTAGTTGATGCTATTGAGTGAACCGTTGAATTATTGTTTATGTTCAGATTGATATACATCATTATTCCATCTTTGATCATGATCCATATGAGTAGTTCGTTTGTTCTTGAGGACATGGGAGAAGTCTTGTTGTTAGTAGTGGAGTTGCATTGAGAAAGATTCAATAGATTGTTATTTAAGTTGTGGTGTACTTCTTCTAGTGGTGTCATGTGAACGTCGACTACATGACACTTCACCTATATGGGCCTAGGGGAATGCATTGTGTATTTGGCTACTAATCGTAGGGGTTGCCGGAGTGACAGAAACCTGAACCCCAGTTAGGAAACTATTGCACAAGGGACGTAAGGGTCTTAGAGTTTAAAGCTGTGGTTAGGTTTCTACCTTAATTACTTTCTTGTACTTACGGATGTTTGCAAGGGGTATAATCACAAGTATGTATTAGTCTTGGATGGGGCGGTACATTAGCACAGGTTCACCCACACAACACTTAGCAAGCTAGAGAAGATTAATCAGCTATATGAAGTGAAAGCACTTGACAGTCTTCCCATGTGTCCTCGAGAACGTTTGGTCATCTTAAGTAATACAACCGGCTTGTCCTTTGCTGCATAAAGGATTGGGCCACTTGCTGCATTTATTCCTACTGTCATTTATTTACTCATACTTTGTTTACTTGCTTTATCAAAAAACCCTAAAAATCCGTTTGCTAAGTATTTGCAGAGAATTCCTGATCCATACCACTAGCCAGCACCTTCTACTCCTTGTTGGGTTCGACACTCTTACTTATCGAAAATACTGCGATGCACCCCCTATACTTGTGGGTCATCAAGATTATTTTCTGGCGCCGTTGCCGGGGAGTGAAGCACTATTGGAGAGTGGAACTGGTAAAGGAAACTTTTACTGTGAGTATTGTTTACTTCTGCTAGTTGCTTTATTTTCGTTATGGATAATTCGCTGAGTTTCTTATTTGGTAATGCTACTACCACTGCTAAGGTAGTAGATAAGCCACCACCTGCTGAGAATGATGTTTTCAAAATACCTACAAGAATTATTGATCGTGTTATGGATAACTACTATGTTGGAGATGGAACTGCCCATCCCGGTGATCATTTACTCTTTATACACGAATTATGCGGGTTGTTCAAGTGTGCAGGTATTACTACAGATCAAGTTAAGAAGAAGTTATTCTCATTATCACTGGAAGGAAGAGCTGAGGAATGGTATAAGCTGCTAAAGAATGGTCAAGCTCTGGAATGGGAGGAAATAGTGCCTCTCTTTTATTCAAAGTTTTATCCTCCTAGTGAGTTTCATAAAGATCGGAATCAAATATACAACTTTTGGCCTCTTGATGGCGAGAGTATAGCTCAAGCTTGGGGGAGATTGAAGTTACTAATGCTCAAATGTCCCATTCATGAGCTCCCCAACAATATTATTATCAATAACTTTTATGCAAGGCTCCCTCTACATGATAAAGATTTATTGGATGCTTCTTGCGTTGGATCATTCACTCGCATGGAAGAAGAAGCTAAATGGGACCTTCTAGACCGTATTCAAGACAATGCTGAAGCTTGGGAGAATGACAAAGGTAGAAAGTCAGGTATAAATTATGATTATGAATGCATTGAATCTTTTATGGGAACTGATGACTTTCAAAATATTAAAAATGCTTATGGTCTAGACTCACAAGCTATTGCTTCTTATTTTAAGGCTTTTGCTTCCTACATTGAAGTGCCTAAAAAGAAGTGGAATAAGTATCATGGACCTTATAAAGATGTTGCTAAGAGTGTTCCTGCAAGAAATACTGAAGTTTATACTGCTAATCATGTTTTACCTGAACCTTATATTGAGAAAATGCCTTTTCCAGTTAAGGTAAAGGAACATTCTATGATAGCTAGTATGGTTAATGAAAGTATGAGTAAAGCTATTGAACCTGATAAACAAATGGTTGATGAACCTATAATAGCAAGTGTGAAAGACTTTGTCACCAAGTATGAAAAAGAGGGACACACTATCTTTTGCAAGGATACCTCTAATATTGTTTCACAAAGTAGTGTTATGAGAGCTAGTATTCCCGTGTTTTCTGTTAGAATAAGTGATCATTGCTATGATAGTCCTTGTGATAGATATATTGTTAAGTTTATGCATGATACTGAAAGCTACTATGAGAGAGGTAAAAGTGTTCTTATGTATCTCAATAATATCAAGTTTCCTTGTTTTATGCTGAAAGTTTTTATATTGCGCTTCTTTTGCCTTCTTATGCAAGTTGCCTTTGGTTTCAATAACTTGTTTGTTTACAAAATCCCCTTGCATAGAAAGTGGGTTAGACTTAAATGTGTGTGTTTTTGCTTCTTAATGCTCTCTTTCACTTCAATTCATATCCGTATGAGAGCTTCTTCAAAATTATCATGCCCATCTTAATGGCTATAAAGAAAGAGCTTTATGGGAGACAACCCAATTTGTTTTTGCTTTTAGTTTTTTTTTGTTTCTTTGAGTCTTGGAAGTTATTACTTCGGTAATAACCGCTCCTTATCCGTTTTGTTTGGTTTTTGTGTCAAGATCAACCTCTAATGAGAGAGAAGTAAGATTTGGGGAAGTTGCTGTCCCGAAACAGATTTTTGCGCTTCACCATAAATATTCGTGAGAGATCTCTGTATGTCGGATTGAGCTGTAATTGTTTGTGCTTCTGCCCCAGGTTGTTGTTTAACTTTCGTTAGTTTTGCACTTTTTGATTTGAGCAACAGAAGATTTTCGAAAAAATTGATCTTTACCTGCTGGTCTGTTTTGACAGAATTTGCCACTTTTGCATTTGCTTCTTTATTCGATTTCCTTTTTGAATTCTTTTTGGGTTTTCAGAAGGAGTTGCTTAAGTAGCTTATGTTTTGATGGTTTTCAGTTGAAAGTGGACTCAAAAAGTTTTATCACTTTACTTATACTAATGTTGCTAATGAGAACTGTGTGAAGTATTTTGTGAAAGAAATTTCCAGGAAGTGGAGATAATGGTGTAATAAGAAAGAGAAGGGTTTTATGACTCAAGTAATAAGTGTACGAAGATGAAGATATTGATGCCTTTCAAGTTATAACTCCGGAGAAATTCATTGAGGACCAAATTCAGAGACCTGCAGAGTCCGTTTCCAACTAGGTATGATTACGGTAAGAAAAGTTCATGAAAATATAATCCAACTATATTTTTGCAGTTTTCAGTCAATAAGGAAAGTTTCGAAGCGAAAAAGGGACGGATCCGGAGCCGGGGTGGCCCACACCACCCCATGGCGCGGGCCCACCCCTGGCCACGCCACCAGGTGGTGAGGCCACCCAGGACTCCGCCTCTGACTCGTTTTCTCCCAGTAGCTTCCTTTTGATATGAAACTTCGTAATATATAACCCCCCGGATCTTCTGAGGTTCGTATATTGTGTTTTCGTCGTGTTTTTGTTTCGATCTGTTTCTGCCAGGACATACTCTTTGAAGGCTTAGAAGCACAATGGTGTCCGCCAAGGATAAAGGAAAGGAGCCCATGGAGGAAGACCTCCAAGACCCCGGGAAGGAGAAGGAGATCAAGAGTGAAGGTGAAGAGGAGCAAGGCCAATGTCCGCACACCGGCACTACCATTGCAAGCATTGGAGTGGTGAAACCTGCCAGGGTCAGAAGGACGGCACAGATGCAGAATGGGGGGAAAGTTCCCCGTCATAGTTTGGCTCCAAGGTCACTTCCTCCACACACCAAGAATCCTTTCCATACCTTCATCCATAACCATGCAGGAAAAGAAGACTTCAAGGAGGAAGATCAAAAAAAGAATCACGAGAGCTGGGATCCACGAAATGAAATGATCACGAGCCGTATTGAGCACAACTCGGAATTGATTCGTACTCTCACCTTCGAGATTGAGGACTTTGGGAAACTGATCAAGGAGCTCATCAAGAGGATACCACCACCGAAGGAGTAACTCGTCATCAGGTTTGGCATCCCCTTGGTTTATTCCAAGCTTGGGGGAGTGCCGTGGTATCACATCACTATCTTCTATCTTTTACCTTATTAGTAGAGTCATATCATGAATAGAGGAGTTACTATGTAGTATGGTTTGCATTATGTAAGTGTCCCCTCTCTCGTTAGATATGTATCCCTTGGTGTGAGTTTCCGTTATGGAATATTAATGAGAAGTTCTATCATTCACTCTTTTGCATAGCTTATATTAGTTTTCAATTCGTGGTTGTATGATTGATCTTGTTGTTAGTATTGGTATCACTTTGGGATCATTGAGTTAATTTAGTTGGTTTTGGCAAACCTGGCTCGGTCAGTAGAAACATCTTTTTGAGAGTTGAAAAGAAAAATATAGAAGTACTCTAAAGAAAAATAATTCCATCATCTTTCTTTCTTGATTTTCCCATAAGTCTAGTATTCTCTAGTTAAGATCTTTTGTGCTTCCAAGGAAGATTGCATGTTTGTCTTTATCATTTGTATGTTTGGTTGTTTCCTTCAACTCTTATACTTCCTACCTAGCCTTGCTAGCCAAAAACCTGTACTGAGAGGGAATTCTTCTCGTGCATCCACCTCCCTTAAACCAAAACCTTTGCCATTTGTGTCCACCATACCTACCTAGTAGCATTATTGCTATTCCAAGTAAATTCTTGTTTTATCTACCTCCCAAATTAAACTTGTTATGTGAAAATTAGTGATTAAAGCTCTCACGAACTTGATGGCACACTTTACTTTCTTGCATTTAATAAACTTGAACCATTGTGCTCACCTATGTTGCGTATATGCTTGCGTTTTGTAAGTTGTGAATTAGCAGAACCATGCTGTCATGGGGAACGCTTTCAACATTGCACTGGTACTTTGTACCAAGTTGATATCATGTTATTTTGTCTATGGATGTCGTCGGTGTGAAATGAAAGGGGATCTTGTAAGTCCATGGAGTTATGCATGTGTGTTAGAGAAACGCCTGGGCCGCTGGTCTAATCCATGATGACATGGTGGAAACCTGCAGCGTAACCATAATGAGTATCTATGAAGCATTCTTCTTATAAAAAAAGATATAGAGATTGAGAAAAAGAGAAAAGAAAAAAAAGAGATATTATGAAAAGAGGAAAGAGAGAAAAAAAGCACCATATTCCCATGGTGAATAAGAAGATTGCTGAGATACTTGTTGTCTGCTTGCCTTGTCATTTTGATATGGGGATTCTTCCGTATCATCGGGCAAGGGGTATCCCGTTGGCGGTTCTCAATGATACACATATTCTTACGATGACAAGAACTTACCGGTGACTAAACTTGAGTAGCATGAGGAGCGGCCCTCGTATTCAAGGGACATGAGATTCTCAATTTACAACTTGTCAATGCATATCCTCATTTTTGATCACTTTAACCTTAATCACCTAAAGATGCCTATGATAGGGGCAATGAGAGATGAAAGCTAGTAAGTATCATAATTTTTGGGAGCTCTTTATGAGACTTGCAATCCCTGCTTCCCTCTGCGAAGGGCCTTTCTTTTACTTTGTAGTTGAGTCAGTAAACCTATGCCCTTCTACCTCAGCAAGTATTTTGAGTTGATGTGTTTCATTCATCCATATGATGATTTATTCAATCATGTTTCTTATGTTCCTTGTTTTGCACATTGCTCTTATCTTGAAGTTTACTACTTTGAAAGCTATCATTGAAAAACCAGTTATTTGTGAACTCCAGCAAGTTATCAACTATTCTTCGACCAAGAGCTAAGTTTGCCATTACCAATTATGATTCACTTTATGTATCTTTATTGTGTTTCCTTTACTTATTACAAGTTGAGTTATATAATAGTGAGTTGTCTTCTATTATGATCTATGTATTTGATGAATGTGATGTTTCTTGTCCGTATTCTTTTATCGACTCTTCACTCCATAAACTTGAGGCCATGTTTATTGAGCTCAGTTTCGCTTGGGGACAAGTGAAGTCTAAGCTTGGGGAAAGTTGATACGTCCATTTTGCATCACTATTCTATGTCTTAATTCACTATTATTCATTGATATATTTCGTATTGAGAGGTGATACTTATGTTATTTCATCTATTTTTGCATGGTTGACGACTTTTGGAGCATGGACCGCTGTAGTCAAGATTCTGATGGAAAAGGTGCTGTTTGGAGGCAAATTTCGCGAAGATCAGAAAATCCGGGAAAATATACAGAAAATCCTATTTTTCCAGAAGACTAAGGTAGCCAGAAGATGGAGTGGAGGTGGGCCACGGGGGGCCCACACCACCCCATGGCGCGGGCAGGCCTAGGCCGCGTCTAGAGGTGGTGTGGCCACCCTGGCCCACTCCAGCCTCTCCCCTCTAGCGTATATCAACCTCCCGAAACCCTAAGACTCAGGGAGCGACCACATAAAGATTCCGCCGCCTCTGCGGGGCGGAAAACACCGAGAGAGAAAGATCTCTCAGGTAGACAGATTTCTGCCGGGGGAATTCCTTCCCGGAGAGGGGAGATCGTCGCCATCAACACCACCATCAAGCTGTACTTCATCGGGATCATCATCATCACCACCATCATCACCATCAGCACCCTCATCACCATCTCCATATTGTTGTAACAATTGCGTTGAATCTTGCATAGTTCATAGGGGAAACTTTCCCGGTGTTGATTACTCTTTGTAGTTGATGCTATTGAGTGAACCATAGAATTATTGTTTATGTTCAGATTGATATACATCATTATTCCATCTTTGATCATGATCCATATGAGTAGTTCGTTTGTTCTTGAGGACATGGGAGAAGTCTTGTTGTTAGTAGTGGAGTTGCATTGAGAAAGATTCAATAGATTGTTATTTACGTTGTGGTGTACTTCTTCTAGTGGTGTCAGGTGAACGTCGACTACATGACACTTCACCTATATGGGCCTAGGGGAATGCATTGTGTATTTGGCTACTAATCGTAAGGGTTGCCGGAGTGACAGAAACCTGAACCCCAATTAGGAAACCATTGCACAAGGGACGTAAGGGTCTTAGAGTTTAAAGCTGTGGTTAGGTTTCTACCTTAATTACTTTCTTGTACTTACGGATGTTTGCAAGGGGTATAATCACAAGTATGTATTAGTCTTGGATGGGGCGGTACATTAGCACAGGTTCACCCACACAACACTTAGCAAGCTAGAGAAGATTAATCAGCTATATGAAGCGAAAGCACTTGACAGTCTTCCCATGTGTCCTCGAGAACGTTTGGTCATCTTAAGTAATATAACCGGCTTGTCCTTTGCTGCATAAAGGATTGGGCCACTTGCTGCATTTATTCCTACTGTCTTTTATTTACTCGCACTTTGTTTACTTGCTTTATCAAAAACCCCTAAAAATCCGTTTGCTAAGTATTTGCAGAGAATTCCTGATCCATACCACTAGCCAGCACCTTCTGCTCCTCGTTGGGTTCGACACTCTTACTTATCGAAAATACTGCGATACACCCCCTATACTTGTGGGTCATCATGTCTCGGTTCACCTCTATGCCTTTTTGAGACACGATGAAACCTAACAATTTTCCGGCTGGGATTCCAAAGAAGCATTTCTTTGGATTAAGCATTATGTTGTATTTTCGTAGATTGGTGAATGTTTCCTCCAACTCGGAAATCAACGTTTCCTTCGTTTTGGACATCACCGCAATATCATCCACATATGCATGCACATTGCGTCTGATTTGATCGTGGAGGCAACGTTGCATTGTGCGTTGGTACGTAGCTCCTGCGTTCTTCAGCCCAAATGGCACCGTAACAAAACAGAATGTTCTGAAGGGAGTTATGAATGAAGTTTTGACTTTGTCAGATTCCTTCATCTGAATTTGGTGATAACCGGATTATGCGTCGAGAAAACAGAGGAGTTCCGAGCCTGCCGTAGAATCGATAACTTGATCAATCCTAGGCAGAGTGAACGGATCTTTAGGACAAGCCTTGTTCAAGGCAGTATAATCAACACACATCCTTAAATCAGTGGTGTCCTTTTTAGGGACCATTACAGGATTGGCCGACCACTCAGTGTGGATGACCTCTTCTATGAATCCGACTAACTCGAGTCGTGCTAGTTCCTTAGCTATTGCCTTACGCTTTTCATCGCCAAAACGTCATAAGGACTATTTGACGGGTTTAGCATTCGGGTTTACATTTAAAGAGTGCTTGACAAGTTCCCTAGGTACTCCGGTCATGTCAGATGGCTGCCATGCAAAGATATCTTGATTTGCTTTGAGGAACTTGACGAGCGCGCTTTCCTATGCGCTATCTAGGCCTGCACCTATCTGGGTCACCTTGGAGGGGTCATCATCCTTCAACAGCGTCTTCTTCGTCTCTTCTGATTCCTTGAACTCCGGATTCAGCTTTGTCACCTCCTTCTTTGTTGCAGGCATCTCGGACGGATCTATGCTCTTCTTGATCTCCTGGTACTCCTGGGCGTGCAGCACGGCCTCAGCAAAGGCGGCATTTCCATCCTCGCACTCTCGCGCTTTCTTCGGGTCTCCCCTGATGGTGATCATGCCGTTGGGACCTGGAATTTTCATCATATTGTAAAGGTAACACGGACGAGCCATAAAAGCCCAGTAAGCCGGACGTCCAAATATAGCGTGGTACGCGCTCTTCAATGGGACCACTTCGAAGGAAAGTGCCTCCGTCTGATAGTTCTTTGGAGTTCCAAAGGTAACATCCAAAGTGATTTCTCCTAGGGATTCTCTTGTCTTCCTGGGACAACTCCGTGAAAGATCACAGAGTTGTTGTTCAGTTGGGTCTCCGAGATCTTCATCCGGCGTAGCGTTTCGACATACAGAATATTAATGCTGCTGCCACCGTCCATGAGAGTCTTGGAGAAACCATAACCGTCAATAAGTGGATTGATGATTAAGGCATATTTTCCTCGCCTGTGCAACTTAGGTGGATGATCAGCACGGTCAAATGTGATTGCCACTTCCGACCAGTCCAAGAATTGGGGGACAGCCGGAACTATTGCATTGAGCTCATGTAGCATTGCCTTTTTGACCTTTGCTGGTTGAGATCCGAGGAAGGTGACATAAGTGTCTTTCTTGGTCGGAAAATTTTTCTTCCCTTCCAGCTTGGGATTTGAAGCGTCAACTTCCTCCATGTCGGAATCTTCCTTGGTCTCTTTATCCTTTTCGGGATTTTTCTTTCCCTTCTTCCACTTAACTTTGTAGCCAGCGGTATCATTTCTTTTAATGTCATCATTGAAACGACACTAGGCGTTTGTGTGGGACGATCCCCCATTGGCATCTAAGTGATGCACACATGGGTTATTGGCAATGTCGGCCCAAGAGTAGGTTTTTCCGGATTGCTGGTCTCCTCTACCTTGGACTCTTGACGTCCCACGACTGCGTCCGCGGCCACCATCACGTCCTCCTCCTCCTCCAGACCCGAAAGTAGCAGTGACCACTGCCGTTTCCGCGTTGGGTTTTTCTTCTGAGGTATCCTTGCACTTTTGAGCTTGTTGCTTTGGTTGTTTTGCCGACTGTGGCACACCCAGGGCGTTGAGTAATCCCTCTGCGTTGTCGTCAGCATCTTCATACTTGCTCGTTGTTTCTATCATCTCTCCCAAATCAGTAACCTTGTCACACTTCAAGCGATGACGTAGTAAACCAATTGGGAGACCTGCAATGAAGGCTTCAATCGCAGTTTGGTCATTTACTCCATCACAGGAGTTCTTGGTGTCGATCCATCGTCCGAGATAATCTCAGCAAGTTTCTTCGGCTTTCTGGGTGCAACACTATAGGTATCTGACCGTACAGGGCCTATAGTATGTGCCTTCGAAATTCCGAAAGAACGCACTTTGCATGTCATACTAGTTGTGGATGGTGTTCTTCGGAAGTTCATTGAGCCATGATCATGCCGTCTTCCACAACATAAGTGGGAGATATTGGGTTGCGACCAGGCTGTTTCCACCTTTGGCGATGCAGCAAGCTTGGAAGAAATCCTGTAGCCAAGTATCTGGACGAGCTATGCCATCGTAGGCTTTGATATGTCTTGAGATAGCAAATCCTTCCGGGAATCTTGTAGCTCTTATGCATGGTCCGAAGCACTCTGGGCCCATGTATATGTCATCATTTTCATAGCGCCGCACCTCTATATTGGAGTTAATCATGTGCCTTGCGTCATTTGGGGATAAAGATCGTCCCGAGTGATGGCTATGGCTGCGGTGCCTTGGAGCCGTACTTCGGCTTCTGCCACCACCTCCTCCACCACGACGCCCTCCTTGGCCTCCTTGGGAGCCGTTGTGATGGCTACTTGGCGGAGAGGGTAGAGCAGCTGGGTTATTTCCGGCTGATCGTCGGCCTCCATCCGGAGCGTCATTATTCCGGTTCCAGGGAGGGTCTTCATTGTGACGAGCCCCCTGCCGGCTTGACTCGGCACGGGGTGTCTGTCGTTCCTTCGCCCGTCATCCGGACGGCTTGCATGTCTAGGAGGTGGCATTCTTTGTCGGTCCTCCTCCCGACGTTTCTCTTTATCTTCTTCCATGCGATCTTTCGAATCTCGCCGGGAGGATTCTTTGGATTCAGTGCAGCGATTGCCTCTTGCTCCGCAACTGGGTTAATGTTACGCCAGTCACGAGTAGCTTTGTGGTGTTGTCCTGAAGATCCGGTTCTTGAGTAGTTGTCTTCCCGATGGTCGGAACGATGTTGCTGTTCCGGAACATGTTGGGGTCTTACGTCAGCCCATGCCGGATCTGTGCGACATTGGTCAGAATCTGAGACCAGTTTTTGACTTCCGGACAGGGCGACCTTTTGCTACTCCAGTCCTTTGTTGAGTAGTTTGATTCCCAACCGGATCTGCTCCGGGCCTGGATTAGCCGATAGGATTTCCCGAGCCACAACGGTGTTTTGTACTAGCATTGGATACACCCAATCCCAGTTGCTATCGCGTCGAGGCATCCCAAGTTCTCCTCCGAAAAGGACTTTGTGAATCTGCGGGAATTGGTCGTCATGAGTATGACGTTTCCTGGTCTTCTGATGTTGCCTGGAGTTGTTCTTCTCTGCAGTTGCCATGCGTTTCTTTTCCTCCTCAATGTTTTTGGCTTCATCGAGGAGTACTTGGCGACGTGCTTCTAGGGCCTGGGCCCTCTCGTCCAGCTCTTCAGAAGTAAGTTCTGCAGTTGTAGGAATAGGTGTGGTTAATGCAGCATCGATGAGTTTACGCGCACCTTCAGTGATCACGTGTCCATCCATCGACTCTTCTTTGGGCTCGTCTAGGATAAGCGCTCCATCTCAGTCTTCCGCGTATTCCTCGGCAATCACCTCCTCTACCGGAGGGTCTTTCATCGGGGTCTTGTTCTTCTTCTTTGCCTTCTTGGCAGCTCCTGTAGCAAAGACGGCTTTGGGCCCATTTCCTGGAGTCAAGCTCTGATCGGTACTTTCGGACATCTGGACCTCGGGCTTATCTCCGATTTCCATGTCATCCTGCGATTTAGGAGAGTTTTCCCCGGATCCTTCATCCATGGATTCTCCTTCCTCTGCAGCTTTGGAGTTATACTCCTCTTCATATTCCACGGAGAACTTTCGGAAATCTACCGACATCATCGATTCATCCGAGGATTCGGGTACATCGGCGTTTGTTCCGATTGCCTCCAACACAGAGTTGGTTTTGTCTCCAACATCGGCAGAGCCAGATCCAGATCCCACATATCCGATAAAGTGCGATGCGCCCCTTCTTAGATAACTGCAGTCTTCATAGTAGGCTTCATCGAAATGTTTGATGGTCTCGAGGATTTCATCTACGCCTGAGTTTTGCATCATCATGCGCCTTAGCGTGTATCTCAGGAAAGGCCTGTCTGTTCCGACGTCATGAGAGTCGGGACCAGCGTTGTTGTTGTGTTCCTCCTGGATTTCGACTTCAGCGGGTGAGTCGATCTGAGATTCAATCTCTTCGGGGAGATCTACTCCAGATTCAACTTGGACCGCCAGTGCCTTCACTCGGATTTTTCCTTGTCTCCCTGGCAGTGCGGGCTGGGTGGGATTAGGGTTTTCTGAGATCCGGAACTCTGCCGCCTCCACGGACAAAGGGGACCCAGAAATTTCTTATGCCTCTATCATCACCGCTGGGGTGGGTGGGGCAGGTTCAGCAAAACCGATGTAAACATCAATCTCACCAAAATACATGATGGTGTAGGTGGTCACGGCCTCCCTAGCCGGAATCCAAGTCTCGTCGAGGATGATGAGAGGGAAGTCACTGGCATAGAGGATGCGACCTACGGAGATAGTCTCGCGGATTCCGATTCTTATAGATTCCGCTCGGAACGTAGATCCGAAGCTCACTTGCCCCATGCTGGGCACCAACTTTCCTCGAGGCGTACAGAATATAGGGGTGTGAGACGTACGGTGTTCCGGGATGGCGAGCACACAAGTTTACCCAGGTTGGAATCCGCCGGCTTTGGACGGATCCTACTCCTGCTAGCAATCCAGTAATAGGCAGAGCCGGAATATGGGTTACAAGGGTTTGCCTGTGCAAGTTGAGATTGTGATTGTAAGGGGTGCCCTAAAGGCTCCCCTAGGACGGCTTATATAGATATCCGGCCTAGGGTTTACAGGAGAGATCTATCCGGCTACGACTAAGAGTCAGCTACAGAGTACATCTTGAACTACAAGTAACACTATGGGCCTATGTCGGTAAGTCTTCTAGGACTTCCCGTAGCCGGACTGGACTCTGTCTCTTCTCCCTGATTGGGCCGCTCATGAAGCAAAGCTCTATCCTGAAGTGGGCCACCCTAGTCAGCGAGGAACTGTGAGGATACCCGGAAAGTATATCCCCAACAGATGCAAACTAAATGCCATATTGAACTCAATCCCAATGGTAAAGATGTGAACCAAAAGGTATACCGTTCCATGATCGGCTCTCTCCATTACCTCTATGCATATAGACATGATATTGTGTTGAGTGCAGGTGTGTGTGTGCAAGGTATCAAGCGACTCCTAAAGAAAGCCACATAGTGGCGGTCAAGAGAATCTTCTGATATTTGGTTTATGCTATTCCAGGGGCTCCAATTTCTCTTTATGTGGTTATATTGATTCAGATTGGGCTGCTGACAAGGATGATAGGAAATCAACCTCTAGAGCTTGTCAATTTTTGGGAAGGTCTTTGGTATGTTGGTCTTCAAAGAAACAAAACTGTATATCTCTCTCCACCACTGAAGCTGAATATGTGGCTGCTGCAAGTGCATGTACTCAATTATTATGGATGAGGCAAACTTTAAAGGAATATGGTGTCAATTGTGACAAAGTGCCTCTTTTATGTGATAATGAAAGTGCAATCAAAATTGCGTACAATCCGGTGTAGCAAACAAGGACAAAGAATATTGATATTCACAATCATTTTATTCGGGATCATGTTGCTCCTGGTGATATTGATCTATCCTTTGTGAGCACGAAGAACCAACTTGCTAATATTTTTAGGAAGCCACTTGATGAAGCAAGGTTTTGTTATTTGAGGAATGAACTAAATATTGTTGATTCAAGGAGTTTGTCTTGATTACTCATGCATACCCACTTAATGTCCTCCTTTATTTGGTTTAGGTGTGGGCATGGTTATAGGGGGATTGTGGTCCTAATTGATTGGGTTAACCTTCCCCCCATAATAGCGAAAGCAAGAAAAATCATTTCTCTTAATATCATTTTGAGATATGTGAGCTTATTGATGAGTATTGGTCATAAACCCAAGATATATCTTCGCGGTGTCATACCATGAACGTCAACATGGTGGCCTCCGCCACTGCCCTCTTCCGTAAGAAGAGTTTGTTCTGTGTGGATTTTTCTGGAGTTTCTTGCATACCTTGTGTTATTATGGAAAATACACCCAATTTTGGCTTTTATTTAATTTGGTTCTTGCAATCTTGGGTGTGTAGTACCATCTCAGTTTGGTTGTATAAACCCAAGCCTTTTCCATCTATTCTTACACACAAGTCCTTTGTTTCTCTTGTGGGGGTCTGTCTAGGGGTACGCGGGCTTGAATCTGTGTTCAACAGAAATTTAGAAAATGGGCTGGATTATCTGCCCCAAGTGGGGGCCGGATAATCTGCCCCTTGCGGTTTTTGTCTACCAAGGGCAGGGCAATGGGAGGGAGAGCTCAAATAGAGCAGTTCTTCTTCCCCGACCCCCTCTCTCCCCAAGCCGCCGCCTGCCTCCCTAGCCCTTCCTGGAGCTGTTCTGGCCACCGGATTCTCCGGGCCTCCCCCGGATCTTCTACCCCATGCATCCGGGTACCTTCTCCTCCGTGTTCTTCCTTCAATGAGTGAGGGTAACTCCCTATCTACCATCTTTTGTATAGATGTGTTGATTGTTGGTGGAACTTGGACTAGGAGTAGCCTTGTAGTTCATATTCTGGTTAGAAATCGCAGCCCTGCAATACATGTGCCCGATCTACTTTGATGCACTCAATCTAGGCTGCTTCTGAAATTTTTATCCAGCCTGGCAGATTCACCACTGGTTCAAAATTTCTCAGATTGTTTTGCATAATGTATTTTGAGCTATGGATTGTTGGTCTACTATTTATACATCCCTCCTAGACTTGTGTGTATACTTATCTCCTTGCTACCCATATTATTCTCTTCACAGGTGGTTCCAGTGCTCCTAAGATATACAAGTGTCTTCCTAGTGGTCGTTATTTCAGGCCCGACGGAGAAGGTGGTCTCGTGGACAAGGTTGAATTATGGAGGTGGGAAAGATAGTGTTGAGGGCAAACCTCTAGGGTGGCCCGATCTTTCACGAATCCCACTCAAATCGAGGATGGAGTGCGGGGAAGGAGGGGAGGATGAACACGACAAACTCACGCATGAAGAACATGATGAACACACACACGCAAAACCACAGTACACACCAATAGCTCATGCCGGCGGTGACCGGTCCGGTGCAATCCCTAGGATCGGCGACGGGCAGAGGACACTCTCTCGAGCCGGCACGGCGAGATGGGAGACTTGGTGAGATCTTGACGTCTTGGCAAAGGGACACCGATGCCAAGGCCCTGTACAACGTGGAGGCACGATGCAAACTCCAACGAGGTTTGGGATATTTGGTGCTCCTTTGTCAACGGATCATGAGGCAAGAACTAGATAGATCCACAAGGCGTTTCCACTAATTCCAAATATCATGCCTAGGGTTTACAATGGAGGTGGGGGACTATATATAGGCCAGCCAGTTAAACATGGGTACTTTTGGAATAAAAGACAAGTTCTGGATGGACTAAGGGGTACATGGGCCGAAGGCCCAAAGGCCTTTTACATGCCTGGTGTCGGTCGGACCGGAGACTCCGGTGTGCAGGCCGGAGAATCCGGTGGAGCCTCCAAACCAACCTCCGGAGGGGCACTCAGATTGTCCTGAATCCTGGTGCAGGGGGTCAGACTGGAGGAATGGGCCAGAGTCTCCGGGGTCTTTAGGCTGGAGACTTTGGTGGACCAGAGACTCCGGTGTGCATAGACCGGAGACTCCGGTCTAAGCAGCTTCAGCGACTTCTGCTTCACGCTCTGCTCCTAGTTCTCCAACCTTGGGTGCTTAGTGATGTGTTGGGGCTTCGTACCTGATGATGCATAGAGCAGTTGCATGAAGTAGCTCACCATCCAAGGAGGTATCAAATTGGCACGAGGAGAGGAGCAAGGTCACCTTAGCTTGTACGATCTTGGCTCGGGCACGAATCATGGGTCCACTTGGGGGACTTGTTGGTGTAGATGTAGTAGCGTCCGTAGGACGGGCTGCATCAGATAGGCTGACCGGATGGCTGAACAAGCAAAGAAGGAAAAGGCCAGGAGGGGTGTCGCCAAGAGGAAGGGTAAGGCACCATGGGTTAACTATAAGGCAATGGATCCTGTCACTTACTCCTCTATTCATCATCATGATCTGTATGAGGAAGCTGAGAGAGATGGACAACTTGGGGATTCCTGCTTTTGGTGTGTTGTCCAGAAGTTCATCTATGAGGACGTCTATTCATCTATGAAGATTCTTCATATGCATCCCATGGTTATTGTTGAGGCTATGGAGAAGCCTCAACTTGCTGATGGTATGGTTGTGACTGATCGGATGGGGCTGCGTACTCTTATGGCCCTGCAGTGCTCCTATGACTCCAAGGCGGTGAAGCAATTCTTCTCCACTCTAGTGATTTGTGGTGATGAAAACTGCACTATGAAGTGGATGACCCGTGACACTATGATGCAATCTGACTTTCAAACTTTCGCTGGGGTGCTTGGCTATCCGTTCAATGGTCGGGATCATCCTTGTGGACATCGTATCATCACTCAACTTAAGCACAACAAGGATGCTGCTTTCTCTCCCTACAAGGCTTCCGATGGTATTGTGGGTACGCTTGTAGGCCTCTCCACTCTTTATGCTCGGTTGGTTGTTGTTTTCCATGACTCCAACACGCCTAGTGGGGGCAACAATGATAGTATTCGTGGCCACTTGGTTCAGCTGCTCGCTTTTTCTTATGAGGTTGCCAACTGTGAGGATGAGACTATTGAGTTCAAGATGGATGTGATGGAATTCATCTATCATGAGTTTACTGATGCCATGTTTATTAGGCTCTCCATTCCTTATGTCCCTTACATCATGATCCTAATAAAGTACTTGCTTCCGCATGAGGAATTCCACTATGACGTTGAGCATAAGGTGAAGAAGATCTACAACAAGTCAAGGAAGACCGCTCACCCATCTTCTGCTCTAGAGGGTCTTATGAGGGATGCTCGTACTAGTGCTCGTAGGCCCCCAGTGCCTCATGTTGCTCGTGAGGTGAAGCAGCTGAATTGGTTTCAGCGGAACATATTGTGCATGGGGGTGGATACTCACAAAGGGCAGTACGAGGCGTACAAGAAGCACCACGAGATGGCTCACACCCAGCAGCTCATTCTTCACCATGTGTCTAGGGTGTCAGGCACCCATAGCTCCTGTTGCTCCCACTCTGTATGCTCAGTGGAACACCTCTGGACTCAACTATGGAGAGCTCGAGCGTCACCTGTTTCTTGCCCCGGCGAGGGAGCCTACTCCACCAGCTGATGAGGAAGAGGAAGATGACGAGGAGTATGATGATGAGGACAGGGACGAGGAAGATGATGATGACTACAAGTGATATATTGGGGTGCTAGCATCGCTCTTCTTCCTTTTTGGTGTTTCGATGCCAAAGGGGGAGAATTCTATTAGGTTATCATGGATTTGCATGTGTTGGGTGCAAGCATTTGCACTTTATCATTTCATTTTTTTTCTCGCGTGTGCCCATTTAGCATTGAACTTTTATTCGTGAGTTGATTTGTATGAGACTATGTCTGTGTGTGGCACTGTGGTTCAGTTGTGGATTTATCACTCGAATTATCTTATGGATTTATCTCTCGGTCATTATGGATCCATCTATCAAATTGGCTATATCTTCTATCATACTGGCTATCTATTTTGGGTATGTTTCTCATGGTGGAAGGCCTCAATAAGGGTTATCATGTTAACTATCCTTTTATTATATTGAGACTTCTCTCTCACGGTGGTATGATGTTTTTGCTCTAATTTTTCAGTCGTATGTAGATTCCATAACAATGAAATAGCCTCGTACCTATTTGTGTGCATGTGTATTAAAATGCAAATATTCTAATTATGCACACATTTAGGGGGAGTCCTTTCATCCTTGAAATGATGTTGTTAGGAGATCTCTATTGCAAATCCTAGTATTGTCATCTAACACCAAAAAGGGGGAGATTGAAATAACATTTCATGATCTCTAGTGTTTTGTGTGTTAGATAACAATACCACGGATCATCTCATGTGTGTTAAGTGTTGCAGATGATTGGCCATATAAAAAGCAGCCAAAATCAGTTGTTGGGGCAGATTATCCGCCCCTGCCAAGGGCTGGATAATCCTGCCTAGCCCAATCGACAAACGCGGGCAAGGCGCATCATGCAGTATGGGGGCGGACTATTCTTCGGATTGTCCGGCCATGGCTGGAGTTTTTGTCCGGGCCGGATAATCTGCCCCCCGAGAAGTTTTGCAAAGGCTGGCCAGGCGCGTCATGCAGTAAGGGGACAGAGTATCTCTCAGATTGTCCAGCAAGGGCCGGAGTTTTTGCCCAGGACGGATAATCCGCCCCCAGGACAATTTGCAAAGGGAGGCAAGGCGCGTCGTGCGGAATAGGGGCAGATTTTCCCCCGGAAAATCCGACTCTAGGGCGGAGGATTGCCCTAGCCAGATAATCCGCCCCCCACTTGGGCCGGATAATCCGGCCCCCAACTTCTCCAATGGCCAAGTTTGGACAGGGGGTATAAATGTCGCAATCACTCCTCCTGTCAGATCTCTGGATTCATTCGAAAAAGCACTTGCCTTTCCTTCAAACTCTAAATCGAGATATCTCACTTCAACCACCCGAGGGCTCCGATCTTTAGGGAATCGAAGGAGGGGACTTCAATCATCGACATCACGAATCAAGCGCATCACTTCCCATCCATTCACTTGGAGGATTCTTGATCTAGTATTACTTGTTAATATCTAGATCTTGTGTTTCGGTTTTGATAATATTTGTTCTTGTGGCATCTTGTTGTCATTACAGGAGCCTCCAATTCGGTTGTGAATGTGTGACCTGCTAGTTGTGTAAAGGCACCAGTTCCCGCCTCGAAGGGTACCAATAGTGGAAAGGTGGATCAGGCCTTTAGTGGCGAGATCCATCGAAGAACAGGGTGAGACCTATTGTGGCATGGTGGTCTTAGTACCTCCTACCCCTCCAACGCAGACGTATTTGCCTAAACAAGGAAGGAACTGTGGTAAAACAAATCCAGTGTCTCTGCGTGCTCCACTACGGTTTCCTCGCTCCTCACTCTTACCTGCCTTTACTCTCTTAGTAGTTAGGTTTACATATAGGGAAATTCTCCGTAGTTACATATCTACAGAATTTACCTTTGTGTCGAGCCTAAAATTAAAAAGGTATTAAAATTTAGAGTAGCACCTATTCACCCTCTGCTCTAGGTGCACAGACGATCCATTCCACTCTAGTGGATTCTGTGATGCAACTTCTGCCACACTGGTGCAACATGCAATGTGGAAGCTGCTTTCCTATGTGTTCTGTTCTCTGTGACCATGGTTTGACACATGGATCCACTAGAGTCATTGCATGTGTTCTTTTCCTAAAACCACATTGATCCACTAGTATCATTGCATGTGTGCTTTTCCTAAAACCACATTGATCCACTACTGTCATTGCATGTGTTCTTTTTCAAAACCACATTGCTCCGCTAGTGCCATTGATCCACATGACCACATTTCATGTGTTCTTTTCGTAAACCACATTGATCGACATGACCACACATACTCTAGTGGATTCTGTGATGCAACTTTTGCCACACTGGTGCAACATGCACTAGTGGAGAATTGCTTATCAGTGGAGCATATTTTTTGCTATCAATGGCAATGGCGCATATGGAATGCGCCACTGATAATTAAGTTAATATGCGACATTGATAGTGGGACAACCAGTGGCGCATCTACAATATGCGCTATTGATGTTTTACTAGTGGAGCATATTTCCAAATGCGCCACTGATGTTGTATGCGCCACTGGCTGAATAGATGATGTACAGGTATACAGAATGAAATGCTCTCAGGTATTTATACAGGTACATATACAGGTACACAACAGTATATAAACATAGATAATATTACAAATAGAATTATACATCATCACATCAATTAGAACCCGACATAGTGACAAGTGCCTGAATATTATACAAATCTACAACAAGTTGATCATCATCTCATACATTACACATTACAACAAGTTGATCATCATCATTAGCTAAGTCCTAAACTACTAAAGGACCGAGTAGAGTACAACCACAATGGAGGTGATGAGCAAGACGGGGAGCATGATCATTAAGGTCTTCATCTGGTTCCTGTCTCTCTGCTCTCCAAGGAGGTGGTTCCTCCACCTAGCTTTCGCTTTCTCTCTCGTTGGGTACCCTTTGTATCAGTTGCCACTGAACTTGTTCACTTGCTTGTGACAATCCTCCCACTCATCGTAGACTCCTAGGACCCTCCCTGTGTACACCACGATAGGTCGGCATCTCTATACACAAGGCATATAAGTACTATATCATGCAACAGAAAGAATTAAAAGGTTCCCATGCATCAAAGAAGGGTCAGCAAGCTCACTTACACACTACTGAATGACTCAGTTTATCAGTATCTCTGATTTATGTTGGCATTAACACAGTAGCATTGTACTGGACAATCAAATAGCGATGGTGCCCATCAATTTCATAAAGAGGCATTACCAAAGCTATACATGCTCCTTTGATTCATAGGATAGGAAAATGGTAGGAATAGAAAATACATATGATTGGGATGTCATGCCTACTTGAATCCTATGGAAAGATGAATTCGCTACAAAAAATTTCATGGGGTATGACCTAATGCTTTTTCTATAGGATTTACACTACAAAATTCCGATAGGATTAGTTCCTATGGATCAAACAGCTTGTGTAGGAAAATTTCCATAGGATCCAAATCCATAAAAATTCCTATGCAAACCCTATGAATCAAAGGAGCCCTATATGGAAACTGTAAGATAGGAAGCTGTGCCATCATAATTCACAGGTAAAACTGACATGACTATGAGCATCTGCATAAGCTAGGGTAAGATGATCACAATTTTATAGGATGTTTTTTTTGCATGCCCATAAACTATGGAAGACTGTAGTTACTATACTAGTGTTTGATTAATAATTATCTTTTAGTTAATCAGCAGAAGAATTTAATAAAAAGTACAGTGGATTTCATCTAGAGACACATATTTAATGGCTTAACCTCCATCTAAAGGAAACTCATGTGTACCATTGGATGAATATAGATTCCATATTTTACAGGATAAATCGAAACAACAGGCCTAATAAGATCGATTGCTAGAATATTTTTGCCTATTAACCCTATATAGCTCCAGCTTAACTAATCCAAAGCCTTTATGAACAGACCCAACATCACATCAAGGTGAGTGTCCCATTCCTAACTAGGAACATAATGACACTTTTGTGGAGAAACCTGTTAAAAAAGTTGCAGCTGTGTAGGTTAAGTAGCCAAAGCTGGTTCAGAAAATTACAACAAACTGACTAATGTGTTATCTTAAATCGAACCATAACATACTTGGCCTCGATGGAGGCACTCTTATGAAGATGATAGAATAAATATGAAAAGAATGGCTTCAACACAAACGACACATAGGAAAAACTACGACATAAAAAGGTTAGTCAATGGACTTGATATGCCAATCGAACATGCAAACTGCAAAGCATCAAACATATAGCAGGAGGACACGCGACAATTATACCTAGACAGATGTGCATGTTGCTGTAAATATGCGGATGCATCGGTGCCGGATGCATAAATATAACCTGCACCAGAAATATCCATCAGATGACCAAAACAGTCGTAGCCCAACATGCAAGGCACAAGCCAAAGAACTTAGCAAGAAGAAGATATCTCACCTGCGGAGCCTCCATGGGATAATGCTCCGGGAAGTCTACCTGCAGCTGGTACTTCTCGCCTGCATAGAGCGTTCCCTCCGCCCCGGACACCTCGACGACCCACCTTTTGTTGTGTCATCACCATCATGGTTTTCACATATGCTTTTGTTTGGTATATAAACAGATAACGAAAAATGAAAATGCAGAGAAGATAAATTTGTTTGGAAATGGTAGTAACGTGGATAAACTGCAAATCGTCCACAGGAATTTCACAGCTATAGAGCAGGAACAAGCAGAACCGGTCTGGATTGGGCAGTAATTCGATCATGTCGAAATTCAACCCACGGTTGGACCATATCTACTCTATAGACAAAAAAGGAAAAAACAAGCAGCAGAAGTAAATGGACTGGAAAGGAAAAAACGAGATTGGATTGCTCGTGTAGCAAGAATAGAGGAGAAGAGAGGCGGAAGGAGGGGGCAAGCACCTCTGGAAGTTGTCGGAGACCTTGTAACTGAAGCCGCCGGGAGGGCTGGCCTGCCACTCCGCGAGCTCCTTCTGTAGCCGATTGCACGCGATCTTGCTCAGCACCTGCGCACAGAGACATGCCCAACCAACAAGTATCAGCAACGAAGACCAGTGGAAAGTCCGTCGGCCGAATCGGGCGCCACCGGCTATCTAGGCGGGCGGCGAATCGGACGGGGCTAGATCAGGCGCGGATCGGGGAGATCGGAATGGGCGGTGGCCCGGGGGGAGGGTTAGGGTTTGGTACCTTGCAGGAAGGGGAGGAGGAGCTTGTCATGGGTGGTGCGCTGGGTTCTCGCCGAAGCCGAAGGAGGGGGGAAAGGGGGCAGCAAATACGATACGTGGGGAGTGCGCGTGGGTGTACCGGTGAGGTGGGACGGAGCGGGGATGCCGATGGAGGGGGGAGAAGACGAGGAGGGGAAACGGGGGGAGTCAGTCGAGTGGAACTCCCTTCCCTGGCCGGCTTAAATTCCTTTTCAAACTCCCCGTTCAAAAACTTCCACGCATTCCATGCTGATTCTCTTCGTCTTCTGCTAAAAAGTTTATGTTTCACTTTCATCTGAAGAGTGTGTTCTAGAAAAAAGTTTTATCTGGAGATGAAAAAAAAGGATGAAAATGAATTATAGATTCCAGAATTCCAGATTTTCAAAGGATGAAAATGAATTTGTCAGTGGCGCATTTTTTGTAACATGCGCCATTGGCAAAAAAATATCAGTGACGCATCTTCAAAATGCGTCATTGATAATCTTGCCACCTTTCCGAGTGGTGGGGTCCAGGTAGGACCCACATAATTATCAATGACGCATGTAGTGGAAGATGCGCCATTGGTGAGGAGAATATCAATGGCGCATATGTCATATGCACCATTGATGAGCATATATCAATGACGCATATGGATATATGCGTCATTGAAGTTTGGTCCACAGCCCTCTGGGATGCTGGATCCATATTATCAGTGGCGCATTGTTGTAGATATGCGCCATTGGTTAAACAAAATATCAGTGGAACATATTTTTAAATACGCCACTAATAATTATTAGTGGAGCATATTTAAAAAAATGTTCCACTAATAATAAATCTATCCATAAGCATTTCTCTAGTAGTGATGCAATTTGGATGCTGCTTTCCTATGTGTTTTTGTCTCTGTGATCATGGTCTGGTACATTGATCCACTAGATTCATTGCATGTGTTCTTTAAATAAAACCACATTGATCCACTCGTGTCAATGCATGTGTTCTTTTCCAAAACCATATCGATCCACTAGTTTCATTAATCCACATGACCACATTGCATGTGTTCTTTTCCTAAAACCACATTGATTCACTAGTGTCATTGACGAGGGATTAACTCGTCAAAGCCCATTGTTATGGACTTGGGTTTTGGAGAAGGAGAGAGTGTTGGAGGCATCAATTGGCTAGCAAACAAGCACACAGGGACGCAAGGTTTACCCACGTTCAGGCCTCGTAGAGGTCCCTACTCCTGTTGTCTGCTCTTGGAATTATCGAGGGAGTCAAAAGTTACAAGGGTGCGCAGATGCAATCTGGCGATGGTTGTGAAAACTAGGGTTGTGATCATCCTCCTCGACGCCCCTCCTAGCCTTTATATAGATAGGCTAGGTCTCGGGTAGCAAGTCGAGTCGGTTACAGATTAGGATTTGTCCTTTTAAACTTTCTATCTTAAGCTTCGTCTTGTGCTGCAAGCAATCGTTGGAGTCTCCGTGATTCATCCGAATCCTGTATTGGGCCCTGGTAACGCCGTGGGATCCTGTTATATCTGGGCCGTATATACCAAACTCGAGTACCTGTAAGGTTTGCCCACGTTAGTAGCCCCCGAGTGTCTAGTGAAATCGCAAATTCGATTGGAGACTTTATGAAGTCTATCGAGTGCATAGTTGAGTATATATTCAAGTGCTTTGATTGGTATCATAGGGATTATTGATATACATGCCTGATTCATCCGATGTATCGAGATCATTTAACTGCCTTAGGGCAAAACAACACAATCTACTCAAACTCGAGTTCCCGGACTCGAATTCAGAAAAGTGCTAGCGTAATTCGACTCAGGCCACGAAGGTCTTACAGGAGTCGAATCCCAGTGTGTAACTGTGAGCACTCGACGCGTCCGTCAAGACGTATTCATCGTACCTATAGGCACAAATATATTTTTGGTAGTGCGTAGTAGATGCGTTGCCAAGCCTTATCCAGGTCTTATCTTCACACTGTAAGCGCGTCATCCGAATTTTTGTCATTGTGGAGATGATTCGGGTGACCCAGGAGACGCAGTCTCTTTGTAGGGAAAATATGAGACGAAGTCGCTATAGCATTCGAGTGTGGATGTTACTAACACACGGTGTAACATATAAGAAAAGTAATCATAGGGTGTGTGGCCAGAGCTCCCGATGGGAGTACCCCCCGAGTGCCTATTCGAGTCATAGACTCGAGTGGGGACTATAAGTATTTTGCGACTTCTGTCGTCTTAATTTGCTTGTTTCAGTCAAATGTGTTTCCAGCGCTACCTATGGGAGTAACCCGGAGTCCGCAGTCGAATCGTTGATTCGAGTGAAGGGTTTTTATAATTCTTGGATATCTTCGTTAAATTCTTTCGGGTGCATGGCCAGCGCTCCTATTAGGAGTATCCCCCGAGTTCTTGGTTGAGTCGAAGACTCGAGTAAGGACTAAAGTAGTCAAAATATTCTCCTGCTGGAGTTGATGACATCACTACTGACGATGATATGACCTCAGTTGTCCGCGTGAGCGGCTTTGGCGGGACGTGACGAGTAGTGGGTCCCACTTTCTAACCTTGATTTGACTGGGCATGTGTAATCTTTTGTTTTAACTGCGTCTCTTCGATTTTCGCCCGTAATGCGGGTAATGGGGGGGCGGTTCGTGTTTTACCCTTGCCACGCGTCAATGCTTGACATGGGTATGATTACTCAGATGCTCACTATTCGCTACCCTAAATTGGGTAAAAGGCCTACGGCCCATAGAGATTCCAGATAAAAGCCCAAGGAAGCAACCGATAGAGACTTTTGCTGTATTAGGAAAGAAACTACAAACCGACATTATGTTGGTATTGTAATCACGAGTGTATGAAACCTATCCACATACAGCTTTGAGACCCGGCCTATTATATATAGGACGGGAGAAGCCCAAGCGAGGGTACACCAAAATCTAGAGGACAACTTGTAATAGAGTGTTTCCCAATATTTAGGCGAATTTGTCTTCATTGTTTTCCTGACATCTGACGAAATCCCCAGCGTTCTCTTTTCCGCGAAACCCCAAGTCCATCACCATGGGCATTGCCGAGGTTACCCCTCGTCAATTGGCGCCGTCTGTGGGAAACTTGAACGCTGGAAACACGGATTCGGCGGAACGCTCTCCACCAAGCGTCAACTCGACGAAAGCAAATCTACACCCACCCACCCTTGTATTGGTACCCGCTGATTTCAACGGCGAATCCGATCTAATCATCGGAAGCATCCACTTCCAAGCAGACAACATGCAGGAATCACACCCTCTGGCCCTGATCGCATCAGAACCATCGGTGGGAAAGGCCACACATATAGTAGTACCAACATCGCCCGTTGGAACCTCCACAAACACCACAGCTCAGATTGAAACAGGAAAAGAAGGTCACCAATCAATCTCACCACATGGAGCAAACCCAACAAACTCAGAACCTGAAGAAAGCAGTGAAAACGTCGACTTCGAAAAAAGGATGGCGAAAATCTATCCGGAACTACGATCTCGGAGTACTACCAACACACCCGCAGAAGCAAAAGACGACGCCATCAAGCCACACATAAAACGCCACCAAGTGTGCATGATCAACGGAGATACCTCAACACCACACGACGAAAATGGTAATCCTATAATAAACCACGATGATATTCTATCAGATGACCATGCAGGAAACCACGGCAATGGAGAACACGACAACGGAGGAGAACACGTAAACAGAGGAGAAACAACAGATAATCGCATAGTCCGAGGAGGAGGCGGAGAACCCCGCACAGAGGAGAGACCAGGACTTCGGCTACCAGCATCGGCATGGCAAAAAGCAAGGGAGGCAATTTCAGGAGCAGTCCGAATGACAGCAGATGCTTCACATGAAGATCTACTGGCATACCAATATTTGCTCCACCACAAGAAGAGAGACCTACTCCGGATGCAAAGACAGCTCGACGAAAGAAAAAGGCTAACCGACGAATCCAGTTTACGACGGGCCCAGCTAAGCTCTACTCGAGGGTCAAGGAGTGTGACAAGAGCAGCACCGCCAAGAAGGGCAACATCTTGATTACAGAATATCCCCGAAGCAGAAAGAAGTGGAATTATCTGAGATCTCGATTTATCATTTATGTCAATTGTTCAAGCAGGAAATATCAAGGCAAAAACACCTCAGGCAGCCATCATGGCCGCACAAACATATCTGATCACCAGTCAACCCGCACCCGACGATCCACGCATGGCCCTTCACCGCTCTGCCCTGATGAACCTCGTCATGGTAGGGGCCTCACTCGCAGAAGCAGAACAAGGACTCACACAAAGATCCCCATGCCATCACAACAGTCCTCGGCAAGTAGGACACACCCCGCGATCTTGATCAGCACACCAGGCGCACCTCGTAGGATCCGAGCCGTGAAGCAACACAAGGAACGATGACACCCAACACAGGAGCAGTGGACCTAGAGATGAAAGCCGCACCCGACGATATCAAGATGGAGATGACGAAGATGACCATGGCCTATGCGGGGCCAGCTGTTTCACGCAGAGGATTTGCGAAACCTCAGTACCCAAAGACTTTAAACTTCCACACGACCGACACAAATACGATGGGCTCCAGGAACTCGAAGCTTGGTTAGCAGACTATCTAGCCACCGTCAAATTATAGGGCGGCTCCACAACTACTGCAATGCAAAGTCTACAACTACACCTCACCGACGCCGCAAGATCATGGTTGAGGTAGTTGCCCGAAAGTTCAATCGGTAGCTGGAACAACCTGGAAGATAAATTCATCCGACATTTTCATTCTACATTCGAAAGACCAGCATCCTTGGAGCAGTTGCGAGCATGCAAACAAAAATCTAGAGAGTCAATAAGAGCGTTCATACAGTGATGGAACATTATCAAAAACTCAGCTGAATCCATATCCGACGAAAGGGCCATTGACGCCTTCAACGACAGCCTCCGTCACAGGGAATTCATAGAAGAGTTGGGTCGGGTGAAACCAAAGACAGTATCACAGTTAATGGAAATAGCAAACCGTGGGGCTGATGGAGAAGACGCGCTACATAATAGGCGCGCACAGTCACCCGAAGAAGATAGGGATAAACGCGGCAATGACAGAAGACAAAGGAACAACGATGGAAAATCGGGACCAAGCTACGCCGCAGTAGGTTTTTTGGGTGAAGGTAAGAACAGAAGCAACGACAATAACGGCAGATACCGTCAAAACACGGATGACGTTGGAGGAAGCCAGCCCACACAGCGGTATCAGCAAAGAGCACGAGACCCATCTATGTCCATAATACAAATGCTCGGACGACCCTTCAATATGCATTTTTACGTCCACTCAGCAGGCAGGCGACAATCCAATCACTTGATGAAAGACTTCCGAACATTTTTGAAGATGCAGGAGTTATGCAACGCAAAGGCAGCCGAAACAGCAAATCGAGGATACACTTCCACGCCTGGTGCACTAGCTATCGGTGCACCACCATCAGTTGCACCACCACAAAATTCAAATGACCAAAACAATGAGTACCCCAGATCAAAAGGAACAATGTCTATGATTCAAAAAGGGCGTCCACCCAACAGAATTCAGAAGCTCATCACAAGACAAATCAATATGGCGGAAACATCAATATCAGCTACACCCGAATATCTCCATTGGTTAGAGCAAGATATCAAATTCAGCAGAGCAGATCACCCATTCCGGGTCCCACGACCAGGTCATTCAGCCCTGATAGTTGAAGCACAAATTGGCGGATTCGACATGAGCAAGGTCTTCATGGATGCAAGGAGTGGCATAAATCTGATCTATGCAAAAACGTTGCGAACAATAGGCTATCCCCTAGATAATCTCGCTCCAACAGAAACCTTTTTCCAAGGAATATTACCAGGTAAAGCCGAAATTCCTTCAGGCAAAGTTTTTCTTGACGTGTTTTTGGTTCCAAAATAAATTTCAAGCGAGAAAAACTCGAATTTGAAGTCATGGATTATCCATCACAATACCATGCAATCCTGGGACAACCAGCCTTTGCATGATTCATGGCAGTGCCACATTACGCATACTTAGTAATGAAAATGCCAGCACCAAAGGGAGTTATCATGGTACAAGTAAGCTTCACACGTGAGGACAGCTGTGATCGAGAGTTCAGTAAAATTTCTGAATCTTTCGGGATGGCAACGGAGTTTGAGTAACTGAAAAGTTCAGCAAGCGAACAACCTCTAGAGGTAGCACGTGTCAATCCCGATCAGGCTTTTGACATGGCAAAAGACACAAAAGAAGTACAGATCCACCCCGCTGACCCGATGAAAACAAAATTTGTGGCTTCTAACCTTCATCCCGCATAGGAAAGAACGCTCATCGAGTTCCTCCATGAGCACTAGGAGATTTTCGCATGGATACCTTCTGACATGCCGGAATCCCTAGGGAACTCGCTGAGCACGCACTAAATTTTGATCCAAAGGCGAAGCCAGTAAAACAACCGCTTCGATGCTTCGTAGAACCAAAATGCATGGCCATTGGAAAGGAGCTCCATCGCCCAACCGATGCCAATTTTATCAAAGAATTAACAAAATCATAGTGGCTTGCAAACCCAGTATGTGTTCCGAAGAAAAACACTAGGGAACTTCGGATGTGCATTGACTTTACTGCATGGAACAAACATTGTCCAAAAGATCACTTCCCATTGCCATGAATAGACCAAATCATCGATGCAACCACGGGATGCGAACATCTTTCTTTCCTGGACGCTTACCCAGGTTACCACCAGATACGGATGAAGGAAGAAGATCGGGAGAAAATGGCGTTCATCACGCCTTATGGCGTATTCTGCTACATAACAATGCAGTTTGGCCTCAAGAATGCTGGAGCAACATATCAGCGGATGATGCAGAAGTGTCTGTGAAGTCAAATAGGCACAAACGTGCAAGTATATATTGATGACATCATAGTTACCATAGGTCAAGGATCTGTGTTGATAAAGGACCTAGAAGAAACATTCAAAAATCTCGACAGGTTTAGCATCAAACTGAATCCGAAGAAATGTTCCTTTGGAGTCCGGCAGGACAGCTCCTCGGATATTTAGTATCAGCTAGAGGAATCGAGGCTAATCCCAACAAAATACAAGCAATCCTCACAATGAAGAAGCCAACAAATCTACGAGGAGTACAACAACTAGCGGGACGAGTAGCGGCTCTAAGTAGCTTTATCGCAAGATTAGGAGAAAAAGCGCTACCATTCTACGCCCTCATGAGGAAATCAGAAAAATTTGAATGGACGGAAGAAGCTCAGTGTGCCTTCGAAGATCTTAAAAGAACACTTTCGACATCTCATGTCGTCGTGACACCAAAAGAAAGGAACCTCTGCTCCTTTATATTGCTGCCACACATCAGGTGGTCAGTACAGTCCTAGTCGTAGAGCGACCCGAAGAAGGAAAGACCCACGGCATCCAGAGACCAGTTTACTTCCTGAGCGAAGTTTTATCGCCATCCAAACAAAGGTCCCCACACTACCAGAAACTAGCATACGGGGTATTTATGACATGACGGAAACTACACCACTACTTCTCCGAGCACCCAATCGTAGTGGTCAACGAGGCACCTTTGTCAAGCATCCTCAACAATCAGAAGCAACTGGGCGTGTTTCTCTATGTGGCATCGAACTATCTCCTCGGGATATCACTTACGAGAAGCGCAAAGCAATTAAGTCACAAGTTCTACCGGATTTCATCACAAAGTGGATGGAATTGCAATGTACGGGTCCACCAGACCTTTCTAGCGCCTGGACAATGTACTTTGATGGATCAAAAAGAACGGAGGGAGCAGGAGCAAGAGTCATACTGATATCACCTCAAGGCGACAAAATGCGCTATATTCTTCGGATGAGCTTTACAAACGCATCCAATAACGAGGCAGAATACGAGGCCCTGTTGCACGACATGCGGATGACAAAAGCTTGCGGTGCAACTCGCCTAAAAATCTTCGGAGATTCCAATCTTGTGGCACAATAGGCAATGAAAAAATGTGATGCTATCAGTGAAAATATGATTGCTTATCGCGTCTTGTATAGCATTATGGAGGCTCAATTTGATGGGTGTGAAGTATCACATATAGGAAGAGCAAGCAATGAGGAAGCCGACAACCTAGGAAACATCGGATAATTGTGTTTACCAATACCCCTAGGAGTTTTTTGGGAGGAGATAGTGGAGCTATCAATCAAAGATAAAAGAGTCTCCGAAGTTGTAGCATGAAAAACAGGGAAAAAGAAGCAACCACAAAAAGAGCTGGGGGCTACTTCAGAAACCAAGAACATAGAAGAGGCCATTGAAGAAGAACAAGAAATCAAAGAGGTCATGTTGATTGAACCAAACTGGATGCAGCCGTATATAGCATATATGACTATGGGTGAGCTACCAGAGGATGTGATAGAAGCTCGGCAAATCACCCGACGATCGAAGGCTTTCAGGATAGTCAAAGGAGAACTATACAAAAGAAGTATTTTGGGTGTGTTGCAACATTGCGTAACACCCGAAGAAGGAAAAATTATACTAAAAGATATACATGAAGGAGTTTGTGGTCACCGTGCTAGTAACCGAGAGATTGCTGCAAAAGCATTCAGGATAGGATATTATTGGTTCACTACAGTGCAAGATGCAAAAGACATTGTTATAACATGTGAAGCATGTTAACGATTCGCAACAAAAGCTGGAGCACCCACTGCTGAACTGAATCCCATACCCTTGGCTTGGACTTTGGCTCAGTGGGGACTAGACATGGTGGGAAAAATTCACAAATCATCGCCAGGAGGACACATCTTTCTGCTAGTAGCAGTCGACCGATTTACTAAGTGGATTGAAGCAATGCCTGTCACCACCCAAGATGGAACTTCGGCTATGAATTTTATCAAATCCATAGTATTTCGGTTTGGTGTAGCGAACAGCTTTATCACGGATAAAGGAACCAACTTCACTTCTAATGAGTTCAAGTACTGCCAGGAGATGGGCATCAAAATAAGCTACGCTTCGGTGGCTCACCCACAAACAAATGGACAGGTCGAAAAAGCCAATGGACTAGTTACTGCTGGACTCAAAAAGAGACTACTGGCACCACTTGAAAGAGCAAAAGGAGCATGGGTGGATGAATTACCATCTGTGCTATGGAGTTTACGTACTACTCCAAATAATTCGACTCAGGAGACGCCTTTCTTTTTGGTCCACGGTGCGGAAGTCGTGCTTCCAGTTGAGGTATCACACGAATCGCCAAAGAGTAGCTGCATATAATGAAGAAGAATCACTTGAAGATGATGTAGATGCGCTTGATGAAGCTCGAAACGAAGCCCTCCAAAGAGCAACTATGTACCCGCAAAACTTACGCAATTACCATAGTAGAAGATTGTGGCCTAGGTCCTTCGCAATAGGGGACCTAGTTCTTCGCCTCAAGCAAGACGGCCACAAAAAGCTAGAATCGCCATGGGAAGGACCATACATCATCACAAAAGTTATTCCTGGAGGAGCATATTGACTACAAGACAAGAAGACAGGAGTAAATTACTCAAATCCATGGAACGTGGCAGAGCTATGACGTTTTTACACATAAAATTATTTGCAATGTGATAAGAGTAACAGTTCGGCTTATCAACCAAGATGTCAAGAAGAAAAGGGCTAAAATAGCCATCCGGTAAAAGAATAATGTACTGTTGATTTTCTACTTATATATAAAGAGATAAGTTATTTGTATCTTAATCTTTTTTCAAAAAGATCAATACTTTCCATCGAGCTAACAGCAACTATGAGCCTATGTCTAGATACAGGCATCCGAACATAGCCTCGGGGGCTACTCCCATCGGGAGCGCTAGCGCACACCCGATAGAAATTCCGTTGTGTATGAAGTACATTGACAAATTGCGACTTTTGAGTTTTACACTAGTGTATCCCCAAAAAAGATGTTACTCCCATCGGGAGACGGTGTAAAATAATAAAATCTGATATAATCAGAAAGATTGGTGGCCTAGAAGGCCAACCGCCAATCAAGCCAAAAATCTTGGATCACGCTCAGATGCGGGGAAAAAAATCTGAATGCCGTGGTCAGAAACATGAAGGCAAGACCCCAGGATTTGTCCTGTGTGGCTTGGTAATCGCACAAGAATGCGCTCTGCCAGTAAAAATCCGTATCAACAAGACGATGAAAAATCCCGACGGACGCGTTGGGTACCCGATAAAAAATATAAAACTGGAATTCAGTATTCGGTAAGACCTCAGCGGCTCGAACTGGATTACGCCAGCAACAAATTCCGGATTCAAGCCTAGGGACTTGAGTTTGATGTAGGTCAACCTTGTTTTTTTCCAGGAGAAATTAACTGATTCCCGATCCATCGGAAGCATCAGACTCGTTGTACCAAAACTCCTACAAAAAATAAAATCAAACAGAATGAGAGAAAGAAGAAAGAAAACTCTGATACTCAACTTGAAAACTGCGGATTCAGGTAGAGTCTCAGGGGCTACTGACATGGGTATGATTACTCGGATGCTCACTATTCGCTACCCTACATTGGGTAAAAGGCCTACGACCCATAGAGATTTCAGATAAAATCCCAAGGAAGCAACCGACAGAGACTTTTGCTGTATTAGGAAAGAAACTATGAACCAACATTATGTTGGTATTATAATCACGCGTGTATGAAACCTATCCGCATACAGCTTTGAGACCCATCCTATTATATATAGGACGAAAGAAGCCCAATCGAGGGTACACCAAAATCTAGAGGACAACTTGTAATAGAGTGTTTTCCCAATATTCAAGCGACTTTGTCTTCATTGTTTTCCTGACATTTGACGAAATCCCCAACATTCTCTTTTCCGCCAAACCCCAAGTCCATCACCATGGGCATTGCCGAGGTTACCCCTTGTCAGTGCTGATGTACGCCACGCGTCTGGTAGGTTTTCTCCTAGCCGTGGGATGACATTCGCTAGGAGGTTAAGTAGAGGCACATGTGCGGTAATTTTTCCCTCATCTCTCTTCCTGCTTGCGCTTCCTCCGCCATTGTTGCTCTTGTTGCTCCTTTGTGCACATATTCTTCATGTCACTGGACGAACTCCGCGTCTTCCCGAGTTACTTCCTGCGCTCACATCGCCATCGCAAGATGGGCAAGAAGAAAGGAGGCGCCGCCGCTGGATCTGCGACCACCATTGTTGCTGCCAAGAAGAAAGGAGGCGCCGCTGCTATGGGCACCAGTGCTGCCGCTGCGGCGGGGAAGAAGAAGGGCGCAGGGACTCGCGTCACCAACGGGTCGTGGCGCCCGTCCATCATCAAGTCGTCAGAATTGTTCACCCAGCGTCAAGACAGGGCGCTCTCCGTCGCTGAGGATGATGTGCGCGTCCCCGACGACGAGGTAATTCCCAATCCTCCGGCGGGTTTTCGAGTGATGTTCCTTGTGTTCATCATTCACGGTCTTTCTCTTCCCCTGCATCCTTTTGTTAGGGGTCTCCTTTGTTTTTACAGGCTCCCGCTCCATCAGCTAACCCCCAATTCTATCCTCCACATTGCTTGCTTCATCACTCTTTGCGAGTGCTAGCTCGGAATCGAGCCGCACTTCGGCCTCTTCAAAAAGCTTTTCAATCTCAAACATCGATCAGTGTCGGGCTCCATAGTCTACGACATAGGAGGTTGATGACCCCCAAGTATAGGGGGTGTATCGCAGTATTTTCAAGGGAAGTGAAACCCAATTTATTGATTCAACACAAGGGGAGCCAAAGAATATTTATAAGCCTTAACAACTGAGTTGTCAATTCAGCTGCACCTGGAAACAATCTTGCTCACAGCAGTTTATCAGTAGCAATAGTTTTGTAGTAGGAATAGCAAAGTAACAACAGTAGTAAAGTAAAGATAGTAGTAACAAAAGTAGTAAACAGTGGGATTCGAGTGCGGTAGGCATAGGGATGGATGGACGGGCGTTGCATGGACAAGACAATTCACATAGCAATCAGAACATAGGGCAATTGCAGATAAATAAGATAAAGCATCCCAGTACTAGATAATCCTAGGCATGTGTTCCATATATAGTCATACGTGCTCGCAATGAGAACTTGCACAACATCTTTTGTCCTGCCAGCCCGTTTGCAGCGGGGCCTCTAGGGAACTACTGGCAATTAAGGTTCTCCTTTTAATAGAGCACCGGAGCAAAGCATTAACACTCAGTGAACACATGTGATCCTCACATCAAAGCCATTCCCTTTCGGTTATCCTGATTTCTGTCACTTCGAGGCCATAGGTTCCGGACATCAACGTGTGTATACAACTTGTAGATAAGACCAAAAACAATACTATCACAATGAATCAATAACATGTTCAGATCTGAAATCATGGCACTCGGGCCCTAGTGACAAGCATTAAGCACAACAAGTCGCAACAAAGTCATAAATCACTAATAAAAGATACTAGGCACCATGCCCTAACAATCTGATGCCATTACATGAACAATCTCATCCAATCCCTACCATCCCCATAGCCTACAGTGGGGGATTACTCAGTCATAGATGGGGGAAACATGGATGGTCGATGGAGATGATGGTGGAGATCGATGGAGATGGCTCCAGGGGCACTTCCTCGTCCCGGCAGGGTGCCAGAACAGAGACTTTCTATCCCTCGAATCTCCCCTTCGGTGGTGGTGGCACTGCGGAACTTTTTCTAGAAAAACGTCGAACCCCCCAGAGTTTTTAGGTTAGAAGGCTTCTTATAGGCGAAGTGGGAGACCGAGGGGGTGCTTGGGGCCACCACACCATGCCCTGGCGTGGCCAGGCGCAACCTGCGCCTGGGGCGGGGGGGGGGGTGTGGCCAGCCCCTGGCCCTCCTCCGTCTCGTATTCTGGCTCCTGGAGTCTTCTGGAAAAATAGGCACTTTGGCTTTTGTCCCATCCAATTCTGAGAACATTCATTTTCTGACTTTCCTGGAACCAAAAACAGCAGAAAACAGGCAGCTGGCACTGTGGCTCTTGTTAATAGGTTAGTCCAAGAAATCATATGAAAAGTACTCCAAAGTGTGGACAAAACACAAGAAAGTGGATAAAGCCAAGCATGGAACATCAAAAATTATAGATACATTTGCAATGTATCAACATCCCCAAGCTTAACTCCTGCTCGTCCTCGAGTAGGTAAGTAATAAAAAGAAAGAATAATTTTTGAGGTGACATGCACCATCATAAAATTGATCAAAGTATTTGTAAAACATTCAAAGCTGGGATCATAGTACTTCAATCATAACATGAAAGACTAAGTTCTAACAATAAGACATAGCAACTATGATGCAACATGAAAAGTCACAAACGAAAGATTCATGAATAATAATGCTTTGCAAGACGTTTGTTTGTTTCACATAAAGAAAACATAGCATAAAAGTATTCAGCTTGTCCCTCAATAGAGTAGAAAATATAAATGCATAGGACACCTTCAAAGTTCATAAGAGTGGCTAGATACAAATAGTTTAAAACAAGCAATATCAAGGTATGCATCAATCAACAAGTCTTGGGACAATGCACATAGAACTAAGAATGGCCACTATGCTCTCAAGAAAGTGCTCATAGAATGTGTGAAGACTCAACAAGGAAATGAACAGGTTTTGAAAATTTTGAAAGGCTTCGAAATGCTGAAAGTATGGTATTCATTAGCTTTGAGCTCTCATTTCCCCTATCATAAGCATCTTTAATGTGGTTAAGGTGAAAGTGAGGTCCAATCTGAGTTATATGCTTGACAGACTATAAACTGAAAATCCCAAGTCCCTTGAGTACGAGGGCCGCTCCTCATGCTACTCAACTTTAGTTACCGGTAAGTTCTTGTCATCGTAAGTATGTGCGTATCATAGAGAACCGCCAACGGGGTACCCCTTGCCCGATGATACGGAAGAATCCCCATATGAAAATGACAAGGCAAGCAGGCAATGAGTATCTCAGCAATCTTCTTATTTACCATGGGAAAATGGTGCCTTTTTCTCTCTTTCCTCTTTTCATAAATCTCTTTTTTCTTTTTCTCAATAGCTATCTCTCTTTTTTTATAAGAAGAATGCTTCATAGATATCATTATGGTTACGCTGCAGGTTTCCACCATGTCAGCATGGATTAGACCAGTGGCCCAGGCGTTTCTCTAACACACATACATAACTCCATGGACTTATAAGCTCCCCTTTTATTTCACACCGACGACATCTACAAACAAAAGAGCAAGGTATCAACTGGGTATATATTTACAAGTGTTGAAAGCGTTCCCCATGACAACACGGTTCTGCTAATCCCCAGGCTATAATTTGCAAGCATATAACTTTCGTGGAGAATGACAATGGTTCAGGTTTATTAAGTGCAGGAAATAAAGTGTGCCATCAAGTTCGTGAGAGCTTTACTAACTAACTAACTTTCTCATAACAAGCAAACATTTTATTTAGAAGAAAACAAGGCATAATGAATATGCACGGAAGTAGCAAATGATGCTAATAGGTAGGTATGGTGGACACTTTGGCAATATTTGGTTTAAGGGAGTTGGAAACATGAGTAAAACACTCAGTGTAAGTGAAGGCTAGCAATAGTAAGGAAGCGACAAACGAGAGAGCATTAATGGCCATAATCATGCAGAGCGACAAAACATAATTGATCAAAGCATAAAGTGATACTACAAGTTGAAAACTAAAGGATCATAAAGGCTATGGTGACTTGAGATAGTCATAACATGGTGTGAGCATGTGCCAAGTCAACCCAAATAAAGCATCAAAGGAGAATACCACTATACTATGCTTTAATATGCTAAAACAACGCATGATTAATCCAAGGCACATTAAGCAATCTCAATTGTTTATAACAAGTCATGCTACAACAAATAATAGTAAGCATAAAGCCAAAACAATATCAAGCATGACATGACAAAGCATAGGCCACAATCAAAAACAAGCTCTCTTTACCCCTTAAGCATGAGCTTTCCTACTCTTTTCCAATCCAAACCAAACTATTTGAAAACCAATGTATGAAAGAGGGGGTCCAACCAATTTATTTAGAAAAATAAGCAAACCAAGCAAACGAAAACCAAAACAAAAAACGAAAAAGAACACGCTCCAAGAACAACACAACTGTGCATGAAACAATAAAAATGAAGCGTTTGGAAGAAACCTGGGATTTTTATTGATGAAGAAGGGGATGCCTTGGGCATTCCCAAGCTTTGAAGCTTGTACTTCTTGGATATTTCTTGGGGTGACACGCGTGGCATCCCCAAGCTTGAGCTTTAGTCCATCCTTCAACTCATTACTCATTCCTTCCATACACCTGAAATTTTTCCTTCATATAAAACTTCACACAATCTTTATTAGCAACATTAGTGCACTCAAGATAATAGGTCTTAAGGTTCAGTTATAACACCAAATTAAACTTCCATTAGAACACTAGCTACTGTAGCACTTCCCTCAAAAAGCTCAATTCCCCAAAAGAACTCAGAAAGGAACCAACAAGAAGCAAATGCAGAAAATGGCAGAAATCTGTCAAAACAGACCAGCAGCTAAAGACGAATTTTTTCGAAGACCTTCTGTTGCTCAAATCAAAAAGTGTTGAACTAACTAAAGTTAGATAACAACCTGGGGCAGAATCTCAAAAATTCACGCCTCAAAAATATGTTCAGAGATTTTACACGAATTTTTACGGTGAAGCACAGAAATCTGTTTTGGGACAGCAACTTTCCCAATCATTACTTCTCTCTCATTAGAGGTTACTCTTGGCTCAAAAAGCAAATAAAAAGGATAAGGAGCGGTTATTACTGAAGTAATAACTTCCAAGACTCATCTAAAACTTTTGGGTTATCTCCCAATAAATACTTTTCTTTAAAGCCTTTAAGTTAGGCAAAAGCAAAAACTAAAAATGGATAAAATAGAAGTAAGCAGGGATAATCATGGTGAAAACATTGTTTTGTTCAATGAAATCCTTTTGTTAACAAGGTTGATCAGGTCTTGTTACCAAAACAATTTCATATGATACAAAACTTTGTATTCCACTAATGATTATGTTACCTCAACCTTGATAGCAATGGTCCCAATCATAATAGTTTCAAAATTTTCTCTTGGTATGGGACAATATATTTCTCCAACTTGAATGCCCTCAACATGTTCAATTTAATTCAAAACCATAAGTCTATCAATCTTATTGGGGAAATAGATAGTATGTTCCTTGTCATTGACATTGAAGGTCACCTTCCCTTGATTACAATTAATAACAACTCCTACAGTATTTAAGAAAAGGTCTCCCAAGAATAGTAGACATATTATCATCTCCAGGCATAAAAGTTTGAGAGGATGCTCTCATAAGAAATATGAGTTGAAGTAAATTAGAGCATCAAGAAGCAAATTCAAAACACATTTAAGTCTAACCCACTTCCTATGCATAGGAATCGTGTATGCAAATAAATTCACAATGAACAAAGTGACAGGCATAGGAAGATAAAACAAGAGTAACTTCAAAACTTTCAGCACATAGAGAGGTGTTTCAATACCATGAAAACTTCTACAACCATATTTTCCTCTCTCATAATAATTTTCAGTAGCCTCATGAATAAACTCAACAATACAACTATCACATAAAGCATGCTCTTCATGATCTACAAGCACTAGAGCTTTATTATAAACATTTTCAAAAAAAACCTCAGGAACATAACATTCATCCTCCTTTGGTAAGCATGGAGGACAATCAAATAATGTAAGGGATAAAGAGTTACTCTCATTAGAAGGTAGGCATGGGTAGCTAATCCATTCTTCCTCCTTTTGTTCATCACTCTCCTCCTCTTTTTCATCTAATGAGATTTCAGGTTCATCAATTTCTTCTTCCATAAGATCCTGCAAGGCATTAGTCTCTTCCATTTGTGGAAAGCATCTATTAAAATATTCAAGAATATAGCCATTTTCATCCTTGTAATTATCAAAGAAAAATTTAAGTATACCATAAACCTCATATTTGTAAGGTGAATCATCCATAGTTTCAAGCAAACTAGCAAGTTCAAAAGCACCCTTCCAAGCAATAAATTGTTCAATTTGTTCCGCATCATAAAAGTCATAAATTCCTTTAGCATAGGAAGATATGGTATCATTATCATTATACTCACATTGAAAAGGGAGGTGTTTATACCTCTTTCTGCAACGAGATTCATCACAACAATAAGTAACATTATAAGTAGAGCACACGTTTTTAGCAATGGTATACAATCTATCAATTTGTTCCCATAAGTGTTTCCCTTTTTGTGATAAGCGGTGTTCCTTATAATAATATTTTTGATCTTCCGTGAACCCACCTTGCCAATAAGCTTTAGTTTCAAAGAAACCAACCATTAACAACAAGCATGACAAAGCAAGACAATAACAGACCAACGAAAATAACAACTAGAGTAGGAACTAATTTTTCTTTGTATTTTTGATAAAGAAACAAGCAAACAAGGAGAAAATAAACTTACCTTGAACAATAGTGAATCCAAGTGGACTTGATAAATAAAGATATGCTCCCTGGCAACGGCGCCAGAAAATAGTCTTGATGACCCACAAGTATAGGGGGTGTATCGCAGTATTTTCGAGGGAAGTGAAACCTAATTTATTGATTCGACACAAGGGGAGCCAAAGAATATTTATAAGCCTTAACAACTGAGTTGTCAATTCAGCTGCACCTGGAAACAATCTTGCTCACAGCAGTTTATCAGTAGCAATAGTTTTGTAGTAGAAATAGCAAAGTAACAGTAGTAGTAAAGTAAAGACAGTAGTAACAAAAGCAGTAAACAGTGGGATTCGAGTGCGGTAGGCATAGGGATGGATGGACGGGCGTTGCATGGACAAGACAATTCACATAGCAATCAGAACATAGGGCAATTGCAGATAAATAAGATAAAGCATCCCAGTACTAGATAATCCTAGGCATGTGTTCCATATATAGTCATACGTGCTCGCAATGAGAACTTGCACAACATCTTTTGTCCTGCCAGCCCGTTTGCAGCGGGGCCTCTAGGGAACTACTGACAATTAAGGTGCTCCTTTTAATAGAGCACCGGAGCAAAGCATTAACACTCCGTGAACACATGTGATCCTCACATCAAAGCCATTTCCTTACGGTTATCCCGATTTCTGTCACTTTGGGACCATAGGTTCTGGACATCAACGTGTGTATACAACTTGCAGATAAGACCAAAAACAATACTATCATAATGAATCAAATCATGTTCAGATCTGAAATCATGGCACTCGGGCCCTAGTGACAAGCATTAAGCACAATAAGTCGCAACAAAGTCATAAAGCACTAATAAAAGATACTAGGCACCATGCCCTAACAATCTGATGCCATTACATGAACGATCTCATCCAATCCCTACCATCCCCATAGCCTACAGCAGGGGATTACTCACTCATAGATGGGGGAAACATGGATGGTCGATGGAGATGATGGTGGAGATCGATGGAGATGGCTCCGGGGGCACTTCCCGTCGGCAGTCTTAACAGAGACTTTCTGTCCCCCGAATCTCCCCTTCGGTGGTGGCGGTGCTGCGGAACTTTTTCTAGAAAGACATCAAACCCCCCGGAGTTTTTAGGTCAGAAGGCTTCTTATAGGCGAAGAGGGAGACCGAGGGAGTTCCTGGGGCCACCACACCATGCCCTGGCGCGGCCAGGCCCAGCCCGCGCATGGGGGGGGGGGGGAGGGGTGTGTGGCCAGCCCCTGACCCTCCTCTGTCTCGTATTCTGGCTCCTGGAGTCTTCTGGAAAAATAGGCACTTTGGCTTTTGTCCCGTCGATTCCGGGAATATTCATTTTCTGACTTTCCTGGAAGCAAAAACAGGCAGCTGGCACTGTGGCTCTTGTTAATAGGTTAGTCCAAGAAATCATATGAAAAGTACTCCAAAGTGTGGACAAAACACAAGAAAGTGGATAAAACCAAGCATGGAACATCAAAAATTATAGATACATTTGCAATGTATCAGAGGCTACGGTATCCACATCGACTCCAATGCCACCTACTTCAACATCATGCTTACCGCATCTGTCCAAGGTTGGCAGGAGAAGTGGTTCTACATCCGCGACCAGAAAATAGATGGAGAACACTACAGACTCGCTCCCTTCGATCCGATGGCGCTCTGCAAGCGAAGGAGGTCGTGGAAGAACGTTGTGATCCCTGCCGAAGTCAAAGAGACAGAGGCCCTCTATCCGCGTGTCTGCGACCTCGAGAAGCGCATAGGCAAAGAAGTTGGCGGAGCAGAGCTTATCCGCACTTGGATGTGCCGCCGCGTTCAACCTCTGCAGGCCAGGGTGCACTCGTTGTTTCGCTGGACCGGTGCTGGTGATGGCACTCGCATTTTTGCGGAGGGCATCTCTTCAAGTCAAGTAGACAGGAGGTTGTGACTGCTAACCAAGTACACCGCCAAGGAGGATCTCCTGGGTGACTCAGTCATGCCTCCGTTCTGCGCCAGCAATCCTCCACCCGAGGTAGATTTCTCTTTGTAGTTTCCCATTTTTTCAATTGATTGTAGGTGCTTTTGTATACTGATGCTTTTCCTTTTGTTAGGACTGGGCCGTGGTCACCAACTTGCCTCCTCGACCTGAAGGAATTATTCCTCGCGAGGTAGGCAAAGAAGACGAGTCGTGCTCCACCGTCCCCATGGAGGAAGAAGAGGAAGCCCCCGAGTCCGGTGACCATGGAACTTGCAAGATTTCCCGCAACGAGGATTCAGACGCTTCCTAGCCGTCAACGTGAGAGGGTTCTCCTACTGCTGTTGCAAAGGAGCCAATTCCCGCCGTGCCTATACACGCCATGGCTCCTCCCACTCAGAAGAAGTTGCGGTTACCGAAGGAGTCATCAGAGGACTCCTTTGATCTCGAGAACTTTGATGGGTAAGTTAAATATTTGTGATTTCGTCTTGTTTTCCTTGAAGTTTTCTCTTCTGAAGTGGTGTTGGTCATGTTTGCAGTCAAACGGCACTGTCTTCTTCTGATGACTACCAGTTTGTGAAATAATTCGGAGTCATAGACTCTAAAAACAAAGAGGTGGTCTTGCGCCCGCCTTCTTCTCCGTTGGTAGCCCACTCCGGCACCAACTCTTCGAGTTCCCCTCATAATGGGGGGCACTAGATGGTTGCATGGATGCCCACTTGACATGAATCTTCGGAGTCCCTAGAGGAACACGTAAGTATCCTTTTGGCGTTGGCAGTCGAATTTGTGCCTTTTGTCAATGCTAAAACCTTGTTTTCTTAGTGTAGCCTATCGTGAAGGATTCCACTCGCCTTGCAGAGAAAATTCTTGCTTTGGGTCGACAGCATGCCCTGCTGGACAATCGCCACCGCGCAGTCGAGGGTATGTACTAATCTTCTTTCTTCGCTCTGCTTATGTAGAAATTTGTAGACTCAGTTGTTGTCGTGCTCTGTCCTTTGTAGGTGAGCATAATGAGCTTCTCCGTCGCATCACTTCCCTTGAGAAGGGACTTGCCGCAGTGGAGAAAAAGCGCGATGAGGCAGTCGCGGCTCTGGAAGAGTCGCATAAGCGTGAGGAAGACTTGCATGCTTCCACTGCCGAAAGGGAGAAGTTGTTCGAAGAACAGCTTTTCTCGATTGCGAAAGCTCTATCAGGTATTTCTCACCTTTGCTTGTATTTTTTGCCAGTTTGATTTCATGTCGTTGTGCTAATATTCTATGTATGCAGATGCCGCTAGCGTAAGCTTCAACGCCCAGGCCTTGTGCCGTGCAGATGCCTTGGCTGGCGCCATGGCTGTAGTCGAGAACCACAGTGTCTCCCTCCAGGATACACTCGGGAAGGCTAAAAACATGCTGAGCCGCCTCTGTGAGGATGTGTTTCCCAAGGCCAACTTAATCGAGACTCTTGATGGCTTGGTGGAATCCTTCGCAGAAGGCATCCCGACAGAATTCAAGAATGCTCAGCGGTCTCTCAATGCCACCATGGCTCTCGTGCTGGCGCAAGCACATGGCGCAAAGCTAGAGCCGAGTGCGATCTCCGATGCGATGCCTGTCAATGCGGGAGGCCAGCAGGTAGTGTTTGCTCCCTTCACCACTAAACGCAGTAAATACGGGCCTCATCTCATTGAGACAGTCTCCAAGTATTCTGAAGAATTGCGGCGAGTGAAGGCGGCGAAGTCTGCAGCGTCTGGGGATACCACCGAAAAATATGTGGCATCGGAGACTGCCACGGATTCGAAGAAGCCCCCAAAGTCGAAGTCTAAGTGGAAGAAGTAGATTGCTCCATAGCTACCATTTGTAATAGTTGTAGCTTCCTTTTGCTGGTTCGCCTTTTGTGGGGGGTGCCCCCTTGATACTTTTATCGAATTTGAATGCAATCCTCCTTTTTATCAATGTATGATTGGTCTCATTTGCCTTTTTCTTGGTTGTAACTAGGGTCCTTCGAGTGGTCCTTCGAGTGATCCTCATGACTCTCCTCCCACCGATGAAGTCGTGGTGCAACCACGTTAAAAAGTGGAGGAGCTGTCATTGCTCTCGCGACTGCGTGACCGTATAAAGCAGCTGGAGCGTGAGTTGTCCATTATTCGTGGTAACACGAATGTGTGGAAGTCGAAAGCTAAGAAGGCCACTGCTCGCGAGAAGTATCTTCTAGATGAAGTTGCGCAGTTGAACGAGCAATTTAAATGTTAGCTCTCTAACTTCTTATCTTTTCTTTAGCCATTCGCAGTGATGCCTTGTCTTTATACTTTGCTCCCTATTTTGTAGTTGTTAGAACTCATCATCCGCATGATGAGAAGGACCACGACCGTGCAGCTGCAGGCTAGTGGGTACTTTTGGGTGGACCACGATCATGCAGTCCCGTTGGCGACGCTGCAGGATCGTTCTTCGCGAGTGCTAAAATGATTGAAGAAGGCGCAGTCGTGTCTTAGGCACATCTTCCAAGTGATGTTTCCTCTTGATGTGGTGCCCTCAAGCCTGTTGGCTCTCTTGGCAAGGTTTCAACATATTAGCACGGTCCGTGAGTGCGTGCGATAGCAACTAGTCGCAGGTGCTAAGGCTGCATTGTCGCTAATATGACTGCATTAGCCATATGTGGACATCATGTCTGTTGCCGCTGGACCTCCGCCGCCACCAGAAGGGATGACTTGGAATATGGTGCCGCACTACCAGGCGGTTGACTGGCCAGCGGAGGATATCGTGGACTTCTTTGAAGAGCAAACAAATGTTCTTCTTTTGCAGCAATAGCATAATTTGTATCCTGCACATAGATGTACAAGTGTTGTAAAATTCATATGATTATGGTGGGTGTATTTTGATACCCCTTAATATGTAAAGAGCTTGCTAGCTTGTATATGTTTCGAGTGTACTATAAGGTACATGTCCTTTTTGTTAGCCTAACATGTATCCATCTCAGCACCTTGCCAACCTATCAGGTGCGTTGTAGCTGGGTTGGTGTTTATCATGGGTTCGATTGGTAGTGTGTCAGCTACTCAGGATGCTATATTGTTCGTGGAACAAGATGCAAAGGTTGGCGCAGCCCCCGAGTAAAATAATTGCGAGAAAAGCATAAAACATAGGGTTTGGGGCACTTAGCTTTATTTATTCGTAGAGTATCATGAGGTACAGTGTGTGGCTAAGTAGCTTGGCTGAATAGCCTTATTTGTAAAGTAAAAAACATCTAAGGGTAGAAAAGGCGCAGCTGCGTGCCGTTCCAGGGGTTGGAGTATGCGACTCCGCTCTTGAAATCTTTAAGGCGATAGGCGCCACCTGGGATTACTTCAGTAATCATGTAAGATCCTTCCCAAGGGGACTCAAGTTTGAGGTGCCCTTGTTGCTTCAGTCGCAGGACCAGGTCTCCTTCGACAAAGGATCTCTGGCATAGCCTTCTTCTATGGTAGTTGCGGAGGATCTGCTGGTAGATTGTGGATCTCTCCAATGCAATTTCGCATGCCTCATCGAGGAGGTCGACAGAGTCTTCGAGTGCGAGGTTTGATTCCTTCTCGCTGTATGCCACCACCCGCGGGGCTTTGTGGCACACTTTTGCGGGTAGTACCGCTTTAGCACCATGCACCATGAAGAACGGAGTGTAGCCCGTGTCGCTGTTTGGAGTTGTGCGTAGGCTCCAAAGTACGGATTGGAGCTCGTCTGGCCAGTACCCAGCGGCTTGTTCGAGTGGCCGAAGGAGTCTTTTATTGATTCTGCCATAGATGAGGCCGTTGGCCTTTTCGACTTGACCGTTGGTCTGAGGGTGAGCCACCCAGGCGTAGCTAATGTTTATTCCGAGGTTTTCGCAGAATTCCTGGAACTCCCTGGTGGTGAAGTTTGTCCCATTGTTCGTGATGATGCTATGTGGCACCCCAAAACGGTAAACGATGGACTCGAAGAACTTGACAACGCTGGCTCTTGATTGATTTGTCACTGGCATGGCCTCGATCCACTTGGTGAATTTGTCGACCGTGACTAGGAGGTAGACGTAGCCTCCTCGCGAGGACCTTGGGAGCTTGCCGACCATGTCGAGTCCCCATTGTGCAAAGGGCCAAGCCACTGGTATTGGCATGAGCTTCCTGCCGGGTGCCTGTGGCTTGTCTGCGAATCGTTGGCAAGCGTTGCAACGCTGGACAATGTCCTTGGCATCACGCATGGCCATTGGCTAGTAGAATCCAGCTCGTAGAGCTTTGGCGACGAGAGCGCGAATGCCAGCATGGTGTCCGCAAGTGCCTTCGTGTATGTCGTGGAGGATGGATCTTCCATCCCTGTTGGAGACGCACCTCTAAAGAACTCCTGTGATGTTGCGCTTGTACAGTTCGCTGTTGATGAGGGCGAATGCCTTGGATCATCGCGCTATGTGTTACGCATCATTCGGGTCATCTAGCAGCCTTTTGCTGAGCTGGTATGTGATATACGACCGTGTCCAAGATGGCTCGATCATCATGACCTCCAATGGGCCTTTGAGCCCTGTATCAGGCTCCATCTGATCGAGTGCCATTGGCTTGTTGGGTGGTGTAGCCCCCGAGTCCGTTGACGTGCTTGCCTTCTTTTTTGGAGCCTTGGGCTTGATGGAGCATTCACAGATGCGCTCTAGAAATACTCCAAGTGGTATTGGGGCGCAGATGGAGCCGATGTTGGCGAGTATATCCGCCTCTTCATTACTTTCACGGACAACGTGTCGCAGCTCGCAGCCATCAAAGTCTTCCTCGAGTGTGTCATAGAGGTCGCGATAGGCGATCATGTTGTTGCTCAGGGCGTCACACTCGTGCATTGTTTGGTTGACCGCCAGTTTGGAGTCACCGTAGATGACGAGTCTCTTGGTGCCGCAGGCTTTCGCCATCCGCATTCCATGTATCAAGGCTTCGTATTCAGCTTCGTTGTTGGAGGTCGTGAACTGCATTCGCAGAACATACTTCATCTTGTCTCCTTTGGGGCGATGTCAGTATGACACCTACGCCAGCCCCATCCTTTCGCTTGGACCCATCGAAGTGCATTGTCCAAAGATAGGACATATCTGCTTGTCGGGGAGTTGGTTCTCCATCTAGTGTACGAGGAAGTCCAGGAGAACTTGCAATTTGATCATGTCACGCTTCTCATATGTGATGTCTCGTGGAGATAGTTTGATTCCCCAGAGCATGACTCGTCTAGTGGCGCCAGGGTTATTGAGTATGTGCCCGAGCGAGGCGTCGTTTACCACCACGATTGGGTGCTCCTAGAAGTAGCGGCGCAGTCGCCTGGCTATCATGAAGATGCCATACGCCAACTTCTGGTAGTCCGGGTATCGCTACTTTGTTGTTGTGAGCACCTCGCTGAGGTAGTATACTGGGCGTTGAACCCCGTGGACCTTATTTTCTTCGGCTCGCTCCACCACGAGCATAGTGCTAACCACCTCGTTGGTGGCGGAGATGTATAGCAACAACGGCTCCTTTTTGCGAGGCGTGACCAATACTAGCGAGGTGGATAGTATATGCTTGAGGTCCTCGAATGCTTCTTGCGCTTTGTCCGTCCACTCGAACTTGTCACCTTTGCGGAGAAGTTGGTAAAAGGTCAGTGATTTTTCGCCCATTCGACTGATGAATCGACTGAGCATCGCGATTCTCTCGGCTAGCTGTTGGACGCCCTTTACGTTCTTCGGCTTCTGCATGGCCAGTATGGCCTTTATCTTTTTCAGGTTTGCCTCAATCCCTCTCGCAGAGATGAGATACCCAAGTAATTTCCTAGATGGTACGCTGAAGGCGCATTTGTCCGGACTGAGCTTGATCCGGTAGCGGTCAAGGTTATCGAAGGTCTCGTGGAGATCGTCGATTAACATGGCTTCCTCTTTGGTTTTGATGACGATGTCATCGACGTAGACTTGGATAGTGCGGCCAAGTTAGTTCTTGCGGCAGGCCTACATGCACCGCTGATAGGTGGCTCCTGCGGTTTTTAGCCCGAAGGTCATCGTGTTGTAGCAGAACACACCAAAGGGTGTTGTGAACGCTGTTTTCTCTTGGTCTTCCTCCTTCATTCAAATGTGATTGTAGCCTGAGTAGGCGTCGAGGAAGCAGAGGCGCTCGCATCCCGCAGTGGAGTCGATTATTTGATCGATCCGTGGCAACAGGAAGTGATCCTTCGGGCAGTGCTTGTTCAAGGAGGTGAAGTCCATGCACGTCCACAGGATATCCTTGTCCTTTTTAGGCACAAACACTGTATTTGCGAGCCAGGTGCTTTCCTTGATCTCGCATATGAAATTTGCGTTGAGTAGTCTGTTGATCTCCATACCGACCGCTTTTGCTCTTGGTTCAAACAGTCGCCGTATTGTCTGCTTGACTGGCCTTGCATCTAGATTCACATTGAGTGGATGCTCGGTGAATTCCCTGGGAAATCCTGGCATGTCTGTTGGACACCAGGTGAAGATTTCCTAGTTCTCACAGAGGAACTCGACGAGCGCGAGTTCCTATGCGAAACTCAAGTTGTTGGCGATGAGGGCCGTCTTGGTCGGGTCCGTTGGGTGCACCTGGACTTTCTTGGTATGCACCGACGAGTCGAAGGATATGTCAGGGTGAGCTTGGCTTGCTCACGGGAGGCAGTCTGTTGTCTGTCGACTCCTTCAATATTGCGAGTTCCTCTTGCATGCCGAAGGACTAGGAGATTCTATTGAATTCCCTGTCGCAGCTATCAGACCTCTCGAAGCTTCCATTGATTGTGATGACACCGTTTGGGCCTGGCATCTTCATCTGCAGATATGTGTAGTGTGGTACTTCCATGAACCTTGTGAACCCGACACATCCAAGGATCTAGTGGTACTGCGAAGGCCAGTTGACGACTTCAAAGTCGATGCGTTCTCGCCAAAAATTTTGCGACGTGCCGAAGATGACGTCGAGGTTAATTTTGCCTAGGGGGTACACTCCCTTCCCTGGGATGATGCCGTGGAACGTCGTGTCTAAAATTTCCAGACATGTTAGAGGAATCCTCATTGCACGCAAGGTACTTGCAAACATGAGATTTATGTCGTTTCCGCCGTCCATGAAGATGTGACTCATGTCGAAGCTCCCAATCTGTGCCTCGAGTACAAGGGGACACTGGCTCGGGCGAGGTACTTGGCACGAATGGTCGCGCTTGTCGAAGGTGATGTAGGACTCGCTTCCACTGAGGTACTCAGTGGTGGAGGGCGGAGAGTTTATTGCCAAATTGACTTGACGAGTGATTGCCTTCTACATACAATTTGAGGGGCGCCCTTTGTGGATCATCCCCATGTTACCCACGGCTCGCGGGTATGGCTCACCTCCATGATGCTGGACTGGTGTAGCCGCAGGTGGTGGCCCAGGTGGTGGTGGTGGTTTGTGAGCCACTGCGCCCGGTGCAGCTCCGTATCCCTGGTTGATCGCGTCGCGATTCATCTAGGCCATACCTTCATGGAGCTTGAGGAACTCGCAGCAATCCTTGAGAAGGTGGCTTGACTCTTTCTTGCAGTCATGCTTGTCGATGTAGAAATGCACGTTGCACGGTCCGGACAATTTGTCCTAGATGGATAGTGCAGGTGCTTCGTCGCGAGTGTCGTGGTGCCCCACTTGCGTGGTTTTCTAGCTGTCGCGGTATCAGCTGTTGCGGTATCCACTATTGCGGTTGTCATCGCGTTTGTCGGCGTAGCCGGCTGCGACCATGTCGACTTCTTCGTGGTCCTCGTAGATGCGCATTCAACATTTCCCTCAGGGATCACGTCTGGGCCCGAGGTCGTCGTCGTCATCGGAGTAGACATGATTTTTCACTGAGTCTTCTCCATCAGCCCACCGATTCACGATCTCCATCAGGTGGTCGATTGTCTTGGGCTTCGATCAGCCCAACTCCTCCTTGAGCTCTCTGCGGCGAACGCCGCCGTTGAACGCGTCGATTGCGCGATCCTCAGAGATGTCTTCTGCAGAGTTCTTGATGATGGACCACCTCTGGATGTATGAGCGCAGCGACTTGCCAAACCTCTGGTGGCAGCCTCTTAGTTCTTTGATTGACGCGGTCCTCTTGTAAGTGCCCTTACGTTGCACACGAAGCTGTAGACTAGCTCCTCCCAGCTGCAAATTGATCCGCGCGGGAGATTGTTGAGCCATGCGTGGGCGGCACCTTGAAGCTGTAGCTGCAGGCATTGCATAGCCGTGCTATGGGTTCCTCCATGCAGCCTGACAGAGGAGATGTGATCTTCTAGACAAATCTTCGTCTCCTGCAGGCTATCAAATTTTGGGTTCTCGGATGGGAGCTTGAACCCTTTAGGCATTCGCTTTTTCCTGATGGCTCTACTAAAGCATCTCGCGCCACAGAGCTCTACTTCGCTGTCTTTCGAGTCAGTCAAATGAGCATGCCTCGCACGCATCTTGTCGACCTTGCGCTGCATGATGTCATCATGCGCCTCGTAGTCACGGTCGTGCCGCCTTGAGCGACGTTGTCGTGACAAATCGTGGCTGTCATCGCTGGAGCAATACGAGTAGTAATATTTTTCTAGAGCTTTACCTTTCTTTGGCTCGGGCGTCGGCTCCTTGACGAGGGTAGCTTCGACTTGCCCCAAGCCCGCGATCGTAGATCGGTGTATGCCAACTCGCGGATCTCTAGCCGGTGGCTGGTTGTTGAGGAGGTACATGGTGGCTACCGTCACCGCCTCTTGCGGTGTCTTTGGGAGCACGTTGCCCCTTATATCCACTGTCATGGACCTAAAGTCGAGGACTTTCGCGGCCTCCTCGTTCCTTGTCGGTGAGAAGGGCCAGTCGAGATCGTCGTTTGGCGGCCACATAGTGGTTTCCCTTGGAGGAGGATCCTCCATGGGAGGAGAGCTGAGCCCGCCGAAGGCTCGACTCATCCGCTGCCTTTCTGCGCGCGTCAAGTTGCGCGATTACTTGCTGCTGGCGCTTGTATTCTTCCTTGAGCAGCCAATGGTAAACCATTAGCATGTCTTGCGATGAGTTAGGGGGTAGAGGGTTGCCCCGTAGAGCTTCTCGACAGCGGGCCCACTCGTTGTTGTTGAGTTTGATCAGCACGCGCTCTTCGGTGTGCTCATTCTTCGTGAGGTTCGGGTCCCCTTCTGTCCCATTGTTAGTGGGCGCGCCGTTGACGGGACCACCATTTCCGCCATTGGTTGGCCCGTTACAGGTGTTGTCGCGATTGACACTGGTGTCTCCTGCATTGATGACAGCAGACATGACGTCATTGGGGAAGCTGTTGCTCCCACAACTTTCAGATCTGGAGCCGTAGGCCCCATCCTCTGTGGGCAGGTCACCCAGATCGGATCCGCGACTACTGTCGCTGTCCGTGCTCCCAACTGTTGTTAGGGTGTTGAGTTCGCTTAGGGTGCCGATTGGTGGCGAAAACCACGATGCTGGAGAAATCGCGGGAACCGTCAGGTGATCAGGGAGGCGAAGTGTGCCTAGTTAACCAACTTGGAAGCGCAAGCTCCTGATCGCTAGGCCGATTCCATCACCTACGGACTCAAAAGCCGGGCGAGTGGCCGGCATGTGGACGGTGAAGTCGAAAGCACCGAAGAGCTGGCGAATCTCTGTTATTGCAGAGTTGTAGATCACGGTTGATGGGGTCGAAGAAGCTGTGACATCAGCACTCCCAGTTCCCATAGACGGCGCTAATTGACGAGGGATTAACTCGTCAATGCCCATTGTTATGGACTTGGGTTTTGCAAAAGGAGGGAGCGCTAGAGGCATCAATCGGCTAGCAAACAAGCACACAGGGACGCAAGGTTTACCTAGGTTCAGGCCTTGTAGAGGTCCCTAATCCTGCTTGTCTGCTCTTGGAATTATTGAGGGATTCGAAAGTTACAGGGGTGCACAGATGCAATCTGGTGATGGTTGTGGAAACTAGGGTTATGATCGTCCTCCTCGACGCCCCCTCCTAGCCTTTATATAGATAGGCTAGGTCTCGGGTAGCAAGTCGAGTCGGTTATAGATTAGGGTTTGTCCTTTTAAACTTTCTATCTTAAGCTTCGTCTTGTGCTGCAAGCAATCGGAGTCTCCGTGAGTCACCCAAATCCTGTATTGGGCCCTGGTAACGCCGTGGGCTCCCATTATATCGGGCCGTATATACCAAACTCGAGTACCTGTAGGGTATGCCCATGTCAGTCATTGATCCACATGACCACATTGCATATGTTCTTTTCCTAAACCACATTGATCCACATGACCACATTGCATATGTTCTTTTCCTAAACCATATTGATCCACATGACCACACACACTCTAGTGGATTATATGATGCAACTTGTGCCACACTGGTGCAACATGCAATGTGGAAGCTGCTTTCCTATGTGGTTTTGATCTCTGTGACCATGGTTTGACATATGGATCCACTAGAGTCATTGCATGTGTTCTTTTCCTAAAACCACATTGATTCACTAGTTTAATTGCATGTGTTCTTTTCCTAAAACCACATTGATCCACTACTTCCATTGCATATGTTCTTTTCCAAAACCACATTGATCCACATGACCACACACACTCCAGTAGATTTTATGATGCAACTTCTGCCGCACTGGTGCTACATGCAATGTCGAAGCTACTTTCCTATGTGTTTTTGGTCTCTAACCATGGTTTGGCACATGGATCTACTAGAGTCGTTGCATGTGTTTATTTCCTAAACCACATTAATCCACTAAAGTCATTGATCCACAAGGCCAAATTGCATGTGTTCTTTTTCCTAAACCACATTACTCCACATGACCACACACACACTCAAGTGGATTCTGTGATGCAACGTCTGCCACACTTGTGCAACATGCAATGTGGAAGCTACTTTCCTATGTCTTTTAGGTCATTGTGACCATGGTTTGACACATGGATCCACTAGAGTGATTGCATGTGTTATTTTCCTAAAACCACATTGATCCACTAGTGTCATTGCATGTGTTCTTTTCCTAAAACCACATTGATCCACTAGTGTCATTTCATGTGTTCTTTTCCAAAATCACATTGATCCACATGACCACACACACTGCAGTGGATTAGGTGATGCAACTTTTGCCACACTGGTGCAACATGCAATGTGGAATATGCTTTCCTATGTGTTTTTGGTCTCTATGACCATGGTTTGACACATGTATTCACTAGAGTCATTGCAAGTGTTCTTTTCCTAAGACCACATTAATCCACTAGTGTCATTGCGTGTGTTCTTTTCCAAAACCACATTGATCCACTAGTTTCATTGATCCACATGACCACATTGCATGTGTTCTTTTCCTAAACCACAATGATCCACTAGTGTCATTGATCCACATGACCATGTGTTCTTTTCCTAAAACCACATTGATCCACATGACCACACACACTCTAGTGGATTTTGTGATGAAACTTCTGCCACACTGGTGTAACATGCAATGTGGAAGATACTTTCCTATGTGTTTTTGGTCTCTTTGACCATGGTTTGACACATGGATCCACTAGAGTCATTGCATGTGTTCTTTTCCTAAAACCACATTGATCCACTAGTGTCATTGCATGAGTTATTTTCCAAAACCACATTGATCCACTAGTTTCATTGATCCACATGATCACATTGCATATGGTCTTTTCCTAAAATCACAATGATCCACTATTACCATTGATCCACATGACCACATTCCATGTGTTCTTTTCCTAAAACCACATTGATCCACATGGCCACTCACACTCTAGTAGATTCTATGATGCAACTTCTGCCATAGTGGTGCAACATGCAATGTGGAAGATGATTTCCTATGTGTTTTTGGTCTTTGTGACCATGGTTTGACACATGGATCCACTAGAGTTACTACATGTGTTCTTTTCCTAAAACCAAATTGATCCACTTTGCATGTGTTCTTTTCCTAAAACCACATTGATCCACTATTGTCATTTCATGTATTCTTTTCCAAAACCACATTGATCCACATGACCACACACACTCTAGTGGATTCGGTGATGCAACTTTTGCCACACTGGTGCAACATGCAATGCGGAAGCTGCTTTCCTATGTGTTTTTTGGTCTTTGTGACCATGGTTTGACACATGGATTCACTAGATTCATTGCATGTGTTCTTTTCCTAAAACAACATTAATCCACTAGTGTCACTACATGTGTTCTTTTCCAAAACCACATTGATCCACTAGTTTCATTGATCCACATGACCACATTGCATGTGTTCTTTTCCTACAACACATTGATCCACTAGTGTCATTGATCCATATGACCATGTGTTATTTTCCTAAAACCACATTGATCCACATGACCACACACACTCTAGTGGATTCTGTGATGCAACTTGTACCACACTGGTGCAACAAGCAATGTGGAATCTGCTATCCTTTGTGTTTTTGGTCTCTGTGAACCTTGTTTGACACATGGATCCACTAGTGTCATTGCATGTGTTATTTTCCTAAAACCACATTGATTCACTAGTGTCATTGCATGTGTTATTTTCCAAAACCACATTTATCCACATGACCACACACACTCTAGTGGATTTTGTGATGCAACTTGATAAGGGGTAACCTCAAGGGTGGCCCGATCTTCACAAATCTCGTGGTCAAATCGATAGGAAAGCAAGGGGAAAGGGAGAAGGTAGCGAAAGAGGATGCACACCTCGCGAAGAACACGATGAACACACACGATACAAGGCCGATTGCTCCCGTCGGTGGCCACCTATCCGATAGAATCCTCGCAAGGAAAGATCGGTCAACGTGCTCCCTCGATCCCAAGCGGAGAGGGAAGATCACCTTGGAGATGGTCTTGACAACTATGCTCATGCACTCGCAAACGTAGGCCTTGTACAACGAGGGAGGCGCGATGCAAACTCCAATGAGGTGGTGATGATAGTCGGTTCCCTTTGGTAAGGGGATGAGGCAAAACTAGAGATTCCACAAAAGGGGGTGTCTTAATTCTATCATCTATGCCTAAGGGATACATGAGGGGTGGGGGTTCTATACATATGCTAGCCACAAGTTTAGGGGTAGCTTGGGCATAAAACTAGAGTTTGGTGTGGAATAAGGGGTACATGGGCCAAAGGCCCATCTGGTAGTGTGCAGGCCCAATCGTATAGGCTGAAGACTCCGGTGTGCGTGGTCCGGAGAATCCGGTCTGTCTCCGGTCTATCTATGGAGTGGCTGCCAGATTGTCCCAGTCCTCTGTCCAGAGGCCAGTCGGAGATTCCAGGGTGTCAGTCTGGAGACTCCGGTGTGTCAGCTTCAGCTTCTTCCGTCTTCTCTTCCAAGCCTTTGTCTTGTCGGTCTTGGTGCTCCGGGCTTCCTCCATTGCCTCCATACTTGTCGATATGAACTTATCATGAATATGGCACGGAGTATGAAGTAGTATACCATTCAGGTGGGTAGGAAGTGGGCTCGCATAGAGGAATGGATTCACTTTTGGAGTCCATGACGACTTCGCATAAGTTGGAGACTATGATGTGGTGATGCAGCCCGTCCTATGGACGCTCCTACATCTACACCACCAAGTCCCCCAAGTGGACCGATGAGCCGTGCCCCAGCCAAGCTCCTTCAAGCTAATGTGAATTCACTCCTTATCTCATGTGACTTCGATACATCCTTGGATGGCTTGCTACTTCATGCCAATACCTTATGCATCATCAGGTACGAACCCCATGAAGAAATGCCAAGAGAAGGAGCCAAGCCAACGCAAACCGGAGTCCCAGGCCAAATCGGCGCCAGGATCGGCAGACCGGACTCCTCGCCGGAACTTGCGGCGCACGCCCCGGCGGACCGGACACAGGACCGGAATTTTCGGCGCACGCCGAAACCGACCGGCGCACGCCAAAACACTGTTTTGTATGCCATTTCTGTGGCAGACCGGAACAACCGGCGCAGACTGGAAATTCCGGCGCCAAGTCCGGCGCCACCAGACTTATCGCCGGAACACCTCTAGTCTCAAGTCAACTAGGGTTTGATGCCCGAGAATATTCCCTATTTCGTCCAGTTTTAGACTTTTTATGCCCAAACTAATCCTGTTTTAGTGGCTGGCCTATAAATAGCCCCCACACCCCTTTGTAAGACTTAGGCATGATATTTGGAATTAGTGGAAACCCCTTGTGGATCTACCTAGTTCTTGACTGATGCTCCTTTTACAAAGGAGCACCAAATATCCCAAACATCGTTGGAGTTTTCATCGTGCCTCCGCATTGTACAAGACCTAGGCATCGGAGTCCCTTTGCCTAGACGTCAATATCTCACCGAGTCTCCCATCTCGCTGTGCCGGTTCGAGAGAGAGTCCTCTGCCCATCGCTGATCCTAGGGATTGCGCCGGACCGGTAGCCGCCGGAGTGAGCAATTGGCTTGTATCGTGTCTTCGTGGTGTGTGTGTTCATCGTGTTCTTCGTGCGTGATTTCGTGGTTTCGCTCTCTCCCTCATCCCCACACCTCCTCCGCCTCGATTTCAAGGGATTCGTGAAAGATCGGGCCACCCCCGAGGTTAGCCCTCAACATATTGATATCAAGAGCTTCGTTGCTCACGAATTCCCCCACAAATTTTTCTTCTATCCACCAAAAATTTGAAAATCCCCAAAAAAAGAGCCCCAAATTTGCCTTCGGATCGATCTCTAGATTTGGTGCGTTTTTCGTGGTTTTGTTCCACAGATCTGTTGCTTTGGGTACCGATCTACCTTCCTAGAACCTTTCCTTAGCCCAATTTGGATAGATTTCCGAAATTTTTGACCGATTTGACTTTTGGAGTTCGTCACGAACTCAAACCGGCACCAGGCTCGGCGGACTGGCCCAGCCGCCTGAAACTTCGGCGACAGATCCGGCGAACCCGAATAGCCACCAGAATTTCCGGTGCCAAGCTCGGCGCCGCCGGTTTGGCTGCCGAATGTTCTGTGTAGCCCAATTTTGTTTGTTTTTCGTCTCGCGTTGTTCGTGTTTCGTGTGCATGTCGCCCAACTAACTTCAAGCTTCCGCAACAATATTCACATACCGCGCTCATTGACACCGTGACACCGAACATCATCCCCAACACCGGTAACAAGTCATCAATGCCGAAGGTATAACTTGTTACACCTTGTTAACCCTTCTTACTTGTGTGTATCTATCCTATGAGAGCAACTCATCTTGTGTTTGCCTGAGCATTGTGCACTTGTCCTTGGAAAGTGAGAGTGTGAGAGCAAATACAAGAGTTAACCTAGTAGTATAGAAAGGGAGAAAAAGAATCAAAAAAAAGAGAAAAAGAAAATAGAAAGATACATAGTCTCCCAATACAAAGAGAGTCTCAAGCTCGTAAGCAAAGAGAGCAAAAGAGTGCGACTGAGGAAAGTGCACAAATCCGTTGTTTATTTCTCTTTTCACAAACGAGTTGTGGTCTCTCCTTGCGTTGGCACAACACCGAGCGTAGTCTTAGTTAGGACCTTTTGTTCTGATTTTCATAGTCGTGCTAACTACATCCGTCCCCACGTGTGTGTATCCTAGTGTTTTGTAGATCGCCTCCTATTTGCTTTTGATCTTTTGGTTCTCTATCACGTTTGACAATAACCTTTTCTTTGGATTGGTTCGTTTGGTTTTCCACAACCCTAACCTTCCACCCACAACATTTGAGAGTTTTAGCTTTCCTTCTTTAGTGTGAGTTTTCTTTGCGTTTTCACTTTGCAAGCTAATATCCCTCACTTGTGGTTTCTAGTTCGGTGCAATCCCCAAGGTGAGGTACAAGGCTAACACCACCATACTACACTTCCATATACAATCCTTGTGTGTTTTGCATAATGGATAGGCACGGTGAGTTGAGCCAACCACCTCCCTAAGAAGAAGAACAAGGACCGTACATGATGCGCGCAAGTCACTTCATCGTCCGACAAGAGTTCCGTGAACATTGCCAAGCCCTTGTGACGCGACAAGATGAACAATTTGGCGAGACGCAAGCCGAGTTCAAGAACATCGACAACCGCTTCGATGGCCTCGAAGACAAATGCACGCAATGCATCACAACTTTGGTCATCAAAATGAAGCGCTCCAACACTTCGTCACCAAAACAAATGACAATCTTCAACGCATCATCGACGGAATGGAAAGGCCACGCTCACGTGCATCAAGCTCTTCAAGCTCTTCGCATCATCATGTTCCTCTCCAACAAGATCTCCATCCAAGTGCTCCAAGAAGCAATGATGCCCCTGTGGTTGAAGATGGAAGTTCTTACAACTACGTACCTTCTCCACGGCACGCTGCAACGTCAAGCTATGATGGTGATTTGTCTTCAAGGCCACAAGCAAGGCAAGAAGCACACCGTCATCACACAAGGGCATTGGTGTTAAAACAAGAGCAACCACAAGAATAACCGCAAGTCCACCACCATCGCCCACGACACGTACTTGACACAACAAGTGATGACTCCAATTTGGAAAATCAAGATCGTCACCGACGTGAAGCTCTCCAAGATCCTCCTCCTTGTCATCATCGTCATGAACGTCCGCACCGACACCGTGGTCATCACGAGGCACCTCCTCCACCACACCAAAACATGGAGCGTCAACTGGTACAAGTTGAGCGACGCCTACCATGTAAAGAGGCTCACGACCATGACCTTCACCGTGAGGCCCATGTGCCTAACCAACATCATCAACCGAGGAACGAGCCTCCTCTTCATCGTCAACCACGTCACGAGGCTCCACATCCTCAACACCCTCATGAGGCCCAAGTGCCCCAACGTTGTCAACAACCACGCCAAGAGCAAGAGCAAGCTCCTCAACAACAATATCAAGAGCAAGCTCCGCAACAAGTTCGCGAGAACCAAGTTCCACCGCATCAACCACAAGATCATCAACAAGGTCACCAAGCTCGTCGCAATGACCGCAATAATGAAGAAACATTTGGAAAGATCAAGTTCACATTGCCCAAGTTCACCAGATCCAATGACCCCAAAGAATACCTCACATGGGCACTCAAAGTTGACAAGATCTTCTTCATGCACAATTATAGCAACGAGAAGATGGTCGCCACGGCTTTGCTTGAGTATGATGATTACGCCAACCTTTGGTGGGAACAAGTTCAAGTTGCTCGTGACGCAAGGCAAGAGATGCCAATCACAACTTGGCATGACATGAACGCTCATATGAGATCCCGCTTTGTCCCCGCGCACTACACACGTGACCTTTTCAACAACCTTCAATCGCTTCGTCAAGGGACAAAGACCGTGGAAGAGTACTTCAAGGAAATGGAAGTCAACTTGATCCGCGCCAACATTGATGAGCGCATGGAGCAAACTATGGAACGTTTCCTTATTGGCTTGAATCACCCAATCAAGCGCATCGTCGAGTTCCAAACATACAACACCATGGTTGAGCTTGTGCACATCGCAACAATGGCCGAACGTCAAGTGCAAGAGGATATCAAGTACAACGAGCCCAAGACGTACTTCACCTACAAGCAAGCTTCAACCGCTACACCAACAACTTTCAATGGAAGCTCCTCAAGTACCTCCAAGCCTTCCTTCAAGCCCACTCTTCCTCAAGGAAAACTGCCCCAAGTGGCAAACAAGCAAAGAGTGACACACCTTTCAACGGTGAGTGCTACAAGTGTGGAGGCAAAGGACACAAGTCGTTCGAATGTGGAAACAAGAAAGTATGGTTCATCCACGACAATGGCGAAGAAGAGTACTTGAGTGAAGATGAATTTGATGCCCGAGTCAAGGAAGCAATGGCAAAGCAACGAGTGGAAGACCAACGCTCAAATATCTTCCAAACACGAGCTGGAATTAATGGAAAATCTATCAAAGTGATCATCGACGGAGGGAGTTGGCACAACCTTTCTAGCACCGAGTTGTGTGAGAAGCTCAACCTCACCCTTCATCTGCACAAGCACCCCTACCACGTGCAATGGCTAAGTGACCAAGGGTCCGTGAAGATCAAGCATACTGTATCGGTCTCCTTCGCCATTGGTCCTTACAAAGACACGATGAAGTGCGATGTGGTTCCTATGACAGTTTGCCACATGCTTCTTGGTCGAACATGGCAATTCGACAAGGCTTCCCTACATGATGGTCGCACCAATGTATACACCTTCAAATGGCTAAACAAAACATGTGTTTTGCAACCGATGACTAGACGAATAATTGCGGACAATGCAAAGGCTTTAGCGAGGGCGCAAATCACACCAACTACTTGTGAGAAGAGCGGTCAGAGAGAGAACCACCTCATAGTGAGTGAGAGCCACAAGACAAACTCGAGTGGAAAAACTAAGAGTGTTCTCCTTGCCACCAAAAGTGAGATGAGATAAGTGCGGAAGAACCCATCCATCTTGCACTACGTCCTCATTTGCAAGGGCCTAGCGCAAGGAATTAATGAAGTAACCAATGCTCCTCCATCTTTGATGATTGTCTTGTAGGAATTCTAGGATGTGTTTCCCGAAGAGCTTCCACATGGATTACCTCCCCTTCGTGGAATTGAGCATCGCATTGACCTCATCCCCGACGCACCCCTTCCAAACCGCGCCGCCTACCGCATGAACCCGGAGGAGACGAAGGAGATCAAACGTCAAATCAACCAACTCGTCTCCAAAGGTTTAATCCAAGTTAGCACTAGTCCAAGTGCGGTACCCGTGATTCTTGTCCCAAAAATGGATGATACGTTACGGTTATGCATGGACTGTCGTCCAATCAAGGCTATCACCATGCGTTATCGACATCCTATACCACGTCTCGATGACATGCTTGATGAGTTATGTGGAGCCACTATTTTTTTTGAAAATTGATCTTCGTAGTGGTTACCATCAAATACGCATGGCGGAAGGTGATGAGTGGAAAACCGCCTTCAAGACCAAACTAGGTCTCTATGAATGGTTGGTCATGCCCTTTGGCTTATCTAATTCCCCATCCACCTTCATGCGTCTTATGAATCATATCTTGCGTTCTCTCATTGGAAAAAAAGTGTTGTTGTCTATTTCGATGATATACTTGTGTATAGCAAGTCACTTGAGGGCCATGTGACACATGTTAAGGAAGTTTTGCAAATCCTTCGACATGAAAAGCTTTATGCTAATCTTCCCAAGTGTACTTTTGCTAAAGACAAGTTGATTTTTCTTGGATTTGTCGTTTCTTCGAAGGGAATTGAAGTTGATGTTTCCAAGGTCAAAGACATACGAGATTGGACCATCCCAACAAATGTGAGTGAACTCCAAAGTTTTCATGGGTTGGCCGGTTTCTATCATCGCTTTGTGAAAGAATTTTCCACCATTGCTTGTCCTCTCAATGAATTGACGAAAAAGAATGTCACCTTCGTGTGGGGAAAGCACAACAAAAAGCTTTTGATGAACTAAAAAAGAGGCTCACCGAAGCACCTCTCCTCGCGTTACCGAATTTCACTAAAACTTTTGAGATAGAGTGTGATGCTAGTGGTATTGGCATTGGAGGAGTCCTTATGCAAAACGGACGTCCTATAGCCTACCATAGCGAGAAACTTGATGGTGCTCACCTTAATTATCCGATTTATGACAAAGAGCTTTTTTCCTTAGTTCGTGTCCTTCAAGTTTCGCAACACTACCTATGGCCCAAAGAATTTATCATACATTCCGAACATGAGTCGTTGAAATATTTCAAAGGCCAAGCCAACTTGAGTAAGAGACACACTAAGTGGGTTGAGTTCATGGAGTCTTTTCTGCACATTGTGAAGTATAAGAAGGGCAAAGATAATGTAGTTGCGGACGCTTTGTATCGCAAGCACACACGCCTTCTTACGAGACTTGAAATCAACGTGTTGGGTCTTGAGGAAATAAAATCTTTGTATGCTTCCGACCCGTTCTTTGAACTATTTTTTGCAAAGTGCTCCATTGACAAAGGAGTTGATGATTTCTATTTGCATGAGGGCTTTGTCTTTAAACAAAACAAGCTTTGCATTCCGAAATCGTCGCTCCAACTTTTGCTTCTCCAAGAATCTCATGGTGGAGGCCTCATGGGTCACTTTGGCCATGACAAGACATTGGACATGCTATCGACTCACTACTTCTGGCCCAAGATGAAGCACGACGTGGAGCGCTACGTTCAACGATGCACGACATGTGTTCAAGCTAAGTCGCAAGCTAACCCTTATGGTCTTTATATGCCATTGCCTATCCCTCATACACATTGGTCCGACATTAGTATGGATTTGATGTTAGGATCGACAATGGCACACTTCATACTGTGCCATAAGACCGACAATGCTTCACATGTTGCCAATTTATTTTTCAGGGAAATCATCCATCTTCACAGTGTGCAACGAACAATAGTCTCTTACCGCGACGTCAAATTCATGAGCTACTTATGGAAGACCCTGATGGCCCAGCTCAAGCTCTTCTTCTCATCCACATCGCATCCCCAAAATGATGGACAAACCGAAGTTGTCAATCGAAGCCTCGGGACTCTACTTTGTGTGTTGATCAAGAAAAACCTCAAGGATTGGGAGGAATGCATCCCACACGCCAAGTTCGCCTACAACCGTGCCAATCACTAAACAATTGAGATGAGTCCATTCAGGATTGTCTATGGTTTCGAGCCCCTCACCATGCTCGACATCCTACCGCTACCTCTACATGAGCGCAGAAACATGGACGTCGAGAAGCGCGTACAAGCTATGAAGAAGCTTCATGAAGAAACAAGAGCTACTATCGAGAAACAAGTCCTTCGCCAAGCTTCAAGGTTAAACAAGTACAAGAAGGAGATGATATTTGAAAAAGGTGATCTTGTGTGGATACACCTAAGCAAAGACCGCTTCCCAAGGAACACAACTCCAAGCTCAAGCCAAGAGGAGATGGTCCCTTCAAGGTCCTCAAGAGAATCAACAACAAAGCCTACATCATCGACATACCGGCATCCAAGTACCTCGCAGGAAGTACGTTCAATGTCAAAGATCTCTCACCCTACCATGGAGATGTTCAAGATGACAACCATGAAGAGTCGAGGACGACTCTTTACCAAGGGGGGAGCTGATGCAGCCCGTCCTACGGACGCTCCTACATCTACACCACCAAGTCCCCCAAGTGGACCAATGACCCGTGCCTGAGCCAAGCTCCTTCAAGCTAAGGTGAATTCGCTCCTTATCTCATGTGACTTCGATACATCCTTGGATGGATTGCTACTTCATGCCAATACCTTATGCAACATCAGGTACGAACCCCATGAAGAAATGCCAAGAGAAGGAGCCAAGCCAACGCGAACCAGAGTCCCAGGCCAAACCGGCGCCAGGATCGGTGGATCGACTCCCGAATTTCGCTACGCCCAGCAATGGGGACAGAGGAGGAATTTACAGCGCCTGGCAACCGACCGGCGCACATGGAAACGCTGTTCTGTACGCCATTTCGGTGGCAGACCGGAACGACCGGCGTGGACCGGAAATTCCAGCGCCCAGTCCGGCGCCGCCAGACTTATCACCGGAACGCCTCCAGTCTCAAGTCAACTAGGGTTTGATGCCCGAGAATATTCCCTATTTCGTCCAATTTTACCCTTTTTATGCCCAAACTACCCCTGTTTTAGTGGCTGGCCTATAAATAGCCCCCACACCCCTTTGTAAGACTTAGGCATGATATTTGGAATTAGTGGAAACCCCTTGTGGACCTATCTAGTTCTTGCCTCATGCTCCTTTGACAAAGGAGCACCAAATATCCCAAACCTCGTTGGAGTTTGCATCGTGCCTCCGCATTGTACAAGGCCTAGGCATCGGAGTCCCTTTGCCTAGACGTCAAGATCTCATAGAGTCTCCCATATCGTCGTGCCGGTTCAAGAGAGAGTCCTCCGCCCGTCGTCGATCCTAGTGATTGCGCCGGACCGGTAGCCGCCGGAGTGAGAAATTGGCTTGTATCGTGTCTTCGTGGTGTGTGTGTTCATCGTGTTCTTCGTGCATAAGTTCACAGTTTTGATCTCTCCCTCATCCCCACACCTCCTCTGCCTTGATTTCAAGGGATTCGTGAAAGATCGGGCCACCCCCGAGGTTATCCCTCAACATGTGGTAATGACCGAAGGTCGGCCTACATCATCTCCCCCTTCAAAGAGAAGCGTACTCGACTCTACACTCTCATCACAAAGTAGAAGATGTCGAGAGACCTTCCTGATCCTGGGGTTCACCATATAGCCATCCTCAGGAAGATTGAATTGACAACACCTCACTATTCCTTCACTTTCCATGAAGCCTACAAAGCTCACAACAAAATCTAAGCAACACTCAAAGAATAGCCAATTCATGAAGATTATAGCATGAGTCCTCAAGTAGAAGGAAATCACCTTATGGTGTAGAGATAGCTCGTTGAAGGGCAACCATAGGTAACTCTCTATGGTTCTTCTTGTCAACTTATGGTCCATAGAGGTTGAGGCGTAAGCAATTGTACCTTCACACAACAAAGACCAAGCAACATAAGTTTGTATGTGATAGAGGAGCATGTCATTTGTGGCATGTCCATTCTGTTTCACAACACAATTAGCACAAATCAAGTATAGCAAATGGGATGCATATGCAAGGTCAAAGTGCATAGAAATAGTTTGAAAATCATCCAAATTTGGAAACTCAAAACTCCATAAAACATGTTAGTGTGGCACTTAAATCAATTGACTAGAATATTGATCAACATCTTTCATGCAAAGCTAGGAGAATTCAGAAAAAACACATGAGGAGGGATATCCAAAACAACATCATTATGTGTGCAAACAAACCATTGGAAGGAACAATTGTTCAATATGTTGGATGCCACACACATATCATAAAAAGCAAAAATCATGGGCATATGTGTATCACAAGCAGAAGAAAAAACAACATGGTTACAAACAAACCATATGAAAGACCAAGTGGGCCTTATGTTTGTTGCAACAACTATACGAGAGACTTGAAAGCTATCATGACAATACATGCTCATAGTGGCATTATGGTTGCACACAAAACATTGGAAAGAGAAATTGTTCAACATTTTTGTTGCAACACACAAAGCATCAATATCCAATAGCAAAGAAACATGATTGCAAGGTGAAAGAATACCATCAACATGCTTGAAAGGAAACCATAGGAGAGAGTAAATTTTCAACATGAAAGATGCAAAGCATGCAAAAGGTATCAGAGCTAGGTTTGATCTTGAACTCACTTGTGGGATGCTCTCTAGAGCTATTTTTGTCAACTCGTGATCAACCGAGGTTAACATGATCATGCGGGTACCTACACACATCATAGATGAAAGGAAGAACATGTGTGCATGATAGAGAAACACATCATCTATCATGACATATCTCTTCTTGTGCACATCAGCATTAATTTCAATCAAGTGTAAAATAGATGCATGGTGGGTATGCAAGTGGGGAACATGCATATCATGGCAATCATCAAAATCTCCAAAATTTGAGAAAGCTATGGGGGCATCTCAATAGAAACCATGTGATAATTATTGTTGCAATCAAAACAAGTGAAAGAGAAATCATCCATATTATTGCTAGCAGTGGGAGAAATTGTAAAACAACTATGGCAAAGCATTGTCCGAGGGGTATCATTTTCATCATCATTGCAAGCCAAACATTTGAAAGTGCAATTGTTCCACAAAGTGCAAGCAATGATATCATCAATGTAATGTTTAGAGCGTGGCATGTCTATGGAAACATCATTACAATCAAATAATTTCACATGCTCAACGTTATGCAAAGGCAAAGTATCACATGGAAATATCAATGAGTCATATGTAATGTAACAAATATCATCCATAACATGCAAATCATCACAAGTCATCATGTCCACTAGTGGGATAATGGCATGATCAACACCCTTATTTTTACCATGTTCATACCTCTCATATGAAGTGGGTGTTGTGGTAGTATTGGCCTCCATGTGGGCAACTTCTTCATCATGTACGGGGATGTCATCATCTTCATCCACCATGTACGTCTTCTCGATCGGAGGCATCATCATCTCCAAGATTGGCTCTTCTTGATCCATGGAACCTAGAACATCATAAGAAAACACACTAGAGGTAGAGGATAAGTCGTTAGAAATCAAAGTGGTCTCACATGACCTATCAACTACCTCTGTCAACTCACTCGGTGTACCACTTATGCCCTTCAAATGGAAGCACTCAATATCACGTATGGTGGAGTCACTCATCTCACTCTTATTCCCACTCAAGTGGGATAAATGGCTCTCATACTCACATGGGATTGGTACCACATCATCCCTCAAGCATATATGAGTAGCCTCGATTCTCTCAACTCCATGCGCCTTCTTTGGTGAAGGGAAAATCCCATGCTCACCATTCTCGACCTAGTCGCCGTCTTGTGCTTTGGGTGCCATTGTGGTGGTGGCACTCATATAGGAAGTATTGGTGCTTGACGCCATCTTCGCCATTGCATCCCCTTGTTGTCAAAGCAACTTGTTTTCTTCTATCTCTTGGGGGGTCATATTTTTGACAGGGTCTTGATGCCCGCGCACTCGGAAACGTAGGCCTTGTACAACAAGGGAGGCGCGATGCAAACTCCAATGAGGTGGTGACGATAGTCGGCCCCCTTTGGTAAGGGTATGAGGCAAAACTAGAGATTCCATAAAGGGGTTGCCTTTTGTCTATCATCTATGCCTCAGGGATACATGAGGGAGTGGGGGCTCTAGTTTTAGGCCAGCCACAAGTTCAAGGGTAGTTTGGTCATCAAACTATGGTTTGGTCTTGAATAAGGTACATGGGCGGGCGGCTGGTGGCATGCACCACCCGCCAGCCAAGACTTTGGTGTAGGGTCCGGAGACTCCGGTTTGTGTCCGGTCTATCTCCGAAGTGGGGGTTAGACTGTCCTTGGCCTCAATCTGGGGTCTGGTCTGAAGGTCAGCCGGAGATTCCAGAGTGTCGGTCTGGAGACTCCGGTCTTCTGGTCTGAATACTCTAGTGTGACAACTTCAGCTTCTTCCGTCTTCTCTTCCAAGTCTCCGTCTTGTCGGGCTTGGTGCTCCGGGCTTCCTCCCTCGTCTTCGTACTTGTCGGTATGAACCTATCATGAATATGGGATGGAGTATGAAGTAGTATACCATTCAATAGGGTAGGAAGTGGGATCGCATAGAGGAATGGATTCACCTTTGGAGTCCATGATGACTTGGCATAAGTTGGAGACCATTATATGGTAACGACTGAAGGTCAGGCTACATCATCTGATGCAGCCCATCCTATGGATGCTCCTACATCTATACCACCAAGTCCCCAAGTGGAACCATGACTCGTGCCCGAGCCAAGCTCCTCCAAGATAAGGTGAATTCGCTCCTCTCCTCATGTGACTTTGATACATTCTTGGATGGCTTGCTACTTCATGCAAATACACTAAGCATTCTCAGCTATGAAGCCCCGACGCATCACCAAGCCCCATGGATGGAGTACAAGGAGCAGGGCATGAAGAAGAAGCTGATGGTGCTGAACAGACCGGAGTCTCTGGCTTGGTAGACTAGAATCTCCGGACTGAGACGCCGGAATCTCCGGCCCGTCTACGGACCAGCCTCCAGACCGACCCTGGGGACAGTCTGATACCCCCTCCGGAGACAAACAGGAGATCGACCGGAATATCTAGCCTGGACTAGAGTCTCTGGAGTGCTACACCAGAGTCTTTGGACCGAGCATTGCCAGGCATGTAAAAGCCTTTGGGCCTTCGGCCCATGTACCCCTTAGTCCGTCTAGAACTTATCTTTTATCCTTAAAGTACCCTTGAATTAGTGGATGGCCAATATATAGTCCCCCACCTCTATTTTAGACCCTAGGCTTGATATTTGGAATTAGTGGACACCCCTTGTGGATCTATCTAGTTCTTGCCTCATGTCCTTTGATAGAGGAGCACCAAATACCACAAAACCTCGTTGGAGTTTGCATCATGCCTCCCTTGTTATACAAGGCCTTGGCATCGGAGTCCCTTTGCCAAGACGTCAAGATCTCACCGAGACTCTCTACTCGCCATGCCGGTTCGAGACAGAGCACTCCGCCCGACATTGATCCTAGGGATTGCGCCGGACCGGTAGCCGCTGGCGTGAGATATTGGCTTGTATTGTGGTTTTACATGTGTGTGTTCATCGTATTATTCGTGCGTGAGTTCGTCGTTGAAGAGCTCAACATGATCTGCGCCAACATTGAAGAGCGCAAGGAGCAAACAATGGCACGTTTCCTCATTGGCTTGAACCACCCAATCAAGCGCATCATCGAGTTCCAAACATATAACAACAAGGTTGAGCTTGTGCACATCACAATGAAAGTCGAGCGTCAAGTGCAAGAGGACATCAAGGATAACAAGTCGAAGATATACTTCACCTACAAGCAGGCTTCAACTGCTACACCAACAACCTTCAATGGAAGCTCCTCAAGTACCTCCAAGCCTTCCTTCAAGCCCACACTTCCTCAAGGAAAACTTGTTGAGGGCTAACCTCGAGGGTGGCCTGATCTTTCATGAATCCCTTGAACTCGAGGCGGACGAGGTGTGGGGATGACGGAGAGAGCCAATCCGTGAACTCACACACGAAGAACACGATGAACACACACACCAAAAAGACACGATACAAGGGAATTGCTCACGCCGGCGGCTACCGGTCCGACGCAATCCCTAGGATCGGCGTCGGGCGGGGATCTCTCTCGAACCGGCATGGAGAGATGGGAGACTCGTTGAGATCTTGACGTCTAGGCAAAGGGACTCCGATGCCTAGGCCTTGTACAACACGGAGGCACGATGCAAACTCCAACAAGGTTTGGGATATTTGGTGCTCCTTTGTCAAAGGAGCATGAGGCAAGAACTAGATAGATCCATAAGGGGTTTCCACTAATTCCAAATATCATGCCTAGGGTTTACAATGGGTGTGGGGGACTATATATAGGCCAGCCACTAGTTCAAGGGTACTTTAGGCATAAAAGGTAAAAACTAGGCGAAATAGGGGGACGATTCTGGTAATAAGCTCGGCGGCGCCGGAATCAGCGCTGGAAATTCCGGTCGCCACCGGAAATTCCAGTCGAAACCAGAACGGCTCACAGAGGCGTTGTTTGGTAGGCCCTGGAAGTTGTCGGCACGCGCCGGTATTTCCGGTCGCTTCTCTGGTACGCCAGGGCGTGCGCCGGACGTTCCGACGAGGAGTCCAGTCCGCCGGTCCTATCGCCGGTTTGACCTGGGACTCCGGTTCATGTTGGCTTGGCTCCTTCTCTTGGCATTTCTTTGTGGGGTTCGTACCTAGGGATGCATAAGGTATTGGCATGAAGTAGCAAGCCATCCAAGGATGTATCAAAGTCACATGAGACAAGGACTGACTTCACCTTAGCTTGAAGGATCTTGGCTTGAGCACGGGTCATCGGTCCACTTGGGGGACTTGTTGGTGTAGATGTAGGAGCATCCGTAGGACGGGCTGCATCTGCTCCCCCCCTTGGGAAAGAGTCGTCCTTGACTCTTCATGGTTGTCATGTTGAACATCTCCATGGTAGGGTGAGAGATCTTTGACGTTGAACGTATTTCTTGCGAGGTACTTGGACGCCGGTATGTCGATGATGTAGGCGTTGTTGTTGATTCGCTTGAGGACTTTGAAGGGACCATCTCCTCTTGGCTTGAGCTTGGAGTCGTGTTCCTTGGGGAAATGGTCTTTGCTTAGGTGTATCCACACAAGATCACCTTCTTCAAATATCATCTCCTTCTTGTCCTTGTTTAACCTTGAATCTTGGCGAAGGACTTGTTGCTCGATAATAGCTCTTATTTCTTCGAGAAGTTTCTTCATAGCTTGTGCGCGCTTCTCGATATCCATGTTGGTAGTGGTAGGATGTCGAACGCGGTGAGGGGCTCGAAGCCATATACGATCTTGAAGGGACTCATCTTGGTTGTTGAGTTCTTGGATCGGTTATATGCAAACTCGGCGTGGGGAATGCATTCCTCCCAATCCTTCAAGTTCTTCTTGATCAACACACGTAGAAGAGTTCCGAGGCTTCGGTTGACAACCTCGGTTTCTCCATCGGTTTGAGGATGCGACGCAGATGAAAAGAGGAGCTTGACGCCGAGCTTGGCCATGAGGGTCTTCCATAAGTAGCTCATGAATTTGACGTCGCGGTCGGAGACGATTGTCCTTGGCACACCGTGAAGACAGACGATTTCCCTGAAAAACTAGTTGGCAACATGTGCAGTATCGTCAGTCTTATGGCACGGTATGAAGTGTGCCATTTTGGAAAAGCGATCCACGACAACAAAGATAGAATCATGACCATGCTTAGATCTAGTTAATCCTAACACAAAATCCATGCTAATGTCGGACCAAGGTGTATGAGGAATAGGCAATGGCATATAAAGACCATAAGGGTTAGCTTGCGACTTAGGCTGAACACATGTCGTGCATCGTTGAATGTAGCGCTCCACGTCGCGCTTCATCTTGGGTCAGAAGTAGTGAGTGGATAGCATGTCCAATGTCTTGTCACAGCCTAAGTGACCCATGAGGCCTCCACCATGAGATTCTTGGAGAAGCAAAAGTTGGAGCGACAATTTCGAAATGCAAAGCTTTTTGTTTAAAGAGAAAGCCCTTATGCAAATAGAAATCATCTACTCCTTTGTCAATGGAGCACTTTGCGAAAATTGGTTCAAAGAACGAGTCGGAAGCATACACAGATTTTATTTACTCAAGACCCAACATGTTGATTTCGAGTCTTGTAAGAAGGCTTGTGTGTTTGAGAGACAAAGCGTCCACAACTACATTATCTTTGCCCTTCTTATACTTGACAATGCACAGAAAAGACTCCATGAACTCAACCCACTTAGCGTGTCTCTTACTCAAGTTGCCTTGGACTTTGAGATATTTCAACGACTCATGGTCGGAATGTATGATAAATTCTTTGGGCCATAGGTAGTGTTGCCAAACTTGAAGAACATGAACTAAGGCAAAAAGCTCTTTGTCATAAATCGGATAGTTAAGGCGAGCACCATCAAGTTTCTCGCTATGGTAGGCTATAGGACGTCCGTTTTGCATAAGGACTCCTCCAATGCCAATACCACTAGCATCACACTCTATCTCAAAAGTTTTTGTGAAATCCGGTAACGCAAGGAGAGGTGCTTCGGTGAGCCTCTTTTTGAGTTCATCAAAAGCTTTTTGTTGTGCTTTGCCCCATACGAAGGTGACATTCTTTTTTGTCAACTCGTTGAGAGGACAAGCAATGGTCGAAAAGTCTTTCACAAAGCGATGATAGAAACCGCCCAACCCATGAAAACTTCAGAGTTCACTCACAATTGTTGGGATGGGCCAATCTCGTATGTCCTTAACCTTGGAAACATCAACTTCAATTCCCTTCGAAGAAACGACAAATCCAAGAAAAATCAACTTGTCTTTAGCAAAAGTGCACTTGGGAAGATTAGCATAAAGCTTTTCATGTCAAAGGATTTGCAAAACTTCCTTGACATGTGTAATATGGTCCTCAAGTGATTTGCTATAAACAAGAATATCATCGAAATAGACAACAACACTTTTTCCCATGAGAGAACGCAAGATGTGTTTCATAATGCGCATGAAGGTAGATGGTGCATTAGATAAACCAAATGGCATAACCAACTATTCATAGACACCAAGTTTGGTCTTGAAGGCGGTTTTCCACTAATCACCCTCAGCCAGGCGTATTTGATGGTAACCACTATGAAGATCAATTTTCGAAAAAATAGTGGCTCCACACAATTCATCAAGCATGTCATCAAGATGTGGTATGGGATGTTGATAACGCACGGTGATAGCATTGATTGTATGGCAGTCCATGCATAACCGTAACGTATCATCCGTTTTGGAACAAGTATCACGGGTACGGCACTTGGACTAGTGCTAACTTGGATCAAACCTTTGGAGGCGAGTTGGTTGATTTGACGTTCGATCTCCTTCGTCTCCTCCGGGTTCGTGCGGTAAGCGGCGTGGTTGGGAAGTGGTGCGCCGGGGATGAGGTCAATGTGATGTTTGATGCCGCGAAGAGGAGGTAGTCCATGTGGAAGCTCTTCGGGAAACACATCCTTGAATTCCTGCAAAACAATCATCAAAGATGGAGGAACATTGGTTAATTCATTAGTTCCTTGCGCTACTCCCTTGCAATGGAGGACATAATGCAAGATGGATGGGTTGTTCCGAACATCTCTCATGTCACTTTTTGTGGCAAGGAGAACACTCTTAGTTTTTCCACTCGAGTTTGGTTTGTGTCTCCCACTCACGATGAGGTGGTTCTCTCTCTCACCGCTCTTCTCACAAGTAGGTGTTGTGCTTTGCACCCTCGCTAAAGCCTTTGCATTGTCCACAATTATTTGGCTAGGAGTCATTGGTTGCAAAACACATGTTTTGTTGAGCCATTTGAAGGTGTACACATTGGTGCGACCATCATGTTGAGCAGCCTTGTCAAATTGCGATGGTCGACCAAGAAGCATGTGGCAAACCGTCATGGGGACCACATCGCACTCCACCATGGCTTTGTAAGGACCAATGGCGAAGGAGACCAATATGGTATGCTTGATCTTCATGGACCCTTGGTCAGTTAGCCATTGCACATGGTAGGGGTGCTTGTGCGGATGGAGGGTGAGGTTGAGCTTCTCACACATCTTGGTGCTAGCAAGGTTGTGGCAACGCCCTCCGTCAATGATCACCTTGATAGATTTTCCATTGATGCTGGTTCGTGTTTCGAAGATATTTGAGCGTTGGTCTTCATGCTCTTATGCTAGAGTGGTCAAGATCGTTGTGATGACAAAAGATGGACTTGCGTCATGTTCAGACATGAGGAGTTCTTGGTCATTTTCCACTCGTTGCCTTGCCATTGCTTCCTTGACTCGGGCATCAAATTCATCTTCACTCAAGTACTCTTCTTCTCCATTGTCATGGATGAACAATACTCTCTTGTTTCCACATTCGGCTGACTTGTGTCCTTTGCCTCCACACTTGTAGCACTCACCGTTGAAAGGTGTGACACTCTTTGCTTGTTTTCCACTTGGGGGCAGTTTTCCTTGAGGAAGTGTGCACTTGAAGGAAGGCTTGGAGGTACTTGAGGAGCTTCCATTGGAAGTTGTTGGTGTAGCAGTTGAAGCTTGCTTGTAGGTGAAGTACGTCTTGGGCTTGTTGTACTTGATATCCTATTGCACTTGACATCCAGCCTTTGTTGCGATGTGCACAAGCTTAACCATGGTGTTGTATGTTTGGAACTCGACGATGCGCTTGATTGGGTGGTTCAACCCAATAAGGAAGCATGCCATAGTTTGCTCCATGCACTCGTCAATGTTGGCACGAATCAAGTTGAGTTCCATTTCCTTGAAGTACTCTTCCATGGTCTTTGTCCCTTGACGAAGTGCTTGAAGGTTGTTGAAGAGGTCGCGCGTGTAATGCGCGGGGACAAAGCGGGATCTCATTTGAGACTTCATGTCATGACAAGTTGTGACTGGTGTCTCTTGTCTTGCATCACGAGCAACTTGAACTTATTCCCACCAAAGGTTGGCATAATCATCAAACTCAAGCGAAGCCATGGCGACCATCTTCTCGTTGCTATAGTTGTGCATGCGGAAGATCTTGTTGACCTTGAGTGCCCACGAGAGGTATTCTTCAGGGTCATTGGATCCGGTGAACTTGGGCATTGTGAACTTGAGCTTGTCGAAAGTTTCTTCATCATTGCGGTCATTGCGACGAGCTTGGTGACCTTGTTGATGATCTTGTGGTTGAGGATGTGGAACTTGGTTCTCGTGATCTTGTTGTGGAGCTTGCTCTCGATGTTGTTGTTGTGGAGCTTGCTCTTGCTCTTGGCGCGGTTGTTGACATGGTTTAGGCGCTTGGGCCTCATGGTGGCGATGGTGTGGAGCCTCTTGGCGCGGTTGACGATGAAGGAGAGGCTCGTTCCTCGGTTGGTGACGTTGTTTAGGCCCATGGGCCTCACGGCGAAGATCATGGTCTTGAGCGTCTTGACGTGGTGGGTGTCGCTCAATTTGGACCACTTGGCGCTCCAAGTTTTGACGTGGTGGCGGAGGCACCTCATGATGACCATGGTGTCAGTGCGGTCCATGACGATGACGATGAGGAGGAGGATCTTGGAGAGCTTCACGTCGATGACGAGCTTGATTTTCCAAATTGGAGTCATCACTTGTTGTGTCAAGTACGTGTCTCGGGCTATGGTGGTAGACTTGCGGTTGCACTTGCAGTTCCTCTTGTGGTTGCTCTTGTTGTAACACCAATGTCCTTGCGTGATGACGGTGTGCTTCTTGCCTTGCTTCTGGCCTTGAAGAGAAATCACCGTCATAGCTTGACGTTGTGACATGCCCTGGAGAAGGTATGTAGTTGGAAGAACTTCCATCTTCAACCACGGGGGCATTATTGCGTCTTGGATCACTTGGATGAAGATCTTGTTGGAGAGGAACATGACGACCCGAAGAACTTGAAGAGCTTGATGCACATGAGTGTGGCCTTGCCATTCCGTCGATGATTCGTCGAACATTGTCATTTGTTTCGGCGACGGAGCGTTGGAGCGCTTCATTTTGATGGCCAAAGTTGTGATGCATTGCGTGCATTTGTCATTCGAGGCCATCGAAGCGGTTGTCGATGTTCTTGAACTCGGCTTGCATCTCGCCAAATTTTTCATCTTGTCGCATCTCAAGGGCTTGGCAACATTCACAGAACTCTTGTCGGACGATGAAGTGACTTGTGCGTGTCATGTACGGTCGTTGTTCTTCTTCTTGGGGAGGTGGTTGGCTCGACTCACCGTGCCTATCCATTATGCAAAATACACAAGGATTGTATATCGAAGTGGAGTATGGCAGTGTTAGCCTTGTACCTCACCTTGGGGATTGCACCGAACTAGAAACCACAAGTGAGAGCTATTAGCTTGCAAAGTGAAAATGCAAAGAAAACTCACACGAAATAAAGAACTAACTCTCAAAAACTGTGGGTGGAAGGTTATGGTTGTGGAAAACCAAACGAAACGATCCAAAGAAAAGGTTATTGTCAAACGTGGTAGAGAACCAAAAGATAAAAAGCAAATAGGAGGCAATCTACAAAACACTAGGATACACACACGTGGAGAAGGATGTGGATAGCATGACTATGAAAATGAGCACAAAAGGTCCTAATGAAGACTATGCTCGGTGTCGTGCCAACGCAAGGAGAGACCACAACTCATTCGCCAAAATAGAAATAAGCAACGGATTTGTGCACTTGCCTCGGTCACACTCTTTTTCTCTTTTTGCTTACAAGCTTGAGAGTCTCTTTGTATTGGGAGACTATGTATCTTTGTATTTTTATTTTTCTTTTGCTTTTTGTTTTTCTCTTTTTTTAATTCTTTTTCTCCCTTTCTATACTACTATGTTAACTCTTGTATTTGCTCTCACACTCTCACTTTCCAAGGACAAGTGCACAATGCTTAGGCAAACACAAGATGAGTTGCTCTCATAGGATAGATACACACAAGGAAGAAGGGTTAACAATGTGTAGCAAGTTATACCTTCTGTATTGATGACTTGCTACCGGTGTTGGGGATGATGTTCGATGTCGCGGTGTCGATGAGCGCGGTATGTGAATATTGTTGCGGAAGCTTGAAGTTAGTTGGGCGACACGCACACGAAACATGAACAACGCGAGAGGAAAAAGCGGCGCTGTAAATTCGGTGGCTATTCCGGTTCGCAGGAAGTGTCGCCAAAATTTTCGGCGGCTGGGCCGGTTCGCCGAGCCTGGTGCCGGTTTGAGTTCGTGACGAACTCCAAAAGTCAAATCAGTCAAAATTTTCAGAAATTTGTCCAAATTGGGCTGGGAGAAGGTTCTAGGAAGGTAGATCGGTACCCAAAGCAATAGATCCGTCGAACAAAACCACAAAAAACGCACCAAATCTAGAGATCGATCCGAAGGAAATTTGGGGCTCTTTTTTGGGGTTTTCAAATTTTTGGTGGATAGAAGAAAATTTTGTGGGGGAATTCGTTAGCAACGAAGCTCTTGATACCAATATGTTGAGGGCTAACCTCGAGGGTGGCCTGATCTTTCACGAATCCCTTGAAATCGAGGCGAAGGAGGTTGGGTATGAGGGAGAGAGCGAATCCACAAACTCACATGTGAAGAACACAATGAACACACACACCACGAAGACACGATACAAGCCAATTGCTCACGCCGACGGCTACCGGTCCGGCGCAATCCCTAGGATCAGCGTCGGGCGGGGATCTCTCTCTCGAATCGGCACGGCGAGATGGGAGACTCGGTGAGATCTTGATGATGAGGACATCCCTACAGTTACACCTACCCCAATTGCTAATGATGATGTTCCAATTGCAAAGAAAGATCAATCCAATGAGATAAGGATTGGACCAATCACAAGAGCTCGTGCTAAGCTACTAGAACAACATGTCAACGCGTTTCTTAATGAACCTGATGTTTTAATTAATGAGAATTTTATACTACCTAAGTCTTTGAATTATTGCATGATCAGGTACTTAGGAGAAGAAGGCGTAGCACAGAGCGAGGAGCTAATGGAACAAGGCGTGTTGATCAGTAAAGAATGCGCGAGGGATGAGCGGGAGGAAGCGCAAGGAGCACACAAGCTTGAAGATCAACACTTGGTGGACAATCTCTGCTGCGGCAGAGAAACGCCACTTTTCTCTGCCACGGCCGCCACGTAAATGAAGTCCTTTTACGCCACGGCAGCTGCCGCAGAAACAGGCCCGAATTCTGCCACTGCATAAACCTGAACCGAACCCACTTTGGGTCGGTTTGTACCCTTAGTTGGGTGGGACCAACTCGGATCCACCTTTAGGCTGCCGCCCCCCAGACTCTTAAATAGATGGGGGCGCACTACTATCTAAGTTTAGACCATGTTAAAATTCTTTTGGAGTTGTTTCTTTTATACAACCTCTAGAATTACTCTGTGATCGAATTCTACCAATTGCAATTGAGTGTGATCTGTTGTTCCACTGGGAATTAGTAGATTGCATACTATCATTCATGGTCGACGACTATGTGCACAAGAGCATGGTGTTGTGAATATCCTACAAGGTTCGAGAGCTGTTGCATTGGCATCAGGGATCGAGCGGGAGATTTCATAGCTACATGCTAGTTGTCTATCATCCACCATCACCATCGACAAGTGCTTGCTGAGAAGATCGGGCCACCCCATATCATCTTGGTATCTGATTTCCTCATTGCCTCGGTAAGCAATCCACAATCCATCCATCGATTAGAGAGTGTTTTTCGTCCTATACAGAAAAAGCCCCACAAAAAGAGTTGCCATAGCCTATATTATATCGTATTTGAGTAATAGTTGCTGGCCGTGTTCCTCTATTAGATTAATTCTAGATCTATTCTTCGTAGATTTGTTTTTGCTTTCTAGTTGTTCTAGTCGAGTTCCCCACCAATTGTTTCCGCCACCACCAGGTCAGATCCGATCTAATCTAAGAGTCCTAGTCTCCTACTCTTGGCCGAGTCGGAATTATATATAAAAAATTCCTATCGACTCTGCCCATGGAAACAGCCTATTTTCCTGCCACGAGTCCTGTTCTGCCACGATTCGGATTCGCTGCCGCGACACGTTTTTGACGTGTTTTTCTGCCGCAGGAGGATTTTCTGCCACGACACGATTTTGCTCTATTTTTCTGCCACGGCAGGAATTTTTACAAAGTGTGAATTTGCACTTTTCCTTCAACCTTAGCCACAGCCATTCTATTACATAGGTGTAGGAACTTTCCCATTGAGACTAGTTTCCGCTCCTACAGGCTGCTCCTAGGATTTTGGTGCTGTGCTTTGCAATTTGGCCATGTGTGATATGTATTCAAAAAAAGGAGAAAACGCATATAGAAAAAGAAAAAAAAGCAAAAAAAAGAGAAAGAAGCTATACAAGATAAAAAGAGAATTTGAGCAAGAGGCCTAGTGATATCTTTGTGCACCGGTAGATTGAGCATTTTCGTTTCCCTTTTTACTTTGAGCTTTGCTAGTGTCTCTCGAGAGTAGTGCAACACCCTTCATAGTTGCATTGCCATGTTTTTCTCCACATGTGTGTTTCTTGGGTTTTTGTACGATCAGCACTAGGACTTGTTTATGGTGTAGATAGGATACCATACCTATAGCTCCACCATAAATAACATGTGTGCCCTGTGATCGTTCTCTATACCTTTGATATTCACTTCATCACATCAGTGCATCAGTCTTTGATTTCGTTTGGTAGAGCATCTCTATTCACTTTGGAACGGTAAGATCTCCTTTCTTGTCAGTTGTGAGTGAGTTGTGAGAGTTTCCACTGTACTGATTTTGATTTTGATTTTTGCACTAACCTACTAATCATGTCTTTGAGTGATGATGAAGTTGTGTCACAGAAAAAACAGCTTGAGGAGCTTGTTACTTGGCGTGAGTCTGTTGATAGGAATATCACCGACATACAAGATGCTGTGGAGAATAATACTGGAGCAATCAATAATATTCAGATGCAGCTGACGACAATGAATGTCTACTTTGCCACCTTGCAGCGTTCAATTGAGGCTATTCAAGCGACACTCTAGCCAGGACACACACATCAACATGATGATGCATTTGAGGACCTTGATGAGGATAGTGCGGTTGATGCTGTCCCACATCGTTGCAGGGGACATGCCAATCCCCCTGCACCTGCGGCTTCCCCTCTTCATGGCCGTGGCTATGCTCCTGTTGGACGTGCCCAGCGTGTTTACAATCCAGCTGATGATAGTTTGGGCAAGCCCAAGTTCTCAATTCCCTCTTTCAGTGGCTCGCTTGATCCTGAGGATCATATTACTTGGGGGCTGAAGATTGAGAAGCTCTGTTGTTTGTTTGATTATCCAGAAGACAAGAAGGTCAAGCTTGCAGCATCGGAGTTTGATGGTTATGCTTTGCGTTGGTGGGATGCTATTGTGCAGAATAGACGGAACGACAATCAACTTCCTGTGATGAATTGGCTTGAGATGAAGGCCATTATGATGGATCGTTTTGTCCCTCCAATTACTTGCAAACAATGTTTGGCAAGCTTACACAATTGAGGCAAGGCACAATGATAGTTGATGAGTACTACATGGAGATGGAGATGCTTATACAACGTGCTAATGTTCATGAATCACGAGAGATGACAATGCAGCGTTTCCTCAACAATTTGAAGCTTCAGATCAAGAGCATTGTGCGTTATCACAAGTATGAGACAATGAACGAGCTGCTGCACCATGCTAGAGAGGCCAAATCCCAGTTGGCTGAAGAGGCGAAGTCACGTGCTTGTTTTCCATCCTCCAGCCGTTTTTCGGCCAGATCTACACTTCCTAGTGTAGCGCCACCTGCTGCTAGTCCTCCTACACCATCGGCCAAACCAGCAAGTACTTCTTCGTTTGGTTCCAATGCTTGGAAGCCCGCTGCTCCTACTGCTAGCTCGGGTTCCAATATGTCTACCGCGCGTCGCGATGTGGTGTGCCATACTTGTGGAGGTAGAGGGCACTACAAGAAGGATTGTCCAAACAACAAGGTTATGTTTGTCAATGAACAAGGTGAAGTAGAGAGTGGAGATGAAGCTGATGACGAGGATGATGAGGATGGTGCTGATGCTTATCCTGAGCGTGCACCAACTATTGTCGTATCTTCACATATACTTAGTGTGCAACCGGTTGATGAGTCTCAACGTTGCAACTTGTTCCAAACAAAAGCTCTAGTTGGACCTAACAAAGCTTGCAAGGTAATTATTGATGGAGGTAGCTATAGAAATCTTGCAAGTAAGGAATTATTAGCCAAACTGAATTTGACATATTTGCCTCATCCGAAGCCATACTACATACAATGGTTGAGCAACAATGGTGAGATGAAGGTAAATCATATGGTATGTGTGAATTTTCAAATAGGGCCATACAAAGATTCTATTGACTTTGATGTGGTTCCTATGACTGTTTGTCGTCTACTATTGTGTCGGCCTTGGCTTTATGATTTCCATGTGCAACACAATGGCTGAGCCAATACATTATCACTTGGAATTCAAAGGGAAGAAGATTACTATGCAGCCAATGACACCACAAGATATTGTGAATGAGTCTCACCAGAAGATAGAGATGAATTTGAAGGAAGATCCTATAGCTCGGCGAGATTGTGTGACAGCCTCTCCTAATGTAATTGAGCCTAAATTGAGTGATATAATGAAAAGTGAGAGAGTGCTTAGTTTATTGATATTACCCACCAAGGAAGATATGAGAGATTTTCGTGAGGATCCTACAACCATGCCACTTGTGCTCATGTATAAGGGCGAGGTATTGGTTTCTAATGACATGACCCATGTTTCTCTTGGTGTCTCTTCTATTTTGCAGGATTTTGGGGATGTGTTTCCAAAAGATGTACCCATAGGCTTGCCTCCATTGCATGGTATAGAACACCAAGTTGATTTGATTCCTGGCGCAACACTTCCCAACCGTGCACCCTACAGGACTAATCCCGAAGAAACTAAGGAAATACAAAAGCAAGTACAAGCGTTGCTGGATAAAGGGTACATTCGTGTTTCTCTTATCCCTTGTGCTCTTCCTGTTATTTTAGTGCCTAAGAAAGATGGTACATGGCGCATGTGTGTAGATTGTAGAGTGATTAATAACATCACTATTCGATATCGTCATCCTATTCCACGATTAGAGGATATGCTAGATGATTTGAGTGGTGCTGCTGTTTTCTCTAAAATTGACTTGCGTAGTGGTTATCATCAAATTAGGATGAAAGAAGGGGATGAGTGGAAAACTGCTTTCAAAACGAAATTTGGCTTGTATGAGTGGTTAGTCATGCCGTTTGGTCTTACTAATGCACCTAGTACATTCATGGGAATAACGAATCATGTTTTGAGAGATTTTATTGGTTATTTCGTGGTTGTTTACTTTCATGATATACTTATACACAGCCACACCGAAACTGAACATTGCACTCATATTCGACAAGCTTTGCAAGTGTTGCATGATAATAAATTCTATGCTAATCTTGAGAAGTGCACATTTGCAAAAGATAAGGTCATATTCCTAGGATTTGTTGTATCTAAGCATGGGGTAGAGGTAGATCAATCTAAAATTGAATCAATTCAGAATTGGCCTACTCCCATGAATGTAAGTCAAGTGCGTAGTTTCCAGGGTTTAGCTGGTTTCTATAGGCGCGACCCAAGACATTGCATTTGATACATTGAAACATTTGCTTACTTCTACACCATTACTTGCATTACCTGATTTTTCGAAGCAATTTGAAGTTGAATGTGATGCTAGTGGTATAGGCATAGGTGGCGTTTTGATGCAAGAGGGTCGGCCTATAGCATATTTTTCTGAGAAACTTACTGGTGCTCGCTTGAATTATTCTATCTATGATAAATAATTGTATGCACTTGTTAGACCACTTGAATTTTGGCAACTTTTATTTATGGCCAAAGGAATTCATCATACATTCTGATCATGAAGCATTGAAATACTTGAAAGATCAATCAAACTTGCATCGAAGATTAGCTAAATGGGTTGAGTTCATTGAGTCTTTTCCTTACATCATTAATTATAAGATGGGAAAAGAGAATGTTGTTGTTGATGCTCTATCTAGGAAGAACATGCTATTAACCAATCTTGATGTTAAAATTCCTAGATTAGAAGCTATTTGTGCACTTTATGCAACTGATCATGATTTTGCTGAACCATATCGTTTGTGTGCTCTTAGAAACGCATGGGATAAGTATCATATACATGATGGATATTTGTTTCGAGCTAACAAACTATGTATTCCAGAATTGTCATTGCGTTTGTTCTTAGTGTAGGAATCACATGTTGGTGGTTTGATGGGTCACTTTGGGCGTGAGAAGACGTTGCTCATGCTTGCTGATCACTTTTATTGGCCCAAGATGAGGCGTGATGTGTACAGATTTGTGAGCCAATGTATTACATGCCACAAGTCGAAATCTAAGCTGAAGCCTCACGGTTTGTATACACCTCTCTCTGCACCTACTACTCCATGGGAAGACATTAGTATGGATTTTGTGTTAGGTCTACCTAAAACTCAGAGAGGTCATGATTCTATATTTGTGGTAGTGGATAGGTTCTCTAAGATGGCTCATTTTATTGCCTGCCACAAAAGCGATGATACGTCACATGTTGCTAACCTTTTTTTTCAGGGACATCATGAGATTACATGGAGTACCTAAGACGATTGTTTCTGATCATGATGTGAAGTTCATGAGATACTTTTGAAAGACCTTATGGGGGAAGCTAGGAACGAAGCTGCTGTTCAGTACTAGATGTCATCCCCAAACAGATTGCCAAACGGAGGTGGTGAATCGAACATTGTCACAGCTGCTAAGGACTATGATAAAGAAGAATCTGCGGGAGTGGGAAGAGTGTTTGCCACATGTTGAGTTTTCATACAACAGGGCTGTACATTGAACTACTCAGCTTTGTCCTTTTGAGGTGGTGTATGGATTCAAGCCATTAACGCCACTTGATATGTTGCCTCTGCCATTACATGAAAGAGTTGATATGGAGGCATCAAAACGTGCTGATTATGTGAAGAAAATACATGAGAAGACTCGAGAGGCTATTGAGAAGAAAGGCAAGAACATTGCTGCTACAAGGAATCAAGCAAGGAAGGAAGTGTTGTTCAAGCCTGGAGATATGGTTTGGGTACATCTGCGCAAGGACAGATTTCCATTACTTCGCAAGTCCAAGTTGAAGCCACATGGTGCTGGTCCTTACAAGGTGCTAGCCAAAATTAATAACAATGCCTACTCGGTTGACATACCTATTGAGGAGTTTGTTGGAGCTAGCAACAGCTTCAACATTGCTGATTTGTCACTATATGCTGGAGAAGATCTTGGAGCGTCGAGGTCGACGCCTTTTGAAGGGGGGAGATGATGAGGACATCCCTACAGTTACACCTACCCCAATTGCTAATGATGATGTTCCAATTGCAAAGAAAGATCAATCCAATGAGATAAGGATTGGAACAATCACAAGAGCTCGTGCTAAGATACTAGAACAACATGTGAACTTGTTTCTTAATGAACCCGGTGTTTTAATTAATGAGAATTTTATACTACCTAAGTAATTGAATTATTGCATGATCAGGTACTTAGGAGAAGAAGGCGTATCACGGAGCAAGGAGCTAATGGAACAAGGTGTGTTGATCAATGAAGAATGCGCGAGGGGGGAGAGGGAGGAAGCGCAAGGAGCACACAAGCTTGAAGATCAACACTTGGTGGACAATATCTGCTGCGGCAGAGAAATGCCACTTTTCTCTGCCACGGCAGGCTGCCGCAACACAGAAATAGAGTCCTTTTCTTCCACGGTAGGCTGCTGCGGCAGAGAAACGGGCCCGAATTCTGCCATGACAGAAACCTGAACCGAACTCACTTTGGGTCGGTTTGTACCCTTAGTTGGGTGGGACCAACTTAGATCCACCCTTAGGCTGCCGCCCCTAGACACTTAAATAGATGTGGGTGCACTACTATCTAGGTTTAGACCACGTTAAAATTATGTTGGAGTTGTTTCTTTTATAGAACCTCTAGAGTTACCCTGTGATCGAATTCTACCAATTGCAATTGAGTGTGATCTAGTGTGCCACTGAGAATTAGTAGATTGCATACTACCGTTCGTGGTCGACGGATACGTGCGCAAGAGCATGGTGTTGTGAATATCCTACAAGGTTCGAGAGCTATTGCATTGGCATCAGGAATCGAGCGGGAGAGTTCATAGCTATAGGCTAGTTATCTATCATCCACCATCACCATCGATAAGTGCTTGCTGAGAAGATCGGGCCACCCCATATCACTTGACGTCTAGGCAAAAGGACTCCGATGCCTAGGCCTTGTACAACACAGAGGCACGATGCAAACTCCAATGAGGTTTGGGATATTTGGTGCTCCTTTGTCAAAGGAGAATGAGGCAAGGACTAGATAGATCCACAAGGGGTTTCCACTAATTCCAAATATCATGCCTAGGGTTTACAATGGGTGTGGGCGACTATATAGGCCAGCCACTAGTTCAAGGGTACTTTAGGCATAAAAAGGTAAAAACTGGGCGAAATAGGAATATTCTCGGGCATCAAACCCATGTTGGTGTCCAGGGGGACGATTCCGGCAATAAGCTCGGCGGTGCCGGAATCAGCGACGGAATTTCTGGTCGCCGCCGGAAATTCTGGTCGAAACCGGAACGGCTCACATAGGCGCTATTCGGTCGGCGCCGGAAGTTGTCGGCGCGCGCCAGTATTTCCGGTCGCTGGTCCAGTCCGCCGGGGCATGCGTCGGATGTTCCACCGAGGAGTCCGGTCTGCCGGTCCTGTCGCTGATTTAACCTAGGACTCCGGTTCGCGTTGGTTTGGCTCCTTCTTTTGGCATTTCTTCATGGGGTTCGTACCTGAGGATGCATAAGGTATTAGCATGAAGTAGCAAGCCATCCAAGGATGTATCAAGGTCACATGAGAGAAGGAGTGAATTCACCTTAGCGTGAAGGAGCTTGGCTCGGGCATGGGTCATCGGTCCACTTGGGGGACTTGTTGGTGTAGATGTAGGAGCGTCCGTAGGACGGGATACATCAAAACTGCCCCCAAGTGGCACGTGTACAAAGGATGCCACCCCATTCGACGGCGAATGCTACAAGTGTGGAGGCAAAGGACACAAGTCAGCCAAGTGTGGAAATAAGAAAGTATCGTTTATCCAGGACAATGGCGACGAAGAGTACTTGAGTGAGGAAGAATTTGATGCTAGAGTCAAAGAGGCAATGCTAAGGCAACACGTGGAAGATGACCAAGAACTCCTCATGTGTGAACATGTCGCAAGTCCATCGCTTGTCATCACAAGGATCTTGACCACTCAAGCACAAGAGCATGAAGATATACAATCCAACATCTTCCAAACACGTGTTAGCATCAATGGGGAATCTATCAAGGTGATCATCGATGGAGGGATTTGCCACAACCTTGCTAGCATCAAGTTGTGTGAGAAGCTCAACCTCACCCTCCATCCCCATAAGAACCCCTTCCACATCCAATGGATTAGTGAGCTAGGAGCCGTGAAGATCAATCATACCGTCTAGGTAACATTCTCGGTTGGTCCATACAAAGACATGGTGGAGTGTGATGTAGTCCCAATGATGGTTTACCACATGTTGCTTGGTCGACCATGGAAATTTGACAAAGGTGATCTACATGATGGTAGCACAAATGTATACACCTTCAAGTGGCTTAACAAGACATGTGTTTTGCAACCAATGTCTCCTAGCAAAATAATTGCGGACAATGCAAAGGCTTTAGCGAGGGCGCAAACGACAACACAAACTTTTGAGAAGAGTGGTGAGCGAGAGAACCACCATATAGCGAGTGAGATCCACAAGCCTAACTTGAGTGGAAAAATTAAGATTGTTCTCCTTGCCACCAAAAGTGAGATGAGAGATGTGAGGAATAACCCATCCATCTAGCACTATGTCCTTGTTTGCAAGGGACTAGCGCAAGGAACTAATGACTTGAGAAATATTCCTATCTCTTTGATGGCCATTTTGCAGGAATTCAAGGATGTGTTTCTCGAAGAGCTCCCGCATGGACTTCCTTGTCTTCGAGGAATAGAGCATCATATCGAACTCATACCCGTCGCACCTCTTACAAAGTGCGCCGCCTACCTCACGAACCCGGAGGAGACAAAAGACATCGAACGCCAAATCAACCAACTCGTCTCCAAAGGTTTGATCCAAGTAAGAACTAGTCACAATGATTCGTGGGAGATGAAGACCGTCACCACCATGGCAACCACCATCACCGTGACCGCAATGAGGAAGAAACATTTGGCAAGCTCAAGTTCACGATGCCCAAATTCACCGGTTCAAATGATACCGAAGAATACCTCTCATGGGCGCTCAAAGTCGACAAGATATTCCGTATGCACAACTATAGCGATGAGAAGATGGTCGCCATGGCCTCACTCGAGTTTGATGATTATGCCAACCTTTGGTGGCAACAAGTCCAAGTTGCTCGAGATGCAAGAGAAGAGACCCCAATCACAACTTGGCATGACATAAGGCTCATATGAGATCCCGCTTTGTTCCTTCGCACTACACGCGCGACCTCTTCAACAAGATCCAATCGCTTAGTCAAGGGACAAAGACCGTGGAAGAGTACTTCAAGCAAATGGAACTCAACATGATCAACTCCAACATTGAAGAGCACAAGAACAAACAATGGCACGTTTACTCATCGGCTTGAACCATCCAATCAAGTGCATCGTTGAGTTCCAAACATACAATGACATGGTTGAGCTTATGCACATCGCAATAAAAGCTGAGCGTCAAATGCAAGAGGACATCAAGTACAACAAGCCCAAGACATACTTCACCTACAAGAAATCTTCAACCGCAACACCAACAACCTTCAATGGAAGCTCCTCAAGTAACTACAAGCCTTCCTTCAAGCCCACACTTCCTCAACGAAAACCACCCCAAGTGTCAAGTATACAAAGTATGACATGCCATTTAATGGAGAATGCTACAAGTGTGGAGGCAAAGGACACAAGTCGGCTGAGTGTGGAAACAAGAAAGTATTGTTCATCCATGAAAATGGTGAGGAAGAGTACTTGAGTGAAGATGAATTTGATGCCCGAGTCAAGGAAGCAATGACAAGGCAATGTGTGGAAGATGACCAAGAATTCCTCATGTGTGCACATGATGCAAGTCCATCGCTTGTCGTCACAAGGATCTTGACTACTCAACCATAAGAGCATGAAGATGAACGATCAAATATTTCCAAAAACGTGACGACATCAATGAGAAATCTATCAAGGTGATCATCGATGGAGGGAGTTGCCACAACCTTGCTAGCACCGAGTTGTGTGAGAAGCTCAACATCACCCTCCATCCACACAAGCACCCCTACCACGTGCAATGGCTAAGTGACCAAGGGTCCATGAAGATCAAGCACATCGTCTCGGTAACATTCTCCATTGGCCCATACAAAGACACGGTGGAGTGTGATGTCATCCCAATGATAGTTTGCCACATGTTGCTTACTCATCCATGGCAATTAGACAAAGATTCTCTACATGATGGTCGCACAAATGTTTACACCTTCAAATGGCTTAACAAGACATGTGTTTTGCAACAGATGACTCTTAGCCAAATAATTACGGACAATGCAAAGGCTTTAGCGAGGGTGCAAACCACAACACAAACTAGTGAGAAGAGCGGTGAGCGAGAGAACCACCTCATAGTGTGAGAGAGCCACAAGCCTAACTCGAGTGGAATAACTAAGAGTTTTCTACTTGCCACCAAAAGTGAGATAAGAGATGTGAGGAATAACCCATCAATCTTGCACTACGTCCTCATTTTCAAGGGACTAGCGCAAGGAACTAATGACTTGACAAATTTTCCTCCCTCTTTGATGATTGTTTTGCAGGAATTCTAGGACGTGTTCCCCGAAGAGCTCCCACATGGGCTACATCCTCTTCGTGGAATCGACCATCGCATTGACCTCATACCTGGTGCACCTCTTCCAAACCGCGCCGCCTACCGCATGAAACCGGAGGAGATGAAGGAGATAGAACGTCAAATCAACCAACTCGTCTCCAAATGTTTGATCCAAGTAAGCACTAGCCTAAGTGCGGTACCCGTGATTCTTGTTCCAAAAACAGATGATACGTTGTGGTTATGCATGGACTGTCATCCAATCAATGCTATCACCGTTCGTTATCGACATCCCATACCACGTCTCGATCACATGCTTGATGAGTTATGCGGAGCCACTATTTTCTCGAAAATTGATCTTCGTAGTGGTTACCATCAAATATGCATGGCAGAAGGTGATTAGCTTAAAACCGCCTTCAATACCAAACTTGGTCTCTATGAATAGTTGGCCATGCCTTTTGTCTTATCCAATACCCCATCCACCTTCATGCGCCTTATGAATCATATTTTTCATTCTCTCATTGGAAAAGTGTTGTTTTCTATTTTGATGATATACTTGTTTATAGCAAGTCACTTGAGGACCATGTTACACATGTCAAGGAAGTCTTGCAAATCCTTCGACATGAGAAGCTATATGCAAATCTTCCCAAGTGCACTTTTTCTAAAGACAAGTTGATTTTTCTTGGATTTATCGTTTCTTTGAAGGGAATTGAAGTTGATGTTTCCAAGGTAAAGGACATTCCCACAAATGTGAGTGAACTCCGAAGTTTTCATGGGTTGGCGGGTTTCTATCGTCGCTTTGTGAAAGACTTTTCTACCATTGCTTGTCCTCTCAACGAATTGACCAAAAAGAATGTCACCTTCGTGTGGGGAAAAGCACAATAAAAAGCTTTTTATGAACTTAAAAAGAGGCTCATTGAAGCACCTCTTCTTGCATTACCGGATTTCACAAAAACTTTTGAGATAGATTGTGAGTCTAGTGGTATTGGCATTGGAGGGGTCTTCATGCAAAATGAGCATCCTATTGCCTACCATAGCGAGAAACTTGATGGTGCTCGCCTTAACTATCCAATTTATGACAAAGAGCTTTTTGCCTTAGTTTGTGTTCTTCAAGTTTGGCAACACTACCTTTGGCCTAAGGAATTTATAATATATTCCGACCATGAGTCATTGAAATATCTTAAAGGCCAAGCCAACTTGAGTAAGCGACACACTAACTGGGTTGAGTTCATGGAGTCTTTTACTTACATTTTCAAGTATAAGAAGGGCAAAGATAATGTAGTTGTGGATGGTTTGTCTCGCAAGCACACAAGCCTTCTTACTTGACTCGGAGTAAACATGTTGGGTCTTAACGAAATCAAAACTTTGTATGCTTCTGACCAATTCTTTGGACCAATTTTCGCAAAGTGCTCCATTGTTAAAGGAATTGATGATTTCTATGTGCATACAGGCTTTCTATTTAAACAAAACAAGATTTGCATTCTGAAGTCATCTCTTCAACTTTTGTTTCTCCCAGAATCACATGGTGGAGGCCTCATGGGTCACTTTGGCTGTGACAAGACATTAGACATGCTCGCCACTCATTACTATTGGCCCAAGATGAAGCGAGACGTGGATCACTACGTTCAACGATACCGCGACGTCAAATTCATGAGCTACTTGTGGAAAACCATCATGGCCAATCTCGACGTCAATTTACTCTTTTCTTCCGCATCACACCCGCAAACCGACGGCCAAAACAAGGTCGTAAACCGAAGCCTCGGGACTCTCCTTTTTGTGTTGATCAAGAAGAACTTGAAGGATTGGGAGGAATGCATTCCCCACGCCGAGTTCGACTACAACCGAGCCAAGAACTCAACAACCAAGATGAGTCCCTTCATGATCGTCTATGGTTTCGAGCCTCTCACGGCGCTCGACATCCTACCACTACCTCTAAATAAGCGTACCAACATGGACGTTGAAAAGCACGCCCAAGTTATGAAGAATCTCCACGAAGAAACAAGAGCTACTATCGAACACCAAGTCCTTTGCCAAGCTTCAAGGTTAAACAAGGATACGAAGGATATGATATTTGAAGAAGGTGACCTTGTGTGGATACACTTGAGCAAGGACCTCTTACGCAAGGAACGTGATTCCAATCTCAAACCAAGAGGAGATGGCCCCTTCAAGGTCCTCAAGAGAATCAACAACAATGCCTACATCATCGACATCCAACCTCCAAGTACCTTGTGAGCAATACATTCAATGTAAAGGGAGGGTTAGCCCGACCTTCGGTTTTTACCACATCATGGTCTCCAACTTATGCCAAGTCGTTCATGGACACCAAAGGTGAATCTGTTCCTCTATGTGAGCCCACTTCCTACCCTCTTGAATGGTATACTACTTCATACTTTGTCCCATTATCATGATAGGTTCATACCGACAAGTACGGAGGAAAGGAGGAAGCCTAGAGCACCAAGCCCAACAAGACGGAGGCTTGGAAGAGAAGACGAAAGAAGATGAAGCTAACACAACGGAGTCTCCGGACCGACAGACCGAATCTCCAAATTGACACCCCGGAATATCCAGACCGGCCTCCAGACCGAGGCCTGGGACAATCTGAGTGCCACTCCGGAGATAGACCGGAGTCTTTGGACCACACCGGAGTCTACGGACCGCCACACCGGAGTCTCTGGCCTGATCGAATGGGCCTGCACGCTGCCAGCTGGGCCTTTGGCCCATGTACCCCTTATTCTGCACCAAACCCTAGTTTTATGCCCAAACTACCCCTTAACTTGTGGCTGGCCTATAAATATAGCCCCACCCCCTCATGTAGGCAAAGATGATAGACTAAAGACACCCCCTTGTGGAATCTCTAGTTTTGCCTAATCCCCTTAACAAAGGGGACCGACTATTGTCACCACCTCATCGGAGTTTGCATCATGCCTCCCTCGTTGTACAAGGCCCATGTTTGCGAGTGCGTGAGCGTAGTTGTCAAGATCCTCTCCAAGGTGTTCTTACCTCTCCACTTGGGATCGAGGGAGCACGTTGACCGATATTTCCTTTCGAGGATTCTATCGGACATGTGGCCACCGACGGGAGCAGTTGACCTTATATTGCGTGAGTTTTGCGTGTGTTCATCGTGTTCTTCGCGAGGTGTGCGTCCGCTTCTGTTACCTTCTCCCTTCCCCCTCGCTTTCCCATCGATTTGACCACAAGATCCGTGAAGATTGGGCCACCCTTGAGGTCACCCCTTATCATCTGGTATCAGCAGCTTTTGGTTGCCATGTATTTCTCATCGATTTGGTGTTTTCCCCTATAAATTCGAAAATCCCCAAAAATAGCCCCAATTTCGTGTTTTGGATCGATATGTGATTTGGGTGTGTTTTAGTAGGTGTTGATCTATAGATTACTTTCTAAACTTGTTGATCTACCTTCCCCTGTGTTCCCATGGGCTAATTACTTAATTTCTCCCACCAATTTGGTGTTTTGGTTCGAGTTTTTCTGCCAAAATCGCGTCTCGGTTGAGTTCTACATGTCATGGAACCTCCGGACCGGAGATTTGGTCCCCAGACCGGAGATTCCAGCCCCCAGACCGGATATTCCTGTCCAGACTAGAGTTCCTGGCAAAAATACGGACTACCATACAGACTGACATCTAATTTTCGCGCAGAAAAACAGATTTGACCTTTCTCACAGTTTTGAGCATAACTTTTATACTCAAACTCGGATTTTGGTGTTCTTTAGCTCATTTAAGAGGAGAGAGATCTCATAATGTACATGGTTCATGCTATGTAGTTCATATAAATTCCGTGAGCAAGGCAGAATCCTACAATAAAGGGTGAAGACCCACTAGTAGAAAAACTGCGTTTCGTTTGGAGCCTCCCAGAGCTTTCATCCCGGTTCCTCCACAAACCGGGACTAATGCATGCAATTGTCCCGGTTCGAGGGGCCTGAGCAACGTATGGGAGCCGGGGGCATACGTCCCGGTTTATAGGAGACTATTCGTCTCAGTTCGTATTACGAACCGGGACTAAAGGTGTGCGACAGGCCATGTGTAAGACGCACGACCTTTAGTCCCGGTTCATAATACGAACCGGGACGAATAGTCCACCCATGAATACGCCCCCAGCCAACCCCTCCCTGCTCTATTTTTTCTTGGTGGAAGGAGCCAGTGAGGTGTGTGCTAGTTTTTTTCCTATGCACATTAGGTGTTCGATGAAATGACTAAGAGAATGATACCGCTTGATTTCACACAAAACAAAAATGATATGAGGTGCCCGAGCCACACTTAAGCCTTTCTCCTCTTTCTTTCCTCCTAGATCGAGGTTAGCATCCTTATCATTTCATCTGTCATTGATATATAATAATGCATGTGTCGATGTGAAGTGGTCATTTCACTTTTCATGATATTCTATAATGGTTTTTGATAAACTTAATTATATGATGTAGATGAACCGGCGTGGATGGATGTACGGTGATCGACGTGAATCCGTGTACATTCAAGGCGTGGATAAATTTATCGATGTGGCTAAGGCAAACAAAGAGAATGGTTTTATGTGTTTTCCATGTGTTCAATGTCAGAACATCAAGGATTACTCTTCCTCGAAAATCATTCACGGCCACCTGGTTCGGAGAGGTTTCATGCCCAACTATAATTGCTAGACCAAGCACGGAGAAAGAGGGGTTATGATGGAAGACAATGAAGAAGAAGAGGATGATGACAACTATTGTCATATATTCCCCGAATACGATGATACTGCAATGGAAGAGAATGAAGAAGAAGGAGGTGAAGAGCGGGCATCTGATGAGCCTGTTGATGATCTTGGTAGGGTAATTTATGATGCAAAGCGAGACAGTGACATAGAGAAGGAGAAGTTGAAGTTGGAGGGCCTGTTAGAGGATCACAAAAAATTGTTGTACCCAAATTGCGAAGATGGTAGCACAAAGCTCGATACCACACTGGAATTGCTGAAATGGAAGGCAGAGACTGGTTTATCTGACAAGGGATTTGAGAAGGTACTAAAAATAATGAAGCCGTAGCTTCCAAAGGATAACGAATTGCCCGAGAGTACTTTTGAAGCAAAGAAGATTCTCTGCCCTCTAGGATTAGATGTGCAGAAGATACATGGATGCATTAATGACTGCATCCCCTACCATAGTGAGGAGTACAAGAATTTAGATAAAAGTCCAGTATGCACTACACTACGGTATAAGATGAGACGAGATGACCCTAGTGATGTTGATGGCGATGACGAGCCCCCCAGGAAGAGGGTTCCTGCTAAGGTTATGTGGTATGCTCCTATAATACCAAGGTTGAAACGTCTGTTCAGAAACAAAGAGCATGCCAGGTTGTTGCGATGGCACAATGAAGACCATAAGAAAGACGGGAAGTTGGGACACCCCACTGATGGGTTGTAGTGAAGAAAAATCGAGAGAGTTCCCGGACTTTGCAGGTGACGCGAGGAACTTATGGTTTGGTCTAAATACAGATGGCATGAATCCTTTTGGGGAGCAAAGCTACAGTCACAACACCTGGCATGTGACTCTATGTATCTACAACCTTTCCCCTTGGTTGTGCATGAACCATAAGTTCATTATGATGCCAGTGCTCATCCAAGTCCCGAAGCAACCCGGCAATGACATTGATGTATACCTAAGGACATTAGTTGAAGAACTCTTATATTTGTGGAGAAAACCAGGTGTATGTGTGTGGGATGAGCACAAACAAGAGCCATTTGACTTACGAGCGCTGCTTTTCATAACCATCAATGATTGGCCTACTCTTAGTAACCTTTCAGGACAGACAAACAAGGGATACAAGGCATGCACACACTGTTTAGATTATACTGAAGCTACATATTTGCATAAATGTAAGAAGGTTATGTACCTGGGGAATTGTCGATTTCTTCTGACCAATCATCAAGTAAGAAAGAAAGTCAAGCATTTTAAAGGTGAGGCAGATCACCGGAAGAAGCCTGACCTCCCTACTGGTGATGATGTATTTGGTATGGTCAAGGACATAGAAGTAATCTCTAGAAAGGGTCCTAGCGGTCAACCTGTTCCGAATGACGTCACTATCGGACATGCGCCCATGTGGAAGAAGAAATCTATATTTTGGGAGCTACCCTATTGGAAAGTCCTACGTGTCCGCTCTTCAATCAACGTGATGCACGTGGCAAAGAATCTTTGCGTGAACCTACTAGGCTTCCTAGGCATGTATGGGAAGACAAAAGATACACCAGAAGCACGGGAGGACCAACAACGTATGAAAGACCCACAAAACATGCATCCACAGAACAAGACGGATAAAGGGCGTCACATAAGTCCTGCCAACTATGCTCTTATGAAAGTAGAGAAGGAAATATTTTTTGAAGTCCTTCATAGTATCAAGGTGCCGTGTGGATTCTCATCTAATATAAAGGGGATAATAAATATGGCAGAGAAAAAATTCCAAAACATGAAGTCTCATGACTGTCACGTGATTATGACGCAGCTGCTTCTGATTGCATTGAGGGGGGCTTCTATCGGAAAATGATCAAGTACCCATTGTGAAGCTATGTGCATTCCTCAATGCTATATCTCAGAAGGTGATCAATCAAGATATTTTGATAAGGTTACAGAAGGATGTGGTCCAATGTCTTGTTAGTTTTGAGTTGGTGTTCCCACCATCCTTCTTCAATATTATGACACATCTCCTGGTTCACCTAGTCGAAGATATTTCCATTCTTGGTCATGTTTTTCTACACAATATGTTCCCCTTTGAGAGGTTCGTGGGAGTGTTTAAGAAATATATTCATAACCGTGCTAGGCCATAAGGAAGCATCTCGAAGGGCTATGGGACAGGGGAGGTCATTGAGTTCTATGTTGAATTTTAGTCCCAGTTGGAGCCACTAACTGGGACTAAAGATATTTCCCACCATTTCCCACCGCTTCCCGTTATGTTTTCCCGCCCTTTCCCTCTAACCGGGCCTTTTAGTCCCAGTTGGAGCCACTAACCGGGACTAAAGATATTTCCCACCATTTCCCACCTCTTCCTGCCATGTTTTCCCACCCTTTCCCTCTATATCTAGGCCGACCGCGCCATGGCTATCCACACATCCACACCTTCCTCTCTCACAACAACGAACACCGTGACATCGGGCCATTCGACACTGAGAGAGAGAGGCCAGGCGCCTCGCCTACCCATTCGGCTGGCTCACTGCTGCCCGCCGATCTTGAGCATTGGAGGAGTTCCTGTCCCTCATGTGCCTCAAGGTTCTGCCCTCCAGGTGGCCATCACGAACCACTTCTACCTAGAGCTCACGTCGGAGCAGCGGATGGATTCCCATTGGGATCCCGACAACTACGACACCTAGAATGCCTTCTTCCCTAACTGGTGGGAAAGGGAGCTCGCTAGGTACGAGGGTGACGGCCAACCCTCTGTGAACCACAACCAAACCGGTCGTCGGCTGTGGTGGGCAAACCGGACTATCGCCGGTGTGCTGCGCTACATTGCTGAGGGAGATCATCCTCGCTTGCGGTACCCGCATTTTAACCCACCGCAAAGCCACAAGAAGGGTGGTGGTGGTGAAGTCCGCGGGCGTAGCGGCATCATCATCCGGGAGCCCCTCCCTCGCGTGTCGTGAATCCGAGGCTGGAGTGGCAGTGCCCCCAGAATATGCCATGGTTCACGGTCCCCGGTTCCCCCTACACAAGCGGGGGAAGGGATGAGGATCCCTAGAATATGCCATAGCAACAACAACGAAGATGATTAGGAAGATGACCCTAAAGCTGTGTATTATAGGGCTAGACATGATTATGACTAATCCATTGGCTAGGATGAATGGTTCGTCTGTGTACCCAAGATTATCGAGACATCCAGTGTTTTTATTCTGTAATGCATTTTTATTTGAAAATGGGAAAATGGTTAATAGTTTGAACAATTATTTTAGAAAACAGAAAATGATTCTGGATTAGTTATTCAAATTCAAACACTTTTCATGTTGAAAGTTTTTTCAAATTCAAAAGTATGCAACAATTATGAGTTAATGTATTTTTATTTGAAAATGGGAAAATGGTTAATCATTTGAATAGCTTGAATTTTTTTTAGAAAAAATAAAATGGTTCTGTATTAGTTATTCAAATTCAAACACTTTTCATGTTGAAAAGTTTTTTCAAATTCAAAATGATTTACCTTTTAAAACCCGTACATATTTAAACACCACACAACATTCCCTTTCTAGACTTCGTCTTAATCACGGCGATCAGTAAACGCCCTTTCTACTAGAGCGGTCCCAAAAGTACCAAAGGTTCCTCCCATCGACCTTACAACTATATCAAGTTGAGGAGAATACGGTGATCGCAAATTCCATAACAATTAATATCAAGCGGCCAAAAGAGCTGATTCCCTAGAGCACTAAAAATAAAAAAGCAAAGTGCAAAAAATGTTGAAGACCCTTCATCAACCCGAGCCAAGGCTATCAAATTACTATGCAATGTTGTATTGTCACATCAAGAGTCAAAAGGCTAGAGTAGTAGTGCAAAGTGAATTTAGTTCCCATTAGGTTTACAAAAACCAATCGTGCCTGTAACATCCCAAGTTCTGCAACCCTGATTAGTTGTCCAGAATGCAAAAATCAGGGGGAACAAAAACTTTTCTTGTTCATTAGTGCAGTGTTTGCTTGTTGTTTGTTTGTGCTTGTGCATGTGAGTGTATGCCATATGATACTCCTTACCTCACCATCAGTTGACAAAAGCTATTTAACAAAACTATCCTAGCTCATTTTACATATTCTCAAATGTTCTAGCATTTACAAAACTTGAGCCAAGATGCTTATGTAACCAAAACTATTTTAGTAGCTTCTATTGACAAAACTATGGAGAGATATACAATATAATCTCCTTATGTTCTCAAGACAGAACCTTCAACTACTCTTACCTCTAGGATCTCCAAAACCTTTTTGTAATCTTTTGAATTCTTCTCTTGGTAGAGATACCAAGGACTCTCATCTTATTCAAAATCCAACCTCTTCAAAATGCCTCAACCTTACCTCAAGCTAATCTTGATGGTAACCCCAGTAGTAGGTCTGCTTAGGTTATAAGATGAATTGCCTTGATCTACTGCTTGATTTGTCTGCTTAGGAGATAGTATGAGCTATCCTATGATCTCATCACTAGGATCAAGAGGTTTCCAAATCACCACACCCTAAGCAAGAGTACAAAGCAGGATCTAATCTCTAGATACTAGGTGATCATCTAAAACCCTTAACCAGATCAATTCTGAAGATATCCCTTCTAGAAGCTTCCAAGTCAATGAAGACCAATATCAAGCAAGGATCCTTTCTACTCAATTTACACCTCAACATCATCCACTTGATGATGCTTGGGTACCTTGCAACCCATCAAAAACATCCCCTCTCATGCTCTAGTCAAAAACCCTAAATCTGCCAAATTTGGCTAAGTATAGAAAACTATTTCCAACATCACCTTTTGAATGCCCCCTTTCTCAACCCTTGTGCATTTTTGAAAATGCATCTGAACCATCTTTTTAACCATCCTAAGGACTACCAAGGCCCACTCTTTCCCTTGCTTAGATCATCCTCCAACCGACTTGTTTTTGATGGTTTTGCAGGCAAGAAAATAACTATTCCTGCAAATCTAGTCAACATGCCTTCTTTGACAGAAGCTCACACCATCATCCAACCTTCTATGTACCAAATCTTTGCATGGTTGTGTTATACTCATATAGGTCTATCAATATGTACTTCCCTAGTTCCAAGTGGATCTTTGTGCTTCTTAAACCCACAAGGTTTTGAAGGCTAGTTGATAATCTACTTTGGCAGGCTTATTTTATTCAAAGTTTGAAAGTCTGTCTTGGTGAGCTCAAGCAGGATCAAGATCAAACCCCTAAACCATTGCAATCTACATCACTTGGTCTATCCATCCATATATACCATGCCCCAAGGGGAGCCCTGAGCTCGAAGATGTAGCAATAGACATAGCAATATGAGCAATGATAGTAGTAGTAGTAGTAGTAGCAGCGTAGTAATGCTTCGATGGCGATGTGATGATAGCGATTAACAACGAGTAGTAGTAATGCTTGACAACCCGATGATAGCGAGAAAAGTAGTAGTAGTAGTATTAGTAGCAATGCGTTGATAATGGCGCGATGCTTGTTGACAACATTGATAGTAATAGTAATGTGATCTTGACATTAGTAGTAATAGCGATGGCAATGATGGTAGTAGTAATTAGCGATAGCGATAAAGAGTAGTAGCGATGATAAGTGATGGTAGCAGTGGCGATCAGTAGTAAGCGATGATTATTAGTGATAAGATAGTAGTAGCGGTAGTAGTAAAAGTAAGTAGCGATGTGACGGTAGTAGTAGTGATAGTATTTGTGACAACAACAACGTTGATGATAGTAGTAGCAGCGATGGCGATTAGTAGTAGTAGCGACAAAAGTGCGATGTGGCAAGGCTTGACATCACTAGTAGTACTAATGCTTGCCGACAACAACGATAGTAATGTAGTGGCAACCAGTGATGCATTTGTAGTATTAGTTAGTAATGCTTGACATCGATAGCAGTGACAACGATTAGTAGTAGTAGCATGACAATAGTAGCTAGCGATGATACGACAACACAATGAGATGGCAATGGGATAATAGTAGTAGTAGCAATGACGATGTGACAATAATGATTAGTATCGGTGATAACCTTGACCGATAAAATAAGCGGTGATAGTAGTAGTAGTAGTAGTAGTAGTAGCGTGACAATATCTCCGTGATGGCTTGACGCAGCAGCGGCGTAGTAGTAGTAAATAGCGAGCATGACAACTTATCGGTAATAGTGATGGCAATGAAGCGATGATAGCGATCAGTAGCAGCAACATCGATTAGTAGTAGCGATGGCGATGTGGCAGCGATCTGATGTGATGGCGACAACGATGATAGCGATAGTAGTAGTAGTAGTAGAATGTGATAGTAGTAGTAGTAGTAGTAGTAGTAGTAGTAGCACCAATAACTTGTGATAGTAGCATAGCAATGATGTGACGATAAAAGCAATGACGAGTAGTAGTAGTAGTAGTAGTAGTAGTAGTAGTAGTAGTAGTAGTAGTAGTAGTAGTAGTAGTAGTAGTAGCAACAATAGCCGCATGACAGCAATGATGTAGCGATAGTAGTAGTAAAATAGCAGCAATGGCGACAACAACCCGATGATAATGTGATGTAGCGATAGTAGCGATAGTAAAACAACAATGATGGCAACCATGACCTTGATGGTAATAACGATAGCGATGAGGAGCAACAACAACAACAATAGTAAATACGAACATGATGAAGTAGTAGTAATGATAGTAGTAGTAATAGTAGTAATAGTAATGCTTGATGTAATGATAATGCTTGACGATAGTATGTGACGATAGTAGTTGATAATAGCGATGTGATAGTAGTAATGTGACGATGGTAGTAGTAATGGCAACAACAACTTGATAGCGATAGTAATAGTAGCAATAGTAGGAAGTAGTAATAGTAATGATAATGCTTGGCCAATGACGATACGACGATAATGCTTGATAGTAATGTAGCAATGATAGTAATGTGATAGCGATAATACTTGATAGTAGTAATAGCAATGCTTGATAGCGATAGTAGTAACGATAGTAGTAGTACTAATAGTAGTAAGTAATAGCAGTAAGTACTAACGATAGTATTAGTAGTAATAGTAGTAGTAATGGCAATGACAACCTGACGATACTTAATGATAATAATAATAACGATAATGGCAATAATAACAATCAGCCGACGTGATAGCGATAGTAATGTGATAGTAGTAAACAACGATGGCAACAACGATAATGGTAAAATGCTTGATAGCATTAATAGTAGTAGTAATGCTTGATGAGTACTAGCAGTAGTAGTAATAGTAGTAGTAGTAATGGTAATATTGCAACAACGATACTTATTGACGATAGTAATGTGATAATAAAGCCAATAACTTGAATGACGATACTTGATAATAATGCGATAGTGTAGTACTTGATAGCAATGACGATAATAATATGATACTTGATATGATAGTAGTAGTAATATAATAGTAAATAACAGCGATAATGTGATAATACTTGATAATAATGGCAACGATAGCGATAGTAATAGTGATAAGCGATAATAGTAATGCTTGATAGTAATAGTAAATAACTGTGATAATAGTAGTAATAGTAATGGCAATGACAATAATAGTAATGTAACATCAATAACCCTTGATAGCAATAGCAACCTGTATTGATAGTAGTAATAGTAGAAATGGCAACGATGGCAAACTTTATTATGTGATAATACTTGATAGCAACAACAATAATGTGATAGTAATACTGATAGCAGTAATACTTGATAACGATAGTAAAATAGTGATAATAATATGATAGTAGTAATGTGACGATAGTAGTAGTAATAATAATGTGATACTTGATAGTACCGATGGTACCGATGGCAATGATAATAGTAGTAATACTCCTCGACCGCATGGTTAATTGTGGTAGTAGCTCGCGAATATCCTCATCCTAAAGCGTTTCCTAGCACAGCCCAGCTCCTCGCTGCTATGCTAGCCGCTCACGGGCCATTACCGCCACAGGCCGCCATTCGCACCATTAGGTGGCGCAAGTAGGTGCTTAGGGTTCATCTTGATACTTGCGCTGACCGATACGCTACCGGACGCGTTTTTCCTAGTAACTGAACGCCGGGCGCAGTAACCTCTCGCAGCTCCCCGCTTAGCTTAAAACCGACGCGGAGGCGTATTACATAGCAGGTTGGCTGTGGTGGACCCAAAGGCGGAAGTCTGGCCCCCTGCAACCGATCAGGAAGTGGGTTAGCCGCCTCAAGGGTGCAGTTAGGTAATAGGGTACTAATATGTAAGTAGGAGTAGTCACAGAGTAGTAGCACTAGTTGTAGGAGAAGTAGGGAGTATAAAGAGTAGCAAGTAGTACTAGAAGCAAGAGTAGAAAGAGCAAAGAGGGAGCAACAAGAGTAGTAGAAGCTAGTAAGAAAGAGTAGTACAGAGGTAGCAACAAGAGCACCAAATATAAGTAGTAGTAGTAGTAGTAGTAGTAGTAGTAGCACCATCAGTAGTAGCAGCAGTAGTAGCAATAGTACTAGCAGTAGTAGCAGCAGCAGCAGTAGTAGAAGCAGCAGTAGTTGTAGCAGCAGTAGTAGAAGTAGTAGGAGTAGAAGAAAGTGCAAGTAGCAAAGAGCAAAGAAGAGTAGCAATAGCAGAAAGAGAGCAACAGTAGTAGGAGTAGCAAGAGCGTGAGTATTCACAAAGAGTAGTAGCAGTAGCAGTAGTAGGAGGAGCAGTAGCAGGAGTAGTAGCAGTAGCAAAGAGTAGCAGGAGAAGAGTAGTAGGGAGAAAGAGCACTAGCAAAGAGTAGCAGAGCAGAGGAGCAGCAGAGAGTAGAAGTAGTATGTAGTAGCAGCGTAGTAGTAAAGAAAGAGTAGTAGTAGCAGGAGTAGTAGTAGAAGCAGCGTAGTAAAGAAGGCTAGCAGTAATAGGAGCACAGTAGTAGGACAAAGCAGAGTAAATACAGAGTAGTAGTAGTAGGACCAAGCAATGTAGTAGCGTAGTAGTAGTAAAGCAGCAGAGGAGCAGAGTAGTAGTAGTAGCAAGATTAGCAAAGACAAGAGTAGTACTAGCAGCGTGAGTAGTAGAAGTACCAAGAGTAGTAGTAGCGGGTAGTAGCAAGAGTTAAAGAGTAACAGTCAAAGAGTAAGCAGAGTAGCACGGCAATCGAGTAGGAGCAGCGTGAGTAACAGTAGTGAAACTAGTAGTAGCAATTAGAGGAGTAGTAGTGATTAGTAGTAGTAGCGTGAGTAGTAGCAGTAGCAGGAGTGGTAGTAGCATTAGTAGTAGTAAAGGTGAGTAGTAGTAGTAGTAGTAGAAGAGCAAGAGTAGTAGTGAGTAGTGGTAGCAACAGAAGTAGTACAGAAGTAGAAGCAGCACTGTGAGTAGCAGTAGCTAAAGACACAGCAAGAGTAGTATGCAGAGTAGCAAAGTAGTAGAGTAGTAGTAGTAGTAGTAGAGCAATAGTAGCATGAGTAATAGTAGCAATAGTCACAAGAGAGTAGTAGTAGCACCAGTAGTAGTAGTAGTAGTAGTAGCAGTAGTAGTAGAAGCAGCATTAGCTACTGGTCAGTAGTAGAGTAGGGAGCAATGTTGTTAGGAGTAGTAGCAAAGAGTAGTAGGAGGTAGTAGCAAGAGTACCAGCAAGAGTAATAGTAGCAAAAGAGTAGCATGTGAGTAGCAGCAAGAGTAACCAGCAGAGTAGGTAGTAGCACCACTGCAGAGTAGCAGCAAGAGGCAGTACCAGCAAGTAGTAGAAGCAGTGAAAAGAGGAGTTGTTAAAGAGTAGCAGCAGTAGTAGTAACTGGATAGCAGCAAGAGTTAACACAGAGTAGCAAGAGCAAACAGAATAGCAGAGTAGTAGCAGGAGCACCACCAAGAGAGCAAATGAGTAGCAAGAGTAGCCAGCACTAGCATAAATAGTAGTAGGAGTAGTAGAAGCAGCAAAGAGCAAAGAGTAGTAGTAGAAGCAGCAGTAGTAGTAGTAGCAGTAGTAGCAGTAGTAGGAGTAGCAGTAGTAGTAGTAGTAGTAGGAGTAGCAGTAGCAATAGTAGTAGTAGTAGTAGTAGTAGTAGCATCAGCAGTAGTAGCAGCAGCAGCAGTAGTAGAAGTATTAGTAGCAGTGAGTAGTAGCTAAGTAGCAGTAGAAGCAGCAGAAAGAGGCATTAGGTAGTAGTAGGAGCAATACTAGTAGTAGGAGTAGCAAGAGCAAAGAATAGTCACAGAGTAGTAGTAGCTCAGAGGTACGTAGTAGCAGAGAGCAACAGCAGCAGGAGAAAGGTAGTAGTAGTAGTAGTAGTAGAGTAGCAGCAGGAGCAGAAAGAGCAACAGCAGAGTACAGCAAAGAGTAGCAGCAAACAGAGCAATCAGCAGTAGTAGTAGTAGCACCACTGCAGCGTAGTACCAGCGTAGCAGAAGCGTGAGCAAGAGAGTAGCAGAGTAGCACTGAGCAATAGCAGTACAGTAGCAAGAGTAGCAAAGACTAGTAGTAGGGAGCACCATCAAGAGTAGCAGAGAAGTGCACAAGTAGTAGCAATAGCAGGAGCAGTAGTGGTATAGCAGCAAGAAGAGTAGCAAAAGAAGTGTAGTAGTAGCAGCGAGTAGCAGAGTAGAGGTACAGTAGTAGCAGTAGTAGTCACAGTAGTAGTAGTAGTAATAGTAGTAGTAGTAGGAGTAGTAGCAGGAGTAGTAGTAGTAGCAGTAGTAGTAGGAGAAGTAGTAGTAGTAGGAGTAGTAGTAAAGAGTATGTGAGTACTAGCAAAGAGTAGTAGCAGAAAGGGAAAGAGAGCAACAGTAGTAGCAGCAAAGAGTAGCAGTGAACAAGAGCACAGTAGTAGTAGCAGTAGCAGCAACTAACAAGAGTAGCAGCAAGAAAGCAAAGAATTATAGCAGTAGGAAGCAAGAGAGGAGCAAATGTGAGGCAGTAGCAAAGAGTAGTAGCAATAGAAGTAGTAGGCTAGCAAACAGAGCAAAGAGCAAGAAAGGGCAGTAGCAAAGCAGAGTAGCACAGTAGTAGGAGCAATAGTAGTAGGAGTAGCAAAGAGCAAAGAGTATTCACAAAGAGTAGTAGCAGGAGTAGTAGCAGGAGTAGTAGCAGGAGTAGTAGTAGCAGTAGTAGTAGCAGCAGTAGCAGTAGTAGTAAGAATAAAGAGTATTACTAGAGCAAGAAGCAGTAGGGTGAGGAGCAAAGAGTGCACGTAGTAGTAGTAGTAGTAAGGTAGTAGCAGAGTGAGGACGCAGTAGTAGCAGAGCAAAGACTTTGTAGTAGTAGTAAAGAGTAGTAGCAGAGGGAGCACAGTAGTAGTAGCAGAGTAGCAAGAAGTAGTAGTCACAAGAGCAGTAGTAATAGTAATAGTAGTAGCAAGAGGTAGTAGTAACAGTAGTAGTAGTAGCAAAAGAGTAGTAGGAGTAGAAATTAGAGGAGTAGCAAGAGCGTGAGTAGTAGCAGTAGTAGTCATGTGAGTAGCAGCAAATAGTAGTGAGGCTAAAGTAGAGTAGCAGAAGCTATAGCAGCAACAATTAGCAAAGAGTAGCAGCAGAGAGCACAAGAAGTAGTAGTAGTAAAGCAAATTAAAGAGTTAAAGTAGTTAGTGAGGCAGCATAGTAGGAGCACATGAGTAGTAGCATGTAAAGCAGTTTAGGTACAAATATAGTAGTAGCAGCAGCAAGGGACTAGTTAAAGCAGATTAGAAGTAGCAGATGAATGCTAATTCTGCGTGAGGCAGAAACTGTAGTAGGAGTGTGAGAAGGTAGTAGCAGAAAGAGCATTACAGGAGCAGGCAAAGCAGGAGGAGCAGTACCAGCAAAGAGATAGTAGAAGCTAGTAGTAGCAGTAGTAGCATACAGAGAAGCAAAGCAGGGACAGACCTGAGGGACGAGCAAAGAGTAGGGAGCAGAGTGAGTAGTAGCAGTGAGTGGTAGCAAGATGTTGCAGGAGCAGTTAAAAAGTAGTAGCAGTTGAGCAGTAGTAGTAGTGGTAACGAAGTAGTAGGAGTGAGTAGTAGCAGCACCTGTTGTAGTAGTAGCAGCAGTAGGATTAGTAGTAGTAGTAGTACTTGTAGGAGTAGTAGTAGTAGTAGAAATTAGTTATGCAGTAGCAGCACACCACAGCGTAGTAGTGAAAGCAGCAAAGAGTAGCAGCAGTAGCAAACTCACAGTAGTTGGGAGTAGTAGTAGTAGAAAGGAGTCGCTACAGAGTAGTAGTAGCAAAGAGTAGTAGCAAGAGCAGTAGCAAAGGGTAGTAGTAGTAGTGTTAGCTGTAACCAGTAGTAGCAAGAGTAGAGAGCAGTAAAGCAGTTAAAGAGGTAGCACCAAGAACAAAGAGTAGCAGTAGTAGTAGTAGTAGTAGCAGCTAAAAGAGTAAAGAGCAGAAAGAGTAAGACTTAGTAGCAAGAGCAAAGAGTAGGCAAGGAGTGGTAGCAGTAGTTGAGCAGAAATGTAGAAGCAGATCAAGAAAGAATGAAAGAAGAGAAGTAGTAGTAGCAGAAGCTAGTCAGAGAGTGAAATAGCAACAACAACAAGCAGTAGTAGTAGCGTAGTATTAGTAGTAGTAAGAGAAGTAGAGATAAAGATTAGCAAGCAAAGAGCAGTAGACGAAGTTTGTAGCAAGCAAGTGAGTAGAAGCAGCAGAGATGGCAAGAGGGATAGCAAGAGGTGAGCAAGAAGATAAAGAAGGGACAGAGTAGAAGTGTGAGAGCAAGAGTAAAATAGTAGTAGCAGTAAAGCAGTGTGAGTAGTCAAGTAGTAGCAAGAGTAGCAAAGTAAAGTAGCAGCGAGTAGGCAGCTAGTGTTAAGTAGGAGCAAGAAGCCGAGCAGCAGCAGAATGTAGTAGTAGTAGCACAGCACAGGCAGGAGCAGTAGCGTGTAGAGCAGCAGTAGAGTAGCCAAGAGCAAGATATCAGAGTAGCAGCAGCAGATAGTAGCGAGTGGGAGCAGAGCAAAGTAGTGAGGGAGGCTAGCAGTAGCAGCAACAGCAGTAGTAGTAGCTAAAGAGGTAGTAGCAAGAGTAGCACCAGCAAAGAGTAGTAGTAGTAGCAAATAGTAGTAGTAAGAGGGAATGGATATTAAGTAAAGGTAGTAGCACAGAGGAGTAGCAAAGAGTAGTAGGAGAAGTAGTAGTAGTAGTAGTAGCAGTAGTAGTAGAAGTAGTAGTAGCAATAGTAATAGCAGTAGTAGCAGCAGCAGTAGGAGCAGCAGCAGGAGTGGGTGAGCAATAGCTAAAGAGTAGCAGCAAAGAGTAACAAAGGTGATAAAGAGGATGAAAGTGAGTAGTAGAGCTGGAGCATTAGTAGGAGCAGGAGTAGATTATAGAGTACTACTATTACTATTACTCACTACTACTTCAAGTAGTAGTAGTAGTAGCACCACCAGTAGTAGGAGGATCCAGCTAAAGAGTAGTAGTAGTAGTAGCAAAGAGTAGCAGGTGTAGCAAGCGTAGTAGCAGAATGAGCAGTGTTTAACAGTAGCAGTTTGAGTAGTAGCAGTAGCAGTAGCAGTAGCAGAAGCAACAGCAATAGTAGCAAGACAAGATCACTAGTAGCAAATAAAGGAGTAGTAGTAGCAGCAGCAGCAGTAGTAGCAGTAGGAGTAGCAGTATTAGTAGTAGTAGTAGCAGTAGCAAAGCAGAGAGCAAGAGTGCCAGGAGCGTTGTTGGAGCAAAAGAGGACGAAAGCAAGAGTTGTTGTTAAGAGCATCAGCAGAGCAGGGAGTAGCAGCAAGAGTAGCAGGATTCAGAGTAGTTAGCAAAGCAGAGTAGCAGTGGCATAAGATGAGTAGTAGCAGTAGCAGCAGCAGCAGTAGTAGCAGTAGTAGTAGCAACATTAGTAGTAGTAGCAGTAGCAGCAGCAGTAGTAGCGTGAGTGTGAGTAGTCAGCAGTAGCAGTAGCAGGCAGCAGAGTAAGCAGTAGTAGTAGTAGCACCAGCAGTAGTAGTAGCAGTAGTAGTAGCAGAGCAAGAGCAGAGTAAGAGTAGCAAGAGTAGTACTAGCGTGAGTAGCACCAGAGAGAGCAGCAGAGTAGCAGAAAGTAGTGAGTAGTATTAAAAGTAGCGTAGTAGTAGACGAAGCAAAGAGTAGTAGCAGTAGCAGTGAGTAGTACGTAGCAAAGAAAGGTAGTAGTCAGAGTAGCAGATCAAGAGTAGTACCAAAGAGTAGTAAAGCAGAGTAGTAGTAGCAAGAGCAAAGAAAGCAGAGTAGTAGCAAATGCTGGAACAGAGTGAGTAAATAGCAGTAGTAGTAGTAGTAGAAGTAGTAAAGAAGCACAGAGTAAAGAGTAGACGAGCAGCAGAGCAGCGTGAGTAGTAGCAGATGGCAGAAATAAAGATTTCAAGAGAGATCAAGAAACAGTAGTAGTAGTAGTAGCAACAGCAGCAGTACTAGTAGAAGTAGTAGTAGTAGTATTAGTAGTAGTAGTAGTAGTAGTAGTCGATGATAGCGATGCGATGGCGCTTCATGAGCATAGTTACAGTGATAGCAATAGGAAGCGATAGCGATAGCGGACCGATGGGAAGCGATACTAGGAAGCGATTCACGATATGATAGTGTAATAATAACAGCGATAGCAATACGGAGGAGGAAAGCGATAGCGAGGAAGCGATGATGGAAGCGATGGGATAGTAGAGCAATACTTGATAGTAATAGCGATTATGAAGCGAGTAATGGTAGTAATGTAACGATAGTAGTACCAATGATAGTAATGTAGTAGTAATGATTGTAGTAGTAGTAGGAGTAATGGAGTAGTAGTAGTAGCAGTATTAGTAGGAGTAGTAGTAGCAGGAGTAGTAGCAGGAGTAGTAGTAGTAGTAGTAGTAGTAGTAGTAGTAGTAGTAGTAGTAGTAAAAGTAGTAGTATAAGTAGTAGTAGTAGTAGTAGTAGAAGTAGAAGCCAATGACGAAAGCAAGACAAGTAATATGATATGTAATATGAGGAAGCGATGGAGGAAGCGATGAGGGTAGTAGGAGCAGGAGTAGTAGTAGGAGTAGGAGTAGTAGCAGGAGTACTACTACTACTACTACTAGTAGTAGTAGTAGTAGTAGTAGTAATATCTTGTAGTAGGACTAACGGTATAGTAGTAGTAGTAGTAATGGCGATGGTGGTGAAGGTTGTAATGGATGGTAGCAGTAGTAGTAGCAATAGTAGTAGCAGTAGTAGTAGTAGAAGTAGTAGTAGTAGAAGTAGTAGAAGTAGTAGCAGTAGTAGTAATGAGATATGACATCAATAGTAGTAGTAGTAGTGTCGGTATGTGAGGAGTATTAGAAGTAATGAGTGATGTGATAGGGAGTAGTAGGAGTAGTAGTAGGAGTAGTAGCAGTAGTAGTAGTAGTAGCAGTAGTAGTAGTAGTAGTAGTAGTAGTAGTAGTAGTAGTAGTAGTAGTAGTAGTAGTAGCAGTAGCATTAGCGCTAGCTGTAGTAGTAGCAGCAGTAGGAGCAGCAATAGCGATGTGAGGCGAGAGGAGCATCGATGAGAGCGATGAGTAAAGAGTAGTAGGAGCAGGAGTAGTAGCAGGAGTAGCGAAGAATGCGAGTGCAGTTGTAGTAATAATGATAGTAAAGTAGTAGCATAGCGATAGCAACAGGACAGCAATGACAAGAAGCGATGTGATGGCTTAGTATGTGATAACAATGAGCAAAGTAATGTGATAGCGATGGCGAAGCGATGGGAGGGTAATGTTGAGAGTAGTAGGAGCAGGAGTAGTAGCAGGAGTAGAAGTGTAGCACCCCGCTAAAACCACTACCAGGAAATCGCTCGTTGTTTCTACTTTGTGCATCACCATGACGTCATCATGCATGTTTGTTCATAAAAGTACTTTGCAAAAACCCTATTTTGTTTTCTAATTAGCCCTCCTTTAATTTCAAATCATAAAACCAGGTCTTCCTAGATATTTTATTTGTCTAAAAACTGATTACAAAAGCCTTTTAAATAATAAATAAAAAGTTATATTATTTTTGGGAGGCAGCCAGCCAGGCCCAAAAGCCTAGCCGGCCACCTTCAACTAAACCTAATCCACAAACCCTAGCCTAAAACCGCCACTCCCCAGTCTCACCCGCGTCACACCACACCCCTCCCTGTCACGACTCTCACCGGTGCGCGACCACACACACAACACGCCCGTACTACCGCAGCGGTGCACGGTACCAGCGCATACAGCACGCGCGACGTGCCGCCCGCACCTGCCCCGTCCCCTGGCCCCACCTTGTGTGCCCTCACCGTGTCCACCCCGCGTCGATCCCACGCGAGCTCCCCCGCTCCTGGACCAACCTCCCTACCCCGCTCGCACGATTCGGTCCCCACCTCGCGATCCGTTCCTCGTCCCCGCTCCCCACCTACCCCGTGAGTTTTCCTCCCTCGAGCAGAGCTATGCCGCCGCCGCTTGATCGAGACCCCTGACCATCCTTTGTCCCCGGTCGACGCCAGTCCCCGTCGTTGCTAGCCTCGGCCTCACCCGAGCCGCCTCCACCTCATGGAGAACCTCCTTCGGCGCCTCTCTTCCCTGACGGTCGTAGAGACGATGCCAGCCTGCTGAGCTTCTCGTTGACCCGGCCGCTACTCGGCTATGCCCTCTCCTGGCTGTCACCGTTGACCCGGGCCCCGTTGCCGGCCACCTCCCTCGCCTCCTTGCCCTCACCTCACTCTGCCCCAGCGTCGCACACCTCGGGCTGCGGTCGAGCCCTGCTCCGGCGCCCCCTCATCGTCGCGCCCTCGGTCCCCTCTGCGTCGCCGTGCCGTAGCGAGCTCCACCACCGGTCTGTGCAGCCCTCACCTCCAAGCTCCGGCCGCCGCCTGCTGGTGCCACCGGCACCGCTGTCTACCGCCTCTCCAGCCACTGCTGACCGCACAAGCACCTCAAGCACGGGCCCGCCTTCGTCCTCGACCGACTCACCATCTTCCGCCGTCGCGTGAGCCCGAGCACCGGCGCCACTTCCACTCGCGTAGCTTCTCGTCGCCCCCAACGTCCGATCGTGTCTAGGCCAGCAGACCAATCACCTATGCAGCACAAGGCCAACGAATCCCCGCACCATCCACTTCAGCCCTGGGTCCTAAGCTCGCTAGATGCATGCGTGTCTCGCCTCCGGATTTGATGTTGCCCTGTTGGTGGCACTATGTTGTGGTGTTGGGCTGCTCAAGACCAAGCAAGAGAACATGCAGTACAAGACTCCCTCGACAAGATCTCCGTCACAGAAACCCCGAGCCCTCCTTCGACATGGAACCCTAAGGTGATGCCACTGGAACCGAAGACCTCGAGTTCCTCCTCATGGAAACCAAAGGCGATGATCCTGAACCCGGCACCATGCCAAGATCTCCTTCCCAGAATCGACGCCCGAGACCGATCCCGTCGAACCCCCTCGGTGAACCCCAAGATCGTCGATACCCAATGTGTGATCCCCTTTTCCGAGACCCCTATTTCTATAATATGACATATATTTTGTTGCATATGAATTGACATGCTTGCAAGCATACATATTGTGGTTGTTTGGGGGTATTTAGTCAATTAATCTCATAATTAAATATGGAGTCCATATGTGGGCTTTTCTAGTCTTATATTGGCTCCATTTAAATCTGTGTAGCGAACCGATGCCATGTTTTGCCTTGTTAACACAACATTTAAATTGCGGGGTACCTAAGTAACATGAACCATATAATTAATCGTTGGGATCCCGGTTTCGCTTAATATTGCCTAGTTGCATCGATCTATGCCATGTCATGTATCATATCATAATCATGCCGGATCTTTTGCCATAGTAATAAGTAGTGCATCCGTTGTTTCTTTTAGTGCTTTGCTTATTCACGGATTGGGCCGTTGAGTTGATGCGAGTCTCAACAAGTCCTTTGGATATGTATCTTCGGCTATGTTTTCTAGGCGAGCAATCTCTCCCTTTCTACCTATTTTGCATTTATAGTCTTTATTTCCTCCTGTGGATCTATTGTAATCCGTGTCGCGATGCTTTAGTGTTCCGTACCAGATATATTCCGTGCATCCTTTATATTGCCTTGGACACCACCTATTACCTGTTGTTTGGTAGATAGATGGTCTTGTGAGTCATAGTTGCTTGCTCAGGTGTGATACCGTGTCGTGAAGTACCACACAGTTGTTGGAATGTTGTCATATGCTTTACGGTGGAGAGGATCATGACTTTAAATATAACTATTAAATTGATGGGATAACTAATGAAAGAGGCACCGGTGGGCAATATATGCTATTTGGTTTTTCATGTCCACTTGTGTCCCGTAGGCCTCGAGTACTTGATACCTGTTCCTTGATTATTCGCACTATCCACATACGGGAGACTCTATGAATCCCCCTTAGCCAGAGATTGATTCATTTCTTATTTCTCGGGGCCACAAACTAGTCTGGGGTTTTATTACTATCCTGTACTTATGCCATGCTTTACTTATTTATGTAAGATTGTGCGTGGAGCACCTATACTGTTTTGGAACGTTGAATGTTTTCGTGGTATCGACAAGCCTAGTCACACTTTTGGGTTCCCAGTCGTTTACAGCCATTGACACAAACCCTGGGTCCGTCTCGTAGCCGGTCAACTTTGTTGCGGGTAGCTTAGTGGGGTGCCCCCTGAAATATTTTATGAATCCTATGATTGCTTTGTCGTGAAAGCCTCATTGGGTTTTGATTTGGTTTTTTCGAGGTTGATCGTGTGTGTGTTGCTATTTGTGCACCCCTGCAGGGTAAATCTGTCTGAAAGCTGTGTCCACGGTTATGGACGACTTGGAGCACAGTATCTCGATCATAGACAAGCATAACTAAAGTAGTGCTATAAATTTGACTTAATATGTGACTAGTAATCAGCTTCACTACAATGGAATGGATAATAAAAGTGCCAACAACTGGTGGAACTAGGGTGTATCGCGTCATGTTATACCTTCCTAGTAAGTATCGCAACTTCAATGGAATGAAATAAAAGTGTCAACAACTACTGGGTTTGGGATGTCACATGCTAATTGTATTTGACTAGTAAGTACTGCGACTAAAACTGAATGGTTAACTAAAATTGCCCACTACTTATGCTATCAGGATGACTCATGCTATCTATATCTGACTAGTAAGTGCTTCAACTATAATGGAATGAATAAAACTGCCAACTGTGTGAGTTCCTCGGTTTGACTTCCTCGTTTGGTCTCGAGGGGGAAATGCCAGGATGGGTATGTTTGGTGTTAGCATTTCCATTGTATCGAGGGGAAAATGCCAGGAAATTTATCAAATGATCTTCTAGAAATCTTGTTTGTGCCTTTTCATGTTGCAACATAGTTTCTTTGTCTTGTTGCTAGAACTTTGTCTTTCATGCTATGTTGAAGTACTATGATCCCAACTTTGAATGTTTTACAAATATTTTGATCAAGTTTATGATGGTGCATGTCACCTAAAATATTATTCTTTCTTTTTATCACTTACCTACTTGAGGATGAGCAGGAGTTAAGCTTGGGGATGTTGATACATTGCAAATGTATCTATAATTTTTGATGTTCCATGCTTGGTTTTATCTACTTTCTTGTGTTTTGTCCACACTTTGCAGTACTTTTCATATGATTTCTTGGACTAACCTATTAATAAGAGCCACAATGCCAGTTGCTTGTTTTCTCCTGTTTTTGGTTCCAGGAAAGTCAAAAAATGAATATTCATAGAATTGGACGGGACAAAAGCTAAAGTTCCTATTTTACCATAAGACTCACGGAGCCAGAATATGAGACCGAGGAGGGCGAGGGCCTGGCCACACCCCCCTAGGCACGGGTCCCCCCAGGCCGCGCTAGTGCATGGTATGGGCCCCCTAGCCGCCCACTGACCTTGCCTCTTGTCCTATAAGATTCCTCCCGATGGAAAACCCTAAGTAATCAAGCCTCCAGCCACGAAAAGTTCCGCAACCGCCGCCACCGTAGGGGAGATTCGGGGGATAGAAAGTCTCTGTTCCAGCACCCTGCCGGGACGGGGAAGTGCCCCCGGAGCCATCTCCATCGATCTCCACCAACATCCGCATCACCGTTGCTGATTCCCATGATGAGGAGGGAGTAGTTCTCTCTCGAGGCTAAGGGTTCTACCGGTAGCTATGTGTTCATCTCTCTCTATGCATGATCTTATTGAGATCATGAGCTTGTAATTGTCAACACCCGGATTTTTAATCCCAGATGCCCGTTATGCCATACCTCGCAATCCCAGGATTACCATTTTTGCGGGACATAACGGATTGGATATCACAGTACATCATCCATTACAAACCATACACAAGGTTTTACACAAATAAGGATCTCATGATCCAGTCTTTAATACAACAAGCAGCGGAAATAAACGATAGCGTAGCGGTGGGGTCCATCTTCAGGGGCACAGGCAATGCTGACAAAGGCAGATAGTCCTAGTTATCATAGCCATCCTGCTAACCATCATCTTGATAATCTCCTTCATAGTCTGGCCATGATAATATCCAGGGACAAAAGCCATGAGTACTCTTTAAGTACTCGCAAACTACTACTAACAAGGGGTATAATTCTAAGTTAAACTACTGAATCTAAGTTAACTATCAAGTTAAATTTGAAATATAAGCTGAGTTCAGAAGCAAAGAAAGATAAAGTAAAGTTCTAGAATCACTTAAATTGGGAAGCTATTATCATCAACACAACCCTGTTGGGGTCAAGTCAAAGTTCATCATTCATGTCAAGTTATTTAGAAAACAGCTGACAATGAAACAGTATGGCCATTCCAACTGTCCATAATCATGACGTGGCTATTCGAATAGTTTGACACTCTGTAGAGGTGGTACACTTTCACCACAAGATTCGATACATCTGCCAGGGATAACCCTGAATCATCATACTTAGTATGTAGATAATCAAACATAACCTTCCCTTTACACACCTTAGTACAAGCACCTCTCGTATGAGCATGGCCTCCCAACCATGACCATCAGTCATCTTGGGCACTGCATAGGTGGACAACATTGAGAGGTAGCCTCAGCTCAAACCTCGCCCGTGAGGGAACTAATACTAATGCATATAAATTTCCAGCTAAGCCTTACCCAATTAGTAATGTGGTTTATGCAGTAAATTTGGAGCAGTATCGCATCCGAATCCAACCATCAGTTTTATAAACGGGTTAAGGCTCATGCCTCGTCATTTTCATCATCGTAAACCAGTTGTGTCTCTCAACACATGTCAAACCATCTCAATAGAATGACTCGTCATTCCAAGGTTTTCACAATTCATTTTCACCAAGTGTTCCCATCTAAAGTGACTCAAGTTTTTGATATATTCTAAAATACTAAGTTAAGAGTATTCACTAAGGTGGAAAAGATGGTTTCAATCTCATGCCATAGAATGACATCTAAAGGTTTTTAAGTAGGTCAAGTTTTATACTTTTTACGCTACCTTCAAAACAAGTAAAGAACTTTGTGTGAACTAAGGGAGGTAAAACTTGTCAATAAGACTTGGGGTACTAATAGTTAAAGGGGTGTGATCAAAGCATGCTTAAGGCATCTTTGCTAAACCATCTAGTTTAAATCTAGCTTTCTAACAATAGCTTGCCTTGGTTGGTGCAGTGGTTGAAGTTTTCTTCTTCTTCTTCTTCTTCTTGGTAGAACTCCTCCTCCTCGAAAGTTTGGTCGGTACTAGCGTCTATAAATACATAGGGAGTAGACAATCACCAAACAATACTTAAATAGTCTAAGTCGCATTCTAAAACACACAATTGATGATCTATTATCATCAAAAGCATCACAAGTTTAATTCAATAGTTTCAACCTTTTTATTTTAGAAAAGTAATTTCTACTCATTGAAATTTTAACTAAAATTTAATATTCACGACCAAAATATGGGATAATGTGTACACATGTCCTCACCACATATTATAACATGTGGGAATGAGATTTAATGGTTGGATCAATATTACTTTGGTTTAAGTTCATTATTTAATGATTTAAAGTGACTAGAAATGCCTATATAGCATTATTTTGGTACTAGTCCAAAGTCACTACATGTAAACCTTAATATTATTACATATTTGGATAGATATGATGAAATGTGATTTTTGAGAGTTGGAATCAACTCAAAAGCTAACTTGGTTGATTTTATAAAAATGTTGCAAGGTGCAAATGCTTCTGTTTTTTGTTATTTTTATAATGAGAGATCTATAACTCTAATGGAAATAAATCCAACGGGCTTGGATAGATTATTTCAATACCTTTCAGACAAAAATGGTTTCATGCAATTTGGATTTCTAATACTCTCTGAAGTGATTTTTAAACTAGGGGACAGAAACTAGATTTAACTAAAAAGAAAAATCCAGATTTGAATCGATGGGCTACCACGGGAAAAGGAATGGGCCGGCCTAGTGGCGCTCATGTGAGCTGACAGGGGGTCCCACTTGTCAGCACTTAACACGCAAGATACGCTGCAGGGAAGGCGATTAGAAGAGAGATCAACGAACAGGTCACCGAGCTCGAACCCTAGCGGCTCGGTGGGGGTCTACTAGGCGTACGAGGCTCCAAGGGTCGGGCGAGGGCAAACGACGTGGAAGACGACGACGAGGCGAGGCGCGGCGGTGGAGCTTGGGGTGGTCGAATCAACGGCACCCTTCTCCTCCAGAGGCGGCTCCGGTTCCAATTCCGGCGAGCTGCTGCTCCACTTGCTCCGGCTAGAGGTGGGTGAGGTTCAGAGAGGTGAGGGGAGTGGAATGGTGTGGAGAAGAATGGCTGGGGATGGGTGGTCGACGGTGGCGACATGGCTACGGTGAGCTAGCGGCATGGCAGGGGATGGCAATCGATGGGCGGTTCCCTGGCGGTGCTCTAGGACTTAAATGCGGCCGTAGGGGCGGTGGTCCATGATGCAGGCGAGGTGGCGCTCTGCCCAGCCAAAGCGGCGGTGTCCACGGCGAGCGGTGGCTATGAGGCTTTGGGCGGCGAACGGGGATGTCTGGGGTGTTCGCTAGGTCGAGGCGGAGCGGCGGGCGCGGGATGCGGTCGAGCGGTGACTTGTGCACGCGGGGACAAGGCGCGCTCTGGAGGCGGCACTGGCATGGTGCGGTGGCACTGGGCGCGGGCTCTCCTCGGTGGTCCATGGCAGCACTTGGCTCGGGCAGGGGACAGAGAGGGGCGGTGAGGTGTTGGCTACCTCCTAGACATGGAGAGGAAGGAGGAGGTGGTCTGCTAGGGTGAGGGCATTTTTGTTCGGCGAGTTGGTGCTCAGCATGGTTTGGCCTAGCCACTAGGGTGTAGGGGTTGGGGTGGTAATGGCATGGTTTGATCAAGTGGAGACAGAGGGAGTGTTTTGTGGTCAAATGGGTGGCTAAACTCTGTAGAAACATTGATAGGTAGTCTCTGGTTGCAAGGGTTTTGAAAGTGGAGCTCAAATAGATGGTTTTTGAAATAGGGGTGATCTATGCATATGCATTAGATTCAATTTTAAACTGTTATTTAAAATAGTTAACAGAATGTTTTTAGCAGATCCAAAGGTGGGCCTTGGTACCTCATTATGTGTACTAGCAAGGGGTGCAAAGATCAAGAATTGTTTCTGTTAGGAATTGAGTACTAGGAATAGCCAAAGTAGGCATGAGAGTTAAATTTGCCAAAATGACCATTCCTTCTTTTTAATTCTTTTTTATTTGATTTTCTTTAGGAAAAGTTTGAGAATGATGTAGATGATGTTTAAATCACCTAAGAAACATTTTACAAGCATGCGATCACACAATCATGGCAATTCAAAACAACTTCTAATTTAGATGCACACACATTTGAATGCTTTCATTTTAAATTTGGAAAAGTTTTTGTTAACCCTATTTTTGGATGATTTGATCTTGTTAAGCTTGGATTAAAGTTTTGGGATGTTACAAACCTTCCCCCCTTAAACAAAATCTCGTCCCGAGATTTACAAAGAAAACTAGGAACTAAAAAGATCTGGGAACTCTGTCCTAATGTAATCTTCGCGCTCCCAAGTAGCTTCCTCCTCGGTATGGTTGCTCCACTGAATCTTGAGAAACTTGATACTCCTAGTCCTAGTGGTTCTGTAGGCTTCTTCTAAGATACAGATGGGTACTTCCCGATAGGTCAGGTCATTGTTGATTTCCACAGCTCTGTGATCGATATTCTTGAAAACTTCAGTCTTCTCAGGAACTTCCAAGCATTTGCGAGGTAACGAGATATCGAACACATTGTGGATGGCTGACATCTCTTCAGGCAGTTCTAGTTGGTACGATACTTCTCCTCGGCGGTTCAGAATCTTGAAAGGTCCGATATACCCTGGAGCTAACCTTCCCTTCAGACTAAAGCGTTGAGTTCCCTTCAATGGTGAAACCTTGAGATATACGAAATCTCCGACATTGAAAGTCAGGTCTCTCCTTCTCTTGTCAGCATAGCTCTTCTATCTGTATTGGGCAGTCTTGAGGTGCTCACGGACTTTGTGAACTTTCTCTTCTGCTTCTCGGAGAATGTCGGGTCCAAAGATCTGACTCTCTCCTACTTGCGACCAATTCAAAGGGGTACGACACTTTCTTACGTATAGGAATTCGAATGGTGCCATCTGCAAACTAGCCTGATAACTGTTGTTATATCAGAATTCTGCGAAAGGCAGGCAGTCTTCCCATTTTGATCCGTATTCGAACACACAAGCTCTAAGCATATCCTCCAAGATCTGGTTGACTCTCTCAGTTTGTCCATCTGTTTGCGGGTGATAAGCGGTACTGAAATTCAACTTGGTTCCTAAACCTTCCTGAACTTTCTGCCAAAATCTTGAAGTAAACTGGGTTCCTCGATCTGAGACGATGGTCTTGGGGGTTCCATGCAGACTAACAATCCTAGCAATGTACAACTCTGCTAGCTTTGCACTCTGGTAGGTTGTCTTGACTGTTATGAAGTGGGCTACCTTGGACAGTCTATCAACTATGACCCAGATTGAGTCATTTCCCTTACTAGAAGTGGGTAAACCGGTGATAAAGTCCATTCCGACAGAATCCCATTTCCATTCCGGAATCTGCAATGGTTGCAACAGTCCTGCATGTCTCTGATGCTCTGCTTTGACTCTTTGACAGATGTCACATTTGGCGATGTAGCTTCCGATCTCTCTTTTCATCTTGTGCCACCAAAATTGCTCTTTCAAATCCTGATACATGTTTGTTCCTCCGGGGTGGATAGAATAAAGAGTATCATGAGCTTCCTTCATGATAACCTCCTTCAGCTCCGAATCTGCTGGCACACAGATACGTCCTTTGTACCACAGTACTCCTTCTTTGTCTTCGGTGAATCCAGGTACCTTTCTTGTACCAATACGATGTTTGATTCCGTCGATACTCTCATTTCCCTTCTGGGCTTCCTTGATTTGGCTAATCAAAGTTGGTTGAAGTCCAATGCTAGCTAGGAATCCTTTGCTAACTAACTCAGTCCTGAACTGCTCCAACTCCTTATACAAACTTGGTTGCTTCTCTTTGATCATGGTGTTAAGCCTACACGGCAATCTGCTAAGAGCATCCGCTACCACATTGGCTTTGCCGGGGTGATAGTGAATGTCAAGGTCATAATCCTTGATTAACTCTATCCATCTTCTTTGCCTCATATTCAGCTCCTTCTGGGTGAAGATATACTTCAAGCTCTTATGGTCCGAGTAAATCTCACAACGATTACCCATCAAATAATGACGCCATGTCTTCAATGCTAGAACTGCAGCTGCTAGCTCAAGATCATGGGTAGCATAGTTCTGCTCATCTTGCTTGATTGTCGAGACAGAGTCTGTGATGACTTTGCCTTCTTGCATCAATACACATCCTAGGCCAATCTTGGAACCATCACAATACACATCAAACGGCTTCTTGATGTCTGGCATGATCAAAATCGGGGCAGATATCAATCTCTTCTTCAGCTCCTGGAAACTAGCTTCACATATGTCTGTCCATTCAAACTTGTTGTCCTTCTTCAACAATTGGGTCATTGGTCGGGCTATGCTCGAGAATCCTTCTACGAACTTTTGGTAATATCCCGCTAATCCGAGAAATGAACGAACTTGGGTTTGATTGGTTGGGGCTTCCCATTCTTCGACATCTTTGATCTTGGTGGGATCAACAGAGACTCCTCCGGCAGACACAATATGTCCTAGGAATCCTACTTCTTTCAGCCAAAACTCACACTTGCTGAACTTGGCATATAACTGTGCTCTCTCAGGGTTTCTAGGATGATTCTCAGATGTTGCTCGTGCTCTTCTTCTGACTTGGAGTAGATAAGGATGTCGTCATAAACACAACTACAAACTTATCGAGGAAATTCATAAAGATCTTATTCATGAGATTCATGAAATAAGCAGGGGCATCGGTTAATCCAAAAGACATAACCATATACTCGTATAAACCATAACGAGTATTAAAGGCGGTCTTCGGAATATCCATTGCACGAATCTTAAGTTGGTGATAACCAGTCCTAAGATCAATCTTTGAGAATACCTGAGCTCCGGTCAACTGATCAAATAGATCCTCTATCTTTGGCCAAGGGTACTTGTTCTTGATGGTGACGTCATTCATTTTTCTGTAGTCTGTACACAGACGGTTGCCTCCATCTTTCTTGTCGACGAATAACACTGGTGATCTCCATGGCGATGCACTTGGTTGAATCAAACCTGTTGCTAACATGGCATCCAACTGCTTCTAGAGTTCCACTAACTCTGAGGGGTTCATGGTATAGGGTCTCTGGGCTATAGGTCCGGTTCCGGGGATTAGTTCGATAATGAACTCAATATCCCTATCCAGGGGCATACCTGGCAATTCATCTGGGAATACGTCAGGGTATTCACAGACTACTCTGACTTGGTCAATGATGGCCAGGGCTACACTCTTGTTGCACTTGAATTGACGGGGTAAGGTTTCAGAGATATGCTCTACTGTTACTCAAGAACTACTGGTCATGGTGATGGCTTTCTTAGCACAGTCTAACGGTCCTTTATGCCTTGACATCCAGTCCATACCTAGTACTACTTCCAATCCTTTGGTTCCAAGTACAATTAGGTTGGCATAAAAATCTATCCCATGTATTCTGATAGGTACAGCTTTGCAAATTTTTCTAGCTTTTGTTGTTGAACCGGGGATTTGAACTATCATGACATGCTTCAGGTTGGTTGGGCGAATCTTACTAGTGCATACAAATTCTTCGGTGACAAAATGAATGCGATGCTCCAGAACCAAACAATACTCTTGCTAAAACTAAGTTGACAGAAAACATACCCAGCACTACATCTGGTGCTTCCTGGGCTTCTTCTGTGTTCATGTGGAAGAGACAACCGTTGCGGTTGTGCGGGTTCCCTGGGGCAAATCTCCTTCCTGGTTGAACACGATGCTGCTGCTGAGCTCGGGCATTCAGGTGGGCATTGGCAGTCTTCTTGGGACACTTATTGGAGTAGTGACCCTTCACTCCACACTCGAAACAAGTGATCTGGGACTTGTCCTTGACTACGATAGGTATAGCATTGCTGCCAGTTCTGGGTGCAGTGTTGTTGTTGTTGTTGCTCTTGGGAGGGGCACGGTTGAAATTGTTGGCATTGCCGGAGTTGTGATGGTTTCCTCCAGACTTCACATTTCCTCCGCTACTGTTGGGGTAGCTTGGGCGAGAATTTGGGGGTCGGTTGTTCCTTGGTGCATATCCTGGTGAAGGGTTGGGACGGTACTTCTGGTGACTACTGGATCCGCATCGCTGCATCATATGGCGCTTTGCGGTTGTCGTTGTTCGGTTAATCTTCCTTCCATCTGAATGGCGAGTCGACTAGCTCTTCGAGATCATCAAACGGATGTTGACGAGGACAACAGATCTCATCATGCAAGACGCTTAAGAATCTCCCTTTCTTCTTGGCCTCCGTGGATCTCATCCGTGCATATCCGCAAGTGACAAGAATCATCACGGTACTCCACCACGCATTCTTCCTTGCTTCAATTCGTGGAATTCATCTCTCATCCTGTTGACGAGACCTTGCGACGTGGGTGCGGCTGAACTTGACCTTGAATGCTTCCTGTGTCATCACTGGCCATGGTTCATATTATGGATGCTATTCCACCAAGCTCTTGCATCTCCGCTAGATAGTGGGTGGCGAAGAGAACTTTCGTTCTCATCAACTCGCAACCTCTAAGTTGTTTTCCATGGTCCAGAACTACCATCAGCATCTAATGGGTTTTCAGATTGGTTGAAGATTAGGGGATTGGTGTTCTGAAAGTTTTTGAGTTTGGATCCTTGGTGATCCTAATTTCTATGTCCTTGGTTGTTGAGAGCCATTTGGGTGATCTGCTGCAATGTTACTAAGTTGGCTTGATGCTCGGCCCTGCTTGCTTCATGGTCCGCGATGAGATTCTGCAAGATCTGCAACATTGGGTCCTGCGACAAGCTGCTCCCTCCTTGGATTCCACGAGTCATCTGAAGATTGAGATAGATATACGGGTAAGTGGGAAATTCTAAGGTTCATGGTTTTGGGTTTTCAAAGCTAAAACATTGAGTTAGACTCAGATTTTTCAACTAACTTCTTTTTCATTCATGCACGCAAGCACCCGATACAACACACACCACAACAATCAAAGGGGAACATAGATGGTTTGAAGAACCATTCTGCAAGCTACGATACAATGAGATGATACATCTCATGCTACGACAGTGCTATAGTGCATCTACTCATCGTAGATGAAGTCGGAGTCTTCATCATCAGTGTAGAAGTCCACAGCATCTTCTTCCAGAAAATCGTCATCGTTGCTGAGGTAAGAATCCATATCTCCCTGGATGTCTTCGCCCTCATCTTCTTCTTCCTTGGTGGCAAGCTAAGCTTCCTGCTCCTTGACGGTCTTCTCGAGGTCGGACACCTTCTTGCGAAGACGGGCGATGGTGCGATCCTTCTTTGCACGCTGGCAACAAAGAGACTGGCGATCTTGGACAAGCAGCGCGAAAGTCTGGGCCTTCTGGTCGGCAATGGCACGATTCTGGTTGGCTAACTCCCTGGCATTGTCCAGTTCCTGCTTCCTGTCATGAAGCAAGAAGTCAAGGTTCTCCACTTGATGCCTCAATTCTGGGTGACTTGGCATTTCCATCGGCATTCCCATGAAGTCACGTCTTGCATAGTGGGCAAAACGGGTTCCTTGGATCTTGTTGACGTTGAGGGCACATAGACGTGCGAGAGCTTCATGCATTGCCCTGGCTAATCCATCTAGCCAGTTGTTCTCTCTCATGGAGAACTGAATTCTCCTAGAAGTTGGTGCTTCGATGCTTCCCCGAAGATCCACAGTGACTAGCCACTGTAGGTCTCCTCCTGGGGGTCCTGGAAGTTGAGCTCCAAGAAACTCCGGATGTGGGCGTCCCAGTAACTCCGACAGCGAATCCAGATCCCTCTCGAAGATCAGCTGACCTCCATTTCCCAACTGGTAAAACTTGCTGAACTGAGTCTCCATCTGCAAGGATTTAGGATGAGGAAGTTAGTGAAGTGATCATGTGTGTCAAATTTTAGGTAGTAATGTAAGAATTTTGAGGAAAGTGAATTTTTGAGAAAGAATGAGTTCACAAGGGTAAGAGGGGAAATAGCTTTTCATAAATACTCACTTTGGTTTTGAAACTAAGTTTTTGTTTGAACGTCCATGCTAACTAGGGTCTTCTATGGTTAGGATGGCTCTAATACCAACTTGTCAACACCCGGATTTTTAATCCCAGATGCCCGTTATGCTATACCTCGCAATCCCAGGATTACCATTTTTGCGAGACATAACGGATTGGATATCACAGTACATCATCCATTACAAACCATACATAAGGGTTTACACAAATAAGGATCTCATGATCCAGTCTTTAATACAACAAGCAGCGGAAATAAACGATAGCGTAGCGGTGGGGTCCATCTTCGAGGGCACAGTAATCTTGTGAAGGCGATAGTCCTAGTTATCATAGTCGTCCTGCTGACCATCATCTTGATAATCTCCTTCATAGACTGGCCATGATAATAGTCAGGGACAAAAGCCATGAGTACTCTTTAAGTACTCGCAAACTACTACTAACAAGGGGTATAATTCTAAGTTAAAGTACTGAATCTAAGTTAACTATCAAGTTAAATTTGAAACCTATGCTGACTTCAGAAGCAAAGAAAGATAAAGTAAAGTTCTAGAATCACTTAAATTGGGAAGCTATTATCATCAACACAACCCTGTTGGGGTCAAGTCAAAGTTCATCATTCATGTCAAGTTATTTAGAAAACAGCTGACAACGAAACAGTATGGCCATTCCAACTGTCAATAACCACAGACACGGCTATTCGAATAGTTTGACACTCTGCAGAGGTGGTACACTTTCACCACAAGATTCGATACATCTGTCAGGGATAACCCTGAATCATCATACTTAGTATGCAGATAATCAAACATAACCTTCCCTTTACACACCCTAGTACAAGCACCTCTCCTATGAGCATGGCCTCCCAACCATGACCATCAGTCATCTTGGGCACTGCATAGGTGGATAACATTGAGAGGTAGCCTCAGCTCAAACCTCTCCTGTGAGGGACTAATACTAATGCGTATAAATTTCCAGCTAAGCCTTACCCAATTCAGGTAATGTGGTTGTACGGTAAATTTGGAATGGTATCGCATCCGAATCCAACCATCAGTTTTATAAACGGGTTAAGGCTCATGCCTCGTCATTTTCATCATCGTAAACCAGTTGTGTCTCTCAACACATGTCAAACCATCTCAATAGAATGACTCATCATTCCAAGGTTTTCACAATTCATTTTCATCAAGTGTTCCCATCTAAAGTGACTCAAGTTTTTGATCTATTCTAAAATACTAAGTTAAGAGTATTCACTAAGGTGGAAAAGATGGTTTCAATCTCATGCCATAGAATGACATCTAAAGGTTTCTAAGTAGGTCAAGTTTTATACGTTTTACGCTACCTTCAAAACAAGTAAAGAACTTTCTGTGAACTAAGGGAGGTAAAACTTGTCAATAAGACTTGGGGTACTAATAGTTAAAGGGGTGTGAGCAAAGCATGCTTAAGGCATCTTTGCTAAACCATCTAGTTTAAATCTAGCTTGCTAACAATAGCTTGCCTTGGTTGGTGCATTGGTTGAAGTTTTCTTCTTCTTCTTTTTGGTAGAACTCCTCCTCCTCGAAAGTTTGGTCGGTACTAGCGTCTATAAATACATAGGGAGTAGACAATCACCAAACAATACTTAACTAGGCTAAGTCGCATTCTAAAACACACAATTGATGATCTATTATCATCACAAGCATCACAAGTTTAATTCAATAGTTTCAACCTTTTTATTTTAGAAAAAGTAATTTCTACTCATTGAAATTTTAACTAAAATTTAATATTCACCATCAAAATATGGGATCATGTGGACACATGTCCTCACCAGATAATCTAACATGTGGGAATGAGATTTAAGGGTTGGATCAATATTACTTTGGTTTAAGTTCATTATTTAATGATTTAAAGTGACTAGAAATGCCTATATAGCATTATTTTGGTACTAGTCCAAAGTCACTGCATGTAAACCTTAATATTATTACATATTTGGATAGATATGATGAAATGTGATTATTGAGAATTGGAATCAACACAAGAGCTAACTTGGTTGATTTTATAAAAATGTTGCAAGGTGCAAATGCTTCTGTTTTGTTATTTTTATTAGGAGAGATCTATAACTCTAATGGAAATAAATCCAACGGGCTTGGATCGATTATTTCAATATGTTTCATAAAAAATTGGTTTCATGCAATTTGGATTTCTAAAACTCTCTGAATTGATTTTTAAACTAGGGGACAAAAACTAGATTTAACTAAAAAGAAAAATCCAGATTTGAATCGATGGGCTAGCACGGGAAAAGGAATGGGCCGGCCCAGTGGTGCTCCGCGGCGCGGGGCTCAGCTGACAGGGGGTCCCGCTTGTTAGGGGCACTTAACACGTGAATCAGTACGCGCGCTGTGGGCCGTGCGATTAGAAGCGAGATCAACGGCTGAGGGTCGTCGTCGACGACGAACAGGTCGCCGGCAAGCTCGAACCCTAGCGGCTCGATGGGGGTCTACTGGGGGCGTACCAAGGCTCCAGCGGGGTCGGCGAGGCGGGCAAATGACGTGGAAGACGACGGCGAGGCGAGGCGCGGTTGCGGCGGAGCTTGGGGTGGTCGAAATCAACGGCACCCTTCTCCTCCAGAGGCGGCGGCTCCGGTTCAAATTCCTGCGAGCTGCTGCTCCACTTGCTCCGGCTAGAGGTGGGTGAGGTTCAAAGAGGTGAGGGGAGTGGAATGGTGTCGAGAAGAATGGCTGGGGAGGGCTCCTTTTATAGGCCCGACGGTGAGACCGAGCGGGATGGGCGGTCGACGGTGGCGACATGGCTACGGTGAGCTAGCGGCATGGCAGGGGATGGCGATCGATGGGCGGTTCCCTGGCGGTGCTCTAGGACTTAAATGCGGCCGTAGGGGCGGTGGTCCGCGGTCTGGGCGAGGTGGCGCTCTGCCCGGCCAAAGCGGCGGTGTCCACGGCGAGCGGTGGCTATGAGGCTTTGGGCGGCGAACGGGGATGTCTGGGGTGTTCGCTAGGTCGAGGCGGAGCGGCGGGCGCGGGATGCGGTCGAGCGGTGACTTGTGCACGCGGGGACAAGGCGCGCTCTGGAGGCGGCACTGGCATGGTGCGGTGGCACTGGGCGCGGGCTCTCCTCGGTGGTCCACGGTAGCACTTTGCTCGGGCAGGGGACAAAGAGAGGCGGTGAGGTGTTGGCTACCTCCTAGACATGGAGAGGAAGGAGGAGGTGGTCTGCTAGGGTGAGGGCAAGTTTGGCCGGCGAGTTGGTGCTTGGCATGGTTTGGCCTGGCCACTAGGGTGTAGGGGTTGGGGTGGTAATGGCATGGTTTGATCAAGTGGAGACAGAGGGAGAGTTTTGTGGTTGGGTGGCTAAACTCTGTAAAAACAGTGAGCTAGCTATTTGTATTTGATTCTGCCTGTCATGTGTTTGATGAAATGGCCGCAAGAGAAAAAGTTTTGAATTTTGAGTTCAAATTTTTTGAGTGATCTCCACTAGTGATAGGTAGTCTCTGGTTGCAAGGGTTTTGAAAGTCGAGCTCAAATAGATGGTTTTTTGAAATAGGGGTGATCTATGCATATGCATTAGATTCAATTTTAAACTGTCATTTAAAATAGGTAATAAAATGTTTTTAGCAGATCCAAAGGTGGGCCTTGGTACCTCATTATGTGTACTAGCAAGGGGTGCAAAGATCAAAAATTGTTTCTGTTAGGAATTGAGTAGTAGGAATAGCCAAAGTAGGCATGATAGTTAAATTTGCCAAAACGACCATTCCTTCTTTTTAATTCTTTTTGATTTGATTTTCTTTAGGAAAAGTTTGAGAATGATGTAGATGATGTTTAAATCACCTAAGAAACATTTTACAAGCATGGGATCACACAATCATGGCAATTCAAAACAACTCCTATTTTAGATGCACACACATTTGAATGCTTTCATTTTAAATTTGGAAAAGTTTTTGTTAACCCTATTTTTGGATGATTTGATCTTGTTAAGCTTGGATTAAAGTTTTGGGATGTTATAGTAATCTATAGATCTACCTTGCTACTCAAGTGCTTTAATAGATCTCTGCTCTCCCCATGTGTGTGAAAGTGACAGCGTGGTGGCACTTAGGCTAGAGATTACAAATATTTGTTATGAGTTATATTTGGAGTTGATGTTTCTATGAAATTGTGGTGTTTGTTGGAACCATCTAGAGCTCATGGTGACAGTGTGGGGTTATCTAGATGGGAAAAGCAAACTTTGAGGAGTGCTGTTATATCCCTACCATGTATTAGAGTGTCCAACTGGAGAGTAGTTAAGAGTAGTATCATAAAGAGACAATATTTATATGAGAGTGTTCACTAGTGAAAGTACGATCCCTAGGCCTTGTTTCTAAGCATTGATACACCGTTTGCAATTAGATCTGTTACGTGTTTGCTTGCTTCCATCTTTATTTCAGTTTGCCTTTAGTCTTTTCCATGCCATCAAGCTATTTTCTATCACCGTTACCACTTGTAATTATCTATACCACTTGTATTTCATTATCTCTTCGCTGAACTAGTGCACGTATACACCTGACAAGTGTATTGGGTGTGTTGGTGACACAAGAGATTTCTTGTATCTTGATTGCAGGGTTGCTTGAGAGGGGATACCTTTGACCACTTCCTCCCTGAGTTCAATAAACCTTAGGTGATCCACTTAAGGGAAACTTGCTGCTGTTCTACAAACCTCTGCACTTGGAGGCCCAACAACTGTCTACAAGAATATAAGTGAGTAGACCTCAGGATGCGTCGCTGCGTATAGCCTCTACAGGCCAGGGTACACCCGATGTTCTGCTGGATTGGTACTGGTGATGCCACTCGCATCTCTGTAGAGGGCATTTCTTTTGGTGAAGTGGACATAAGATTTCGGCTGGTGACCAAGTTCACCACCAAGGAGGATCTCCCAGGTGACTCAGTCGTGCCTCCATTCTGCACCAGCATTTCTCCACCTGAGGTGGATTTCTCTTTGAAGTTTTCTTGATTTTTGATTGCCTGTTTGGTGCTTTCTATACTGATGCTTCTTATGATTGTAGGACTAGAAAGTGGCCGCCAGCTTGCCTCCTCAGCCTAAAGGAATTATCCCGCGCGAAGCGGAGGAAGAGGACGAGTCGAGCTCCACCGTCCCTATTGGGGAGGAGCAGGAAGCCCCCGAGTCCAGTGGGCATGGGACTCGCAAGAGTTCCCATAGCAATCATTCAAATGCTTCCTCACCATCGACATAGGATGATCCTCCTACTGCTATGGTGTAGCCAATCCCCGTCGTGCATGTGCGCGGCATGGATCCTCCTTTGCGGAAGAAGCTGAGGTTTCCGAAGGAATCATCTGGTGATTCCTTCGACCTCGAGAATTTTGATGGGTAAGTTTTCATATTTGCGAGTTCGTCTTTTCTTTCTCAAAGTCTTTCTCTTTCTAAAGTGGTGATGTGTACTGACGAGGGTTTAACTCATCAATGCCCATTGTTATGGACTTGGGTTTTGGAGAAGGAGGGAGTGCTGGAGACATCTATCGGCTAGCAAACAAGCACACAGGGGACTCGAAGATTTACCCAGGTTCATGCCTCGTAGAGGTCCCTACTCCTGCTTGTCTGCTCGTGGAATTATCAAAGGAATCGAAGATTACAATGGTGCGCAGATGCAATCTGGCAAGGGCTGTGGAAACTAGGGTTGCGTGTGTCCTCCTCGCCGCCCCTCCTAGCCTTTATATAGATAGGCTAGGCCTCGGGTAGCAGGTCGAGTCGGTTACAAGTTAGGGTTTTCCCCTTTGAACTTTCTATCTTTAGCTTCTTCTCGTTCTTCAAGCAATCAAGAGTCCGCAGGTTACTCAAATTCTTGATTTGGTCCTTGGCGACACCGTGGGCTTATATGTATTCAGGCCGTATATACCAAGATCGAGTACCTGTAGGGTATACCCACATCAGTAGCCCCCGAGTGTCCAGTGGAATCACAGATTCGACTGGAGACTTTATGAAGCCTTTCGAGTGCATGACTGAGTACATTTTTTCGACTGCTCTGTTTATGTCATAGGGATTGTTGATGTGTGTGCCTAATTTTAACCGATGTATCAGTATCAGTTAACTACCTTAGGGTGAAACAACGCCACCTACTCGAATTCGAGTCCCTGGACTCAAATCCGGAAAAGTGCTGGTGTAATTCGACTCAAGCCACGGAGGTCTTACAGGAGTCGAATTCCAGTATATGGGTGTGAGCACTTGACGCGTCCGTCAAGGCATATTCATCATACCTGCAGGCATGGATATATTTCTGGTAGTGCGCAGCTTAATGTGTTGCCAGGCCTTATTCATGTCTTACCTTCACACTGCAAGCGCGACATCTAAATTTTATCATCGCGGAGATGATTCGGGTAACCCAGGAGACGCGGTCTCTTTGTAGGGGAAAATTATGAGGCGACGTCGCCATAAACTTCGAGTGTGGATGTTATCAACACACAGTACTTTTGTACAAATAATCATAGGATGCGCGACCAGCTCTCCCTATGGGAGTAGCCCCCGAGTGCCTGGTTGAGTCGAAGACTCAGGCAGGGACTAAAGAACTTTTGCGACTGATGTCGTCTTTATTTGCTTGTTTCAGTCGAATTTGGTTCCGGCGCTCCCTATGGGAGTAGCACCGAGTGCTTGGTGGAGTAGAAGACTCGAGGAAGGACTAAAGTAATCAAATTCTTCTGCTGCATAGTTGTTGATGATGTCAGTGCTGATGATTTCATGACCTCAGTTGCCCGCGTGAACCAGTTTGACGGGACGTGACGAGTGGTGGGTCCCATTGCCCGACTCTGATTTGACTGGGCGTGCATAATCTTTATTTTAACCATGCCTCCTCGATTTCCGCGCGTAATGGGAGTAGCGGGGGGACGGTTCGCGTTTCAGCTCCTCCACGTGTCAAGCACGATGAACGCCACGCATCCAGTAGGGTTTTTTCGAGCCGTGGGATTGCATCTTCTAGGGGTTAAGTAGTGACGCTGCGATGGTAATTTTCTCATCTGCTTTTGTCGTGGTGGTGTCACGGCAGATGCCATGGGTAGGCTGAAGGTGGGGACTAATATGCGCTAGGGGAATCCAGGGAGGGATAGTAGAGTGATTCTCTACACAGAAGCTTTGTATTGATTTTCAGTCTCCAAGCCTACAGGTGCTCCTCGAGCTGTTTCGACTAGAGGAGGAAGAAGTGGCTCTCTTACTCTTGCCTATTCTCTAGTTCTAGGACTCAAGACCCACGAGTATTTCCCTTACTCTGTATCCGAAAAAGACCCCTCACTACCTTTACCAGAACCCCAACCCCCCCTTATATAGGGGTGATTCGGTCCTGGCCTAGGGCATACGTGGAGGCATATTCCTAAGAATATGCCTCCTCCCAAAGTATTAACCCGACAGGGGTGCTTTTCCCCCACGTCACTCTTGCTTTAGCGACGTTGCCTCTGCGACGCCTGCGTCAGCCGACATGAGCATCGTCACCCTTGTCGGCCAAGATCCGGTGGTCCTGTCCTTGCTTTATTCGCTCATCCAGTACGCACCGGGCCTTCTTTTTGACCAGAGATATTCCTTCCTTCTCCTAGAAGCCAAACGAGGATCCGGATCACAGTTGATCCGGCCACACATGTTCCTGCATATAAGCTAGACAAGTGTCTCCGACTTACTCCTTGAGTCGGACGAGACAATGTTAGGCGACCCCCAGGTCCGGGTTACTCCGTGATCCGGCCTGCCTTGAGGTGATTCGGCCAGCATCTGCTTTGACCTTGCCGACCCTCGGCTAATTCGGTCCTTATACCCCGGAGTGACCCTACCCGGGGTTATCCCCCCAACATTAGTCCCCGAAGCTGGTGCGGCCTTGGCGGCCTTGGTCGCTAAGGCCACATCAGTTTCAATCCTATCCAAGCTTCGGACGTTCGTCCCGGATTATATGGATTTATGTTCCCTTCGCACGCTCCAAGTTGTCACTTGCCGGCCGGATCACCACTTTGGCTCGGATCGTTTGGTTTTACTTTCCCTCCGCACGGTTCAAGTTTTCACTCGCCGTCAAGTTACCACCGTGGCTCGGATCCGGCCTTGCTTCCTTCTCTCATACGCCAACCCACGAACGGTTAATCATTACGTTGCCTTACTTTAAGGGCTCAAGCAGAACCGCCGCAGAAATGTCGATGATTACATGCGGGGTTACGTCACACCTGTCTCCTCGTTTACCGCAACTGCACGTCGTGTCATTGGATCACATTCACTCCGCGGCCCCCGGTGTGGCTCCTCTCTGATTGGTCGACGTTAGTGATACACGGCCACATCGTGTGGTTTTCCTGCGCAGCACGATCCCACTCGTTGATGACTGGGGGCGGTTAAATAGGGGAGGGGCGTGCCCCTTAGAACTTTTCCATCTCCACGCCCCCTCGCCTGTTCCTGTTCTTCTTCTTCGCAACCGTGCCGCCGCCAGTTCCCGTTGCAGCAGCGTCGCCAACGCATTTTCTTTGTTCCTCCGCACCACAATCACCGCTGCGCCTCTGTTTAGCCACGGGTCCTCGTTAGTCTAGACCGCAGAGCTCCACCGCCGCCAGCTCTAGCGAAGACACCAGAATTGAGATGACGGAGGAAGAGCTCACCGTTGTTGAACAAGATATGGAGGAGGACGCCGGCGCGTGGGCCAGTGGGCTCTGGTCTGCGAGGATGACCTCTCTGGCTCTACTGACTCGGCGATCCCCGGGCGTCGCTGCTCGTCTCCCCTCCTCGAGCTGGCCCTCACCCAATCCGGCGAATTTGTTGTTTTCTTATCCCATTTCCAACGAGGATTCGGGCTTCCAGTGAGTGATTTCTTCCGAGACTGGATCCGGACCTATCACTTGCAACCACATCATCTCCCGGCGAACGCCATCACCTCTCTGTCCGCTTTCGTTTCTTCGATTGAGGGCTACACCGGGCTATGGCCTACGAAGGAGCTGTGGATCCAGTTCTTTGGCCTCCGTAGCAACGTGGTCCCCAATATCCATGTCGAGTCAGAGGACAAACAGCTAACTCAGTTCGGAGCTGCCTCGATCTCGCCCCGGAGGTCTTCAATCTTTCCCCGGGTCACCGGGCTTGACTCCTGCAAAGGGTGGGCCCGGACCTTCTTCTACGTCCGGAATGAAGGCACGGAAGATTTGATCCGGTTGCTGCCCTATGCTTCGGGTCCCCCCGACACGGATTTTTGGGAGGAGGTTGCCAAGAAGCCTACAGCCCTGACCAACCAAGTGAACAAAAGGTTTGCGGAGCTGAAGAAGCTCAGATTGCGCAACGAGGATGCCATGATCACGTTCGTGCGCAACCGAATCTCTCCCCTTCAGCGGCGCACTCACAAGTTGTGCCATATGAGATTTAGTCACGACCCCAACCGAACCTCCTCATTCGAGTTGAGCAATACGGAGATCTTCCGCCGGGTCAAGGCTCTTTTCACCACCCATAAGGACTTCTCCGCCGAATGGACGTGGGGAATCGAGCATTACTGCCGTGACAGGCTCCCTCCCGCGGTAAGCTTCGCGGGGTAAACTTCATGTCAGCTCAATTTCATGTCGGCTCTTATCACCTTCTTGACTTTGCCCCTTGTGCTTTTTTCTCAGCTGTTTCTCCAGCAAACCCTCGAGGATGGCCCGGATCCGACCCTTAAGTGGGCCCCGGACCGAGAAATTCGACGAGGAGGAGCCGACCAGAGATGTTCCTTCCCACCCCGATGCCACCAAAGGCGACCCAATGTAAATTCTCTTCTCTTAGAGATTGGCCTGACGATGAGGATGACTCGGATATCGATGTGATTGAACCCATTGAGGCTGTCCCTCTGTCTTTTGCTTACCCGGCATCAGCTAACCCCGGTGGGCACATCCACGAGGATCCTCCCCTTGCCACGGGCAAGCCTGCTCCGGCGGCGTCAAAGAAGAAACGCGGAACCGCGTCGAGTTCTTCCTCCGGACCTTCTCAGCCTTCCAAAAGGCAAAAGAAGGCTGGAGACAAGACTGCCTCCAAACGGGTAGGCAAAGCCCCGGCAAGGAGGGCCCGGAAACCTAAGGAGGCAGAGACCTCGGATGCGTAAGTTCGCTCCTGACATTATTGCGCAACACACTTCTCCCTGCTTCGGGGTAATTTCACTCCTGACATTATTTTCTCTTGCAGGGCTCCTATGGAGGTCCCTCAGAGCGGATCGAGCATCTCCTCCCCTCTTCGGTCCAGTCCTTCCCCTCCCCGCGACGACGAGTCACGCCCGCTGAGCCCTATTCCGGAAGGCTCTGCGGCCGCTCCGGATTCCGCAGTACCTCCTTCAGAGGGACGCGACCTCGGATCAAGAGGGGTCAGATCGGCCGAGGTGATGGCGTCCGGTACTTCGGCATTGCCGCAACCAGCAACAATTAAGTCCACCGCAACTCTAGCCCTAGCAACAGCTCTAGCACCAGCCACCGAACCAGCGCCTGTCCCGGTTCCAAAGAAACCAACTGCAGCTCCAACTCCAGCCACCAAAACTCCTGCACCAATCTCATCTGCCTCGTCCGAGTCATCCCAAGCTCGGCGAGGACCTACTCCAACGGTTTCCAAGGGAAAATCCACTGCGGTCACTTCCTCCTAGCAGGACAAAGGCAAATTCACCTCCGCCGAGGCTGGGCAGCGAACCTTGTCGTCGATGCTTCCAAAGAAATCCCCAGCAGCGACGGATCCTCCTGCCGAGCCAGCTGATTCGCAGCAGATGGTTCTTCACACTAGCTCGGCTCTTGCCCTGATTGAGAGGAAAGAAGCTCACGCCAAGGGCTTGGTGGCACCTCACATGCCCACTGGCGAACGGTATCCTCCGAGCCTCATCGAGTTTGTCATGAACTGGAATAAGGCGGAGTTCGTCTACAACGACGATCTCCCGGAAAAGTTCGGCCCAGCTGAATTTTCCGCTCGGATGAATACCGCCGCCAAGGCCATTAACCTTGCTGGGAGTATGATGGAGGTACGTTGTTTCTTCTTTACATGCTGTAGATAATAACCATTAGTCCCCGAGCCTCCGGCGGAGTACCTGTTATACGGCCGGATGCTCCTTAGAAGATCAACGTAGTTGCATGTAAACTTCAAACATGTACACACCTAGAGCCGGTTTAAGTTCCGCTTGGCCCGGATCTTGTATACTTCGAATATGCACACACCTAGAGCCGGGTTAAGTTTCGCTTGGCCCGGATCTTGTACACTTCGAATATGCACACACCTAGAGCCGGGTTAAGTTCCGCTTGGCCCGGATCTTGTACACTTCGAATATGCACATACCTAGAGCCGGGTTAAGTTCCGCTTGGCCCGGATCTTGTACATTTCGAATATGCACATACCTAGAGCCGGGTTAAGTTCCGCTTGGCCCGGATCTTGTACACTTCGAATATCACCGAACTAACTTTACATGCCTATGCCTTTGTCAGGTAACTACCAACCGTCGGAGCACCGAGTTTCAGCGCCTGCTTGATACCCATAAGACCTTGCGCGCAAAACACGTTGCACTTGGCACGGAGCATGAAAAGAGGGGTAATTTCCTCTCTTAACACCTCATCGCTTCGTTTGTTTCTGCCGGATTAACCTCCTTATTCGGTTTTTTGTAGCTGGGGTGGAGGCTGAAAACAAGATTATGCGAAAAAACTTGGAGGAAATTCGAGGTATGTCCCCTTTCGGCCAACATCGTTGTGATCTCTATTCTTTCTTTTTCTTGGCTCGGCGAATATTCACACCTCGGCTTTGCCGGGTCAACACACCATTTCAGCATCGCTTGAGGATAGTGTGCCCGTGCCTGATATGATGCTGCATTTTCTCGAACAAGCAGGACAGCATCAAGCCGAGCTGAAGAAGAAGGGCGATGAGCTTGCCCTCCTCCGGACCAAGGACGGCGAGATAGCCAAACTCAAGGCCGAGATGGAGAAGATGAAGGCCCAACACAAAACCGAGCTCCAGAAAGTTGTCCAGAACTTCACCGAAGAGCATGAGCGCTTTACCCTTCAGATCTCCAAGGACCAGGATCTTCTCAAGGAATCCGAAGTCCGGCTTGGGTCGGCGCTCGCCGAGCTTGAACAACTCCGGCAGAGACGCGATAGTTGTATCCAGGAGTTGACCCGGATTCATCACCATATCTCACGTAAGTTTCTTTCTCTTGCCCGACGCAGTTTTCCGGGTTAACAAATATGCCGGTGCTTCAGCATCCTCCCTTTCCCTATTTTCAGATAACTTTCCGGAGGGTACTGCTATTGCCAGCGCTGTCATTGCCAAATTTCGCCAAGAGAGGGGTACTCCCATTGCTCCTGATGGTGAGAGTATCCCTTTAGACCTGGAGGACCTGTTGGTTAGCGTGTCAGCCCGGGTGGAGACTATCAAGAACTATGGCAAGGATCTCCTCGATGTTGCGGTCCGGATCTTCAACACATTCTGGCCAAGCGAGGACGCTCCGGAAAGGATCACACTTCTTGCGGACAAGCTAATGGAGATTGAGACTCAACTCGACCTCTGGAGGGAATCCTCTGGGCGGGCCGCGGCAGATACCCTTCTCCATCATATCCTTTCATGGTACGAGAAAATCGATCTGAGCCTCCTCACCCGTCGGCGTACCGGATCCAAATGGACTGATGATCCAGAGTGGGTAGCTCGGCGCTAGGCTTGCGCCTACAGCCTCATCGAATATTCTCCAGTCCATGACTGGGTTGAGGGGCCGAGCTTTCTGGAATCCGGCAAGGAGGAACAGATGGAGAACGTGGAGGATGGGTCGGGCGATGACGGAGAAGATGCTGCTTCAGATATCGAAGACAGTGATAATGATGCCGAACATCCTCCTCCTGCTGCTCCTTAATTCTAAAAAACTTGAAAATTTATCAGATCCCCGGTATGCCGGGTGCACTTGTATGCTGGATATGTGATATTTTTCTAGTACATTTCTATGCCGGATTAACTTGGGCGTAGTCCCCGAGTTTCATTTTCTTGTTCGTCCAATTCTCTGGCTCGGTCCGTGTCTACCTTGATTCGGTTTTACGACTTACGAACTCGAGCTTCAAAAATTGTTTTAACAATACTTAGAAACTTTTAGGCTTAGCTCAAAATAATTCAGCATAGTAACTCGAAAATAAATACAGGGTTAGTCCGAAAAACAAACGTTAGCTCGAATAAACTCGTTTCCTTAGTCGTTTTTCATGTGCCACGCAATTCCAAACTTGTTCCCTTGCTCGCCATGAAGCCAATTCTTGTTGGACAGCAGCGAGTCGAAAGGTTGGGTTTTTGGTGCTCACACATTACTAATCCGGGTTAAGTGAAACGAGTCATTCCAGCTAACGCATAAAAAATAACCACAATCATTTATTAAGGCAGTCCCCGAGTTACTGCTCGAGGCTCCGCTGTTTCATTGATAGGCTCATTGCCGACATACATACCGACATATGACTCGGGTACATACACTCTTTAGCTAAGTGTAGAACGGACGAAGTAGTGCTACATTCCACGGTCGCTTGGATTCCTCTCCGGGCCTGTTCGCCTTGTTCCTTTCCTGTGGCTTTGCATCTATGAGATAGTAAGAGTCATTGTGCAATGCTTTGCTCACGATAAATGGTCCTTCCCAAGGGGGGGATAATTTATGCATGCCAGTGGTACGCTGTACCAACCGGAGCACCAGATCGCCTTCCCGGAAGACTCGGGGGCACACTTTCCGGCTATGATAGCGTCGGAGATTTTGCTGATATATGGCGGATCTGGACAAAGGCGCTTCTCGCTTCTTCCAGCAGATCAACATCATTTTGCCGGGCTTCTTGCACTTCGGCTTCTGTGTATTGGGTGACCCTAGGCGAATCATGCTCTATGTCGGCTGGTAACACAGCTTCTGCCCCATATACCAGAAAGAACGGCGTGTAGCCTGTTGATCGATTCGGAGTTGTTCTTAAACTCCACAACACCGCTGGTAGTTCTTCTATCCAGCACCCCACTGATCTTTATAGCGGCTCAATGAGCCGGGGTTTTATCCCGGATAGCACTAATCCGTTGGATCTTTCCACTTGTCCGTTTGATGCGGGGTGGGCTACCGAGGCTATGTCGAGTCGGATTTTCTTGTCTCGGCAAAAGCGCGCAAATGCTCCTTCCGCGAAATTCGTTCCATTGTCAGTTATAATGCTGTGTGGATAACCGTACCTCAAGATGATGTCTTTGAGAAAAGTCATGGCCGTAGCTCCATCACATTTTCTTATAGGCTTCACTTCGATCCATTTTGTAAACTTGTCCACCATGACCAGAAGGTGCGTCATGTTCCCTTTGGATGGTTTGAACGGGCCAACCATATCCAAGCACCACACAGCAAATGGCCATGTAATTGGTATGGTTTTGAGTTCCGACATAGGCATATGTGTCTTGTTGGCATACCTTTGGCAACCATTGCATTTTCTCACCAGATCCTCCGCTTGCTCCAAGGCGCTGGCCAAGAAATCCATGCCGGAATGCCTTTGCCACTAAGGCCCGGGATGAGGCGTGATGCCCGCATTCTCCTTGGTGTATATCTCGGAGGATGTCAAGTCCTTCTTCCGGATCAACGCACCGCTGGAGGATATTGGTTACACTCCGCTTGTACAGCTCGGAATTGATGATTGTGTAAGCTTTGGCTCTCCGCTGAGTTTGCCTGGCTAGCACTTCCTCAGTGGGTAACGTTCTATCTTTCAAGAACTGGTATATAGGCATCGCCTGCTGGTATCGCCTCGCAGGAACATCTCCTCGTCAATTTCCATCCGATCCACCGCATAACTTCAGCCGGATCACACCAACAGTCCACGGGTCCGGTGAGGTAGTCCCCGGTTTGCCGAGAATCCGGTTGGCCGAGGTAGTCCCCGGTTCGCGACTACTTCCCACGTCAATGTTCATGGGCTCAGCTCCGGATTCCGCATTTTCTGGGACATAGATTGAATCGGTTTCTGGGGACAGCCTGATAGATGGCTTTCTGAGGTGCTCCAATGCAACACCCGGTGGAATTGCCTGTCGGGTCGAGCCGAGCTTCGACAGCATGTCGGCAGCTTCATTTTCCACGCGAGGTACATGATGAAATTCATCCTCAAAGTAACCCGAGATTTTCGCACATGAAATCAGTATAATGCCATGTTTGGATCCAGGCCCCACACTCCGGACACCTGCTGTATTACTAGATCCGAGTCGCCAAAGTAGACTATTCGACGATGCCAATTTCCTTTGCCACTTTTATACCATGCACGAGCCTCAGACTCGGCGACATTGTTTGATGCCGAAATGGATCTGCAACACGCATTTGAGCTGATCCTTCTTTGGTGAGGTAAGCACAACCTGCACCTAATCCGCTTTGGTCTTTGATCCGTCAAGTGCATCCTCCAGAGTTCGGATCCGTGGCGGTGGTTCAGATTGTACCTCGCCCAATCCACGAAAAAGTCCGCTACACTGGGACTTGATCGCTTCTTCTATCGTATTAGGGCGCCAGATGGTGCTAGCTCAATTGCCCATTTCGCGATTCTGCCGTTCGCATCTTTGTTACCCATTATCTCAGATATGGGGGCTTCGCATATCACTTTGATGGGATGCTCTTCAAAGTAGTGCTTTAACTTCTTCGCCGCCATATAAACTCCGTATGCCACCTTTTGAAAATGCGGGTAGTTCTGCTTTTGAGATGCATAATACCTCGCTCAAGTAATACACTGGCCTCTGCACGGACTTACCCTCTTCATCTTGTTCCACTACAATCACTGCACTTACAACTCGGTTGGTTGCGGCTATGTAGAGCAACATCGGCTCCTTCGACAGTGGAGAAGCTAACACTGGTGCAGTGGCCAACATCTTTTTTAAGTGGGCAAAAGCTTCATCGGCCTGCTGCGTCCAAACGAATTTATGTGATTTTTTCATGAGTTGGTAGAGAGGCAGTGCCTTTTCCCTAACCGACACACAAACTGACTCAGCGACGCCAGGCATCCGGTGAACTTCTGGACATCGTTGAGACACTTCGGCAGCTCCATTCGTTCGATGGCTCGAAACTTAGTTGGATTAACCTCGATACCTCGGCTGGAGACGAGAAATCCGAGTAATTTCCCAGCCGGGACACCAAAGGTACATTTCTCCGGGTTAAGCTTCATCCGGAATCTCCTCAAGTTCGCGAATGTTTGCCTTATGTCGTCAAGGAGCGTTGCGCTTTCCTTGGTCTTGATAACCACATCGTCCACGTAAACTTGCACATTTTGACCTATTTGATCATGCAGACACTTTTGCATACACCTTTGGTACGTTGCTCCGGCGTTTCATAAACCAAACGGCATAGTGCGATAGCAATAAGCCCCGTACGGGGTAATAAAATCAGTTTTTATTTGATCGTCCGGGTTCAGGGGTAACTGGTGGAAACCAGAATAGGCGTCAATAAACGACAACAGTTCACATCCCGCGGTAGTGTCGATGACTTGATCTATCCTTGGCAGCGGAAATGGATCTTTCGAACATGCCTTGTTCAGGTTCGTATAGTCGATACACATACGCCAAACCACTTCCACTACCAATCCGGATATAACACTTCCATGATAAATCCTGCTGCTAGCAACCAAGCTATCTCGTCACCAATGACCTTTCTCCTATCTTTGGTGAAGCGTCGGAGAGGCTGCTTCACCGGCCTTGCTCTGGGTCTTACATTCAAAGAGTGCTCGGCCAACTCCTTCGGAACACCTTGCAAATCCTGTGTGGACCAAGCAAAAATATCCCGATTCTCACGGAGGAAGTTGACGAGCTCGCTTTCCTATTTGTCAGTTAATCCGGCTCCAATTGTCACGGTACGCTCTGGAGACATGTTATCCACCGGTATCTTCTTGGTGTCCTTCGCGGCTTGAAATGAAATGCTTCCACGCGGGTTACTTAACACCGGCATATACTGCTGCGCGGAACGAGCTAATGCCGTCACTTCTTGGATTTTTCTTTTCTCTTGGGCAATTACGAGTGACTCAGCTAAGTTAGACCCGGCTGAAGCGCACTCAATAGAACGTCGGAAATCCCCAACGATAGTAATTGCACCATTTGGCCCGGGTAACTTCATCTTCAGATAACTAACGTGGCAACTTGCCATGAATTTGCCCAGCGCTGGTCTCCCGAGTAATGCATGATAGGCGCTCTCCAGGTTTACCACTTCGAACTCCAGATTTTCGGTTCGGCAGTTATCCCTTGTACCGAATAGTACGTCGACCCGGACTTTGCCTATGGGTTCGCATGATATGCCGGGCACGATACCGTGAAAAGTTGTTCTCGTAGCCTGGAGCATGTTCTCCGAGATGCCCAACTTGCGCATCGTATCCGTATACATGATGTTAATGCTACTGCCATTGTCGATCAGTACCTTGGAGAACCTCACATTAATGTTTGGTCCAATGAACGTCGGATCCAACACTAGTGCATACGAGCCCGGACTTGGCATAAGCTTGGGATGATCTTTGACGCTCCAGGTAATTTCCTGTTCCGACCAAGACATGTACCTCATCACTGCAGGCATAACCGCGTTAACCTCCATATGTTGGCGCTGCAAGCTCTTCCTATCTGTTTCTTCCGCTAGAACACACAATAGCTCTGGTGATGTTCCCTGTACTCATTTCTTCCCTCGTTTCCGGAGTATCTCTGATCCGGTTGTTGCTGGTTTTCCACTTGATGCACTGCATCCCTTCTCTCACTGTTATCATACCTCGGCTGAGGGGGAGGCAACATCAGTCGCTGCGTGTTTGCTCCGGAGAGCAATTGATGCCGGGGTAACTCCTGCCGAGGTTGATCATTCCGAGGTGCCTGAGCATTCCCCGAACCACCTTGCTCTATCTTGCGCATCCACTCACATTGTCTCGTCGTGTGACCCGCCGGGCTGCTCGGATTTGGTGTGAAACTTGCACGGCTGGTCCAACATTGACTCGTAGGTATACCTCGGACGATCTTTCTTTTCTTGCCATTGCTTCTTCTGCTCTAGAGTCCATGTTTTCTTGCCATCATTTCGAGGAGTCCATTGCCCTCCCGCTTTCTGGCGTTGGTTGCTCCCTGCCCCGGGCTGGTCTTGATTCATGGCCGCAACTTGTTGCGAGCCGTACCGATGATCCGGTCTATCATCTCTCCTTTTTCCCCTGTAATCGTTCCTCCGGGATGACCCGGATCCGTCCCTCGGATAGTACTCGTCATTTGACTCGTTCGAGGCGATCCTAGGTTGAGTTGGATCACCCAAAGCATAAGAATCCGCGATCCGGATCATCTCTGCCAACGTGACTGGCATTTTCCTTTGCAATTTCATCCACAACTCGCTACCATATCTACATCCTTGTGCGAACCATGCTATAGCATGTGATTCTATGACTCCCTCACACGAGTTTCTCACGGTACACCACCACGTTGAGTGTGTGCTCGGCGAATTCCCTAGGAACCCCTGAAATGTCCGCTAGACACCAGGCGAAAATTTCCCAGTGCTCATGGAGGAATTCGACGAGCGTGAGTTCCTATGCGGGACTCAAGTTGTTGGCGATGAGGGCCGTCTTGGCGAGATCCGATGGGTGGAACTGAACTTTCTTTGTGTGCACTGATGAGTCAAAAGATAGATCAGGCGAACTTGGTTGGCTTAGGGGAGGCAGACTGTTGTATGTCAACTCCTTTAGTCTCGCCAGTTCTTCCTGCATGCCGAAGGACTGGGAGATTCTGTTGAATTCTCTGCCGCACCTGTCGGATCTCTCGAAGCTCCCGTTGATTGTGATGATGCCATTAGGGCCTGGCATCTTCATCTGTAGATAGGCGTAGTGTGGTACTTCCATGAACCTAGCAAACACGACACGTCCGAGGATGCAGTGGTACTGTGAGGGCCAGTCGACAACCTCAAAGTCGATGCGCTCGCGCCGAAAGTTTTTCGGCGTGCCGAAGATGACGTCGAGGTTGATTTTGCCAAGGGGACACATGCCCTTGCCTGGGATGATGCCGTGGAATGTTGTGTCTGAGGCCTCTAAGCAAGTCAGAGGGATCCTCATTGCTCGCAAGGTACTCGCAAATATAAGGTTGATGCCGCTTCCGCCGTCCATGAAGACACGGCTCATGTCGAAACCTCCGATTTGCGCCTCGAGTACGAGGGGAAAATGGCCCAGACGAGGTACTTGGGGTGGATGGTCGCGCTTATCGAAGGTGATACAGGACTCGCTTCTATTGGGGTACTCAGTGGTAGATGGTGGCGAGTTTGTGGCCAAGTTGACTTGGCGAGTGATGGCCTTCTGCACCCTATTCGAGGGGCGTCCCTTTTGGATCATCATGGTACCCATGGCCCGTGGGTATGGTTCGCCTCCCTGGTGCTGGTCTGGCGCAGCTGCATTTGGGGGTAGTCCAGGTGGTGGTGGCGGAGCGCCATGTGCCACGGCGCCTGGGGCGGCTCCATAGCCCCTTTCGACTGTGTTGCGATTCATACGAACCAGTCCCTCATGTAGCTTGAGGAACTCGCGGCAGTCCTTGAGGAGGTGGCTGGACTTCTTCTTTCCATCATGCTTGTCGATGTAGAAGTGCACGGTGCATGGCCCGGACAACTTGTCTTCAATAGATGTTGCGGGTGCCTCATCGCGATTGCGGCGCTGCCACACTTGCGTGGTCTTTCCGGAGTCGCGGTATCCGCTGTTGTGGTAGCCGCTATTGCGGTTGTCGTCGCGTCTATCGGCGTAGCCGGCTGCGACCATGTTGACGTCGTTGCGATTATTGTAGATGCGCATGTGGCATTTGCTTCAGTGGTCGCGTCTGCGTTCGAGTTCTGCCTCGTCGTCAGAGTGAACGTGATTCTTCACCGAATCCTCTCCATCTATCCATCGATTCGCGATCTCCATTAGGTGGTCGATGGTTTTGGGCTTCGAGCGACCCAGCTCCTCCCTGAGCTCTATGCGTCGTACGCCGCCATTGAATGCATCAATCGCGCGATCCTCCGAGATGTTCTCGGCGGAGTTCTTGATGATGCACCACCTCTAGATGTAGGAGCGTAGCGATTCGCCCGATCTTTGCTGGTAGCATCTCAGCTCTTCGATTGATGCGGGCCGCTTGTACATGCCCTTGAAGTTGCACACGAAGCTGGATACCAGCTCTTCCCAACTACGAATGGATCCGCATGGGAGGTTGTTGAGCTAGGCTCGAGCGGCACCCTGCAGCTGTAGCTGTAAGCATTGCATGGCCGTACTTTGACTTCCGCCGTGAAGCCCGACGGATGAGATGTGGTCCTCCAACCAAATCTTCGGGTCTTGTAGGCCGTCAAACTTCGGGTTCTCCGATGGGAGTTTAAACCCCTTGGGCATTCGCTTTTGCCTGATGGCCCTGCTGAAGCATCTGGCGCCACGAAGCTCCACATCTTCGTCTTCTGAGTCAGTCGACCGAGCACGTCGCGCCCTTGATTTGTCGATCTTGCGCTGCGTGAGGTCATCGCACGCATAATAGTCGTGGTCGTGTCGCCATGAGCGGCGGCGTCGAGACAGGTCGTGACTATCATCGCTGGATGAGGGTGAGGAGTAGCGCTTTGCTAGCGCTTTGTCTTTTTTCGGCTCCGGTGTTAGCTCCTTGTCGAGGGCGGCCTCGATTATTCCCAAGCCCGTGATCGTGGATCGGTGCATGGCAGCTCGGGGATCTCCACCCGGCGGCTGGTTGTTGAGGTGGTACATGGTGGCTGCTGTCACCACAGCCTGCGGCGTTTTGGGGACCACATTGCCCCGTGTGACGACTGTCATAGAGCTGAAGTCGAGGACTTTTGCAGCTTCTATGCGTTCTTGCTCGGTAAGATGAGCCATCCGGGATCGCCTCTTGTTTGCGATGTACTCGTTGCCCTTTGACGAGGATCCTCCGTGGGAGGAGAGCCCGACTCGTCGGAGGCTAGATTCATCAGCCGCCTTTTTTCGCGCCTCGAGTTGCGTGATTGTCTGTAGCTGGCGCTTGTATTCCTCCTTCAAAATCCAGTGGTAGCCCATCTGTAGTTCCTGTGGGGAACCAGAAGGTAGAGGATGGCCTCATAGGCTTCGCGGCAACGGGCCCACTCGAGATCGTTGAGCCTGATCACGACGCGTTCGCTAGTTTGCTCGTTTATCATGGTTGGAGGTTCGACTGCTCCTCCATTGTTGATGGGGGTGCTATTGGTGGGGCCGCCGTTTGGTGGTGGTCCTCCATTGGGGATGCCACCGTTGCTTGGTCCGCCGTTTGGCGGGTCGGTTTCATGGCCACCGTTGCCTGTGTTGTCGTGATTGGCGGGGGTGTTGCCCGCGTTGATGACAGCGCACATGAAGTGGTTGGGGAAGCTGCTGATCCCGCAACTCTCAGATCCGGAGCCGTAAGCTCCCTCTTCAGTTGCTAGATCGCTCAGATTGGAGTCGCGACTGTTGTCACTGACCGTATTCTCGACTGTTGTCGGGTCGTTGAGTTCACTGAGGGTGCCGATCGGTGGAGGGAACCACGATGCTGGACCAATCGATGGTACCATCGGCTGGTCAGGCATGCGAACCGTGCCCACCTTACCAACTTGGAAGCGGAAGCTCCCGATCGCTAGACTGATTCCGTCGCCCACAGACTCGAAAGCCAGGCGAGTGGCTGGCGTGTGGACGGTGAAGTCGAACATGCCGAAGAGCTGGCGAATCTCCGCTGTTGTGGAGTTGTAGATCGCGGTTGATGGGGCCGAAGAAGCCGCAACATCAGCACTCCCAATTCCCACAGACAGCGCCAATTGACGAGGGTTTAACTCATCAATGCCCATTGTTATGGACTTGGGTTTTGGAGAAGGAAGGAGCACTGGAGACATCTATCGGCTAGCAAACAAGCACACAAGGGACTCGAAGATTTACCCAGGTTCAGGCCTCGTAGAGGTCCCTACTCCTGCTTGTCTGCTCGTGGAATTATCAAAGGAATCGAGGATTACAATGGTGCGTAGATGCAATCTGGCGAGGGTTATGGAAACTAGGGTTGCGTGTGTCCTCCTCGCCACCCCCTCCTAGACTTTATATAGATAGGCTTGGTCTTGGGTAGCAGGTCGAGTCGGTTACAAGTTAGGGTTTTCCCCTTTGAACTTTCTATCTTTAGCTTCTTCTTGTTCTTCAAGCAATCGAGAGTCCGTAGGTTACTCGAGTTCCTCATTTGGGCCTTGGCGACACCGTGGGCCTCTACGTATTCAAGCCGTAGATACCAAGCTCGAGTACCTATAGGGTATACCCATGTCACATGGAGTGAAATATTATGCATAAACTTGGATATACGTAAATTATACACCTTTGATCACTGTGAAATCACACTTAATACGTGATAATGATGTGCTAACAAAATCTTCAGAGATTATCATTTTCATATGGTGAAATGTAATGCATAAACTTGCATATACGAAAATTACACACCTTTGAACTCTTTGAAATCGCACTTAGGACATGATAATGTAGTGCTAATAAAATCCTGATCATTTGTCATTTCCATGGAGTGAAATATAATGCATAAACTTGTGTATATGAAAATTATAAACCTTTGCACACTGTGAAATCTCACTTAATACGTGACAATGATGTGCTAACATTTCGAGAGATTATCATTTTCTCCCGATTTTCATAGAGTGGAATGTAATGCATAAACTTTGCATATACAAAATTTATTACCCTAGAAAAAAGAAAACCCTAATCCTTTGAATCTTCGCTATCTTTCAAATCTTCGATATCTTTCGAGTCTTCGATACGCTTCGAATCTTTATGGGGAAGTCTATAAATTATACGTCCCTTGCTGGAATCATAACGACTTACTTCAATTTTGACCCTATCCCCCATCAGTATTCGTATAGAACTAGAGCGGATCTTTCCTGAAATATAGCCCAGGTGGTCGGACTCTATTATGGATTTCTGACCACATTCTCCATAGGTCCCTCTTAGATCTTCTTTCTCCAATCTTGGATTAGGGAAGAAGGAGATATTCGCGACTACTAGTTATACACCTTTGAAACTTTGAAATACGTGATAATGTTGTTCTAAGAAAATCTTGAGAGATTATTATTTTCATAGAGTGGAATGTAATGCAAAACATGCACATACGAAAATTATACACCTTTGAACACTTTCCCTTCAAATTATATTCAAAATAATTTGTTTATGGAGTCAAAGTACCTGTGGCAAAATCGTTATTTTGCATGGATAGAGGGGTGCCCCCAACAGATATAGGGGTTATGCTGTCTGCTCGATCACAGAGGATCAATGGTTGGTGGGCACGTTCCACATGACAATTGTCTCAACCAATCAGAGTATAGCAGCCAAGATGAGAACATGTGTGAGAATTTGTGACTGAGAGAGACAGAGAGGGGAAAACAAAGTAGTACTTAAAAACCAAGGGCAAAACTAACAAAGGGATTAAAATAGAAAATAGAAAGAGACTTCAAAAGTAGAAAATGTGTCTTTTATACAATAAAATACATCTTGGCATACATCAAACTATTTGTAATTCAAATATACATCAGTTTGACAATTATTGCCTCATTCAGACAAACTATGGGGAGGAATATTTTGGGAAGAGGCTTGAGTAGAAATCCATGAACCTTCGTAGATAGTAGGTGCTTTGAGAAGTGGTGATTTATGTTAAAACTTGATTTCTATACATTTCTTATGGTGGCATGTGATGTCTGCAAGTGCATAGATCGTTTGTAGCTTGTTTCGAAGTATAGGTATCGATCCCACAGGGAGCCGAAAGGTAAGTGTTTATGAGTGAAGTCTCTGTCACACTCAAAGTTGTCACATGTCTTTGAGTGAATTGACTTCAAGTGTGTAAATAAGAATGAAATTTGGATTCAACTAGATGTATTAAAATAAAACTAAAATGTAAACTTCAGGAATAAAAAGCATAAAAGTAAAGAGTGATTTGATTGTTTGTGGTTTTTTGTAGATCACAAAGAAGGCGCAGGGAGATATAGTTCATGGTGATAGTGAATGTGCTAGGTGGAAGAATGATAGGTGTAACATTTATAATCTTATAAATATATGTGTAGGCGAGCAACCCTTAATTAGCGGGAACTCCTCTTGGTAGATTTCATCCCAACATCAATAATCCTACTAGCCTGTTACCAAAACCATGGTCAGTCACTAGATGATTAAGATCCTTTAGGTTGCTTAGCAAGTAATCTCCTTGGATCGGACTAATGCAATAAGCACATTGGTTCCTCGTTATCCTCGAGTCAAACTAGTTTCCCATTGATATCCCCGTGTCACTCGGGGGTCGTCGGTCTGCTAGCGAACAAGATCCTATCTATGTAGAACAAAGCATCATGTTGTTTGGGCCCTTAATTGGACAACAAGCATTAGGCATCCCATAGATAGTCAAGCACACATAATATAGTAATTAAAATCAATCACAAACTAATGGAAAATATATGGAGACACATCACATCTCACCAATCCCTTACATCTCCCACGCCCAAGGAACTTACTCACACATGAGAGAAGAAAGAATCATCGATATAATTAAATAAATGGAATTCTTCTCGATATTACCATGGAGAACCAGAATAAGAATAGAAAAGTAATCCAACACAATTCAAGATAGGAAGAAACAATCTCAAACCCTAGTCTTGCAAAGTGAACATCTATCTCTCTCAAGTACAAGTAATAGCTATGAGGGTGTGGTGGCTAGGAGGCTGAAGATCGTGGAGCGAGATGAAGAACATCTTCCCCTTATTCTCTGGATCTCTCCTTTCTCCTTTCTAGATGGGATGGCGGCTGTTGTGTTATGATTTCGTGTCCGGCCTCTTCACGAAAGTTGTCCCTTTTGACAAGACGAGGGCGACAGGAACTATACGGCCGGAAAAATATTCCCGCCGTATAGTTGCTCGTTAAAGCTTTTGTATGCCTCCCTCGATTGCTTCCAAAAAGAGACTTGCTTGTTTTCGCCTGAATATTGTGTTTCTCTTGTTAAAACGCTCTGTTGATGTTTAGAACCTGAAACACACATTAAAAACCATTTTTTTTCTACCGAAGTATTAGCATTAGGTAAAGCTAGAAAACAATCAAATCTAGAAGAAAACCATCAATAAAATCCATCAAAAATATGTCGAATCTCATAGCTATCAACTGCCCCAAGCTTAGATTTTTCTCGCCCTCGAGTGGCAAGGAAATAATGAAGAATAGTGGAGATTCGAGACTAAAATAAAAGAACTTACATGCTCGAATTGGTGTCAAATTCTTCTCTTCACAATTCCTGCAATCTTAAACATGATCATACAGGTATTCACAAGATTGCACTAAGTCCACTTCCTAACCACGTATATCTTGCTAGCAAATAAATCATATGCCCGAGCAAGTGTCAAAAGATTAGCTAGGAAAGTGAAACAATTTCATTTGGTGTCTCTCTTTGTTGAGAGATGAAATTTTTTTGCTCTTGTTTATTTAATCAATTAAGAGTACTCAAGTTGGCACAAAAAACATTCAATTTAAGAACAACTCATCAATTCCCACGTCATAATTTCAAGACTCTCAAAGAACCTTTTTCCTTTCCTTGTTTTGTCAAAAACTTCAACCCTTTCATAGAGAAATCATGCCAATGTTTTTAACATGTTAATTGGGATTGTGTTGTGAACTCGTGACCATGCCAATAAATAATTGTTGAGAAATAGTGGGTCAGAGAAGTACTACAACTTCACTTGGAACGTGAAACCACAAGGAGACTAAAATTTTACCAGTCATAGCATTGCTTCTAGAGACGCTTACATAACTCAATAGCCAAAATCAAGTGGTTTCCCACATTTAGATCGTCCGTTGGCCAGCGGAGTTATGAGTTCCCCATGGAGCATGACAGTGTTGTAATGACACGCGTAAAGCAATATCTTACTATTATGATTAGAAAAAGCAGTGGCATAATCTCTTCTACTTCGAAGCATCCATTTTATCAGACAATTTCATTCAAGGGTGCTATCGAGCCTATTTATATTAAGCTCAAATGGGGTTGAGTAGTTCTAAAATCAAATCCTTTGGCCTAAACATGGACTCAAGTCATCTCTTGGATGCTTTTTCTTGTTGTAAAAATGTAGGAAATATTTTTAACCAAGTTCATTGCTCATTATTCAAAGCAAAAAAGGAGACACTGCAAAGGAATAGAATTTATAGGATAGCAAGCTAAGTGGGGAGTGACTCAAGTGCAAGCGAGTAAATAATTGTAGGATCAATTTAAAGTTGTAGAAAAGGTGATGAAAGGAATGTGATACCTCCCCTTCCTTGCTTCGTTCTCATACTTGAGTCGAACCCCCTCTATATTTCCCTATTGCCAAGTCACCTGAAATTGAGCAATCCCCGAGAGAAACAAAGAAACGAATTTGCAATAAAAGTTACAACTATTTTTTTGTATTTTTGGTTTAAGAATGCAAACGGAAAGTAAACATGCAATTTTGAAAAAGTAAAATAAATAAAAAGAATAAATAAAAATATGAATGCAAGGTTTGGAGGTTTTCAAACCTCCCCCAAGCTTAGGCTATTGCCAGGCTTAGTTGTTGCCGTCATTCGGCGGCTGGTGTGGATATTGCTTGTAGTAGTAGAGGAAGTGGGTCATGAAGTGACTGAAGTTGCGAGTTAAGGCACTCACATCTTCGTTAATTCCTTGTAGAGTGTCGTCAATCTCCCCAACGCGCTAGTTGAGCTGCTGAAATTCTTGATCGGGGACGTAGTTGAACCCCTTTTGTGGCTGATTGGGCCATGGGTCCCAAGATCCCTCTTTCTGCTGTTGTTGTCCCTCCCAATCAGGATTGTATTCCTGCTCCTTCTCCTCTCACGCTCATCCTCATCCTGCTGCTCTCCTTCTTCATCTTCTTCTTGATCAGGCCGGAATTCATCCATGATCTCCACCACTTGATCCTTGGTGAGGATCTAGTTGTCCTTCTCCACAATCATGAAGGCTTGTGGACAGGGCAATGGAACCTGCTCAACCTATGCATCACCAAGATAACCAAACTGATACGCTCGGAGCCTCTTGTTAGCTCGGTAAACACCGAGGAAACCATAAGAAGTTAAACATTTGACATCCATAAATTTGGAGCCATCAACAGGTTGCATCATAGGTAATATAATGTTCAATGTGTGGGCATGGTGGGTTACCAATCCACCAATGTGAATGTCACCTTTCTTTTTGTTTCTCTAGTGATGAAAGTGTTGGATGAGTAGAGCCACGGGATTGGGGCTTTGCAATGCATTGGGGAAGAGTGCCTTGGTGATCATGGCCATGTCCGCATTGGCCATGGAATCGGTATCTCCTCTTCCCAGAAGTGTATTGGTGAGGAATAAGGCGTATTAGCGAATTGTTGGGTTCTGAATGGTGTACATCTTCTTCTGGTATAAATCCCTTCCACCGTTAATAGAAATAACCTCCCAAGTTTCTCCACTTGAGACGTTATATAAATTTGTAACAGTTGATGCCCCATCGTAAGGGAAGCCATAAGCATCACAAAATTGTTCAAAAGTTATTTCATAATGCTGCTGGTTCATGGTGAAGGTTACCGTGCACACATTACCTTTTCCCTATGGTCATCATAGAAAGAGGCAAGGAACTCATAGGTGAGCTCAGCGTAGGTATTGTGGCTTGCGTAGGCGAGTAGTGCTAGCCTTGAATTTGCACACATGAGGTCGGAGTCCGCCCTCAACCCTGCCATGGTGAGAAGGCTATCATCATCCCAACGTGTGGGCATCACCCTCCTTGATGAAACCATGGCCAACTTGGTGTTGAGCTCGGCCTGGTGCCCCGAGCTCTTGCCATGTTGCCGCTTGCTCTTGCAAAAAAATCTACCAATTTTGTTCATCTTGATGCACTAAAAAAATTACCCATTAAACCTTAGGCGTATAGTTTCTACATGTTATACGAATGTTTCTACGTGGAAAAAATTAATCCTAACGTGAGAAATCAAAAGGAAAAACAAAATAAGCTTGAGTTCATCCACTAGATCAATGTTAGAGTTTCAACCATGGAAATCTGAAAATAATGCATGGATAGGGAGAGAAACATATCGATTTGTTGATTCCCCGATTCAAACGAACGAAATCCGCGAAGAATCAAGAATTCTATGTGGGTTTTGAGAGGTTTGGAGAGAGAATATGAGAGAAAAAAGTGAGCAGGAAGAAGAGCCCTAGCCACTCCGGTGCGATTAAGTGGTCGCACCGAACTATGCGGGCGCAACTATACGGGTGGGATATGTAGTTCTCGTCATATAGTTGCGACGGCATCGACAATTAGGGTTTCTTTATGCCAAAACACAGCTATACGGGCGCAACTATATGGCCAGATCATAATGGTCCCTCTGTATAGTTGGTCGTCAGAATGTTTGTGTCCTCGAGACAAATTTTCTTATACAGGCATCGATAACTATACGGACAAACTATACGGCCAGAATTTTTATTCCTATTGTATAGTTGGTCGTCAAACCATCGGTACCTTGGAAAAGAAATTCGACGAAGGCATCGATATCTATACAGCCGGAACTATATGGCCGGAATTTTTATTCCCGTCATATAGTTGGTCGTTAAATCTTCTATACATATGAAAGAATTTTTGTTGATGGCAACGATATCTATATGACCAAACTATACAGCCGAAATTTTTATTCCCGCTGTATAGTTGGTCGTTAAACCTTCAGTAGTCATCAAAAAAATTCTATTTTTTGAGAATTCTTTCTTATACTGAAACTTAGCGAAACACCTTGTTTTTATAGAAAAATGATAGTAAAAATTGTTGACCAATAACAACATGTATAGAGCAGGATTTTTCGTACTACCTAACTTCTTCTCCTCAACTAGAGATTCATTTTTTAATCTGGGCAAAATGATTAAGCTTGTTTTGTATATAAAACTCAAACTTTTATTTTTGTACTTATTCTACGCTTGTTCAATCAATATTTTCTACTACTTTTTGACAACTGAATCTTCACGTGCATGCTTCCGCAAGAATGTCTGTAAAAATGTTGTAGGAATGCGATGAACATTTTATTCTTTAGTTTATTCTATTAATGTAATTGGTTGACTCCCATTAAGCATTTTATGAATATTGGTTGTATAACTCAACCCCTTCTCTGTTCTCGAATTCTTATGTTGGGTTGCCCCTTATCAAAGGCACTTACCACATGAACTCGTTTTGCCGGTGGAATATATCTTTCTCCTGCTTCTAGCTTCTTTGGAAAACATCGAATGATTTCAGCATCATAAACATTGAAGATTATTTTTCCCTCAGCACAATCAACCGATACTCCTGTGGTACTAAGCAAAGGTATTCCAAGTATTATGGATAATAATTCATCCTCTGGCATTTCAAGAATAATAAAATCAGTGGGAATAACATGCTCATCTATTATAAGTAGAACATGCTCATCTCTTATAAGTAGAACATCCTCAATCATACGAATGGGTTGTTTAGTGGATTTGTTAGCCATCTTTAAAGTGATAGTAGTAGGGGAATACTCCCCTAATACTAACCTTTTATAAAGGGAATATGGTATTACACTAACTCCTGCACCTAAATCACACAAGGCATTGTGAATATCTGTTTTTCCAATTAAGCATGAAATAGTTGGTATTCCGAGATCTCCCGATTTAGACAATAGCTTCCCATTAGAAGGATAACAAGTCACCATGGCAACAGTTTCATTTCTTTCTTTCTACTAAGAATATCACGGAGGAATTTAGAATAGGCGGGAACTTTTATTGCATCCGCAAATGGAAACTCTAGAAGAAGATCACCAAGTTCCTTTTGAAAGAATCATAGATTACCTAATCCGGTGCTTTCTTTTTTTGATCTGGATAGGGGAGCTTTTTTGCACCTTTCTTATTCTTGTCTTTTACCTCTTGTGGGGGATCAGGTTCTTTTGTTGCTTTCTTTTGTTGTTGCTTATCACTCTTCTTCTTTTCTACTACAACAACTTCATCTTCATTGCTTATCTCTTTCTCTTTTCTTGGATCAACTGTCTCTCCATCAGAGTCATAACGGTCATCCTGTGCATCATTTTGGTCCTCCTTGGTTTGATATTGTGTTTCTTGAGCCGTTTCATCTTGAGGATCCACCAGTGTATCATCTTCTTGGCTTTCTTTTAGCAAGGCTATTTCCTTTCGATCTTTTTCAGCTTCATATTCTGGTGGTCCTAATGGTCCTGTAACAACTACACCTCTTCTTCTAACAACATTAGTAGAAACAAGAATATCTATATCATCTTGAAGAAAAATTTGATAACCAGAAGCTATTTGTTCACATTGTATTTCAATCATACTAAGATACTTGTGAAATAATTTTATTTCTTGTCCAATCTCATCATAATTTTCTGTGAGTTCCGCCAAAATATTTTTATTTCTTTGAAAATGCTTATGCAGGTTATTATGAGATTTTTCTTGTCGATGTTTTAATTCTTGAAAACCTTTTCTAGTTTCATCTTCTTCAGTAAAAAATTGTAACAAGTCTACTTTGTTTTCCTTAATAAGTTTAGAAGGTATATGTTTTCTTTCATTGATTTGCATACTTTAGGCATAAGATCAGGAGTTATAGGAAGCATCCCTTTTTCTAGCTTAGTGTCAAAATCAGGATTATATAAAGAATCATTCTTAGCCCTAGTAGACATCAATTCCAAACATACTTTAACATTTGAAGTACTTATCGATCCTCCTGCTGATAAGTCAAGCAACTCTCTTCTTTGAGTATTAAGACCATGGTAAAATAAAAGGCAAATAGTAGATTCAGAATAGCCATGATTAGGAATTCTATTGATCATTCCAAAGAATCTATCCCAAGCTTGTTGGTAGTTTTCTCCCATGTTCTGGCTAAAGTTGCCTATATTCTTTCTAGTTTTAGTTACCTTTTTAAAAGGATTATAGCAGTTTATGAATTTGACAATAAAGTTTTCCCAACATTTAATGTAATGACGAGGGAGAGAATATACCAGTCTAGATCCTTACCTTTAAGAGACCAACAGAAAAAAATTAGATGAGAGAAGTCTCTTAGCAAACCTTTTGGTCCAAGTGTTGTCATCACATCATCAAACTCTCTAATATGTCTTCCTGGGACATCATCTTCTCTTCCACTGAAAGCTTTTTCCTGCAAATTTTTAATAATTCCACCATCACATCGATATTCTCTAACTCCAGGATTAGGAAATTCTATTGGTTGTTTAAGGAAGAGAACTATATTCTCTGAGAGTTTTCTCAGGTTTTTGGGAGTTGTCCTGTAAATGGACATGCTTTCCATAAATCACTCAGGTTTTCAACTTCAAACTTGCCTGATCTTAAAAGTTTTTCGATAATTTCCTCGTGCCTTTGAATAGGCATGCGCTCAAAATAATATGGTAAATAGGTCCTACCAGAGCGTGTAGACCCGTTGTCTCCTAGAGAGACCATTTTGTAATAGTAACACCTGAAATATCAAGAGACAAACACTTAGCACTTAGCTCCCCGGAAACAGCGCCAAAAAATAGCTTGATGTCTGCAAGTTCACAGATCATTTGTACCTAGTTTCGAAGTATGGATATCGATCCCACAGGCAGCCCAAAGGTTAGTTTTTATGAGTGAAGTCTCTGTCACACTCAAGGTTGTCACGGGTCTTCGAGTGAATTGACTGCAAGCGTGGAAATAAGAATGAAATTTGGATTAAACTGGATGTATTTAAATAAAACTAAAATGTAAACTTCAGGAATAAAAAGCATAAAAGTAAAGAGAGATTTGATTGTTTGTGGTTTTCTGTAGATGACAAAGATGGCATGGGGAGATACAGTCATGGTGATAGTGATTATGCTAGGTGGACGAATGATATGTGTAACAACTATAATCGTATAAATATATGTGTAGGTGAGCAACCCATAATTAGCCGGAACTTCTCTTGGTAGATTACATCCCAACTTCAATAATCCTACTAGCCTATTACCAAAACCATGGTCAGTTACTAGACGATTAACATCCTTCAGGTTTCTTAGCAATTAAGCTCCTTAGATCGTACTAATGCAATAAGCACAGTGGTTTCCTCGTTATCCTCGAGTCACACTAGTTTCGAATTGATATCCCCGTGTCACTCGGGGGGTCGCCGGTCTGCTAGCGAACAAGATCCTATCTATGTAGAACAAAGCATCATGTTGTCTGGGCCCTTAATTGGACAACAAGCATTAGGTATCCCACAGATACACAAGCACACATAATATATTAATTAAAAACAATCACAAACTAATGAAAAATATATGGAGGCACATCACATCTCACCAATCCCTTACATCTCCCATGCCCAAGGAACTTACTCACACATGAGATAAGAAAGCATCATCGATATAATTAAATAAAGGGAGTTCTTCTAGATATTACCGTGGAGATCCACAATAAGAATAGAAAAGTAATCCAACACAATTCAAGATAGGAAGAAACAATCTCAAACCCTAGTCTTGCATAGTGATGATCTATCTCTCTCTCTCTCTCAAGTACAAGTAATAACTATGAGGGTGTGATGGCTAGGAGGTCAAAGATCATGGAGCGAGATGAAGAACGTCTTCCCCTTCTTCTTCAGATGTCTTCTTTGTCCTTTCTGGATGGGATGGAGGCTACTGTGTTATGATTTCGTGTCCGGCATCTTCACAAAAGTTGTCCCCTTTGACAAGATGGAGGCGGCAGGAACTATACGGCTAGAAAAATATTCTCGTTGTGTAGTTGCTCGTTAAAGCTTCTGTATGCCTCCCTCGATTGCTTCCAAAAAGAGACTTGCTTGTTTTTGCTTGAATATTGTGTTTATCTTGTTAAAACCCTCTGTTGATGTTCAGAACCTAAAAAACACATTAAAAGCCAAGTTTTCTTTGTTACCGAAGTATTAGCGCTAGGTAAAGCTAGAAAACGATCAAATCCAAAAGAAACCATCAATAAAATCCATAAAAAATATGTCGAATCTCACAGCTATCAGCATGTCACATAATAAGACTGCCTGGATAGATGCCACTATGTTTTGATCTTTTTGAATTTGTTGTGCATAAAATGACTCAAATAGCTAGCTAAAACTCATTCGTTGACTCTCTGTTGACCAGCCACCGGAGGGTAAAACTAAGTATATGGCACACGATAGTGTTAGTACTGGAGGGCAAAACTGAGTACAACCAAATTGCCAATGTTACACTCGAGGGTATAACTACTCATAACTAAGTCACCAGGGTTAGACACGAGGGAAAAAATGTGACGCACGGTACGTCTCACGCGGTAAATGGGGCGATAGCGGATACGTGGCCGTGCACGGTGCAGTAGCGTACGCGGTTACGCGGTGCATTCTAGTGCAACGAAACATCCCTTCCCTTCACATTTATAGAGGCCTCCTCACTCTCACTCATCACTCTCTCACTCACGCAACCGTCTCCACTGTCCCATCACCTTGTACAAACCCCAAAGAAAACCCCAACCACGTCGGTGATGGAGAAGAATAGCACGGTGGCCATCGTCACCTCCAAGGCCACCGACGAGGATCCCTCGTCCCTATACTGGTCCCTG